>CP092872.1:97997110-99197110 GCA_030710605.1 Cordylochernes scorpioides
ATTTTATCTTTGGAAGAATGAAAATGAAGAATCTCAATCAAAGAATCTTTGGCAGTTTGACTTGTTCTCATATGAGGATGCTCCTAACATGGAAAAAATCATCTTTGTTGTTTACCTCAATATGGATTCAGATAGAGTGATGGTTGGTTGTGTTTACTTATAATGCCGGCACATGGTTTGATAGGAAATGAAAGCAATAAAAAAACTAATGTTTCTTTTAACATATAATGTTAAAGTATGTAAAAGTGAATGTCAAAGTAATCATTCCCCTCCTCAGAGTGCAGAAAGTCACTGAAAGGTCGGGAGTTGAACTATTGGTTGATGTGGATATGTTTTTCTCTATATAAAATAAACTTCTACTGTCCTTACTGCGATGAAAATGAAATTGGAAGGACTTGGATCATCAGTGTTTCATCGCAGTAAGGAGAGTAGAAGTTTGTTTTGTTTGTTAAAAGAAACATTCGAGCTTTAATGATTTCATTTCCTATGGAATTATGTACCGAGTGAGATGGTTCATTATTGCTTTATATCCATTTATAGCTAATTTCATCATTTATTCAGTATCGCCATTTAGTTCTGTTGCTTTTTCCATAAATCTGAGTTCCATAGCTCACCACACTGTTGTTGGTCCAAGGTTGTCTAGGTACAACTAACTGCCAAATCTGAAGACTGTTTTCGTTTATCTGGCCAATCCATCTGATTGGATTCAGCTTTACATCGTAAAAATTGACAAAATGTGGATCTCCATACTATATGAGTCCAGTTTGTCTCAAACATGTACACGGACTAAAAGATCAACTTCACCTGTACTTCCGTGTGAAAAGGAAATTTTCAAAAGTTTTCTGATAAGTAGATAGAACAGAAAGTATCCGTGTGTATTCAATATTCCACATGAATATTAATAATTAACTAAAAGATAATTCGCTGAGGAAAGAATTTCTTTGTTTATCACGTCAATACAAACTTTCGGGTGTAACAGCCCTTCGACAGGTATAATTATGATATTCTAGCCATAGTCCCACCACGAAGTGTCTTTTATTTATAATATTTTACTAAAGGGGGATTATAATATTAACATTTAATAATTAACATTTGCTAAAACAATATTGTTACGTGTAAGGCCTCCAAACGATTACAACCTCCGCCAATAGATGGCGCTTTCGCCTGATTCCCTTGCTGGCTGATGTGGGAGTCGCCGACTGCTGTGGTCCCGTTTCCTGGAGAGGTTAACTGTAAATACCCTTTTATGTTGGCCCCAGGATGTAATATAATGTAAATACCCGTTGTCTATTATCTCATTTGGATGTAATGTTTGGTAGTGGATGACAATAAAAGTCAGTGCTCCAAGTCTCCGTGCCGCCTTCTGTCGTTACTCTCGCCATTGCCATCATCGCCAGGCTGCTGCTACTCTTCTGGTAAGTCTCTCGTGTCCCCCCACCAGTGGTAAGGCCGAGAGATACTGCCAGAGGAAGGGAGTTTCCACTGGAGAGGTGGAACTCAGGACGTCTTTGGGTGGCCTGCGGGGAAAAGTTGCAGGGAAGAGCAACAGGAGCCTGAGTAGGTGATCCACGAAGGAGGAAGCGGCGTTGTCGCAAAGAACCGGTAGGGTCCAGACGCGACAATATTTAACAATGAGGAGATGTACGGCATCCAAATGTGGTGATTTCCTCTCTACATCTGAATATTCTCTCATCATTCTCCAGTCGCCACTCATTAGCGTTGCATCTTACAACAAATGTGTACATCGATTATCTGGATCTCCTTCAAGATGGAAGTCGTCAAATCATATTTGTTTATCTGAATTCTTTATTATATATATAAAAATATTGGAATAATTGCTAAAAATATATATTTTTTTCAAAAACACATTCAGGATTTTACCCGCAGATAATAGAGTAAGAGAAGCGCAAAGAATTATAATATTTGAATTAAAACAATATTTGTGTTGGGCCAAATATCCACTGAGGCAGAACCCAGCGGAATCTAGGCCAATCGGCTAGTTGAATCTATATACCACTTAGATATTGTATATATAGGATTAGGTAATTCTCTAGTGAATACAGTAGGTGTCCTAACACGGCACGTGGTCCTGTACTCCATGTACAACAACATTGATTGTACAACAATATACTTCCAACAATTAGCCTGCGGTTGTTGTAACGACCTGGTCATTAGCGTTCTGCGACAATTATGTCAGGATAATTGATTTTTGTCATTGTTGTTTCGGACACCTGACACTGGGTCTACGTTATGTTGACCGGCTCAAACCTTTGGTAGATATGTAAATAATATTTTGTTTTCCTTATTCTACTCGCCTTAAGTCAGGCAGTACTTTATCAAATTCTGTTTTATATATATTCCTTAAGCACAATTAAAGCAAATTGTGATTAAAATATGTTTTATTATTTTACCACGACTGCAATCTAAGTACTCATGGATTCCAAGATCAATAAAATGATCAATAATTCTCTATATCAACCAGCAAGTAATAATTCTATAACTCCATTAAAAATAGCAGCACGTGTTTCTTTTGAATGAAAAATCGAAATTTATTTTAAGGAGAAATAACGATTATTTCTAGCCTTAGGGATGAAGTATTAAAGGATGGATTGTAAAGAGTAATGATAAACGGAAAAATAAAAGTGTCCAGGGAAGGGAATTAATATAATAATGATTATGTTGAGTTGATGATAAAACTGTTTTGCCGTGGGCTGTTGTCTTCACTGAGTTGACATTTCAATGATGAGAAATATCGGAAGGGATTGGTTCAACAATTCTTCAGCTAGTGTTTTAAATATATTTTTTATTATTCCTAATAATATTGCTCGAGAATCATTGTAAATTATGAAATTTTAACAAATATGATAGTTAAAAAACTATATGTGTTTGTGACATGGAATTTTACGAACATCCATAATTTTTTGCCTCTAATTAAAATGTGAAGGGGAATAAAAATAAAAACTTAAAGAGTTGTATCTGCCAAGATAACAGATGGTAAATGAGATATTTAGAACTCTCTTCAAACATATTTTCCTCTTTAGTATTCATTCTACGTTCAAATGATGAAGATATCGTTAATTCAACAACGTCTTGTAATACCTCAAATGAGTATTCGTATTTATAACGTTGCTTGATAAAAGGAAATTCCCTGAAAGCTTGTAAACTAGAAATTATATTTTTAAAAATGCGCAGCGCTTATATATATCTGTATTTTTATATATAACTAAAATACGCTAGGTAATTGTTCAAATAACTCAACAACAACAATGGCTTTATCAAATTCTTCAAACTCTACTGGTTAATCTATATGTATCCAGGCTATGGATCTCATCAATGCAGTTACCGCTCACCTTTTCATGACATGCTGGAGATGTAATATAATTTTAATGATTTCACTCTCAATTGTTTAATAACCAATAATTAAATGAATTTATATATATAGGATCAGATATATAAATATTTAATGATAATAATAATAGGTTACTATTGATGTAAACTCGGGTATCAGCAATACAGTCGCAACGGGAACATTCCAAGAAGAATTCAACCTGAAAATGAAACGATATAATCTACATCAAACCACTCTCACGTCGCCAACATTTGCCATAGCAGAATATAAGGAGATCAAGAATCATAATTCTGCCCTACACGGAATAAAACGCCAAATATCAGAATAATTCATAAAAATAAATTTGTCTTACAAGTACAGATGAAGAATGACAATTTTTTTTATCCTCCAAGTAAATTTTCTATCCATATTTTGGCCATAGTTTTGGCCTAGAGACTCTACCAGCTAAACACTTCTTTGGCAGATTGTGAAGAGATTTCATAAAGGTTCCTTCATCGCCGAAGACCACCTTCAGACATTGATAAATCCTGCTCGAAGCCTTTCAGGAAAATGGGTGAGATCATGAGGAAGTTGTGGAATTGGCATGAAGGTCTTTACGAAAATCCTATTCTATCTAGAAAAGCATTGTACAATAAAATGGATAATCCCTTGTTTTAATATCAATTTGAAAATATCAGGCTTCCGGGGAAAAGTTTCTTATAGAATATTTTAATTCACAAATCTCTAGCTTTCATACACGGAAGCCCTTCTACAGGAAAAAAAAAAGATTTTACATTAAATCGCCAAAATAAGGCAAAAGTTAAAATAAAATACATAGAGTGTTTACAATTATTTGATTGTGTGTGCAGATTTAACAATGTGTATTACAGCAAGGATATATGCATAAGTCGCAAGGATATATACGCATATAAGTCGGAAGTATCTCTAAGAAAGCATCAGCTGATATAGATCAGTCAGTGGGTGATGACGTAACAATGAAGAAATCTCATCAAGATTCTGTCGAGGGTTGATGAGACTTCCAGCAGCCGAACAATAGCAGCCGATCACATTCCTCTGCGATACCATCAGCCGAGAAATGTAAATACGTCAGGTAATGTACGAGCCATTTACCTGTCTTGTTCCATTTGATCTATTGGCGATTTTGTTGGCTAAATGGCCAATTTGTTAGGATTCCTTTTCTTTGATGTATGTACATTTTGATTTGTCTTTTCTTTCCTTTCTTTTCAATGTAGAATTTTTGTAGAATTTTGGTTACGGTATTTATGCAAATAGGAATTTACAAAGATATCTACAGAATCAGGCCTATTCAATATTTTTGTATTAAATTTCAACTTTGAGTTGCATATTGTTACATCATGATTAATGGCGTATTTATTATATTATTTTTAATATATTTGAAATTTAAATTATATATTTATTTATTTTTATATAAAATATTCTATGATATTTATTTAAAACAGATTAGATTATCATCATTTGTATTTAGGTACACTGTGACTTCACTGCTCTCTTTGATGTGAGAAAATAAATAAAGCATTCTGGAGGTTACTTAAAGTAGACTTATCTCATTATTCCCTTATATAAATTTGTAGGATGGTTGAAACACGCTCTGGTAAGATGCAAGACCCAGCACAGGAGAGAATCAAGGCTGAAGAGTCTGCCAAGCCGCAACCTGGTGCAACAATTGGTAGAGATGCTAGTTCCGACCCAGTTGTCCTGAATCCCAACATCGACATCCCCAAGTATGATGGAACGGAAGACCCTCGCCCATGGATTGAATCTCTTGAAGAAATTGGCTTCCTGTACCATTGGGCAGACTACATTATCTCTCGTTATGCTGCCATGAATATGATTGGTAGCGCCAAAACCTGGCTGAACCTACACAAGATAAGTTTCACCAGCTGGGAAAATTTCAAGAGCCGCCTAATTGAGGATTTTGCCTCAGACGCCAACAAAGAAGAAATTAAGATGAAACTAAACAGGATGCAACAGTGGAATGAACCTGCAATCAGGTTCGCAGAGGATATCCTTGTACTGTGCAACAAGGTCGACCCCCAAATGGAAGAAAAGACTAAAATAAACTGGGTTATTGGAGGGTTAAAGAAAGAATACTCTTTTGCCCTTCACCTAAACCCTCCTAAAAATACCAATGAACTCCTAGAAATTTGTAAGAAGCTGGATTTGTTCGAAAAGAATTACCAAGAACGTGCAGAAAAATCAAAAGCTCTATATAATGGACCACGCTCTCCTCGTCCCCATCATCAAGAGCAATGGAAGAATGCTACGGCGTTCAGAAGACCATATCAGAACACCTCCAAGCCCCAGGCCCCCGCTCCGAGGTACTACCAGAACACCTCCAAGCCCCAGGCCCCCACTCCGAGGTACTACCAGGACAAACCTCTGCCCCAGGTATCTGCCCCTAGACGATCTTACACTCCTAATCCTGAGCCAAAACCGGTCTACCCAAGTAAAACATACAATAAGAACCCAAATTCAATTAGGAATAGGACAGAAGACGGGAGACCAATCTGCTTTAAATGTAACAAGCCAGGGCACGTGGCCCGTTATTGTAGGGTCAAGTTTATAAGAATCTTAGAAGAGGATCCAGCAGATACCCAAGAGAAGGTCGAAGAGAAATGCCAAATGAATGAAATATCAGAGAAATCAGGACCTCGGCTTTATGCCGATGTATGTCATAACACACAGACAAATATTCCTACCCGGAATAGATATTCCGTGTTGGAAGATTTAAACTAAGCGTCGCGCCTGAATCTGTCAATCAAAGCAAGTCGACCATAAACGGAATCAAGAAGTTGGACCCTAAATACAAATTAAAAATTAACGTGGACAAGATAGGGACTTTTGAAGCTTTGGTTGATACAGGTGCTGACCTCTCAGTGGTCGACCTCAGAACGGCCCTCGATACAGGCCATGGTATAAGTAAACTCGCAAAAATTTGTGCAGGACCCGATGGAAAAATATTGGACATGGTAGGAAGTATATTTTTAAATATAAAAATTGATGACGAAACATTATCACACAACTTTGTGATATTGAAAACGCATTTACGGACATTAATTCTTGGGAGAGATTTCCTTAAGAAAATGAACGCAAAAATAGATTGTAAGCAAGAAACTATCAAATACGATTTGACGAATAATCATGACGAAATCAATTTTGAAATGTTGAAAATAAAGAGTGCCAAGGATTCCATTGTACCGGAATGTTCCATGAAATTGATCAAGGCATTGGTAGAAACAGAGGATGGAGAATATATTATCGAGGAGAGCAGCAAAATGTTTCAAACAAATGGACTTCGTCTAGCAAGAAGCTTGATCAATGTTATAAATAGGGAAACACACATCTGGATAACTAATCCGTATCCTCGACCGTTAAAAATAATGAAAAACCAAACATTGGCTTTTGGAAGTAGTCCAGCGAAAATAAATGTGAGTCGAGAAAGAGAGGTAGAAGAGAACAAAGAACCTAGATTCCAAATAAACGAAAATCTTTCACCAAAGGAACAGAAGGAGTTAAAACAAGTTTTAGAAAGGTATGGAGATCTTTTTTCGTCGAGATTAGGGAGAACCAATTTGGCAAAACATCGGATAGACACAGAAGACGCGAAGCCAATTAAACACAAGCCTTACCGGGTAAGTGCTAAAGAACGAGATATTATAAAAGAGCAAATTGACGAGATGCTTACAGAAGGCATAATTAGGCCATCTTCTAGCCCCTGGTCTTTTCCAGTAATATTGGTCAAGAAGCGAGATGGTAAATACAGATTTTGTGTGGACTACAGAAAACTGAATAATGTGACAGTAAAAGATGTCTATCCGATCCCTAGAATAGACGAAGTTATGGATACTCTCCAAGGATCTACACACTTCTCAGCAATAGACCTCAGATCTGGATATTGGCAAGTTGAAGTTGAAGAAAGAGACAAAGAGAAAACAGCTTTCACTACAGCACATGGATTATATGAATTCAACGTGATGCCTTTTGGACTTTGTAACGCGCCTGCTACCTTTGAGAGAAATATGGAGAATATGCTTGGAAATCTGAGATGGCAAATTTGTTTGTGTTATCTGGATGATGTTATCATATATAGCCCGGATTTTCCAACGCACCTCAAAAGACTTGAAGCTGTTTTTAGATGTTTTCGTGAATCTAATTTAAGGTTAAACGACAAAAAATGCCGATTTTCTTTTGAAGAATTGGAGATTCTCGGCTATATAACGAGCAAACATGGTATAAAACCCGCGGAACATAACATCAAAGCTGTCAGAAATTTCCCTCGGCCCAAAAAGGTCAAAGAAGTACAATCCTTTTTGGGAATGTGTTCATATTATAGAAAATTTATCAAAGACTTCTCAAAAATTGCTGACCCTTTGACCAACCTTATAAAAAAAAGTGTATCATTTATCTGGACAGAAAGACAAGAGGAAGCGTTTCAAACCCTAAAAACAGCACTATTAAGTCCACCAATTTTAGGTCACTTCAATCCAAATGCACCTACTTATGTTCATACTGATGCGTCCAACATCGGCATAGGTGCAACACTTGTCCAAGACATCGGTGGTGAAGAGAAGGTGATCTCATATTTGAGTCGTACCCTAAGTAAAGCGGAGCAAAATTATTCAACCACTGAAAAAGAATGTCTGGCCGTTGTCTGGTCAATGTCAAAATTACGACCCTACCTTTATGGAAGACACTTTAAAATAGTAACAGACCACCACGCCTTATGCTGGCTCAAAAACTTGAAGGATCCAACAGGTCGATTGGCAAGATGGGCATTGAAAATTCAAGAATATGACTTCGATATAATACATAAATCAGGAAAGAAACATCTGGACGCCGATGGCTTATCTAGGGGACCCTTACCAGAAACTGATTGGGATGAGGATTTTGAAAGGCTATTTTTAAATCAAATAACAGACGAAGAGGATAAGTTTATCGAAAGTGTTAAGAAAAACCTTAATGGAAGCAGGCGATCAATTGCGCAAAACTTTAAAGTAGAAGATGGATGCCTCCTTTAAGAAGAACCCGAACCCTGAAGGCAGGGCGTGGTTGCTTGTGGTTCCAGAGAAGAAAAAGAGAGAAATTATGAAAGAATATCACAATCATATGTCGAATGGCCATCTGGGTGTCGCCAGAACCATGTACCGAATAAAGAGTAAATACTTTTGGCCATCCATGCTAAAGGATGTCTCAGAGTTCGTTAAGACGTGTCATCTTTGCCAAAGTAGAAAAGGCTCAAACCAATTACCTTCTGGACTACTACAGCCCATTCCCCCAGCCAACTTTCCTTTCGAAAGAATTGGAATTGACTTTGTTGGTCCATTGCCATCTACGAAAAACAGGAAAAAATGGATAATCGTGCTGACGGACTACTACACTAGATATGCAGAAACAAAAGCAGTCTCGGAAGCAACAGTGAAAGAAGTTTCAAAATTTCTAGTAGAGGATATTTTTCTCCGGCACGGAGCCCCACAATACCTTATTAGTGACAGAGGCTCTCAATTTACCAGTAATTTAATGAAAGAGGTGATGAAAACGTGCAAGATTAAACATTGCTTCACAACGAGCTATCATCCCCAGACTAATGGATTGACAGAGCGGTTAAATAGAACATTGATCAATATGCTCAGTATGTATGTGAACACTGATCAGAAGAATTGGGACGAAATACTCCCATTCATCACTCACGCTTACAATACTACAATTCAGGAAACCACAGGATATTCTCCCTTTTTCCTGATGTTTGGAAGAGAACCCACGTCTCTTTTGGACGACAGGAATATCTCGGTGGACATTGACAAGGATGATTATGATGAATACATAAAACATCACTTAGACAAAATAAACAGAACAAGAAAATTAGTTATTAACAACACAATAAAGACTCAAGAAAGAATGAAAAAGAACTATGACAAGAAACACATGGAAAGAAGCTACGAACCAGGAGAATTAGTAGCAGTTTGGACACCAATTAGGAAAATAGGAAAGTGTGAGAAACTACTGAGAAAATATTTTGGCCCATATAAAATATTAAAGAAGCTGTCCAACGTAAATTACTTAATTGAACCAAAAGATAATCCTGGCCAAGACCCATTGATTGTCCATGTCTCAAGAATCAAACCCTATTTTGAAAGAATTGATGAGGTCAATCACGAGGACGTGACGACCTCTGGAGAGGGGGAAGTGTTACATCATGATTAATGGCGTATTTCTTATATTATTTTTAATATATTTGAAATTTAAATTATATATTTATTTATTTTTATATAAAATATTCTATGATATTTATTTAAAACAGATTAGATTATCATCATTTGTATTTAGGTACACTGTGACTTCACTGCTCTCTTTGATGTGAGAAAATAAATAAAGCATTCTGGAGGTTACTTAAAGTAGACTTATCTCATTATTCCCTTATATAAATTTGTAGGATGGTTGAAACACGCTCTGGTAAGATGCAAGACCCAGCACAGGAGAGAATCAAGGCTGAAGAGTCTGCCAAGCCGCAACCTGGTGCAACAATATATAATAACCTTATATAATTGAAGGTACTTTGGTTTTTACATCACACACAATATACTTCCTAGATCTTTTTCTTTTATCTATTTTTAAATTATCCTTATTACACGTGGTTATAGGCCTTGATATGGGTAGCAGTTGGCGATTGCTTTTACTGTAAGTGCATGGCATGTCTGCACATGTAGGAAGCAGTTCGAATTTTGTACTTACAAATGTGTCAGATCTCCGTTTGGGTAATTGCGTTCACTGATGGGGTTGGAATTTTTTTTATGAATCGGGGGCTATAAAGGCAATGTTTCATTCAGAAAAAAGTGCCCAAAGTGGGATTCGATCCCGTGTCGACTGTCAAAAGTCGGCGGTTCATACAACTCGTTCACTGACCCTCTTATTGGTCCATTTTGTGCCATGGATGAGAGATGATTAACAACAAAGAATAAAATTCTTTGCCCACAAAGAATGCATGTGGAGGAAATGGTGTAAGGGCAAATTGACGGCCAAGCACCGCCCCGACCGCTGCCCGCAGGAAGTATGCCACCGTACGGAGTGTAGCAACGGACACACCCAACCTGGAGAAATTTGCATCTTTATTAAGGCCGGTGTTTTATATGCAAATGTAGGCTTGAAGGCAAATCCCGGAATTTTGTTGGGCATATGTAAATATGTGTATTGTCCAATGTTGTTTTAGGGATTGTTTCCTGGTGAAAACAACCGGAATTGTCACTTCAATATGGAAAGTTGGACAATCTGGTTCATCAGGGAGTTATCTGGGTGATATCAGTGTTGTGGAACTTTGGTAGAGGTGGTTTGAATCTCAGTAAGTTTGTTTAGAGACACAATTCCCATAATCCATTAACATATGAATAACCTTTAATAACATATATAGGGTAAAACATTAAATAGTTTTTTTGAATAATTTCACACTATTTATCTATTTCACTCATGGACGAAACTTAAGGAAGTTGTATCTTTTATTATGTATATCGGTATTCAGACAATAACTCTGAAAGATATTAAAGTGACCTTTATTGAAGACACACGAAATAATCAAGTGTGAACAAAATTGCCTCTGTCTCCTTTTTTAAAAAGTTCAAACAACGACTCAAAGACTTTCCACTTCCTTAAGTTGTGTACATGAGTTATATTTGAGATATATATCTGTATTCAGTTATATAAAAATGGGAATAAATTTTTGGAAGGCTTAACTCATCAATGGGGAACCAACTCAGCAGTTTCGCCAGAGTTCAGGAGAATTCTACATCTAGTCAAAGTGGATTCACGTGAATATATCCTTGCATCAATATTGCTCCAATATACAGTGAAAGTTGGAAATGGAATCATATTTACATATCATACCTATTCTACTAGCTATCCGCATAATATGCAAATACAATTATGCTTCAATCTACAGTGAATTTTGGGAATAGAATCTTATTTGCATATCATACCTATTCTGCTGGGTATCCGCATAGTATGCAAATACCAAAATAAAAGAAATAAAATTATAAAGAAATAATGTTTCTCTCTTCAAAATCAAATGAAATAAACGCCATACTGTACTTACTGTATTATTGGGATATTTCCATCGCAGTAAAGACAGAGTAAATTGTGTTTTATTTCATATCAATAGATACATTCTCATGCTTTGAAGTTCTATTTCTTTGATGGCGTGTTATTGTCTTATGTTTTTTTTTTTTTTTTTGCTTATCCCTAGTACACGTGGTACAGGCCATGATAATCATGATGGGTAGTTAGCGACTGCTTTTTACTGTAAGCGCACCACATGTCTACACATGTGAAAAACAGTTCGACTTTAAACTTACAAATGTGCCAGAGCCCCGTTTGGTTACTTGCACTCGCTGGTGGGGTTGGACATTTGCAAGAATCGGGGCCATTGGGGCTTTTTTTTTTAAACAGAAAGAAGTGTCCAATGCGGGAATCGAACCCGGGTCGTAGTGGGCGAAAACCAAACGGTTTAACCAGCCTTCCACCGACCCCCCGTCTTATGTTTGAAGTACTTGAGTCTCTCCCAGATGATGGAATTCCAAGTTTTTACAGATTTAATGATAAACTCCGTGGTAAAAGAATATTTGAATGTTTTCTTGTTTGCTGATTTCCAAAACGAGGCTTCAAATGCTGGACACGTATAGTAGTTAAGGAAATTATGTTATTTATGTGCCATCGATTTTTCCTACTTGGAGATTTTCCTTTTGGATTTAATTTATTATCAATTATTAAACACTCATAGACAAAACTTGAGGAAGTGGAAAGGTGTAAGTTTTTATTAAATTTAAATGGATTATATATTTATATTCTAACATAAAACGCGATCTACCTATTATGAATATTTGCGTCAAAAATTTGCATTCACAAGATCTTTACACACATTCAAGGACAAAACTTATGGATGTGGAAAGTCTTTTTTGTCGCCGGCCCTGTTATAGTAGCTTTTTACCTTTTTTATTGAATAAAGAAGTCAATAGAGGATGCTACAAGATTTGACCAAACAGCTGGTAGAGCTTATTACATAAAGAAGAAGCCCCTGGTCATTAATTGCTTAATTTCGTGCCGTCTGGAGAGTTGGAAAATAAGCAGTCGCCTTTATGTTCTCCTGGTATTGAATTCCATCTACGCAAACCATTTGTCAAACTCCATTAATTATTGAAATATCGTTGATATTCCATTTCCTACAACACAATTTTCCATCAATAATAGTTTTTTTCTTCAACCATGAAATTTACTTCTTGAATAAGGCGAATCTTTCTAGAAAATTTGCATAATGTAAAAAAATGGTCATAAGAGACGGGGAGAAGAGTTTATTTTATATATTTTTAAAGATAGTGAAGTAGAAATGGGTATGGATACGTTTAGTCAATGTTTTAACTACACTCATTGACAAAACTTAAGAAAGTTGTAAGTTAAGCATGTATATCGGGATTGAGACAATAACTCTGAAAGATATTACAGTGACCTTTATTGAAGACACACGAGATAACCAAGTGTCAACAACCTCTGTCTCCTTTAGACGACCAGAGACATCAATACATTCCACTTTCTTAAGTTGTGTCAATGAGTGTATATTGATAATGTGAGGCAGTAGTAACTAAAATGGGTTATCGCAAAGATAGAGGCTGCCTGGCCGGCATTCATTGTTCTTCAAATTAAAGATACTTCGACCAGTAAATCTTTTTTATTGTCACGATGTTTCGAGACGTTTTAACGTTTTGCAAAATGTTTTAATTTTTGTTCGCTCCTGACGAGGACAAAATATTTTTGTTGAAACGTCGACACAATAAAAATGATTTACTGGCTGAAGTATCTTTAATTTGAAGTAAAATGGGTTAAATCAGGTTCTACGTCTTTTTTACAATAAACTGTATAATGGTAAGTATTGGAGGTGTGCATTATTAATACTAGTTGACGTCTAGGTTTTTTGACGTTTATTTTAAGCCGCCATATGTTTCTATCGATTAATTTCCTCCCGGCAAAATTCCCTTCTATAATACAAATATGTATATTATAAAAGACGGAATCGCAGGATATTATTGTTGGAAGAGACCAATGTTGGTAGAATCACGTCGCTTCTATCTTTGGTCTCTTCCAACTAATATGCCGACTTTGCCCCCCCCCCCCCCCCCCCACTCGCTTTTTGGTTTTTGTAACTATTGTGTTGGAGCGGGTCGCTCCTTAAATAAATGCATATATTAGTTAATAACTAAATGGAATCCCCTCTTTCTATTTCCCAGTAAGAGACGCCTACGGAAACCAACAGTACATAGACAGATAAAGCACATAGGCTATAGTTATTAACTAATATATGCATTTATTTAAGGCGCCAATTTATAATTGTAACAAATAGTATTTGAATCAAAACATTCATTCGGGTAAAACACGGGCGTTGCCCGGGTCATTCGGCTAGTGTATATATAAGAACGGAATTGGATGTTTTTATTGTTTCTTGATGGTAGGCAAGATACCCTCGTCTTGTGATTCAGTTTCTGTGAAATGAATAGAGACCCATGCCTTTGTCTTAGCCCAGCAAGGTGTCGCCCTACTGGTCGCGGCGTCCTATTAAAATTCCCCGGCGTACATCACAATCTTGGACGATAAATTCTCCCTAGCAATTGACCTTTTAACTTAACAAAGAAAGGAAACGCTAACTCTTTAATTTAATTGGCTAAACCAAACGTCTGACCACACTCATAACTCACGGCGTGGCATTGAGCTCGTTGTTTGCTCGCTGCCTCCAGGATTGCACAGGCCCCCTTCCTAAACATCCTTTATAAATTATGCACAGTAAGGCCTTGTAATTCTTTAAAACAATATGATTCATTTTAATATTTATTTTTGTATTGAACTACGTAGGTCTTTAGATGCCTGTATACGTAATCAGTGTAGGTATCTATTCGCTATAGTAGATGTTGGTGGAATCAGCTGCTGGGTCGCTCAGTCTGTAGACATCCGGATGTTCTGGATGAGGATTCTGCGGGGAGAAATCTTCCTCTAATGTATTTATATTATGGTACCGAGTCTTGTGGGTGTAGTTTCCTTCTTACTGCATTTATCTTTCTTAAAATTAAAGATACTTCGGCCAGTAATACTTATTACAGAGATGATAAAAACATTTACTGGCCAAAGTATCTTCAATTTGAAGAACTATGAATGCTGCCGGCCAGGCAGCCTCTATCTTTATCTTCTTACTACCTTTATCTCTTCTTACTATATTTATATATATCTTATCTCCTTTCTATACTTTCTATACTATCTTCTATCTTACTATAATCTTTCTTTATATACTTTCTATACTATCTTCTATCTTTCTATGCTTTAAATACTATCTTCTAGCTTACTATATACTTTCTATATCATCTTCTATCTTTCTATCTTATTACTATATCTTCTTTCTATACTATCTTCTATCTTACTATAGTCTCTCTTTCTATACTATCTTCTATCTTATTACTATATCTTCTTTCTATACTATCTTCTATCTTACTATAGTCTCTCTTTCTATACTATCTTCTATCTTATTACTATATCTTCTTTCTATACTATCTTCTATCTTAATATAGTCTATCTTTCTATACTATCTTCTATCTTACTATAATCTCTCTTTCTATACTATCTTCTATCTTTCTATACTTTAAATACTATATTCTATCTTACTATAGTATTTATATACTATCTTCTATCTTAATACAATGTTTTTATCCTACTATAATATCTCTATACTTTCTATAATATATTCTATCTTACTATAATCTCTCTCTCTTCCTATACGCTATATGCTATCTTCTTACTATATTCTTTATATACTTTAAATACTATCTTCTATCTTACTATATTGTTTCTATACTTTCCATATTATCTTCTATCTTTATACTTCTTACTATCTTTTTCCTTTCTTTTCTATAAACTATCTTCTATTAAAAGATTATTTATATTTTTTTTCCATGCTATCCTTTATCTTTCTATATACTTACTATCTTCTTTCTATACTACAAGTACACTTACATACCCTTGTATCTTAGACCTTTCTATCTTCTTACTATATATTCTATACTATCTTCTTACTAGATTTATCTTTTACCTTAAAAAGTATTATTTATCCTTGACGTTTATAGCAATAAAATGGTTACAATATATATAAAACTATTCCGATAGCCACAGTTCAGTTATGGCGTCAGAAACGATAGCTTGTGTTTAAAATCAAATTTTAACGTTTTATGTTTTATTGTTAGCATGTAGTGATATCTCCAATATGGACATCCGCCATTTATAGAACAGTATTTCATCCTGTTCTGAGCAAGTCTCTTCAGACATTATAATCCAGACCATTCTATTAGGTTGGCAAACCTTCCTCAGTCTATGGGAGCGATAGCTACCCAGAAATTATTTGAAAAATAAAAATAAAAATCAGGTAAATGGTTTCTGTTAATTTTGAATTTGCGAGCTTTCGAGCAAATTAGTCTACAACGTTCTGTATTCTTCAAGGTGTAACTCTTCCGTCACTAGAAGATCCCTCGATGATCCGTGAAGAGAATATCCTGGAAAACTTCCATTTTCTTCTGATGAATTCATTTAGAAGGCAGCTCTACTCTTCTTTGATTCTTCTCCAAACTTCTCAGTTTGTCTCTCCCCATATCTTACCATTTGTATATTATTCCAGCATACCTGATGTCAAATAATAATTATTTTTCCGTTCATCATTACTTTTCATAATTTATCCTTTCATACCTCATCCAAAAAGGTTAGAAATAGTCGATATTTCACCTTGAAATAAAATTTTGATTTTTCGTTTAAAAAAAACTCATGCGGTGTAACTTCAAGTGTCGTTTTAGAATCACAAGCCGCAGTGTATTATATTGAATAATATTTTCATCACATAATTGAAATATAAATATATTTTATTAAATTTCTCTCTATATATAAACCTTTTGATAAATATACACTTAATATAAATTCACACATTTACAATATATATATATGTAATACAAATATAAATACAATTCTTTGATACAATTTCTAAATATGCATAGAGTTTATCTAACAGAGAATAGATAGGAGAGAGAGAAAGCTATAGCCTATACAATACGCAACATATATACATATATTCAGTAAGGAATTTTGAATAGGTATATTATATATGTATTTTAGAACATATATTTATAAGTATAATATAAATTTTAGAATTTAAGTACAAAAACCCTTATATTTATAGAAAAAGGTATTCGACGAAAGTAAGCCCTTATTTAAAATAAAAATACTGCCTAGTCCATAGTCAAAAGAAATATTTACAGATTATTTGTATCATTGATCAGTAGAGATGACTGCGGCTGGCGGGACCGGGCGCCAGGGGCTGTGGCTCAGCGGTGTAGGTACGGAGGTACTTGCCGGGCACCACGGGTCCGCTCAGCTTGCGGTAGCCCGGTGGCCCCTGCGGCTGAGCGAAGACGGCGGCGTCCGCGGGGTCCTGGTCGCCGGTCCCCGGCTCGTTGGTCTTGACGACAGCCCTGAAGCCGTCCGTGTTGGCGATGTACTCCACCACGCGGTAGATGCCGTACGGGTCCTTGTAGCCGTAGACCCCGCGGACTCCGCCCTGCCCGCCGTCGCTGTCCTCCTTCCTGAAGTTGGTGTTGCCCTGCTCGTCCTCGATCTCGAACCCGTAGTTGAACGGCTTCGGGCTCCGCTGGGGACAAATGGCTCGGTTTTACAGGATTACTTTATTGGGATATAAAAGTTATAGGGAGATTAATTATAAGAGATTGCCCGTTGATAGAGTGGAAGTCAAGATTTCTGCCCTATATCTTATTAGTTTGAGAATTAATCATTTGTAGTGGCAATTTTAGCAATGACTGTAAAAATAAATTTGAAGAACATTCGTAGGAGCACATATAACCTATGGACAAAGTAACTGTACATTGTAATTTACAGAATGTCCCAGGATTCCTCTCTACTCACGTCCAGGGTATCCGCAGCCTCCCGAGCCTCCTGTCTTGCCTGGAGCTCCATCCTCTCAGCTCTGTCGGGCCGTTCCTCGGCGGAGAGGAGGTAGTCGGACCTGGAGTCCCGGTCTACGTTCTCCTTGCCGGCGTAGATGGGCTGGGGTTTGTAGCCTTGCTGTTTCGGTGCGTACGCTTGTTGCTGTCCGCCGTATGATTTCTGTTGAGCACTGTAGACTTTCTGTTGGGGACCGTAGGCTTGTTCTTGGGCACCGTATGCTTGCTGTTGGGCGCCGTAGGCTTGCTGTTGGGCACCGTATGCTTTCTGTTGGGCACCGTAGGCTTGTTCTTGGGCGCCTTGTTGAGCAACAGAGCCTTGCTGTTGTGCTCCGTAAGTTTGCTGTTGCATTTGGTATCCTTGCTGTGGGGCCTTATAGACTCGGCGTCCTCTATTCTGGGGCTGAGTGACCCCTCTTCCATAGGCCTCTCTCCCGCTGTAGCTCTGAGGCCCTACACTGAAGCTGTCTTGCTTGCCATAATCCTGCTGGTAGTTCTGTGGTTCATGAACAAGAACTCCTTGCGCCTTCCCGTAGCCTCCTTGTTTCCCGTACTCCACAGCCCGACTAGCAGCAACGGCCAATGCCAAGATCACAATTTTTGCCTGGAACATAACGAAGATCAACTTATATAACATGATTAGTATTATTGTGGAACCTATAGGAGTATTCCAGAAGAGATAATTTCTATAAAGTATATAATGAGAATATAAACAACAGCAATGTGTTTATTTATTTAACAAAGTAGCGCATTGCTACTGTTTATTTTCTTAATCTATAGGAGTATTGGAGATGCAATAGCATAGTGCCTTATCTGGGTTTTTACCCTCCCAATAAGGATTTAGAGTTTCTAATTCTCTTTTGCTGTTAGGCAAATAAAGATTCAATGAAAAGATTGTTCCATTATTCCAAAGATAATTGTTAAAATGAGTGAAAGGAAGAACTGTGACAATTCAATATCATAACTTATACAACGATAGAAAGATTTTTAAATTCTATTGCTAGCGCCTATAGGTAAATTATTACTTTCAAGTTTGTTACCATGATTACTGAAAGAGCTATAAGGAACTCGATTTTTATAAAAAATATGAAGTAAAATATGTTTCCTTTTTTTCAATACCATATATAACTTTCAATAAGATATCATTCCTTTTTATAATATCATTTTCCCTTTCGAATAGAAAAGATAGAAAATTGTTTAAACACATTTTTTCAAAAAAATAATTCGCAAATTAAGAAAGAGTACCTTTAAATCTTGGCTCTCTTTACGATATTTATCCTCGATATTTCGACTAACTGATCTCTTATCTTTCTCAGGAGAAAATAAGAATTCGTAGTGATCTAAGATACGCTTCATTCAAGGAAAATAACCCTATATGCAACATTCTAAATACCAATATGCAACATATGCAAATTGTTTCTATCCTCCACTTAGCGCCATCTATTGATGAAAATTGATACTAATTTTAAACATAACTTTAAAATATATATATTTCAAGAAACCTTGTAATCTATTTCAAGAGACCTTGTACTGCAATGAATAAAAATTGAAAAGGGAAAGCATGACTTATCAGTTGTTAAACCTCCCATCAGTTTAACCAGTTTTGACCGCTGGGAAGATTGACTATTGATAAACGATGTTTTCCTTTTTAAATATCATTCCTTTCAGTAAAAGGTATGTAGAAGTAGTTGTTGAATATATGTATTCGGAAAAGTATAAACTCCGCCTTTGCCGGTCCCAAGCCCGGATGAAAAAGGAGGAGGGGGAGCAGTAACAAGCTCACTAAAAAACCTGGGCTCAGCTGGCTCGGCTGATAGTTCCCTGTTAGGGCTCCTAATCCAGGGATACAGGATGAGCAGCGTTTGTACTCCATGTTAGGAGCGGCTTCACATGGCGTCTGTTCCTCATGTCAGAGGCGGCCATTCCTTTTAGAGCTAAGTCGGCCTGCCACTGAGTAGTGCTCCCAGTATTAATGACAAAGGCGGACGCATTCTACTTCACATAGTGTGGAGATAAGAAAGAAGAAGAAGAAAGGTATTTTTGAAAATTTATATCAAATTTGCTAAATAAAATGTAAAGTGATAATGTAAAGTACTGTCGCCAAAGTGGTGACAGAGAGCACGCGACAACTCACCACACTGCCCATGTTCTCACCTGGCCATATCGCCCCACAGACACCTTTATACCAACCTGGGTCGTTAAATGGATTTACGACCAACCCCGCCTCACACACTGTGGCGTAATCCAAACATTCAGTATAGCTTGTTTAGTTTGATTAGTTACCAGCTTCAGATAATGGCTCAGTAAATTGCTCAGCATCATAAAAAAAATTAACCATAGAACGGAATCTCTCAGAAATACTGTTCCTTCTGAGTTGAGAAGAAACATAACAATTCTCCGATAAAAAAAAAACAATTCGCTAAAAAAGGTCACTGTAATATCTTTCGATATATGGTCAGAATCCCGATATACATGCTAAAAGGTACAACTTCCTTATGTTTTGTCCATGAGTGTATATTGGTTATCTCGTGTGTCTTCAATAAAAGTCACTGTAATATCTTTCAGAGTTATTGTCTGAATCCCGATATACATGCTAAAGGGTACAACTTCCTTAAGTTTAATCCATGAGTGCATCTTTTAGTAATGGTACACTACAGAAACAGTGTAAATATATTATTTTTTACGATCAAGAGTAATCTATGAATTCAAGGACACTATTAGAAACAAACAATGGCGTCCTTGGTAATGTTATTCGAGTATTGGAAATTCTTGTGATACGAAAAAGTATGCCCCAGATAATTTCTCACAAGTTATATTCCATATAATAGTGCATATATCAGAATATGTTAATGTTTAAATCCCTTCGGTAGAATTAATTCGCTGAGGAAAGAGTTTATTTTGTTATCACGACAATACAAGATTTCGGGTGTAACTGCTGTTCGACAGGTATAACTACGCTACTAAAACTTAGAAATTAAACAAACCCATATATATATACATATACGAAGAAGTAGAAAATATGATAGATGGATATATACGAGTATATATATTGTTGCATCATGGCTAATGAACCTATTTTATTTTAATTTGTAATATTATTTTTCATATATTTTAAATTCAAATTTATATTTTATATTTATTTATTTTATTAAACAGAATATATGTATTATAAACAGAATATATGTATTATAGAATCATAATTTGATTTAGGTACACTGTGTGACTTCACTGCTCTCTTTAATGTGAGAAATAAATAAATAATTCTGAAGGCTACTTAAAGTAAAGTTATCTCCACTTATATAAATTTGTAGGATGGTTGAAACACGCTCTGGTAAGATGCAAGACCCGGGACAGGAGAGAATCAAGGTTGAAGAGTCTGCCAAGCCGCAACCTGGTGCAACAATATATATATATATATATGAATAATAATAATATTTCCTACCTTGTTGTATGGATTTGTTTAATTTTTATAAGTTTTAGTAGCGAGGTTATAAATGTCGAAGGGCAGTTAGGTTTGAAAGCTTTTATTGCCATGATTGAAAAATAAATATTTCCTTCAAATAAATGTATTTCATTCATATTTTACCGAAAGGATATCAACATATTCTGATAAATACACTATTACAAGGAATATAACTTGTGATAAATTATTTGGGCATACCTCTCTCTATTCTATCTTTTCGCATCACAAGAATTTCCAATGCTCGAACATTATTAAGGACGCCATTGTTTGTGTCTGATAATGTCCTTGAATTCGTTGATAACTCCAGATGGTCAAATAATATTTTTTTCACTGTTTCAGTAGTGTACCATCACTGAAAGTACACCCATGGACAAAACATAAGAAAGTTGTACCTTTCAGCATGTATATCGGGATTCAGACAATAACTCTGAAAGATATTACAGTGACCTTTATTGAAGACACACGAAATAACCAATATACACTCATGAACAAAACTTAAGGAATTTGTACCTTTTAGCATGTATATCGGAATTCAGATAATAACTCTGAAAGATATTATAGTGACCTTTATTGAAGACACACGAGATAACCAATATACACTCATGGACAAAACTTAAGGAAGTTGTACCTTTTATCATGTACATCGGAATTCAGATAATAACTCTGAAAGATATTATAGTGACCTTTATTGGAGACACACGAGATAACCAAGTGTGAACAGCCTCTGTTTCCTTAAAAAAAAAAAAGAACGACCGGCGACATTAAAGACGTTACACTACCTTAATTTGTGTCTATGAAGGGTTGTCCTAATAAGTTCTGAATAACAAGAGTTGAAGCTTTGAAGAAATATAAAAGAGACAAAGCAGCTGGAAGGATTCATCAACTATGCAGCAGAACCCATTTTGATATCTCATTCAGTGTGTTGTGTGTGTAAACTGTAGAAATTAATTTAGTTAGAGATATAAAAAGAGAAATTTTGTGATGAAATTGTTCACTAAATTACATTTTTGCAACACTGTCCGAATGTTAAGTTTCAACTCAGGTATAATGAGACTTGCTGGGTCTACAGCATCGAGGCGGTCAGCTTATCTTGAGGAGATCGGATGGCCTCCAAAGCGCTATGCAAATTGAATCCAGAGCACAACCAAGGTCGGTTATTCCGGGTAAACAAATCTCTTTGTCAGGTGACCTTTGACCTCTGGTGCTTGTTCTGTGGGCGCTGAACTGCCGGTTGGAATGGCTGTAATGATTTCCTGCTGGGGAGATGTTCGTTCTTTTGTCTAACATCTTCAACATCTTTCAATAACTGCTGATACATAGCTCTATTTTCTATATATATCGCAGTTAGAGTCGATCAAAATATCAAAGATTTGACACCTTTTAAGCCGTTAAGTTTATTTTTTAAACTCTACTTGGCTCGAAAGCTATCTATATATAATAAAATACATATACTCATGGACAAAACTTAAGGAAGTTGTACCTTTTAACATGTATATCGGGATTGAGACAATAACTCTGAAAGATATTACAGTGACCTTTATTGAAGACACACGAGATAACCAATATACACTCATGGACAAAACTTAAGGAAGTTGTACCTTTTAACATGTATATCGGGATTGAGACAATAACTCTGAAAGATATTACAGTGACCTTTATTGAAGACACACGAGATAACCAAGTTTGAACAACCTATGTCTCCTTAAAAAAAAAAACAGTCGACCAAGATATCAAAGGCTCTCCACTTCCTTACGTTTTGTCTATGAGGGTATTTGTTAATATAAATATTTTGACACGAGACACATTGGTAAAAAACGAGAAATAAACTATTTTTCGCATAAAATTATTGTTTATAATGAGAACAACAAAAAGGTGTCACGTATATATTTTGCAAAAACTCACGCATTATTATGTATGAATTTAATGTTTTGAAAGTTTTTTTTTTTTTCAAATTATTTATAAAAAAAAAACACATGAAAATAAAAACTTTGAATATTTTACATGGATCATTTAAAGAATCGTCAATTCTTAAGTTAGCTTTGGTGGAAATTCTTTTTTTATTTCGGCAAACAAGCCTCACTTGAGTCAACTTCAACACAATTTAATTCGAGAAAATTCAATTTCCGACAACCCGCGCAAACCTAGGAAGAGAGTCCTCAGCAAAAAATAATTTCGTTTATTTATTAAATTATTCCGCCATAAAAAAAAAAACAAGATAATCTTGGTCAATTTTTTTTTTCTGGGAACAGCCGACGTCTCAATTTGGGGCGTAATTTGGAGATCAAAAGGAGACTCGCCGGAAGTGGACAATGGACGGCGCGGTATTGGACATTGTCTATTTCTGGCTTCCACACACACACATACACTACTGCTCTACATTTGTTCGATATCTACAAGATTTAGAACAACAACAACAAAAGCCTTTATTGGGCACACGTGTCATACAGGATTCTCCCTGTAGGACAAAATAAATAAATAACAAATTAGCATCGTAGTTATATACAAATATTGGGTACTGACCTCGACCAATTATCGAGTTGGATCCGGTGTCTGTGCTAAATATTTTGATTGAGCTGATTTCCAGTATTTATAAAAAGCGAATGCAACGGGTCTGGATTTTACGACTTTTGCCATTAAAACATAAGGCGAATTGCTATTATAGCCGGTCTCTTGACGAAGAATTTCTCTTTTACAAGATTTAGAGAATATCATTTTTTTACCATAAGGCGACTTTGCTCGAATTCTCCCGTGTTATGTCCATCTACGTTTTCTTCTTAGATCGCGAAATACGTGGTGTCGCTGGGGCTTATTGACGATCTTCCATCAAACTCTGCAGCGATGGCCCCATGTACATAGTTGTATATTTTAATCATTTTTGTTATAATCATCATCCTCATTGTAAATTTATCATTATCACATAAATATTGCGGACTGTGTACTTTACATGTGTTGACAAGAGGTCAATAAAACTATGTCAATTGTCAAATTGTCTCTCCTGTTATGTCCAACATGAACTCTCTGTGTAGTGGGTAAGTTTAGTCATTCCCTGATGTTGGCCATCCATGTTGTCTTCCTGGTCTTCTCTTCTGTTATCTCTTGTACCATTGATGATGATTGTTGTTATTTCTCGTCGTATGTGACCTAAATATTTCATATCAGTTTATAATAACGATATTAGAAAGAACCAAAACATAAACAAAACAAAGGTTGACGTTCAGCAAACTGAAATATTGATAAAATAAATTATATTTTGATTCAATATATGTATTTTTATTTAAAGATTTATTTATGGATTGCTCTATTCTCAAAAATTTATAAACTATAAATAAGATATATAATTTGGATCTTCGAAAACTTTTATTTACCATATACTGTCTTTACATCATACACAACACAAATAACATACAACACCCATAACACACATACACATAATAACACATAACAACACAAAAAACGAAACAAGACACACAACAGCACAAAATACGACAAAACGCACACACACACAACAAACAAACAACACAACGTACATAACAATACAACACGCGCATAACAACACCACAAACCGCACACAACAAACAAAACACAACACAAAAAAACGAAACAAGACACACACAACAGCGCAAAATACGACAAAACACATACATAACACATAGCACAATAAACACACAACACAACGTACATAACAATACAACAGGCGCATAACAACAGCACAAAACGCACACAAAAAACATAACACAACACAAACACATACAGCAGCAGCACAAAAAAACGAAACCACACACAAAACATACATATAGGCAAACAACATTTATCCGCGCATTACATAACAAACACCACAACATACACATAGAAGATTTGATGACAGTAGAAGCATTTATTAATATCTGCATCGAAAATTTCTCTCCCGCAACCTGCTCATAAAAGGCCAGTTAGGAATAAATTGGTAAATTAAGTCGTACTACCCTTTAGTGAATTGTTTATGAAGACCAACGCTTGTGTTTCAGGAATTCATACATTTTATACAGTTCTCAAAGCTTATGTGTGAGTTCCTTTGTTTAACGAATACCATGAACAAATCTCATAAACGTATCCATTGTTTACTTAAATACCACAGCCACGAATTCATGTATAATGCCAGACATATAAGCAGAATGGGCCAATACAATATTAGATTTTTGTGCTGATTAGAAACATCTCAAGCCACCTAAAAGGTCTATTTATAGCATTATACATATATCTCAAAAAGAAATGTACGAAAATCTATTTGCATATCTAGTTGCATATTCAGTAGTTGGCGAGCAGGCTCGGAATATTCCAATTAGTTAAGACGTCGCGTGGCTGTCAAGCTGGTGATAAGAAATGACCTTTTATCAAACTCCATTGAAAACAAAAACAGGAAATAACACCATTTAATCATCGACTAATCTCCTAGTTAGGTAACAAGATAAACTATTCAAGCTAACTAATTCAATTAGTTACTAATTGATTTTAATGGTTTAGTTAGCGCATCGTCTGATCGATTAACCTTTTTCAATGGTCGTCTGGTAAAGATTAACGGCGGGTCACGTGACCTGAAAGATTATCATTCAAGGTTAATGGTAATATTACTATATTGAAATAGTTTAACGTTCTTTTGTTAGTTAGCGGTGATGGATTGAATGTAGATTGGGTGATTCCTTGTCACAGCTTCTCTTCCCTGAGAATGTGTTTACTTTCAAAAACGAAAATTATTTGTAGTAAACAATCCAAAAACTTAATATATATAACATTTTTTAATTCAAGGATCATCCAAATCAAAACAATAATTTTGTGCTATTATTAGTTTTTAGTATACAAGGTATGTCCCATAAGTTCCCGGACTGGGTCCATAAAAAAAAAAGGTAAGATTTTTTTTTTATTTTTTTTTTTATTAAAACTTTTCAAAGTAATCCCCCCTTGCTTCAACGCACCAGCGCCATCGTTTCTCCCAATTGTCGAAACAGTTTTTATAAGCCTCTTTTGGAATGCTCTTCAATGCTAACGGTGATTTTTCTATTATGTCATCCCTGGTGTCAAAATGTCTTCCTTTTAGAACTGCTTTAAGTTTGGGGAACAGGAAAAAGTCATTTGGTGCGATGTCTGGGAAATAGGGTGGTTGAAGTAGGATTTGTGTCCCGTTTTTCGCCAAAAGCTAGTCATCAAGTGCGCTGTGTGAGGGCGAGCATTGTCATGGTGTAGGATCCAGCCACCATTAGTCCATTTTTCTGGCCTTTTTTTTTCGAATCGCTTCCCTTAGACGGCGAAGAATGCCCAAATACATTTCCTTAATAACTGTTTGGCCTGCAGGAAGATACTCGTGATGAACAATGCCCTTGTTATCCGAAAAAGCGACCAGCAACACCTTGTTTCTGGATTTTTTGGGTCTAGGCTCACCCTAACCTCTTCACTCGGCAGATTGAGGTTTGGTTTCAGGGTCATAGCCATAGACCCATGTCTCGTCGCCTGTGATTATCTTGTCTTTCCATTCTGGATCCGTTCTTGTCATTTCCATCATGTTCTCACAGGTTGCAAGCCGACACAGTTTTTGCTCATTGGTGAGGAATCTTGGGATGAATTTTGCAGGAGTCTTTTTGAGCTTCAAATCTTCGGTTACGATCCATCCAATCGTTGTTTTAGAGATGCCTGTGTCTTGCTCTAGCTCCAGCAAAGTGGTTCGAGGATTTTCTTTTATCAAATCGGTGATTTTTTGCACATTTTCATCAGTCCTTTGAAATTTTGGGCGTCCTTGACAAGGATCATCTTCAATGGACATTCTGCCAGCTTTAAATCTAGAATGCCATTCAAAAACAGTTGTTCTCTTTGGGGCGTCATTGGGGAATGCTTTATTAAGCATTTCAAAAGTTTCGGTTGCTGATATTTGAAGTTTCACACAAAATTCTATGCAAATCCTCTGCTTCAATTTTTGTTCCATCGTAAAATCGCCGCAGCGCTAGGTGTGACCTTTAAATAAATTAGAATAACCTTGGCGCGCGCGCAAGTACCGCCTCGATATTGGTACCACCGTGTAGCCAGATATTTTTTCTATAATAAACAGTCAAATTCATTTACATTTTTCATTTATTTTTTTTTTTATGGACCCAGTCCGGGAACTTATGGGACATACCTTGTATTTTCACTTATTTTTACCAATATAATTTTAAACATCTATTTACTTATTTATCTTGTTTATGATATAATATAAAATAATTATACTGAATGAGGCTAAACAAAAAAAGCGTGTGAGTATGTATAGAGTAATATCATTTCCTATTGAAGAAGATTTGAAGCCGGAAAATATAAGGCATGAAAAAGCGAGAAATGCTGTCCAAAACTATAGTTTTGCTCCACGAAGAAATGATCACGATATTTTTACCAACCCTAGTACATATGGTATAGGCCATGATAATCACGGTAGGTAATTAGTGACTGCTTTTACTGTAAGTGCACCACATGTCTATATATGTAAAAGGAAGTTAACCTTTGCGCTAACCAATGTACCAAAGCCTCATTTGGTTACTTGCGCTCACTGGTGTGGATGGGTTTTTCAAGATTAGAGGCCATTTGAACAATTTTTCATTTATAAAAAGTGCCCAAAGCGTGATTCAATCACAGGTCGCTGTGGCTGTAGTAAATCAACGGTATATATCTATCCTCCACTGACTCTCTACGCTCATCCTTATTCTGCTCAATATAACAATCCAAATATCACAGAGCATTAACTTCGAGAAATTATCATATCCCCTCATGGAAAAACTTAAGGAAGTTGTACCTTTCACCATGTATATCGTGATTCAGACAATAAATCTGAAAGATATTACAGTGACCTTTATTGAAGACACACGAGATAACCAATATACACTCATGGACAAAATTTAAGGAAGTTGTACCTTTTAGCATGTATATCGGAATTCAGACAATAACTCTGAAAGATATTACAGTGACCTTTATTGAAGACACACGAGATAACCAATATACACTCATGGACAAACTTAAGAAGGTTGTACCTTTCAGTATGTATATCTGGTTTCAGACAACAACTCTGAAAGATATTACAGTGACCTTTATTGAAGACACACGAGATAACCAAGTGTGAACAAAATTGGCACTGTCTACTTATATATATGTATAAAAAAACAGACAACCGGTGATATTAAAGACTTTCCACTTCCTTAAGTTTTGTCCATAAGTGTATTTGGATAGATATATGGAAGTAGGTTATCAATAACATTCAATTTCTTGAGATAACCATTTGTTTTAACTAAATCCCTAGTTACGTATGAGAGAGCCATCCGTGACTTCACAGCTGAAGTGTTCTAATTAAGTTGTCAGGTTTCGACACGTGGGTTTATCTCCAGTTCGCTCTAATTGCGTCCGGAACAGCCCAAGTTTTAGTGCGGGTTTATGGGCACTCCTCAGTAAATCACGTTGTACTGGACTCAAACTGGGGGTATAAAAGTGTCTGGTGTGGACTGGGAATGTAGGTACTGTCAGCAACATGGGCAAGGTAGGTTCTCAGCGTTGGACAGCTTCTTGGCCTCTCCTCGACTTTGTGTATCCTCTACGAATGTTTAATGGTTGACAATTCCTACTGAATACACGATAATGGAATATACATTGAATATTGAATGTAAAACTTGTAAACTTCAATTTTATCTCGATATACTTGTAGCATGAAGTTATGGGAATATGGTATTCCTGTACCAGAAACTGGTATTTAGGAACATTCAGCCTCACCTCAACCTTCTGTACCGGACCGATAAACCAAAATACAATGTTCTAATGCATTTTCAATCAGAGATAACTCTTTCTTTTGGTACATTATTCTCGATTTAAAAATTCTCAGACGAAATTAATCATTTTATTTCCTCTCTGCAGAATATTCACACAGTAAACGCTGTACTTCTCAACTAAATAGAGGAAACTGTATAGGAGCGAAACATTCTGATATTTTAGAGGTAGTTTTAAAATAATAAATATACTACATATATATATATTTAAAATATAAAAGAAATATCCTGACCACTCTCATGAACACTTTAGATGGAAGAGCGCCATCTAGTGGAACAAAAATCAACTAAACGTTTATTTAGGCTTCTCCTATGAAATTTTGTCAACTCATTTTCTTGATAAATCAAGAAGAGTCAACCACATGGCCCCTGCGCAAGGATGACACACGTTCGCGTTTAGAACTGTTGACCAATGTCAGCGTGATGCAGATTGTATTTAAACGATCAAAAATTTGATCCAAGATGCTTCCTGAGAAATATTACTGATCATTTCTATTTTTCTTACTTTATTCATATAAATCATATTTTTATATTGTGATGCTTCGTGATGCTTTCGTTAACTAAACAGAATGGAAAGATCGGTGGCTGGCCGTATAAACCGTCCGTTTCCGACAGCCATGAACCGGGATCCAAACCCGCATTGTACACTCTTTTTTTGTGAATAATTTGTTCATATTTTTCATTGTAAATAACATAAGGTAGGTTCCTCTTTTTAAGCGATACCTAATTAAGTTATTTTGTAACTGGATACAGAATGATTGGTAAATTGTTCATCGTGCTGCTCGGCAAATGTCAATTCATTTTAAGGAAAACCATCTGTAAACTCTAGTATTTCTCTAGAATGCCAATCTCCCCAGCCACCTTCCAACTTTCTTCAGGAAATATCAGGACAAAGTATATGTCAATAATATTTGTTTCCAAATATGCCTCGTTAATTCGACACCCTATAATTCGACACTCTGGATAATTCAACCATGTTGTCATGTCCAAACCTATCAAATAACGAACGTTGATTCGATTAAATAATAATCCTCAAGGAAGATAGTTAACGACTGCTTTAACTATAAGTTAGCTACATGTCTATACTTATAGAAAGCATTCAAATTTTAAACTTACAAGTGCAATAGCACCGTTTTGATACTTGCACTCACTGGTGGGGTTGGGATTTTACAATAATCGAGATATCAAAACAATTTTTCTTTCTGGAAAAAAAGCGCCCAATACGGGATTCGACCCCGTGTCTCGGCTGTAGAAATCGATGGTTCAGACCACTCGTCCACCGACCCACATAAACGAAGGCTATTATTTTAGGTTAAAAGGGATTTCTTTCAATACAACACCTAGGTGTAGAAGGTATACCTGTAGAAAAACGATCGAAATATTGTACAACTAGGTGTTGTATTGAATGAAACGTTTTACCCTCAAGTAATATTGATTTCTCTATCTATTCTTCTTACACCCATCATCCATTCTTTCGCTAAAAGAATATTTAGTATTTTAATCTTTTCTTTGGCCTTCCTCTTCCCCTGGGACCTGTTCTCCATATTGAGATGTGACCATTATTTTCTAGATGGAATTAAGGAAGAACCTTTCCTTATATCGTGCAGCATTGATGAAAACAGAGTACCATGTATCGACCAAGTATCACCTGAATCTCTTCCTCATAAATTTGCCAATAGTCTTTCTTGAAGTAATCCAAATTGAGTTTTGACCATTAATTTCTAGATGGAATTAAGGAAGAACCTCTCCTTATATCGTGCGGCATTGATCAAGGTAGAGTGCCATGTATCAACCAAGTATCACCTGAATCTCTTCCTCAGAAATTTGCCAATAGTCTTTCTTGAAGCAATCTTTTATCTATGTTGAGTTTTGACCACATCAATTTCTAGATAGAATTAAAAGAAGAATTCTTATATCGTGCGGCTCGGCATTGATGAAGGCAGAGTGCTATCCATCAATATCACACCTAAACCTTCATAAATTTTCCAATAGTCCTTTTTTTAAGGAACCTATTCTCTATCTTGAAATTTGTCCAATAATTTCAGAGTTACTTGATCAAAGATGAGAACTCTTCTCTCGTGAAACTGAACGTTGCTGATGTCAATGTTACATCATCTGAAAGATATATACTGGATTTTCAGTTTCGAAATTTCCAAATAAGGCTGTATAGTATTGAAAATAAAGCCAACTATGTATGCACTCCGAGCTGGTAGCCTCGTCATCAGGCTACAGGCTCTACCTTAGTGAATTCCCAATGTAGTCGTTATCTTCTTTTTTATTCAAGATATTCTCGTCATCAACGCTCAGTTTCAAGCTCATGATATCTTTTCTATAATGTTTACCACTCTGATCTTTTATACTTTGTCTTTCCATGCACGGGTTAAGTATGGGATGTTGGCAGATGTTCCTGTTAGTCTTGAGCTGTGTGGCCGTGGGCGCGCTGGGCTATACCCAGGAGTACTCGGGCGGTGCCCCGGCCAAGGCCTACGTGGAGCACGTGCCGCAAGGGCAGTCGCAGGACAGCGGCAAACAGGACAGCTTCAGCGTCGGCCCTCAGAGCTACGGCGGCCGGGAGGCGTACGGCAGAGGGGTGACTCAGCCCCAGGCTAGAGCCAGGCCAGTGTACGGCGGACCGCAGCAAGCTTACGCACCGAAGCAGCAAACGTACGCCCCGAAACAACAAGGCTACGGACCTCAGCCCATCTACAAGGACGCCGTGGGTTACGCCGGGAAGGAGAGTGTGGACCGGGGCTCCAGGTCCGACTACCTCCTCTCCGCCGAAGAACGGCCCGACAGAGCTGAGAGGATGGAGCTCCAGGCAAGACAGGAGGCTCGGGAGGCTGCAGATACCCTGGACGTGAGTAGAGAGGAATCCTGGGACATTCTGTAAATTATAATGTACAGTTACTTTGTTCATAGGTTATATGTGCTCCTACGAATGTTCTTTTCATTTTATTTTTTTACGGTCATTGCTAAAATTGAAACTACAAATTCTCAATTCTCAAACTAATAAGATACAGGGCATAAATCTTGACTTAACACTCTATCAACGGGGAATCTCGTATAATAAACCCCAACACCTGTTATATTCTAATAAAGTAATCCTGTATAACCGAGCCACTTTGTCCCCAGCGGAGCCCGAAGCCGTTCAACTACGGGTTCGAGATCGAGGACGAGCAGGGCAACACCAACTTCAGGAAGGAGGACAGCGACGGCGGGCAGGGCGGAGTCCGAGGGGTCTACGGCTACAAGGACCCGTACGGCATCTACCGCGTGGTGGAGTACATCGCCAACACGGACGGCTTCAGGGCCGTCGTCAAGACCAACGAGCCGGGGACCGGCGACCAGGACCCCGCGGACGCCGCCGTCTTCGCTCAGCCGCAGGGGCCACCGGGCTACCGCAAGCTGAGCGGGCCCGTGGTGCCGGGGGAGTACCTCAGCAAGTACTAGGTCAGGAAGTATAGTACTCTCTCTCTCTCCTTGCTATGTTCAATTTACCATTAATCAAGTAAATCACTAATAAGCTCATTTATTTTATATACAACAGCATCGTTTTGACGCATAATCAATGGGAGTGGGGCCTCTCATGGTACATGAATATCATCCTTCCGAAACTCTATGTTGTATTCTTGCCTGAAAATCTTCCCTTGCCAACTCACCAGCTCGAACACCTGTTTGGTAAATTCGACCGTTTTCATAAACCCCTTTAATAGAATGTTATGAAAGCAAAGCCACCCCTGTACTGATGAGGACCAAAGCCTGAAACCATGGTATACAGGTTGTTGGATTTTGTCTGAAATTTCCAATACTGGTATTGTGGCTCATTCTTAATCCCTCCTTGTCTTTTGCTAGTTTGATGGACAAGTGCATAGTTCTGGTGTATGATAAAAAGGAGAGGTTACTCTCATGGTACATACAGACAGATATCTAGAAAAAGAGAGATCGCTTCTCCCATCCAAATATATACACAAAAATGAAGTGACATTTCTCGTCGGTTTCTGAAAACTGTCACATATTCAAGTCAGTGGCACAAATCTAACTTTGACAATTTCTGAACGCCGACTTGGAGACCATATTTCAGGTTAATGACCCTCGTCAGTCCTGGGATGGCCCTGACTTCTTGACATTGCGAGGGATTCGTGGAATATCCATAATTTGTAAAAGAGGTGTTTATATCATTATAATGGTAGGGCAGTTGTATATTGTTTCATTTTAAAAGAAACATACGAGTAGACAATTGAAGTAAATATGTCTTTTTTTATATTGTTAGAAGTCCTATGTTTTTTTACGATTGTTAGAACTCCTATACTTTTTTTAATTGTTAGAATTCCTATGTCTTTTTTTTACGATTGTTAGGAGTCCTATATGTCTTTTTTTTTTTCATTGTTAGAAGTCCTATGTCTTTTACCATTGTTAGAAATCCTATACTATTTTTCAATTGAAATACCTATGCCTCTTTTTTCTATTGTTAAAAGTCAATGCCTTTTTACAATGTTAGAATTCCTATGTCTTTTTTATCATTGTTAGGAGTCCTATGTCTTTTTTTCCTTGTTAGAATTCCTATATGTCTTTTTTTATCATTGTTATAAATTCCTATGTCTTTTTTACTTTTGTTAAAAGTCAATACCTTTTTTCCATTGTTAGAATTCCTATGTCTTTTTTCCCATTGTTAGAAGTTCTATGTATTTTATATTGTTAGGAATCCTATTTTTTCCCATTGATAGAAGTCCTATGTCTTTCTTTCTCCCTATTGTTAGAAGTTTATAGTTATTTTAAAGTTACTGTATTGATTCATACAGAGTTATAATATTGAGAAAATCATCTCTCTGATATAAAGATAAAGAAATAGACTTTCATATTTCAAATGATCTTTTTTTATCAAAGAATTGAAACGAAACGCGAAATTTCAACATTTATAGAAGAAAATAAGTAAATTGTATTGTTTTTATCACATGATTATTCAGGCCTTATGTATACACTTATGGACAAAACTTAAGGACGTTGAAAATATTTTATATTGTATATTGTCTGTTTATTATTTTATTTTTCAAGGAGACAGAGGTAATTTTGTTCACACTTGGTTATTTCGTGTTTCTTCAATAAGATCACTGTGTATCAAATATCTTTCAGAGTTATTGTCTGAATCCCGATATACATTCTAAAAGGTACAACTTCCTTAAGTTTTGTCCATGAGTGTATATCACAAATATAATACTTATATTCAAGAATATTATATATTATATATTTACATATTATTAGGAAATATATTCTTAGTTTTTAATATTCCATTCAATATATACATATTAGGGAAAAAACTAACATGCTTTTTATGTTTCAGGAGCCTTTCCTCCCAGCATATTGTGTAAATTTATATATAAAAAACAACCTTTGTGGATGAGAAAATGTAAATTTGTAGAAAATGTAATTAATAAATATCCTCTTCTACCCCCTCAATTCTCTCTTCTCTCAACCAATTAAATACGCGAATGTGAATTCCAATCCTATATGCAAATATATGAGTGTGCAAGAGGTTTTCCATTCATTTGAAGTGCAGAAAACTGAATTTTATGTTCTCTTTTAATAGAATTCGGTATTTAAGAGACTTTTTACTATTTTTCATATAGAATTCAGTTAATTGAAATAAGAATTTAAATCCACAATGCTATCAACGAAAGTGTATACATGGATTGAAATCATTCGTAGTTGTGGCTATAGCAGCTATAATAATAATGATGAAAACCCCATAAACACACCGCGCTAAAGATTTTTCACATTTTATTTACACATTTAATAAAATTTTGATATATTTTTTTGGCTTATAACAAAATATATTTTAGATCATTTATATTGAATATGTCACACATCAGCTTTCGAGAAATAGCGATCTCTATATGGAAGCCTGTGTCCCGGGTGAGAGAAGTCCGATGGAAGCCTGTGTTCCGTGTGAGAGAATACCGATGGAAGCCTGTGTCCCATGTGAGAGAAGACCGATGGAAGCCTGTGTCCCGTGTGAGAGATGACCGATGGAAGCCTGTGTCCCATGTGAGAGAAGTCCGATGGAAGCCTGTGTCCCGTGTGAGAGAAGACCGATGGAAGCCTGTGTCCCATGTGAGAGAAGTCCGATGGAAGCCTGTGTCCCATGTGAGAGAATACAAATGGAAGCCTGTGTCCCATGTAAGAGAATAGAAATGGGAGCCTGTGTCCCGTGTGAAAGAAAATCTCGATGGAAGCCTGTGTGAGAGAAGACCGATGGAAGCCTGTGTGAGAGAAGACCGATGGAAGCCTGTGTGAGAGAAGACCGATGGAAGCCTGTGTGAGAGAGGACGGATGGAAGCCTGTGTGAGAGAAGATCGATGGAAGCCTGTGTGAGAGAAGACCGATAGAAGCCTGTGTGGGAGAAGAGAAAGTTCCCAGAAGGATGGGGCAAGTCGCGGAAGCCCAATTACAGCCTTCGCCACCTGCGGGGAGGAAGTCATTCCTCGCCTCGCGCGACACAAAAAATGCAAAGCGACAATTTATTGATTCTTCCGGGTCATTTGAATCGAATGGCTCCTTAACTTCGCTCCGGTTTCTTTCTTGGCGTCAAGACGCTGTTGGATACTTATTGGGATGAGCCTATTGTATCACACTAGTTTGTTTTTATATCAGCCACCTCACTCGCATTCTAGGATCCAATTCGACTCATATAAAAATGAATTTTCCAGCAATCAGAAAGGAACCTTGAATTTTGTTGAATTTACTAATTCTTTGAGTCGTTACAATTTTCACAGGCTGAAGGTGATGTTTCACCCTAAATGGACCTATTATTCCTCTTGATACAAACGTTAGTCTTTCAAACCGACGTTACATACCACAAATGTTTCCTTTTCCCGAATTTATCTTCAACCTTAGTTTGGTTAATGTTCTCAGTAGCTGTTATAGAAAGGTATAATTTCATATTTAATCTTTTGGAATTCCAAAGTTGAATAAATATTCTAATTATATATGATTATATATAATATATACATCATTACCCACACCATATCTTTATTAAAAATTGAAAAAAAAACTACAAATAAATAATTTAATAAAATTTCAAAAGTGTAATGCCACATTAATGTTGAAATATCAGAGAGAACTCTGCAGTTTGTGATCCGAGAGAAGACATCCAGAAAATTGGAAACAACAAACCAAGACTGGTGAATATTCCCAAACATTTAGAAACCTGCAAAGTTTGGTGAAAGGAATACCGAAATCTAGAGAATTCCAGGGAGTGCGAAGTTCGGCAGAAAGAATGTCGACATTGCCTTATCAAGGCAGAGCCGAGGGGCAAGGCGGGGTCATGTCACCACAGATTCCTTTTTTTTTCCTCCAACACAGTATTGCCAATCTCATTAAATCCACACTCTCTCTTATTTATAGTGTTCACTATATCACTGACGTATTTGCATATTTCCATTATTTCAGACGCCTTTTACCTTTGATTTATAGATTCTTTAAGAAATATGCATCTCATGACTGTGCAGCTGAACCTTGTTGATGGCTCAAGAAAGGATATTTTGGCGGATATTCCTGGATTAAAATTACAATTATTTTATTTCCAAAGCGCTATATCCCGCAAGGGATACTTGCGCCAAACAAGGAGAAAAGTTTATTTACATGAGTTATTTACATTATTCAACGAATAAAAACATTAGAGATCCAGATTTTGTAGAAATTTTAGAATGTATTTACAAAATGAATTGAACTTTAGATATGATTCCTGGATGAAAAGATAAAAGAGTTGTTAATATTTGTTCTGATCGATGACGGAATCCATCAGAACCATTGATTTGCATAATCAGAAGATTAAATTTTATTAATTTCACCACCTAATCTAGAGCATTTGTCCCATGTTGAAATATCAATTTAATGCTTCAAAAATTAGATTAAATTCTATAATAAAATTTCTATATTAAAACACACATATATTTAAATATATATTTCTATAAACTTTCGTGATTCCCATATTTCGCCACAAATTACTCTCCCGTTATATATCCCCTTCTCTATTCCATTTTTGGGTCTTGATTTAATTTGCAAGAGCGACGTCCGCTGTAGACAGGTACAGATCAAAATTAACAAATCCTACATGCCTTCTATATTGAAAATGTTCACATATTGCTATTAAACACAACATATCTTCTGAAGTAAATGAATAATTGACAATAGTTTAACACGCACATATATGGTACTATAGAATTCGAATCTATTTATCGTTAATAGAAGAAAAAAGTTGTTTTGTTTCAATAAAAGATGGCGCGCTAAAATAGTTTCAAATTGAAAGTATAGATGGCGCGCATTACGTCACTATCCAGACAAGAAATAAAATGACCCCTCTTATAAAACTCAATTGCATATTGCCGAACTTATATTCTTCAAAAATTAAATGATCCTTGTTTGCACATAACAGTATTATGGTTTCTTAGTAATTTGACTCTTATTGGACATTTGGCAAAGAGGCAATCTTTCTCACCTCCTTCTTGCAATTTGGATAATATCTTTCATCGCGTGCGCGTTCAGAAAGCCGTGTATACAGACAGTTCTTCCGACTCTTTACATATCCTGACGGTTTTATTTGCATAAGTATGGACATTAGGCTGTCCCTCGTGTTTGTGCCGGCGGACTAGATAGTTCCACCATCGCGAGCGAGATATGATCTGCCTACACCACGATTGTTTCCCCACTCCGATAATGAGGCAGTTTCTCAAGATCCCATTGTACTCACCTCAGGCGACGTTTTCAATTACCACATATCTCCGTTTAGAAGGAAATGCCATCATTCGGAATACGGCTCTTATAAACTTTCTTACAATTGACTTTGTTTCCGGTTCCCGTGATCAAAATGAGAAATTTACATCATAGAAAGTCCTGGTTGAGAACTCACTTTAAAAAGAGCTATACCAGTTTTGAGAGGTTGGTTATTTTCAAAGTTTTGCTTCTCCGTTAGCCTCCAGCGCTGGCATTCCCCATACTTTGCTGTTATAAATCAACTAACTCCCACTTTGCCGGTCCGAAGTCCGGATGAAAAAGGAGGAGGGGGAGCAGTAACAAGCTTTCTAAAAAACCTGGGCTCAGCTGGCCCGGCTGATAGTACTCTGTAAGGACTCCAGGAATACAGAATGAGTTTGTTACTCATATCAGAGGCGGCCATTTCATATAGGAGCTAAGTCAGTGGCCTGCTACTGAGTAGTGCTCCTAGACTTAATGACAAAAGCAGACGCATTCTACTTCAAACAGTCATGATGATTATCAGAACACCATCCAAAGTATCAACCTCTACAGGCTTAATACCCTAATATGATCGAGTGGAGATAAGAAAGAAGAAGATAAATTGATCAAACGCGACACGGTGTAAAAGTTTCAGATCGGTTTAAATCTTTCCTACCATCCAAATAATCCTTTATTCTGGTATCGTTATTTTGTACAGGCTGAGAGAATAACGCGATCTGATGTGAACGCCGTCAGAAATGACAGAAGAATTGGATGGCACGTATATTTACAGAAATGTATCAATAAAAATAGTTTTGGAGAATAAAATAGATGTGATATGTGAGTTTAGGAAGAAGAATAATTGGGGTGATGAACTGGATGGGAAGAAGTAAAGAGAAGAACTCAAGTTAGAGAAGTATAAGGTTATTGGAGACCAGAACCCGGCCAAGAGTAGATAAAATCCCAAAATAAGAATCATTCTAAAAACACTTTCAAATATGTAGAACGACTATATATATATGTATAAAAATATACAAATTGCAATGTACTTTTTTATTAAATATCCAGTAAGCTTTCGAGAGGAATAACTCTTTCTCAGATCTGAAAGATAACGGCAACAAGAATTGGACTGGTGATGATTGGATGGGAAGATATGAAGAGAATAACTCAAGATTGAGAAGTATGGCGCCACTGGAATCCAGGAGCTGCTCGACAACAGAGAAACTGAAGAATTGGACTGATGGACTGGATGGGAAGTTATGGAGATATAAAGAGAAGAACTCAAGATAGAGAAGTATGACGTCACTGAAGACCTGGACAAGAACAGAGAAACTGAATAATTGGACTGATGGACTGGATGGGAAGTTATGAAGAAATAAAGAACTCAAGATAGAGAAGTATGACGTCACTGGAGACAAGGACAAGAACAGAGAAACTGAAGAATTGGACTGATGGACTGGATGGGAAGTTATGAAGAAATAAAGAACTCAAGATAGAGAAGTATGACGTCACTGGAGACCTGGACAAGAACAGAGAGACTGAAGAATTGGACTGATGGACTGGATGGGAAGTTATGAAGAAATAAAGAACTCAAGATAGAGAAGTATGAGGTCACTGTAGACCTGGACAAGAACAGAGAAACTGAAGAATTGGACTGATGGGCTGGATGGGAAGTTATGAAGAAATAAAGAGAAGAAATCAAGATAGAGAAGTATGGCATGACTAGAGACCTGAACAAGAACAGAGAAACTGAAGAATTGGACTGATGGACTGAAATCAATAGAAGAACTTAAGATAGAGAAGTATGACGTCACAATATCTCTTGAACTGACCTTTTGAATCTCTGATCGACGCAATGAAGGTTTTGACCCAGACCTCAGACGATTGCCCAAGTTTGTTAGGAATTCAGACCTAGAAATCATTTAAACTAAGATTAGATGTTTACTTCTATTTGGTTGGCTAACACACACAGAGCTAATTGCAACGTGCGGCTTTTGTTTTGTAGACGGTGTTATCCAATCTTGTCATTCAGCGTCTTGCATCATTGGCTACATAGAGGAGGAACTTCCCATCTTCTGAGTCATGCCTCAGGATTATATTTCCCCTTTAATAATTCATTAATATATCTAAATATGCTAATACCTGATGTATACATCGTTCTTTTCGATGGAGAGAACATTTCTAGCTGTTGAGGATGGTATTCATGCACCAAAAGAAGTGGTAAACATCGTCGAAATTTGACAACAACGACCAGGGATCGAATACCACTTTGGGCACTTCTTTTTTAAAAGAAAAAAATACTTCAATGCGGTCCTCCCAGCTTCTCTCTCCCCTCAAGGCATGAATATAATTATGAACTAAACAGGACTTCGATCAAGCTCTCTAAGTTGAAGTTTGATTTGAAACTATTGTTTCATTTGAATGATGAATACTGTTGTCGTGTCCAACCTTCTAAATATATTAATATCAACAATAGTCGTTGTGATACTGTGATAATGAAGATATGAAATCTCTCTATTTTATCACGATCATTTTTCGACTCAAGAAAATGCAAATTACCAGTCATCACACAAATTCACAGAGTTATGGCAAACAAACTCTGACAATTATTCCAGATATAATAACTCTGAATAGTGTCAATATTTCATCCATGTTGTTGTGGAAATGTATGAAACGGAGATTAACTTATTATCAGACATATTTGCATAATACATGTACTTGTACTTGTGGTCGAAATCATTAAAGTGACTCCTTCCAGACCTATCTTTACATAAAGTTAAAATATCGTCCGCTTTTGGCGAACATATCCTAATTCTTTTTTATTTTATAAATATGTCTTGGTGAACTTGGAGATTGTCAGGACGTCTTCCTCAAGACTTCGCTCGAAGATTCAGCCCTGTGGGTCGGGAGTCCTCTTTCTGAGAGAGATGCAGAATTTTTGACGATTAAACTACTTTGTCAGTTAGTCAAGGACACACACAATACTAGTAAAAATGAAAACAATAGAAGCTCTGTTCATAAGAGTGACAATCCATCAATGCAGGGTCGATGAGGCTCCTCCAACTTGGAAAATTATTTATTCATCAAATGATGGAGTCCGCGGATTGATTTTCTTCAAATACTGAGTATAGGAAAACTTGAATATTCTGGGGTTCATTGAGGCAGTGATTGTAAGTTCTTCTTTGCTCAGACTTCGTCCAAGTAACCTGCAGACCTGAAAGTCTGGTAGCAGCTGTAAGATGGATTCTCTGAGGAGAGGCCGATTCCAGTACCTGCGTGGCCGTGGTCATATCAACCGGGAACTGAACCAATCTTCCCCATCTGAGATGGGATAACTAGGAGAGATTACATCCGAACAATACAGCCGAGAACTGAACTATCTTCCCCACGTGAGATGGGTCATCCGGGGTGAAATACGCCCGGACAATACAGCTGAGAAGTGAACCAATCTTTCCCGTCGAGATGGGACACTTGTTGAACAAACTCGGACAATACGACCGAGAACTAAACCAATCTGCCCCACGTGAGATGGACCATCCGGGTGGAATATGCTCGGACAATACGGCCGAGAACTGAACCAATCCTCCCCATCGAGATAGGGCACTCGAGAGGGAACAAACTCGGACTATACAGTCGAGAACTGAACCAATCTTCCTTATGTGAGATGGGACACTAGGAGGAAACAAACTCGGACAATACAGTCAAGAACTGAACCATGCTGCCATAGATGAGATGGGCCACCCAGGAGGGAATCCACTCGGACAATATGCCGCAGTAGGAAAGCGCTGAGTGGTAATTACCCTCAGACAATAGTGTCGCGAGCGTGAAGGAGTGACACCTAGAATAACCCTCGAGATTATCCGCTCACATATTTAGCAGCTGTTCCGGAACAACGCGGGAACAATGAACGCAGAAGTCCGCACATTGCTATCTAGGTTTCTGTGCCGAGGGGATTCTCTTTGGTTCGAATTCCGGGGGTTTCTCAAGATTTGCATATTTCACGGCCCCTACCTACATACCTGTGCACTGTAGATGATGACAGAAATGACGAAACCGGTATATCAAACAGAAGCCTAGTGTTTCTGGGAGCTGAGCCACCAAAGAATCTGGCCAGATCAACAAATATGCGGGTTTACAACTTATTACAGTGTTGGATGTATGTGATGGTTCTGGTGTATATGTAAATTAGTGTAACACACAAATATATACCAATGGAAAGACAGTGACTAAGGAATTATACCTTTTACCATGTATATCAGGATTCAGACAATAATTCTGAAAGATATTACAATGACCTTTATTAAAGACACACGAGATAACCAAGTGTGAACAACCTCTGTCTCCTTCAAAAAAAAAAACAGACAACCAGCGATATTGAAGACTTTGCACTTCCTTAAGTTTTGTACATAAGTGTAGATTATAAGCATTGGTCTGCCTCTATTTTGATGGGAAAGAGAGATTACATTTCTCCTTTAAGGTCAATTTCTTTTCGCCAAAATTAACAAACAAACCTTAGGGGTTGTTTCAAGTATATCAAGAGAAATAAATTAATTCCAAAAAGAAGTTAGAATCCCTCAGACAATTCATAAATATTTCAGCCAATAAAATGGTAAAGAATAAACCCACGGACTGCTCGGTCATAAATCCCAATGCTCATCAAATCTTCTCATCATGATTCAATCTCTCACAAAAAGATCACAGAACCAACAAAATTTGATAAAAAGGTTTTGTTGCATATATGGGTCAATGTCTTCCTGAAGACAATGGAATAAATTTACATAAGCTGTTTTATCATCAAAATATTATCATCATCATCATCGGGTTCTTCCCTTTGTGCTGTGCTTGTTTCATCACAGTGAATCTTTTGTTCCCTTTCACCCACCAACTTTGTACATTGTTCTGTGCATTGTTCCGCGGGAATACATGTGTTTATGATAGTACACGCATACATTGATAGGATGCATATATAGCGGGCCATCTGTTATTTTTTAAAAATTATTATCCATAATACACATGGTACAGGCCATGGTAATCATGGTGGATAGAAGATGGCGACTGCTTTTACTGTAAGTGCACAACATGTCTACATATGTGAAAGCAGTTCGAATTTTGCACTTACAAATGTGCCAGAGCCCCGTTCGGTTATTTGCACTCACTGCTGGGGTTGGACTTTTGAAAGAATCGGGGGTCATTGGAGAATTTTTTTAATTAGGAAAAAAAAAGTGCCCAATGCAGTATTCAATCCCGGGTTATCCCGGATTCGTAGCGGTCGCAAACCAACGGTTTAGATCACACTTCCAATAAATTATTAGAGCTCTAAAAGGTGGCCTGGTTGAATAAATTGGTGAAACCGCTGGAAGGTTTCACCAATGATGATTAAGTCCTTTCAATATTTTTCATCTCAGTAAGGACAGTAGAGGTTTGTTTCATATGTAAAAGAAACATTCATGATTTATTGCCTTCATTTATTATATATATTATAGCTTGGCATCAGAATTGAAAAATAACCATCATAAAATTATTATAGAAATAAGACGAATAAATAATTTCAGTTTCCTGGACCAATAAGGTGGAACATACAATTTGCTTCAGCCTTCTGGTAATTAGAGGGAAAATTGTTTTATGTCCCATTATTATAAAGAATATAATTGATTAAATATCGAAGACTGTCTCTGAAAATATTGAAATGTCAAAGAAATTGCTTATGCAAGCATACTTATATAGTAGGTTTGGAACATTAATTTGAAGATATGCAATTAGTTCCTAAAGTACCGAAGGAGTATTAGAAATGTCTTACTACAAGGTTCCATCTCCTAGATAAGGAAAACCCCAACCTGCTACCTCCACGTGAGGGAGGGCAGAGTTACTAAGTCAGTCTCCATCCTGATATTTACTGTCCTTGAAGTTGGATTCTATAGTTAGATGGACCTACTGTTGGGTCAACTGTGGTGTATGGATGTGGAAGGCATGGAGAGACCAATTTTCCCACAAAAATCCTCACGGAATGAGGCAGCTGGACCAAAGAAATGTCCTACAGCCAATGACTATAGATTGATCACCTGCTAGGATCCTGAATGGACACCAGTGTCTTAGAACAGAAACGATTCAAATATAAATGTGTAAGTTTCCCTATTTTTGCGTAAAAATTTTGAACATCAGACACTAAATATCAATTTCAAAACTTTATGAACATTACTAATTATAGGTTTAAATAATTCAACCTATTTATGAAGATGATTTTATTTTCATTTTTTATTGCAATAAAAGCATTCTGGCATTTACGCCCTCCTAGTTTTAACAACTTATCATTTTAACATCTAATAAAACAGTTGTATAAAACAATGATTTGAAAATATATTATTCATTTGTGGAAATACACTCATGGACAAAACTTGAGGAATTTGTACCTTTTAGCCTGTATATCGGGATTAAGACAATAGCTCTGAAAGATATTACAGTGACCTTTATTGAAGACACACGAGATAACCAAATGTAAACAACCTCTGTCTTCTTTAAAATAACAGACGATCGGCGACATTAAAGACTTTACACTTTCTTGAGTTTTGTCCATGAGTATATATTGGTTAATGAAATTTCACAGAATGAGAGCATGAGCGCCCTTCCAAGAAGGAGGTAGGCCGGCCAAGAGGAAAGTGTGGCACCAAGGACAGTGCGGTATGGCCGCGGGTCAAGCATTGCCTTCCATGCAGGACCGACCAATCTATTAGCCTTGAACCAGAATGCCTTGCCTCATTTTACACCCATTTAGCATTGATGGCGGTCATTGGTCAACCTGGTCGATAATTAGCCATGCTGGGCCCTCACATTTAATTTCCAATTATGATAATATAAATCTATTTTAATTTGGATATTTATAAATGTAAATCCTCAAAGCTAATGTCATTAGCATGTCACTTTCACTCATTATAATTCAGGAGTACTTATCTCTAAAGGAAAATATTCGCGTCGAGATAAAATCATGAAGAGTCTTAGCGACTTTAAAGAAATCTGTGAGGCGATTTGAAACTTTAAAGAAGGTGTTCTTCGCGTGCTTGTGTCGACAAGTGGAAACCAAAATTTAGAAGATGATCAAAAAAGAAGGCCTTGGTTACATTTATGTCCCATTAAATGGTTAGAATCCTATGATCACAATCAGAATCAAGTCTCCAAGGAAACAGAAGACACTTATCCTTAGATATCCTTAGAGACTTGTTGTTGATTCTGATTTATGTCCCATGGAAGTGCAAATCCATACTGTAATATCCATGTGTAGACATGTGGTAGGTATATTTTCAATAAAAGAGTCTCATTGCCCTCTTCATACCAAGATAACCATGGCCTCTACCACGTTTCAATGATCTAGGTTTAATTTGAGGTGAATCAGTCCATAGAGAGGTTCCCAAGTATCTTCAATCAGACTCCTCCAAGATGATCAAGCCATAGTCTGGTGACTTGGTTGTCTTAGTTCTGTTGGTTCATTCACTAAGGATCCACGTGCCTTTGACATAATGGTAGCCATAAGACACAACGTACCATCTACTCATGGACACAACTTAAGGAAGTGGAAGTCTTTGATGACCGGTTGTCTGTTTTTTTTTTTTTTTTTTTTCAAGAAGATTACAGAGGCAATTTTGTTCACATTTGGTTATCTCGTGTGTATTTAATAAAGGTCACTGTAATATTTTTCAGAGTTATTGTCTGAATCCCGATATACATGCTGAAAGGTACAACTTCCTTAAGATTTGTCCATGAGTGTATATTGGTTATCTCGTGTGTCTTCAATAAAGGTCACTGTAATATCTTTCAGAGTTTTTGTATGAATGCCGATATACATGTCAAAAGATACAACTTCCTTATGTCTTGTCCATGAGTGTATTTTGGTTATCTCGTGTGTCTTCAATAAAGGTCACTGTAATATCTTTCAGAGTTATTGTAAGAATCCCGATACACATGTCAAAAGGTACAACTTCCTTATGTCTTGTCCATGAGTGTGTATATAAGAATTAGAAACATAACGCAACCAATGTTTAAACGTTCATTGTTTTGCTTCTTACACATAGATGGTGCATTATTGTATTGTGTTAAATGTATACCTAGCAGGCCTTGTCTTCATTGTTTTCGGAAGAGCATTCCTCAATGAGAACATTTATAAATAATTCGATTATCCTATAAGCATATACGTTGATAGTTTTCTGAAATACAATAACTAACCTTTTGACATGTGAATCGGGATTGAGACAATAACTCTGAAAGATATTACAGTGACCTTTATTGTAGACACACGAGATAACCAATATACGCTCATGGACAAAACTTAAGGAATTTGTACCCTTTGACATGTGTATCGGGATTCAGATAATATCAGTGTAGCGTATATTAACAGTGTAGCGTATATTAACAGTGTAGCGTATATTAACAGTGTAGTATATATTAACAGTGTAGTATATATTAACAGTGTATTATATATTAACAGTGTAGCGTATATTAACAGTGTAGCGTATATTAACAGTGTAGTATATATTAACAGTGTAGTATATATTAACAGTGTAGCGTATATTAACAGTGTAGTATATATTAACAGTGTAGTATATATTAACAGTGTAGTATATATTAACAGTGTAGCGTATATTAACAGTGTAGTATATATTAACAGTGTAGTATATATTAACAGTGTAGTATATATTAACAGTGTAGCGTATATTAACAGTGTAGTATATATTAACAGTGTAGTATATATTAACAGTGTAGCGTATATTAACAGTGTAGCGTATATTAACAGTGTAGTATATATTAACAGTGTAGTATATATTAACAGTGTAGCGTATATTAACAGTGTAGCGTATATTAACAGTGTAGTATATATTAGCAGTGTAGCGTATATTAACAGTGTAGTATATATTAACAGTGTAGTATATATTAACAGTGTAGTATATATTAACAGTGTAGTATATATTAACAGTGTAGTATATATTAACAGTGTAGCATATATTAACAGTGTAGTATATATTAACAGTGTAGTATATATTAACAGTGTAGCGTATATTAACAGTGTAGTATATATTAACAGTGTAGCGTATATTAACAGTGTAGAATATATTAACAGTGTAGCGTATATTAACAGTGTAGTATATATTAACAGTGTAGTATATATTAACAGTGTAGCGTATATTAACAGTGTAGCGTATATTAACAGTGTAGTATATATTAACAGTGTAGTATATATTAACAGTGTAGCGTATATTAACAGTGTAGTATATATTAACAGTGTAGCGTATATTAACAGTGTAGCATATATTAACAGTGTAGTATATATTAACAGTGTAGTATATATTAACAGTGTAGTATATATTAACAGTGTAGCGTATATTAACAGTGTAGTATATATTAACAGTGTAGCGTATATTAACAGTGTAGCGTATATTAACAGTGTAGCATATATTAACAGTGTAGTATATATTAACAGTGTAGTATATATTAACAGTGTAGCATATATTAACAGTGTAGTATATATTAACAGTGTAGCATATATTAACAGTGTAGTATATATTAACAGTGTAGTATATATTAACAGTGTAGTATATATTAACAGTGTAGTATATATTAACAGTGTAGTATATATTAACAGTGTAGCATATATTAACAGTGTAGTATATATTAACAGTGTAGTATATATTAACAGTGTAGCGTATATTAACAGTGTAGCGTATATTAACAGTGTAGTATATATTAGCAGTGTAGCGTATATTAACAGTGTAGTATATATTAACAGTGTAGTATATATTAACAGTGTAGTATATATTAACAGTGTAGCGTATATTAACAGTGTAGTATATATTAACAGTGTAGTATATATTAACAGTGTAGCATATATTAACAGTGTAGTATATATTAACAGTGTAGTATATATTAACAGTGTAGCGTATATTAACAGTGTAGTATATATTAACAGTGTAGCGTATATTAACAGTGTAGCGTATATTAACAGTGTAGTATATATTAACAGTGTAGCGTATATTAACAGTGTAGCGTATATTAACAGTGTAGTATATATTAACAGTGTAGCGTATATTAACAGTGTAGTATATATTAACAGTGTAGTATATATTAACAGTGTAGTATATATTAACAGTGTAGTATATATTAACAGTGTAGCGTATATTAACAGTGTAGTATATATTAACAGTGTAGCATATATTAACAGTGTAGTATATATTAGCAGTGTAGCGTATATTAACAGTGTAGTATATATTAACAGTGTAGCGTATATTAACAGTGTAGCGTATATTAACAGTGTAGTATATATTAACAGTGTAGCGTATATTAACAGTGTAGTATATATTAACAGTGTAGTATATATTAACAGTGTAGTATATATTAACAGTGTAGTATATATTAACAGTGTAGTATATATTAACAGTGTAGTATATATTAACAGTGTAGTATATATTAACAGTGTAGTATATATTAACAGTGTAGTATATATTAACAGTGTAGCGTATATTAACAGTGTAGTATATATTAGCAGTGTAGCGTATATTAACAGTGTAGTATATATTAACAGTGTAGTATATATTAACAGTGTAGCGTATATTAACAGTGTAGTATATATTAACAGTGTAGTATATATTAACAGTGAAGCGTATATTAACAGTGTAGTATATATTAACAGTGTAGCATATATTAACAGTGTAGTATATATTAGCAGTGTAGCGTATATTAACAGTGTAGTATATATTAACAGTGTAGTATATATTAACAGTGTAGTATATATTAACAGTGTAGTATATATTAACAGTGTAGCGTATATTAACAGTGTAGTATATATTAACAGTGTAGCGTATATTAACAGTGTAGCGTATATTAACAGTGTAGTATATATTAACAGTGTAGCGTATATTAACAGTGTAGCGTATATTAACAGTGTAGTATATATTAACAGTGTAGCATATATTAACAGTGTAGTATATATTAACAGTGTAGTATATATTAACAGTGTAGTATATATTAACAGTGTAGTATATATTAACAGTGTAGTATATATTAACAGTGTAGCATATATTAACAGTGTAGTATATATTAGCAGTGTAGCGTATATTAACAGTGTAGTATATATTAGCAGTGTAGCGTATATTAACAGTGTAGCGTATATTAACAGTGTAGTATATATTAACAGTGTAGCGTATATTAACAGTGTAGCGTATATTAACAGTGTAGTATATATTAACAGTGTAGCGTATATTAACAGTGTAGTATATATTAACAGTGTAGTATATATTAACAGTGTAGTATATATTAACAGTGTAGTATATATTAACAGTGTAGTATATATTAACAGTGAAGCGTATATTAACAGTGTAGTATATATTAACAGTGTAGCATATATTAACAGTGTAGTATATATTAGCAGTGTAGCGTATATTAACAGTGTAGTATATATTAACAGTGTAGTATATATTAACAGTGTAGTATATATTAACAGTGTAGTATATATTAACAGTGTAGTATATATTAACAGTGTAGTATATATTAACAGTGTAGTATATATTAACAGTGTAGTATATATTAACAGTGTAGCATATATTAACAGTGTAGTATATATTAACAGTGTAGTATATATTAACAGTGTAGCGTATATTAACAGTGTAGCGTATATTAACAGTGTAGTATATATTAGCAGTGTAGCGTATATTAACAGTGTAGTATATATTAACAGTGTAGCGTATATTAACAGTGTAGCGTATATTAACAGTGTAGCGTATATTAACAGTGTAGTATATATTAACAGTGTAGTATATATTAACAGTGTAGCGTATATTAACAGTGTAGCGTATATTAACAGTGTAGCGTATATTAACAGTGTAGTATATATTAGCAGTGTAGCATATATTAACGGTGTAGTATATATTAGCAGTGTAGCATATATTAGCAGTGTAGCATATATTAGCGGTGTAGCATATATTAGCAGTGTAGCATATATTAGCAGTGTAGCATATTTTAGCAGTGTAGCATATATTAGCAGTGTAGCATATTTTAGCAGTGTAGCATATTTTAGCAGTGTAGCATATATTAGCAATGTAGTATATATTAGCAGTGTAGCATATATTAGCAGTGTAGCATATATTAGCAGTGTAGCATATTTTAGCAGTGTAGCATATATTAGCAGTGTAGCGTATAAGACTTTTCACTTCCTTTAGTTTTGCTCATGAGTGATGTCGAAGAAATATTTCCTTAAACTCTTAACGAGATATTCAGAAAATAAAACCTATGGTTATAATAAAGATAGAGGCTGCCTGGCCGGCATTCATAGTTCTTCAAATAAAAGACACTTCGGCCAGTAAATCTTTTTATTGTCTAGATGTTTCGACAAAAGATTTACTGGCCGAAGTGTCTTTTATTTGAAGAACTATGGTTATAATTTTATAGAAAGTTCAAATAGAACTAGCAAAGACTCTGACGTCCTCGTCAAACATCCAGAGTGATATTAGCGTTATAGTGATAGGTAATGTCCAAATATAACGCTCCAGAAATGTCCAGATAAAACGCTCCAGAAATGTCCAGATAACGAACACTCCAGGAATGTCCAGATAACAAACGCTCCAGAAATGTCCAGATAAAACGCTCCAGAAATGTCCAGAAAATGAATGCTCCAGAAATGTCCAAATAACGAACACTCCAGAAATATCCAGATAAAACGCTCAAGAAATGTCCAGATATCGAACGCTCCAGAAATGTCCAGAAAATGAAAACTCCAGAAATGTCCAGATAACGAACGCTCCAGAAATGTCCGGAAAATGAATGCTCCAGAAATGTCCAGATAACGAACGCTCCAAAAGTGTTCAGATAACGAACTCTCCAGAAATGGCAAGAGATAAAAATGCTCCAGAAATGTACAGATAACGAACGCTCCAAAAGTGTCAGATAACGAACTCTCTAGGAATGTCAAGATAAAAACGCTCCAGGAATGTCCAGATAACGAGCGCTCCAGAAATGTCCAGATAACGAACGCTCCAGAAATGTCCAGATAACGAACGCTCCAGAAATGTCCAGATAACGAACGCTCCAGGAATGTCCAGATAAAGAACGCTCCAAAAGTGTTCAGATAACGAACGCTCTAGGAATGTCAAAATAAAAACGCTCCAGCAATGTCCAGATAATATGAACACTTCATATATAACAAATGAAAACTTCAAGACGTGAATTTTTATTTTCACAAATAGATCAAACGTCAGATATGTCGAAGTGACGAACGCTTCAGGAAAATGTGCTCAGATAAGGAACGCTCATGGACAATGTGCTCAGAGAACGAACTCTCTTTAGAACAAGGTGATCATTCCAGAATAATTTGACTACAGTACGAACGCTCCAAGACAATGTCTCTACAGAACGAACTCTTTAGAACACTTGATCTACGGTACCAAAGCCCCTAGACAATGTGTCTACACAACAACGCTCCAGGACAATGTGTCTACAGAACGAGCGCTCCAGGACAATGTGTTTACAGAACGAACGCTCAAGGACAATGTGTCTACAGAACAACGCTCCAGGACAATGTGTCTACAGAACGAACGCTCCAGGACAATATGTCTACAGAACGAATGCTCCAGGACAATGTGTCTACAGAACAACGCTCCAGAACAATATGTCTACAGAACGAATGCTCCAGGACAATGTGTCTACAGAACAACGCTCCAGGCCAATGTGTCTCCAGAACGAACGCTCTAGGACAATATGTCTACAGAACGAATGCTCCAGGACAATGTGTCTACAGAACGAACGCTCCAGGACAATATGTCTACAGAACGAATGCTCCAGGACAATGCGTCTACAGAACAACGCTCCAGGACAATGTGTCTCCAGAACGAACGCTCTAGGACAATATGTCTACAGAACGAATGCTCCAGGACAATGTGTCTACAGAACGAACGCCCCAGGACAATATGTCTACAGAACGAATGCTCCAGGACAATGTGTCTACAGAACAACGCTCCAGGACAATGTGTCTCCAGAACGAACTTTTCATAACATCGGTCTACGGTGCCAAAGCTCCTAGACAATGTGTCTACAGAACTAACGCTCCAGGACAATGTGTCTACAGAACGAACGCTCCAGGAGGACGAACGCTCCAGGGCGAGGGTGGGGCAGTGACGCCGCCCAAGCTTGCGGCCCAGTTAGGTAACTGGCGACGTGTCGGCTGGAATCAACGATCATTAATCATAACCTCGTCCATTAGGTCGACAGCTCACTACAACTGTTTTATCGGCCTTCTTTGCTAGTGTTGCACGGCACTTTAGCTAAATAATAGCTGGACTGGCGGCTTTTAGATCCGTTTTCAAAACTCAAATTAACGTTCAGACAAAAAAGACATCTCTTGATCGGGCAACTAGAAGTTGATGATAGGTTCACCATTAATCGTACATACAATGTGTGTGTTGTGGGTGAAAACATAGTATATCAATATATAACTATTATATAATGAGAGAGATAGAATAAAACTAATAAAATAATATGGTTTTGTATAAATTCAGAGAATTATGAGGAACGCATAGCGATGTCTTTGTGAAAAGAGACCGTAGTCTAAAACACATGGATGACTTCATTATCTAATGATGGTTGTCTTTTACCAGAGACTCTTCTATGTCAGATAAAGTCATGGGGAATCCTTTTGCCCGAACAGATTCTCTAATGAGAGACCACCTCCGGGAAAGTCCAGGTTTATCCATGTGTGTTGGGCTATATGGCTCTCACTGGACACTGTCCACTGGACATTTCATTTCTATATTGAGATCTAATAGGCGATCTTACGTCAGGACTCTGTGCATCATTCTTACAAATATGCCAGTGATGATGATGTTTATATATTTTTTCAATAGCGAACTACAATGACTTATTTTTCAAAATTTAAATTATGTTACTTTATGTCATTGGAATTAGGATTTCGGGTAGTTAATTTTTTCCTATACACACAAACTTTTAATATACACTCATGGACAAAACTTAAGGAAGTGGAAGATCTTCGACGCTGTGTCGGTTGTCTGTTTTTTTAAGGAGACAGAGGCAATTTTGTTCACACTTGGTTATCTCGTGTGTCTTCAATAAAGGTTACTGTAATATCTTTCAGAGTTATTGTCTCAATCCCGATATACATGGTAAAAGATACAACTTCCTTAAGTTTTATCAATGAGTGTATATTGGTTATCTCGTGTGTCTTCAATAAAGGTCACTGTAATATCTTTCAGAGTTATTGTCTCAATCCCGATATACATGCTAAAAGATACAACTTCCTTAAGTTTTGCCCATGAGTGTATTTGTGTGTTTTTAAGAATTAAATGGAATACATAATACCACTCAAATGTTGATTGATAACTCAAACCCACCTCACTATGATAGCTTCAGATTAAAATTATCCACAAAAATATTACCTTAGATCAAATTGTGATGGCAAGAAACTGAGAGTGAAGAGGGAAAATGTAAACTTTGAAGTAGTGAACAACTATCAACACGCCTGGACGGAATTTAGTGACGGGAACATTTTCTCATCTTATAAATGTTATAAAATATATATCCACACACAATTATGAAAATGAACATATAATATTATAAAATAAATGAAGCTTCCAGGGTTAAGTTTCTTTTGCAACTTTTTATTGTTCAAGCTTTCGAACTTGTCAGTCCTTCAACAGGATTATCACTTAACAATTTAATAATAAATACATTTTTATATACATGTTATCTTATACATATTTTAAATACCTACTATATAATGAGAGAAAAATATTCTACATTATTTCTGTTTGAAAACCAAAATATTTTGAAAATGTACGTGCGTGGTGGATGGATGATACGTACTGGTTTGAATAATATAAACATATAATATACACCTATATAGTTGTAGGATTAAAACTCTTAAAATCACGATCATTAAAAAACAATAATAAACATTAAGATGAGCCTCTTGTGTAAATTTCTTTAATACCGCAAGCTTTCGAACAAAACGTTCTTCAACGGGCGTGGATAGTGAACCGTACTAACATATTATTAGAGGAGAAAAACTAATATATACACCAATTTATGCTGTATTCTCTTTTACGCTATTATCTCTTTAGTATGTAAATTTATTGGTGTACATATTAGTTTTTCTCCTCTAATAATATGTTAGTACGGTTTACTATCCACGCCCGTTGAAGAACGTTTTGTTCGAAAGCTTGCGGTATTAAAGAAATTTACACAAGAGGCTCCTCTTAATGTTTATTATTGTTTTTTAATACACCTATATAATTTAAAATATAATTATTAATATCACATGAAATTTGCATAAATATTCTTAGAAAAGTAATTAATGAACAAGTAAAGAATTCAGCTCTACCCATCTAAGATATCTCCAGCGGCAGTCAATTGACAAGAAAACAAATAGTTATAAGGCAATATAACGCGCCATGTAAGAAATGAAACCATTAAGGCGCAAAGGTTTCTTTTAAAATGAAAAGACTTCTACTATCCTTACTGCGGTGATTAAATATTGAGAGGGCTTGGTTCATCAGTGGTGAACTCTACCAGCCATTTCGCCAATTCAACCTACCATTCTGCCTATATATGTTATATAAAAATATTATTTTATTTAAAAAATATATATATTTCATAGATACAAATACTCTGTTTAAATCGACCGCCAGAGGTCACGCTTCCCCTATAAAAACTCATTGTTGTTATTTCCCGATGGCCGGCTCAAACCTTTTGTACATTATGTAAATAAGTTATTCATTTTTTTTTTATTCTTACGCCTTAAGCTAGGCATTACTTTTACCAAATTATGTTTTTTATATATCTTATAAGCTCAATTAAAGCAATTTCTAATCTTTACTATTTTTATTATTTTACTTCCAAGATTTTTGCCACGACTGCATTACCAATTACCATAATTCCCTAGCATAATCCTCAAGATAATTCCAAAATACAACAGATAATCTCATTCATCTTTATTTATAACATATATGCAACACTGGAATCTTAGATATGGTATTCAAGCAAGCTATGGACATAGGTTTATAGGACAGTAAAATTACATATTTACATCGAGCAATGCTCTTCCGTAAACAATAAGGACAAACCCAGTCAGGTATAAATTATGTATAAGGTAATAACACGCGCCATCTATATATAATAATGGAATTATTGAAACACGAATATTTCTTTTCAAATGAAATAAACTTCTACTGTCCTTACTGCGATGAAAACTATTGGGAGGGCTTGGCTCATCAGTGATGAACCCTCACAATATTTTTCATCTCTCAAAGGATTGTAGATGTTTATTTTATTTAGAAAAAAAATACAACATAAAGTGAAAAAATAGTACAAAAATTTATTGATTAATCAAAAATGGGTATTTGGCCAATTCTGGAATAATTAAAAATCAACGAGAATAGTTGATATTTATTCCGATAGATGGCGCAAGCCATCAGCAACTTTCAGTTGCACGATAAGGAGATGCCTTTTTCATTATACAACATAAAGTTGCGGGAAGATTATATTCAGGTACAAAAAAAAAGAACCTCTCCCTTTAAATAATCATCAAAACAAAGCATTTTGTTTGTCACCCAGTACAAAGCCATGGTATACAGGTTAGTGTCAAGTCACGCTAGGTAGATTAGATGTAGACAGGTACTAGAGTAAACATAGAGTAATAACATGTCATCTACACTCATGGACAAAACTTAAGGAAGTTTCTACCTTTTACCATGTATATCGGGATTGAGACAATAACTCTGAAATATATTACAGTGACCTTTATTGAAGACACACGAGATAACCAATATACACTCATGGACAATACTTAAGGAAGTTGTACCTTTTACCATGTATATCGGGATTAAGACAATAACTCTGAAAGATATTACAGTGACCTTTATTGAAGACACACGAGATAACCAATAAACACTCATGGACAAAACTTAAGGAAGTTGTACCTTTTAGCATATATATCGGGATTCAGACAATAACTCTGAAAGATAATACAGTGACCTTTATTGAAGACACACGAGATAACCAATAAACACTCATGGACAAAACTTAAAGAAATTGTACCTTTTAGCATGTATATCGGGATTCAGACAATAACTCTGAAAGATATTACAGTGACCTTTATTGAACACACACGAGATAACCAATATACACTCATGGACAAAACTTAAAGAAGTTGTATCTTTCAGCATGTATATCGGGATTGAGACAATAACTCTGAAAGATATTACAGTGACCTTTATTGAAGACACACGAGATAACCAATATTCACTCATGGACAAAACTTAAGGAAGTTGTACCTTTTAGCATATATATCGGGATTAAGACAATAACTCCAAAAGATATTACAGTGACCTTTATTGAAGACACACGAGATAACCAATATACACTCATGGACAAAACTTAAGGAAGTTGTACCTTTCAGCATGTATATCTGGATTCAGACAATAACTCTGAAAGATATTACAGTGACCTTTATTAAAGACACACGAGATAACCAAGTGTGAACAACCTCTGTCTCTTAAAAAAAAAAATAATAATAAAGGACCAGCGATATTAAAGACTTTCCACTTCCTTAAATTGTGACCATGAGTGTATAACTTTCAAACGCCTAAAGAGAATAAATGTATTATCAATTCTTAATTAAGAGAGAGAATTATTTAATTGTAAAATAAAAATAAAATAGTTTAAGATTTATTTTAGACCATTTTTCAATGTCATAGGAATTCACTTTTTCGCTAGTGCATTTTTGTTTGGAACAGGATGAAAATTCTCAAGACAGGTTTTACTGTAGAAGTTATGTTTTTAAAGAGAAGAACAAATTATGCATCCAATTGTCAAACATTACAGAGATGTTACTTATATTGCCATGAAGACACCGCCGGAAAACTCTTGAAGTAGCCAATAAGAGAATGCTTCAAACTTTTTATTGAATTATTTAGACACTAAAATGTGTAAAACTGGCGAAACTGCCTAGAAGTTTCCCTTCTGATGAGCCAGGCCCTTACATTTATTTTTATAATAGAAATAAAAAAGATATTAAAAGAGATATAAAAAAGATAGTAGAAAGTTGCTTAATTTATTATGAAAAAAATTGTGCTAAATATAAGTTTTTGAAGTTTCGAAAAAACTTATATGTTGTACATACACTGTTGTATATACACTCATGAACAAAACTTAATAAAGTGGAAAGTCTTTGATGTCACCGTCCTTCTGTTTTTTTTTTTTTTTTTTTTTGAAGGAGACAGATACCCTTTTGTTCACACTTGGTTATTTCGTATGTCTTCAATAAAGATCACTGTAATATCTTTCAGAGTTATTGTCTTAATCCCGATATACATGGTAAAAGGTACAACTTCCTTAACTTTTGTCCATGAATGTATATTGTTAATATTTACTTCCATATAACTAACAAAATTTTGTTGTCATTAAACATATATGTAAATAATCTATATATATAAAAATGGATGTTTGTTGGTCCGTCCGTCCGTCCGTCCGTCCATTTGTCAGTGATAATCTTCTACATCGCTCAACCAATCGTGATGAAACTTTGGGAAGATGTTTAGTATACTACCGGGATGGTTTATGGCTAATTACTCTTTAGAAATAACCTTTCGTTGCATTTTTATTTACAATAAAACGTAAATTCACTCGCAATCTGCGCCCCTCTCGCGGCAGACCGGGGATGGCGGCGCGCGACGATTGGCTGCCGGCGCAGCACGTGACCTCCCTGCCCCCCCCCGCCGAGTAAATGAGATCTCCCGGCTGACGGCCGAGCAGCGCCCTCTAGAACGCGTGACGATTTTGACGGCGCGGGGCGCTCCCGGTTGGACAGTTGCGCGGGGGCAGAGTGACCTCGCGGGTGCCCTCCGGGAACTACGTCCATCTTCCATATGTGATATCTATTACATTAATATAAATTATATTATATTAATATTCTAAATTTAATTTCGCGTTCATTTCTCATCTTTAAAAAAACGCTGTCGACAGGTAATATATATTCTAAATTATATTCGGGACGAAAAGAATTAATGGAAGGGGGGCAGTGTAATATGGGTAATTCTTTCCTCACTGTATGACAAGATATCAGCGAGGCAGAGGTCCCAGGGTGAAGTTGTGGAAAGGTGGATGGATTCCAGCTGCGGGAGGATGGCCCGCGTGTCTGGGGGTAGACAAACGACATTCCAATGTGGGAGGAAGCGGGGGGGGGGGGGGTGAGAGAGAAGGGCGGTGACGACAAACGCGGCAAGTTGGCTAGAGGAGGTGGGCTCCGGGACGACATTCCAATGTCTGTTGCGTTGACAATTTCTGGCGAATTATTTTAAAAATAATATTTATTGTAGTATTCTGTGTTTTAAAAATATATAATAGATCATCATCAAAAACAATAATAATATACGATGTATAATTTAAACAACGTGTTGATGTAAAAATATAAATATAAAGTGTAATAAACCATTTTGATTAAATAATTTCATCTGGTGAGTAATGTTTAAATAATAACTATACAACATTTATAACAATTATTATAGCAAATTTAAAGACATATATTTAACTTACACTAGATGTGAATAGAATAGTAATAATATGTATTTTTGTTTCGTTGTAGGTATAATAATATACGATGTATAATTTAAACAACGTGTTGATGTAAAAAATATAAATATAAAGTGTAATAAACCATTTTAATTACATAATTTCATCTGGTGAGTAATGTTTAAATAATAACTATACAACATTTATAACAATTATTATAGCAAATTTAAAGACCTATATTTAACTTACACTAGATGTGAATAGAATAGTAATAATATGTATTTTTGTTTCGTTGTAGGTCATTGCGTTGTCATTTTGCGATGTCATTGCGATGGTCATTGCATGTTGATGTAAAAAATATAAATATAAAAAAGTGTAATAAACCATTTTAATTAAATAATTTCATCTGGTGAGTAATGTTTAAATTGGAGTTGTGTTCACCTCTTGACCTCTTTACATTAAAATACCAACTTACCAAACCGAAAATATTGTTTATCTACTCGCCCTTACACTAGATGTGAATAGAATAGTAATAATATGTATTTTTGTTTCGTTGTAGGTCATTGCTTTGTCATTTTGCGATGTCATTGCGATGGTCATTGCATGTTGATGTAAAAGATATAAATATAAAGTGTAATAAACCATTTTAATTAAATATTTTCATCTGGTGCGTAATGTTTAAATTGGAGTTGTGTTCACCTCTTGACCTCTTTACATTAAAATACCAACTTACCAAACCGAAAATATTGTTTATCTACTCGCCCTTACACTAGATGTGAATAGAATAGTAATAATATGTATTTTTGTTTCGTTGTAGGTCATTGCGTTGTCATTTTGCGATGTCATTGCGATGGTCATTGCATGTTGATGTAAAAAATATAAATATAAAAAGTGTAATAAACCATTTTAATTAAATAATTTCATCTGGTGAGTAATGTTTAAATTGGAGTTGTGTTCACCTCTTGACCTCTTTACATTAAAATACCAACTTACCAAACCGAAAATATTGTTTATCTACTCGCCCTTACACTAGATGTGAATAGAATAGTAATAATATGTATTTTTGTTTCGTTGTAGGTCATTGCTTTGTCATTTTGCGATGTCATTGCGATGGTCATTGCATGTTGATGTAAAAGATATAAATATAAAGTGTAATAAACCATTTTAATTAAATATTTTCATCTGGTGCGTAATGTTTAAATTGGAGTTGTGTTCACCTCTTGACCTCTTTACATTAAAATACCAACTTACCAAACCGAAAATATTGTTTATCTACTCGCCCTTACACTAGATGTGAATAGAATAGTAATAATATGTATTTTTGTTTCGTTGTAGGTCATTGCGTTGTCATTTTGCGATGTCATTGCGATGGTCATTGCATGTTGATGTAAAAAATATAAATATAAAAAGTGTAATAAACCATTTTAATTAAATAATTTCATCTGGTGAGTAATGTTTAAATTGGAGTTGTGTTCACCTCTTGACCTCTTTACATTAAAATACCAACTTACCAAACCGAAAATATTGTTTATCTACTCGCCCTTACACTAGATGTGAATAGAATAGTAATAATATGTATTTTTGTTTCGTTGTAGGTCATTGCCTTCTATCTTCGGACGACTCATTTGTCACCAAGCGTTCAATTGTAAGACGTTTTTGAAATGCCACGAAAAAAGAACAACATTGGAAGATCAACCAGAAATGCGCGGCAAGCGGCAGCCAGTCGAGCTGCTGAAACACCCGAAGAGCGAGACACACGACGGGAAAGTGTTCGCGTCAGAGCGTCTACTTCAAGAGCTGCTGCAACACCCGAAGAGCGAGACACACGACGGGAAATTGATCGAGTCAGAGCGTCTACTTCAAGAGCTGCTGCAACACCCGAAGAGCGAGACACACGACGGGAAATTGATCGAGTCAGAGCGTCTACTTCAAGAGCTGCTGCAACACCCGAACAGCGAGACACACGACGGGAAATTGATCGAGTCAGAGCGTCTACTTCAAGAGCTGCTGCAACACCCGAACAGCGAGACACACGACGGGAAATTGATCGAGTCAGAGGGTCTACTTCAAGAGCTGCTGCAACACCCGAACAGCGAGACACACGACGGGAAATTGATCGAGTCAGAGCGTCTACTTCAAGAGCTGCTGCAACACCCGAACAGCGAGACACACGACGGGCAATTGATCGAGTCAGAGGGTCTACTTCAAGAGCTGCTGCAACACCCGAACAGCGAGACACACGACGGGAAATCGAACGAATCAGAGCGTCTACTTCAAGGGCTGCTGAAACACCCGAAGAGCGAGATGCACGACATGAGGCACAACGCTCACGCCAGGCTCGATCACGAACGAGGATCGCTCTAACAAAAGCTGCGTTCAACTACGATAAACAATACGATTACAAAATGCATCAAGATTTGGTCATTGGTCCAATGGATAAATTGTGTCTACACTGTCATGCATTGAAGTTTCAGAAGGAAACGCCCGGGATGTGTTGCTCCAATGGGAAAGTCAATTTGCCTCCGATGGTTGAGCCGCCACAGCCACTTCTAACATACGTAGCTGGAGCAACTCGGGAGTCGAAACATTTCCTTCAGCATATTCGGAAGTACAACTCATGCTTCCAAATGACATCGTTTGGAGCGACGCATATTGAGCGTTTTGGAAATTTCGAGCCCACATTCAAAGTGCAAGGGCAAGTGTACCATCAGATTGGTTCACTTCTTCCAGTATCCAATGAAGATCCGAGGTTTTTGCAGATTTATTTCATGGACAACGTGGAGGAGGAGATTGATCGACGATGCGCATTCAGTGAAGCAACAAGGCGGGCAATCATCGCTGAATTACAAACGCTATTCCACGAGCACAACTGTTTGGTCCGAGACTTCAAATCCGCAGTAGAGAATGTGCGAGCGGATGATATGAAAGTCATCATCAGGGCAGACAAGAGGCCGACGAATGAGCATGAACGACGCTTCAATGCTCCGATGACTCCTGAAGTAGCAGCTGTGATTGTCGGTACAGAGATCGCCCGACGAGATATTGTTATCTGCAGACGAGATGGAACCAAGCAACGTGTTGCTGAAACGCACCGATCGTACGACGCCCTTCAATATCCAATAATATTTCCGCGCGGTGAAGACGGATATCATCTCGAACTGTATCAAGTTCATCCTATCTCAGGCGCCGTGACAATGAAAAAAGTCAGCTGTATGGACTTCTATGCATATCGCATCATGATTCGAGCCCAAGAATCCAACCACATCCTGAAGTGTCGTCAGCTTTTCCAACAATTCATCGTTGACATGTATGCCAAAGTCGAAAGCGAACGTCTCAACTACATTCGCTTCAATCAGTCAAAGCTTCGAGCTGACCAATACATTCATTTGCGGGATGCAATCGCGAATGATGGAGCCGCTGCTGCTGCAAACATTGGGCAAATGGTCATACTTCCAGCTTCGTACGCTGGAAGTCCGAGACATATGCATGAATATGCTCAGGATGCTATGACTTATGTTCGCACATATGGACGTCCAGATCTTTCCTCACATTCACTTGCAATCCAGCATGGGCCGAAATCAAAAATCTACTTCTGCCTGGCCAACAGCCATCTCATCGGCATGACCTCACAGCGAGAGTTTTCAAACAGAAATTGAAATGTTTTATTGATCTCATCGTTAAGAACCATATATACGGTCCAACACGCTGCTGGATGTATTCCATCGAATGGCAAAAAAGAGGCACTCCACATGCTCACATCTTGATTTGGTTGGAGGAAAAAATTCTTCCAACTCAAATCGATAATATCATTTCTGCTGAGCTGCCTGATCCACAAGACGATCCTGAATTGTACCAGATTATCAAGAAATATATGATTCACGGACCGTGTGGAGCGCTAAACCCACATTCACCGTGCATAAAGGATGGCAAATGCACCAAAAGGTATCCAAGAGACCTGGTGCATGACACACAAACTGGTGGCGACGGTTATCCTCTGTACAGACGACGAAAACCAGAGGATGGTGGCCACACAGCAACAATCAAACTCAATCACGTTGATTTTGAGGTTGATAACCGGTGGATTGTGCCTTACTCTCCTTTGCTCTCGAAAGCATTTGATGCGCATATCAACGTGGAGTTTTGCAATTCTGTCAAATCGATCAAATACATTTGTAAATACGTGAATAAGGGCAGTGATATGGCAGTTTTTGGACTTCAAAATCCAAATGCACCCGTCAATGAAATCGACCAGTTTCAAATGGGACGTTATATCAGCAGCAATGAAGCTGTATGGCGAATCCTTGGCTTTGACATCCACGAACGCTCTCCTGCTGTCGTCCATCTCAGTGTGCATTTGGAAAATGGTCAACGAGTATACTTCACAGAAGAGAGCGCGGCCCAGCGAGCTGAAAATCCACCCAATACAACGTTGACTGCATTTTTTCAATTGTGTGCCAGTGACACATTCGCTGCAACATTGCTGTATCATCAGGTTCCGACGTATTACACATGGAATCTGTCAACGAAGAAGTGGCAACGGAGAAAAAAAGGCTTGCTGCACTCTTCAATGGTTCAGGTATATTCCTCTGGCGCATTGGGGCGAGTGTATACTGTCCATCCGAGCAATGCTGAATGCTACTATTTGCGAATGCTGCTTCATGTAGTCAAAGGACTGAAATCGTTCGAATCTATCAAAACCGTCAACGGCCAAATCTGTCAGACATATAGAGAGGCATGCTTCAAGCTTGGTCTGCTTGAAAATGATCAGCATTGGGACAACACACTGGCAGAGGCATCTGAAACATGTCATCCTAAGCAAATACGAACTCTGTTTGCTATCATTTTGACAACCTGCTCGCCTTCAGACCCAAAAGGCCTATGGGAGAAGCATAAAGAGAGTATGAGCGAAGACATACTTCGCCGTGTACGTAGTGCTAACCCCAATGCGCAGAATTCGGATGAAATTTTCAATGAAGCGCTGATATCACTTGAGGATATATGTTTGTCGATCAACAACAAAATTCTCGATCAGCTTGGCTTGATCTCACCCGAGCGTGGCAGAAATGATGCTGTCGACAGAGATATGTTGCGAGAAATGCAATACGACGCTGATACGCTGCAAGTTTATGTTGAGACTCAGAAAAGACTCTTAACAAACGAACAAAACCTTGCGTACAACACAGTCACGGAGCATGTGCGAACCGGAAATGGTGGTCTTCTGTTCCTTGATGCCCCAGGAGGAACTGGGAAAACATTTTTGCTCAATTTGATTCTCGCCGAAATTCGTATGAAACATGAGATTGCTCTGGCTGTGGCATCGTCGGGAATTGCGGCAACACTGCTCGATGGAGGACGTACGGCGCATTCGGCATTCAAGCTGCCATTGAATTTGAATATAGCCGACGTTCCTCTCTGCAACATCGGAAAAACATCAGGAATGGCCACTGTGTTGAAAACGTGCCAAATCATCATTTGGGATGAATGTACGATGGCTCACAAGAAAGCGCTTGAGGCACTTGATCGTACTCTTCGCGATTTCCGAGGCAATCAACGCCTAATGGGTGGAGCTCTGATACTGCTCGCTGGTGATTTCCGTCAAATCTTGCCTGTCATTCCAAGAGCAACACCAGCAGATGAGCTGAACGCATGCTTGAAGAATTCGGCTCTCTGGAGACATGTGAAGAAAATTACACTGTCGACCAATATGCGTGCGCATTTACATGGAGATGTTTCTGCACAAACATTTGCCAAGCAGCTTTTGAATATGGGCGACGGCAAAATTCCGGTTGATCCTGCAACACACGAGATATCGTTCCCACCGAACTTCTGTCAACTTCAGGCGTCAATTGGAGATCTTGAAAAGGTAGTTTTCCCGGATATTGCCACTAATTTCAAGAATCACGACTGGCTTTGCGAGCGAGCTATCTTAGCTCCGAAGAATGATGACGTCAATCGCATCAATCATAAGATACAATTGAAAATTCCTGGAGCGGTCACGCAATACAAATCTATTGACACAGTCACAGAAGAGGACCAAGCTGTCAATTATCCAGTCGAATTTCTCAATTCATTGGAGCCTCCTGGAATGCCACCGCATGTATTGTCGTTGAAAGTTGGCTCGCCAATATTGCTTCTTCGGAATCTCAACACACCCAAGTTGTGCAACGGAACCAGACTTTCCGTAAAAAGGTTGATGCCGAATGTGATTGAAACGACGATAATCAGTGGCAAATGTAAAGGAGAGGATGTGCTCATTCCGCGCATTCCAATGATCCCCACTGATTTGCCCTTCACATTCAAGCGACTTCAGTTTCCCGTGCGTCTCGCTTTCGCAATGACAATCAACAAATCCCAAGGACAGTCGCTGCGAGTTGACGGTTTGCATTTAGGAAATCCATGTTTTTCACATGGTCAACTCTACGTCGCTTGCTCCCGAGTTGGAACGCCAAAAAATCTATATATCTACGCACCAAACGAGAGGACCAAAAATATTGTGTATCCACTCGCGTTACGATAGATTAGTTTTCATATGATACAATATTCATTCAAATATTGCGCTATTAATAAAATCTATATATTTTTTCATCAATTCTTTATGACTCATTTTTTATTTTTACCCAGCACATGCTAGATATTTGATTACAAACACATACAGGCATCCATTATTATATATATAGAGGTGCGTAGAGGCAGGGCAACGTCTGCCCGGGTTCGGCTAGATCAATTTATTCAAAAATAAAAAAACAGGTTCACTGACATTTATTAATGCAGTGAATATAATCAATAATTACAATAAAGGGCTATATTATCTATATATATAAAAATACCTTTCAAATTTTAACGTAACGTTCCATTCTCAATCCCGTAGGGCTTTAGATCGGCTAAAACATTTTTATCTTTATAAGTGAATTCTAACTTTACTGTACTGAATAGTTTAGAATAAAATTAATTTAACATATTACAACTTAGCCACAGCAACGCGTGGCCGGGTTCGCTAGTATTGTATATTTATATCTCCTCATTCTCTCAGCTTACAGCCTGTGGAAGGATTGTAAAGATCCGAACGCTTGCAATGAAACGCATTGCTACAGTTTATATTTTTTATATTTATATTCAACAAATGACAATTTAGAATTCAATACTGGCTGATCCTGATGGTTGTTCCTGTACAATGGGTGGTTGGAGGAAACGAAACTTCTCTGTTGACTAGAGTTAGATGGATAACCTGCCGGTAGAATTTGATCAATAAAAGAAAAGATCGCCTCTCCCGTCAACTTAAACGTCAAAACTAGACGCCATTTATTGATTGTCACCGCAAACTAACGGCCTCGGGTCGGTTCCTTGTGGATCTCATGGAATAAAGTCCGCCCTAGGCTGACGAAGGGCCAGGGGGAACTTCTCAGTTTACCAAAGCTGGTGTTGTGGCTTTGTTACCAACCTGAGGCTGCTATTTTGCCGCGACGGTCAATACATGGCGTCAAATTTTGACGTTTAATTTGACAGGATTTTATAGATATAAATAATTAGTTGAATATATTTCCAATATCATAAATTATAATATAATATATTCCCATCCCCCCCTGGACACTTTTAATTTTCCGTTCATCATTACTCTTCACAATTCATCCTTTGATACTACATCCCTGAGGATAGAAATAGTCGTTATTTCTCCTTAAAATAAAATTACTATTTTTCGTTCAAAAGAAAAATTTTCGATAAAACTTGTCAAGCGTCGTTTTACAATACCTTAATGGTTTGATTCTTAAAAAACCTACATAAATATTCCTATTTATTTCCTTTAGAACCTTTAGCCACATCGTGTGTATATTGTTGTTGTTGTCGTGTCCGAAGAAGAGTCTCAGATGTCTCCATGCATCTCCAACACAACAGCAGCAATATCCACTATCTTGGAAAATAGGTGCCGTTGCCATAGTCACCTTGGAAACGAACCAGAATTTGGTCGAATATTCCAAGGGTCCAGGGAGGACCGCAGGGAGGTGCGGTCGGATTTCCCCCCCCCCCCCCCCCCCCCCCCCACGTCGTGTGTATATGAAATGTAAGGTATCCAATCTGAATCTGTAGGCAGGAATCAATATATTTAACGTTATCTTTCTACTCAATACCAACATCTGTATATATTTATATTCATAAAAAACAGAGCCACATCAATCAATGATTTATTCAACTCCCAGTGTATCAGTGACCTGTTGACACACTCCTCAGATTGACTGAGAGTCACTCAAACATCGGTAGTTAAATAAATCATTGATTGATGGGGCTGTGTTTTTGTCTGAATTAACTTCCAAGCAACAAATGATTTCTTCGGAAATATTTTCTATCGTCCTTAAATCTTATATACATATTGCCACTTGGAAAATTAGGGAAAACCAACTTCGGGATGAGACAACAATTTATTTCAGGCAAGCACAAACTATGAATGATAAACAAAAGATAAGCAAAGAGGGAAGTTTACAGAGTATCAATGCATAAACATCAAAAGTGATACTCTGTTAAAAATAATAATAAATACTTTGCGACAATGTTGTTTTATAAAAACAAGAATTAATCTAAATAGCAGACAAGATACTAATCCTTGGAAGCCGTTTTGTTCCTTAGTTATAACAATAACAGACAATATAAACAGAACAACCGATTCAATAATATTAAAAAACAACGATCTGGTCAATAAGGATTTATTGAATTGCAGTAGAAGCAGTAGGAAATTATTTTGAGATTTGAAAAAAAGTTCTCTTTTTGAAATTTTGCCAACATCTGGTACATGGAGAGACAGTAACTATGTAGAGAAGGAAGGGGAAGTAACTAAAGAACAAACAGCGTTTTATTTACAGAGATAAAGACTTGAGATCCAGTGAGCTGTCATTTACTTAATGCTTCCAGAGTTTCTGGGGTGCTTCAAGTGAGGGCGGAAAGTGTGCTACACTATGGGATGTTTAAATTGGAGCAAATATAGAGTTGCTAATTATACAAGTTTGCATGTTAGGTACAACAGATGTTCACACACATTTCTCAGTTTTATATCTTCAAAATCTATTATTATAGATAATAACGCAATATTATTGTTCTGAAAATAGAGCAATCCATTCTTGAATCATTAGATGGTAAAAATACATAAATATTGGATTGAATAAAATGTGTCTAGATATATTAATATGTTATAATAACTTGATAAAGGTTGGCGTTCAGCCAACTGATATATTGGTAAAATAAATTATATTTTGATCCAATATATGCCTTTTTAATTAAATAAATATATATATGTTATATTAAAATATTATTCTATTTAAAATTATATTTAATAGATCCAAATACTCTGTTAAAATCGACCGCCAGAGGTCATGCTTCCCCTATAAAAACTCGTTGTTGTTCTTCCCCGCTGGCCGGCTCAAAACTTTTGTACATTATGTAAATAAGTATTTCATTTTTTTTATCCATACGCCTTAAGCCAGGCAGTACTTTAATCAAATTATGTTTTTCATATATATCCCTTAGCTCAAATAAAGAAATCTCTGATCAAAACATTATTATTTTTATTTCAAGATTTAACCACGACTGCATCACCTTTTACAATAATCCTCAACATGATCTAAATTCAAGCAAAAAATTTCATTTTTATACATAACATATATATATGAGAAAACAATTTTTAAAAAATGGCGCTCGGCCATCTAAAAAGCACATGTGCTTTTGGTCATGTTATGCCTTCATTATTTCTAATATATATATAATGGAAGTATTTAAGCACGAATTTTATTTTATTTCAAAATCTATTATGGAGTTGGAAGTGTCTATTTCAAAGAAAATAAGATTAGATGCATTTAAATATTTGGCAGAAAATTATCCAGGGATGTGTTTCTCAGATAGAATTATTAATATATATAGAGAGATTCCTACAGGTGTTAGTTAGTCAGGAGTATTCACTAACTCCTACAGAGGGGCGTTGAATCCCGCTAGAAGCTAGAAATAAAAAAATTGTATTTAAGAAACACATCCCTGGATAATTTTCTACCAAATATTATAGCGTGAGAAATTATAATTTTTGAATTGTAAGCATTTGAAATATGAATCTGGAAGAATATGAGAAAAATTGGTTTGATAGGATCAGAAATATACCACTAATATACTTGTAGAAGTCTTTAGAAGAACTGAAGATCTGCGTTGTAACGGCCGTCAGGAAGATAAAATAATTGAACGAACTTTTATATTGAGAGTAAATTGAGATATTAATGAAGATAGTTCTGGAGGGTAAGATGAACGGAAAGAGAAGGGTAGTAAGAATTGGACTGATGGACTGGATGGGAAGTTATGAAGAAATAAAGAACTCAAGATAGAGAAGTATGACGTCACTGGAGACCAGGACAAGAACAGAGAAACTGAAGAATTGGACTGATGGACTGGATGGGAAGTTATGAAGAAATAAAGAACTCAAGATAGATAAGTATGACGTCACTGGAGACCTGGACAAGAACAGAGAAACTGAAGAATTGGACTGATAGACTGGATGGGAAGTTATGAAGAAATAAAGAACTCAAGATAGAGAAGTATGACGTCACTGGAGAGCAGGATAAGAACAGAGAAACTGAAGAATTGGACTGATGGACTGGATGGGAAGTTATGAAGAAATAAAGAACTCAAGATAGAGAAGTATGACGTCACTGGAGACAAGGACAAGAACAGAGAAACTGAAGAATTGGACTGATGGACTGGATGGGAAGTTATGAAGAAATAAAGAACTCAAGATAGAGAAGTATGACGTCACTGGAGACCTGGACAAGAACAGAGAAACTGAAGAATTGGACTGATGGACTGGATGGGAAGTTATGAAGAAATAAAGAACTCAAGATAGAGAGGTATGACGTCACTGGAGACCTGGACAAGAACAGAGAAACTGAAGAATTGAACTGATGGACTGGATGGGAAGTTATGAAGAAATAAAGAACTCAAGATAGAGAAGTATGACGTCACTGGAGACCTGGACAAGAACAGAGAAACTGAAGAATTGAACTGATGGACTGGATGGGAAGTTATGAAGAAATAAAGAACTCAAGATAGAGAAGTATGACGTCACTGGAGACCTGGACAAGAACAGAGAAACTGAAGAATTGGACTGATGGACTGGATGGGAAGTTATGGAGAAATAAAAAGAAGAACTCAAGATATCACTAGTAAAAATAATAATCCGTTGAAGAGCAGATAATTTGAACACTTTGCATTTAAAACCTTTCTCTAGCCTTCATGGAATACTTTATATAAATTTGGATGATTATTTGTGAAAATATTCTTTATTATTATTTGAACAAATTGAAGAATTCATGAATTTGAAGAATATACACATAATCTTAATTTCAAAACTTGAGTTAAATTTATATTTCAGTGCACAGTATAAATAATTATTTTTTTTTTTTTAAATCGCAATTCTCTAAAATGTTTTCTGAGTTTGTCAATATATGTCTCTCTTATTTATCTGGTTGTCAGTTATTGTGGGATTCTTCCAACAGAAGTTTTGGTGACATTCGATGACAGCAATATTTGACAATCATGTCGTTTGGTTTTTTGGGACAATTTCGACCCATTAAATTCTTCAGGAATCCACCATCCCTTGTATGGCGACTGGCCGTAAAAAACACGTCGTTTCATCTCAGGTGTATATATGTGATTTGAGAAGGCAGGGTATGATGCCTCTCTATTCATTAACATAGGCAAATGAAAAGGGGTAATATGTAAATAAATATATTTTCCACAAAAAGGTTTGTTGAACCTAAATATGATTAAACTCATTGAAAGAGTTTTCATACCGGAGACATAGATGTTGAATAGAAATTAGAAAATCCCTGTCATATCCACTTTTTTAACGCGTTCGTGTTTTCAAATTTAGAATATCAAGAGGTAAAATACATTGTATAATAATATAAAAGAAAGAATGTGAAAGATGGTATAAGATTGGTATAGGATGAATATTTTAGAAAGCCTTCATCTTAATCGAAAATAATATTTCCACGTGAAAAATTAGGGAAGATCAACTTCAGGATGAGACAACAATTTATTTCAGACAAGAACAAACTATGAGTGATAAACAAAAGATAAGCAAAAGAGGGAAGTGTACAGAATATAGCAAAATATAAACATAAAAAATAATACTCTGCTAATAAAATAATAAATACTTTGTTACAATATCTCAAATGTATAATGGTTAAATATCTAGACTTATCAAAGATATAGACAATTCAAAATATATTGATTTGTCAGGGATATACAATTCGAGCTTATAAAAAGATTAGGGTTATGACATTGATAATGAAAGACAACAATGGAAGTGAGTAGAAATGAGCGCCTACGTACCAACCTAGATGTGCTAAACCATAATAAAGCTTCAATTCACAACGTCATCGGAATTTAAATTGGTTTTTTCACTAGTAAATATTCTAGCATATTACACAGTTTAATGATTCTCATTGGGGAGAGACATTTGGCTTAAGACTCAGCGACTCTGATAATAACAATGAAATTACCTTTTTACAACATATCTAATTATTGCGCCAAGAGTGAAAGGATTTCCTGAGGACACACGCAATCGAAATGTGAAGTCCTAAGACATGTCCATTTCTGTCGGACTGGGAATTTCTCCTCTATTTTCAAACTAAGAAGATTAGAACATTTTAAAAATCAAATATGTGTTTAGCTGTTGTTAGTGTCCATCTAATCGACCTTTGGTGACTAAATGGACAAATATCCTACACTTTAATCTGTTGATGATCATCACTCACATCTAGTGACTTTCTTGTAGTTTTCTTGACTCCTTCTAGCCAGCTCGTTGTAGGTTATCCTCTATTTCTTCAAATTTTCCCAACAACTGATACCTTTGTGATAAAAAGTATATAAAGCAAATTATCGAAACATCTTTTAAAAATCCATCATTCGACTTATTAACAACTCTGACCAACATCTGGTTTCCAATTCTAATAAAGGAATGAGTTGGGTGAGAAGTCTGGATTAATATTGAATGGAATTAAACAAAACCCAGAGTTCGAGAAAAGTTGTCTGAATGTGAAAAGACAAATTGTATTTTCGCCTGTGTTAGCGGTGTAACAATAGTAATCACAAAGTGTTCACAAAAAACGAGTAAATACACACACACAAAAACCTTTATTAAGACACACAGGTCTTACAGAGGATTCTCCTTGGGGTTACAAGACGGAGAAACTTATGAAAGTGGGAAATATACAAAGGGGTAAAAATGGAGAAAGATTATATACACATGGTAAATTAAACGAATAAGCATAAAAAAGAAGAAGCATAAAAAATATTATTATTTGAATGATCCTATGGAAAATAAGAATATGGATTTGGAAGAAAAAAAAATAATAATATTTTTTGGAAATAGGGATGGAAGAAGTGGAGAGCGAAAAGAGGAAAGAAAACAGGTATTTACATATGGAACATACATATAATGGAACAAGTCAATTTAAGCTCTTCTGCTCACACAGCACAGAAAAAGAGGTAAATATCAATATGATTAATAATAAAATATTTCAGTATCTATAACTGAAGGAACAAATTCTGACATCACCCATAGAGAATAAATCATCTGCAATATTTTCAAAGGTTGATACCTAAAAATAATATCAGTTTAATTTCGAAATATAAAGGCGCATTCTTGTAAATCCACACAGATCATTCAGAAATCACACACAACCTTTCTAATTATGGCCATAGCCTATCCACCTTCCCATATAGGATTCTTATAAACATAATTTTTATTTAAAATAATACAAAAATTTCTGGAGATGAGTTTTTCATTTTTATCAATGCAATCTCAGGTTTTCGGGCATCTCTGTTCTTCTGCGGGAATTCAAGAACGAATTATTCGTTTTTGTATTCCTGCAGAAGGGCAGAGTTGCCCGAAATCTTGAGATTACATTAATAAAAATGATAAGATACATCTCCAAAAACCTGTTGTATTATTTAAACTTATATCCAGGAATTTCTCAAATCCATTACATTGATTGTTAGCACGTTTTCTTTGAAGTTTCTTCTAGAAAGAACGAGCTGACACAATTCGATTCAATTGATTTATTTCAAACAACAAAATAGAATTACACTACGATTTAATGCGATTTAGTTGTATTTATAACACAAAGGAAAACAGAAGAAGAAAAAAAAAACAAAAAGAATGATGATAAGTAACAATAAAATTCTATGAATATGAATTATAATTAATTAATAAAATACAATAATAATAATAATAATAAAACTAACATTGATAATGAGAAAATAGCAATTCTAGATAGTATTCAACTAATCCGTCCAGGTTCTTACATTTATTATTGCGGTTTTACGAAGTTATAAATATTCAGAGACATGAGAACCTATTATCTGTCAAACTCGATAATACATAAAGAATCGTCGAGGGTCAAGCTTAGAGAAAAAAATACTTTCCAGTTTGGAAGGCGTGCATTCATATACATTCACGAACAAAACTTAAGAAAGTTTTACTTTTTATCATTATGATGCATTAAAGCTTATGTTCATAGTTCATCTAAAATACTTATTCAAAGAGTCTAGCATCAGTATCACTATAAAAGGAAGTTCGAAAAAAATGCAATATAACAGCGGTATGGTAGATTAAACTGGCGAAACCGCTGGGAGGGTTCACCACTGATGAGCCAAGCCCTCCCATTAATTTTTCCATTGCAGTAAGGACAGTAGAAAATGTTTATTTTAAAAAGAATCATACGCTTCTATAATAGTTTCGGACCTTTTATCATGTATATATATTATTATTATTATCTATTATTTTTTTATGGGAAAACATTCGAATTTACATGTATGGAAAACCCGCCTTTATATAAGCAAACGAGGAGTGGTTTATGTTTAAGATATGAAACTCCGTCAAGTTTTGTCCATGAGTTTATATAATAAACCAATTCGTCTTAGTTTTATATTTGCATAGTGCGCAAGTCTTTTCTCCTTATATTTAATCAGAAAAAAAAAAGGAAATTGTAATACGGAAATTGGCATACGTATAAATGGTACCATTCTCTTGCACAAGAGCGCGCGCGCCCTGTGGAAGACGGAAATTCCCAGGTAGCTATACTAATATCCGATATAGCATCCGTGGACAATAAAAAAAGGATTAAAATAAGAGTGTACACGTGCAGCAGGACTTCCTAGATCGCAGGGAGGGAGCGGCGGAAGAGAGGCGTCAAGAGGCCGGTCCATTGTGAAGAACCGCGGGATAATATTAGCCAAGATGCTGTGACCCACTGGCGAAGCGCTATATAAGCTGGCGGCGGTAAGGCACGGCACCACAGCCAGCAACATGTTCAAGGTAGGGGACGGTGCTCCTGCCAGCTGCTCTCTGCTCACTGTACGTGGTCGCTCAGCTCGCCCTCGTCGCTTCCCTCGCCTCCCTCGCCCTTGCCGTGCCCTATGGCTACGGAGGGGACTACGGCGCCGCCGCCCATGACGAGGTTTACGTGAGTACGACCTTACTTCTCCCCCAGCTACATTCCTGATCTGTACATTCTCATCGGTGGAATGCATTCACCTTTCTCTTCAGAAAATCATACACTTTGGCTAGTAGCTCGTAAAGCAATATTCTCTCTCTCTTTTCTCTTCAGATAAATTTCTCTTCTTTATTATCTCCACTCAATCATATTAGGGTATCAAGTCTGTAGACTCTACAGTGTAGAGCATGAGACTTGTGATGTCTGCTGGGAATGAGTAGAGCTTATAATAGATAATGCTTCTCTTCAATAAGCCAAACTTCTCTTAAACGCTCTCTCTTCTATAGAATTGTCCACTCCAGGTATCAATGATTTATTTTTCGAATTCCAATTGGCATTTAAGAATGAAAATACGAAGCACGCATTTGATAGCTAAATGATATTCTTTCTCGATATCTTTGAAAGAAAAGAAAAAGTTAAATGGAATACAAAGAAAAAGCAATTTTCTTATTTCTCCTTGATAAGTTTTCTGTTTGCTGTCATGAGATCGAGTCTTCTTAATCTTAGATTTTTCTCTTTTTGTGATCATCTTGCAGCAAATACCAGATCTTTCCACTCTAAGTTCGTCTGAATTGGATACATATAGCATTAGCTTATTTATAAGAATTTTTTCTCAATAAATCAATAGCGTTTTTGTTTATTTTCTTTTCCATCTACTCTAGATATTATCTAGATATCTTTTCTCTGTTTCTTATCGTTGAATACAAATTCCGAAATACTTTTAACAGAACTTCGATAATACCTTTCTGAAGCCATCTCTGGGATTAACTGGGCGCAGGAAGAACTAACATTTTACTTCAAAAGCCCGTTTAAACCTATTCCAGCAAGATTTTGATAATACCAGGATAGTATGAGTGTGTGTAGTAACATTTTATAACTTTCAAAAATATATTTAGTATTAATCCGACATTAGATGTTTGGTTGTTATATTCATTAAACATATTCTCTGTCTGAAATATGGACACTCATTCACTTTACATTCTGGTTTCTCATATACTTGACTTACCGCAGATACCTTGACAGCTGTAATTTTGAGGATAAGAAAAACTATTTTAAAAATCTCTATTTGAATACTAGAACATGTGTTCTTCAATATAAATTTTAAAAAATAACAAAAATCGTTTTCTTCCAAAATTTATTTGAACTTTTTCAATTTACTAAATGCTTATTTTTTCTTTCAAATTTAAGAATTGTATGACCAATTAAACGCTAAAGATTGATATTTTCACTCTTTTAAGAGCACATGTAATTAAAAAGCAAATATTTTATGAGAATTTTCATCAAATTAAGATAATAGTCGTTAAATTTTCATTTTATAACCAACAACATGCGCCTCTCGGAAACCCCATGTTGAAAGTTTCCTACTTCTTCAGCCTATATAAAAACATAATTTTAATATCAGTAAAACCAGCTACAATTTACTTTATTAGCATTTTCACATCCTGAAATATACTTAATAATAAAATATAGTTCTATAATTGAAATTTATTCGTCTTCACTAAACACAAGGCTATTTGAAAGTTGGCAAGAAAATTGAGGTCTTCCCCTATTGACTTAGTGTTCCCATTCAGACCTGATAATCTATTTCATTAAAAGCAAAAAACCTTTCCTTTATATGCAAATATAAAGAGGGCGCTTATCTATTAACATCACAAAGTAAACAAGCTCACACACGTGCGTAACTATAATTAATCCTCTAAACTATTAAAAAGTAATTAGTATCTATCTTGTTACATAGATAATAGTTAATGATAACTTCTTGTTATTGGTTAATCGACCTGTTGACAAATCGGTCGTAGTTTGGATTGACGTCCTCCCAGGGCATATCGTGAAAATTGTTGTTTTACCTTTTTACATACTGTGTTTACATATATTTGCATATTTACTGATAATATATGTGTTTTTGGAGAGCCTTTGGCTAGGAAAAATGCATTTGAAAACCTATCGTAAAATATCAATTAAAAAGCCATTAATATCCCTTTTTTATCTGCTAGATTTTAAATGAAAATAATTTTTATAAATTTAATATATTTTCTATTTGCTCAATATTTTTTTAAAAATCTAATACATTATGCTACAAAAATTATTTTTTCCCATATATCCGAATATATTTTTTAAATTTAGTTTTATAGAATTATACGTAGAATTGTGCGAATATTTCAATATTTCATACTGAAATAAAAGGAGCAGATCATTTATTAACTTGAGTGTTATGCAAATATAAGCTTTCGACCTTTTAAAATCTAAGCTACATATTAGCTTTTAGATCAGTTTTCAGCCCATTTCCTTAATGCTCCGCAATTCTCTAATAGTCCATCTTTCGTAAAAGTATTCAGAACTTAATATATATAAAAGAAAACAATATATCGTTCACAATCCTCAAATATTTCTTTAGTTTTTAGGACAATTTTTCGATATCAGCAATGATTATAAACTTTAAATTCTTAAAAGAAAATCAAGCGTAAAAGCAATGGTTGAGAGAGTGCCAATATAAAATAAATCTTATATATGAGTGATAAAGATTTATTTCAGCAAAATCTAATGTTCAAGTGTAAAACAACATTTTTGAACGTTTAATTCTTCAATCCATTTTGGATAACCATCTTGAATGTAAATTCAAAAAATGATTCTCAAATATCTTATATTTCAGAGAGAGATGCGATTTAGATCTGAAAATAATTCCTTCTTTTCAAAATGTAAAATCTATCATGTCTCAACCTCAGAAATATTCCCACCATAGTCACATAGAGATATAAATATACACATACAAATAAGATCACTGAAATAACCAAAACCCATTTTTCAACCTTATAGCTTTTGATCCTACCGGATATTTTGTAAATGGAGCTGATCTAGCGAGTATCATAAGCTTTCAGGAAGAAACGAAAACGTATATATTAAAAATATATTTTTTTAATATTATAAAAAACAAATATAGCTACACAAAACTATCCAATTTTTACTGATTTATAACATTTTTTATAATTCTTATATTTTGTCATCCTTCCGACCAAATTAATTAGATGGTGTTCTTTAAGACAGTTGAGAACTTTCTTAAGTTCCTTATACAGATTGTACTTGCCCATACTATGACATGTTCATACCAATATATTCAGTATAGATTGGGGAGTGACACCTCTTCAACTACATATTTTCTGCATTTATGAACATTATTTGGTGCTACTTTATAGATAAATGGAATAGATTGTGTCTATTATTAAGCTTATGTCCATAGTTTTCTTGAAAACCATTTCTGAGATTCCATCTTTCTGTGCTGCGTATATAAGCAGAATCGTCCAATACAGTATTAGAGCTCTTAGAAGCGGTCTGGTGGATTAAATAGGCGAAACCGCTGGGAGGGTTCTCCACTGATGAGCCAAGCCCTCCCAATATGTTTTTTTCATCGCAGTAAGGATAGTAGAAGTTTGTATTATGTATAAAAAGAAACATTCGTGCTTTCAAATCCTTTCATTTTATAATTATTTTATATAAGATTCAGTTTAGCACCTGCCATCTTCTAGAAACATCTAAATAGTAGGTTTTGGATAAATTCGGTGATTAAATAAACTAAATCATCGTTTTCCTCCTCAAATCCTGACCATCCAGTGTGGCTAAGGTAGATAGTGATATGCAAATAGTCACCGCATTATTTACAATTAAAAATCTGTCATGTTTTGTCAACAAAGGAAGCAAATTTATTCTCTTTAGATGACCAAGGTTACATTTTTAGAGAGCCGATTTAGAAAACAAAATGGTGTATTCAGAAATCTGAAGGATTTATCTGCAAGATCCATTCGCCCTCAATGAGTTCCATGTCGTTACACAAATATCTTATTTAGAGCCGCAAAGTTCGTTTCGAAAAATCATAAAAGAGAATTTTATCTTCTTTCTTAAAACAAATACTACCATTAGTGGTATACTCCTCTTTGCTCTAATTCTCCTTTTCATGTCCAACGTTAGTTATCTGTACATTTAATAAGTTCAGCCATTTCCATAAAGATAGACTTCTGTCTAACAGGTCTTTTGCTATTTAGAATTGATCCAATGACTTGAGTATTAGGGCTCTTATTTCTTTTATGACATCCTTTAAATAGTAAATTCTTAATCGCAACTGATTTAGTTTTAAAAAATCTTCACACAAAAAATGAATATAAGCCTCATGCAAGGTAAATAATATAAATAATTGTGATATCATGAATGGTAAGCCACATAACCAAAATTAATACAACCAGCCAAGATATGAACAGAATGAAGAAAACGTTGCCATTGTCTCTACAGAATTACTTTCAACCCACTCAAAGAAAGAAGAACAATCATATATTTGCTATAAAAGATTTTTTCATGATTATTGTTATCATAAACTATATCCGTTATAAACAAAACCTAAATAATATCTTTCTGTCCTAAAAGGTAACAAGATGTTGGCATCATTTTTCTTGAATGAGTTTAAATGAGCGATTGAAATATATTTGAATTCTGTGATTTATTGCCATCCATCCAATAGGCGCTAGCATCTACCTCACGGCAGGATCTGGAGCGAGCAACAGTTGGATAAATGAGTGCAAATTAAAAACCATCTTATATACATATTGGAGCAGACGGTTTCGACAGAATTTCAAATGTGGCGGCACTGCCGGGTGGGAAAATGGGGGCGTTGAACATCCGGGTTTACACCGCTGCTGGCTGATCCAATGTGTTGTGTACATATTTATATTTATATTTATAATTTACAAATTGTCCCCCATTTTTGTCTGGGGTTGTTGAACTTCAAATTTCCATAATATGAATTCGTTTATAGTCTGGATTATTCTCATCTAGTGATCTAGGAAATTCTGGATAATGATGCATTAGTGAAATCTTCTTCTTCACCTCACCGTTTCTTTTGACATCAAGCTGAGCAAGATTATTGTTTGCCATCACTGTTCTACTGAAATCGTTTACTGATATCGATTGGGTTAAGGCATTAGTGAACCAACTCCTATTTTTAAAAGGCATCAAATTAGGAAAATGACATTATATAAGATGATGAGGGTAAATATTCCATAATTGGTTTTCAGACAGATTTTCTGAAGTTGAGATTCTGATTTCTTCTAGTCAATATTTATGTAATTTGAGGTATTCTGTGGTGACTTTTCCCACCTGTCAACCCCCGTGCGGTGCGGCAGTACCCTCCCCAGCCCTACAGCTTCGGCTACGACGTGAAGGACGACTACGGTGGAGAGCAGTTCCGCAAGGAGGACAGCGACGGCCACCACGGCGTGCGCGGCTCCTACGGCTACCGTGATCCCTACGGCATCTACCGTGAGGTCGAGTACGTCGCTGACGAGCACGGTTTCCGCGCTAACGTGAAGACCAACGAGCCCGGCACCGCCAACCAGGACCCCGCTGCTGTCACCGTTCACTCGAACGCCCCCGCTCACGGCTACGCTGATGCCGGCTACGGAGCTGGTCACGGTGCTGGTTACGGTGCTGGTTACGGCGGACACTACTAAACTGCCATCGGTAAAGACACTCCCTATACTTATGGACAGTGTATTTATGGATCTAAATTCCACTTACAAATAGTACACCTAGATCAAATGGGTTATAGTATTGAATACTACATAAATGCCATCAGTGAGGACTATTACTACTTGTAGAACAGTGTACTGATGGATATAAATACCACTTACACATAGTACACATAAATAAAGTGGGTGATAGTATTGAATACTACTAAACCGCTATCGGTGAGGACACTCCCTACTTATAGACAGTTTACTGATGGGTCTAAATACCACTTACGCATAGAACAAACGGGTTATAGTATTGAATACTACTAAATTACCATCGGTGAGGACACTCCCTACTTATGTAACAGTGTATTGATGGATCTAAACACCACTTACACATAGAGCAAGTGGGTTGTAGTATTGAATACTACTAAGCCGCCATGGGGGAGGACACTCCCTACTTATGTAACAGTGTACTTATGGGTCTAAATACCACTTACGCATAGAACAAATGGATTATAGTATTGAATACTACTAAACTACCATCGGTGAGGACACTCCCTACTTATGTAACAGTGTATTGATGGATCTAAACACCACTTACACATAGAGCAAGTGGGTTGTAGTATTGAATACTACTAAGCCGCCATGGGGGAGGACACTCCCTACTTATGTAACAGTGTACTTATGGGTCTAAATACCACTTACGCATAGAACAAATGGATTATAGTATTGAATACTACTAAACTACCATCGGTGAGGACACTCCCTACTTATGTAACAGTGTATTGATGGATCTAAACACCACTTACACATAGAGCAAGTGGGTTGTAGTATTGAATACTACTAAGCCGCCATGGGGGAGGACACTCCCTACTTATGTAACAGTGTACTTATGGGTCTAAATACCACTTACGCATAGAACAAATGGATTATAGTATTGAATACTACTAAACTACCATCGGTGAGGACACTCCCTACTTATGTAACAGTGTATTGATGGATCTAAACACCACTTACACATAGAGCAAGTGGGTTGTAGTATTGAATACTACTAAGCCGCCATGGGGGAGGACACTCCCTACTTATGTAACAGTGTACTTATGGGTCTAAATACCACTTACGCATAGAACAAATGGATTATAGTATTGAATACTACTAAACTACCATCGGTGAGGACACTCCCTACTTATGTAACAGTGTATTGATGGATCTAAACACCACTTACACATAGAGCAAGTGGGTTGTAGTATTGAATACTACTAAGCCGCCATGGGGGAGGACACTCCCTACTTATGTAACAGTGTACTTATGGGTCTAAATACCACTTACGCATAGAACAAATGGATTATAGTATTGAATACTACTAAACTACCATCGGTGAGGACACTCCCTACTTATGTAACAGTGTATTGATGGATCTAAACACCACTTACACATAGAGCTAGTGGGTTGTAGTATTGAATACTACTAAACTGCCATGGGGGTGGACACTCCCTACTTATGTAACAGTATATTTATGGGTCTAAACACCACTTACACATAGAGCTAGTGGGTTGTAGTATTGAATACTACTAAACTGCCATGGGGGTGGACACTCCCTACTTATGTAACAGTATATTTATGGGTCTAAATACCACTTACACATAGAGCAAACGGATTATAGTATTGAATAGAAATAAATTTGAAAATAAGAGTAACTAGGCTAATGTTTGAGATTCTCATTTCAAACTCAAAGAGTGTTTTCCAAGCTAAGTTAATTATTGACAATGTTTCGTGGTGGTACGCTTTATATATCTTGTTTCTTGCGTAACCCTGCATCCAGGTCAGTATAAGCAATTACTTGCATATTTGCATATAAACATATATACATATTGTACATATATAGACAAATCTAACGCAATGTGTGTTCCAGATCTTATCTTCTTCAAGGCCATCTGTTGTTATTATATGTTTATTGTTAATAAATTATTATTTATTTAGTTGTACTCAGGTTTGCCAACGAACTTGGGATGTGGTTCGTTATTTCTTGTACGTCTCAGTACGGAAAATAAAATCTATTTTTGTATTACTTGCTCCCTTTGTCTTATCCCACACTCTCACATGTCGAATGGGTGAAATACTGCACAATGCCTTCAGAACACCAAATATTGACCTTCTAGGAAATTACCTAAATCCCGCTATATATCCTCGGCCCATTGTTTCACTAAATGCTTTTTCCTTCTCTTTGATCAGGCCATTGTTAGCTTGTGGAATCTGAGAACATGTCGAGAAAATTTAGAATTTCTTCAGGTTTTCATGGAAAGTTGTATCGATAATAGAACCTTAGTCATATCAACCTAACTAGGTAAATATTTGGTGAGGGATTCATCCCTGTCTAACTAAACTTTTTCATTGATAAAATCGTGGAGTTCTTGATTCAATGCATTGATAACCTATCATATTTTATAACAAACATTCTGGAAGTTCCTCCGTGCTACTATAGGATCTACCAATATAAATAGATCACGTCTACATGGGTAATAATGTCCTGTAGACACACTTATGATAGATTATTGGAATATTGACCTTTTCGAACATTGCCTGTCCTGACAGCAATTAAGCATGAATTGTTTCCTTATTGCGAGAAAAAAATATTGGGAGGGTTTGGCTTATTAGTGGTGAACTCTCCCAACAGGATGGAAAGGAAGTCTTCTGGGACTTGTGCATCCATTTCACTCAACTTGTCAGCCAAACTACTAAATTTGTTGAGATAATCCTGCATCCTTTCATTTGGTTTCATTTTCAATAATATTAACTGTTTCGTAAGAAACACCTTCGTTGCAGGTCCTTTTGGCTGATGCACTTCATTTAAAAGCTTCCATGCCTCTGCAGAAGTTTTACATCGCTTCACGTGTATTATTTCCGAAGGACTTAAACTTAAGACTATAGTTGCTAGCGCCTTCTGGTCATTCTTCTCCCATTCAGCCGATTCTACTTCGGTTTCAGGTTTGATCCTTATGCTATTTGCATAATCCCAAAGTTCGGAATGGATAAGAATCATTTTCATTTGCATCTTCCATGTCTCGTAATTTTCAGAATTTAATTTTTCTATTTGATAAAGGCTTGACATTTTGAATACTTTCTTGATGCTACAATTTCTTTAAAGTAATCCTGGGCCCATAACCTGTTGAAAAAGGAGGAAGATATGAGAGGGCACTGAACACCGGAGGATTTTATTGAACCGATCACGGTAAGATAACACAACTAACTAACTAACAACGATATTCCATCCATATATACACCGCAACACACCACAGAGTAACAGGTCACTGGTCAAAACAATTATATCATGAAATCCGAGAGAATTGCCATTTTAACAGTCTCTTTCAAAGACGACCAACAATACCAAAGACTTTTACACTTCATTAAGTTTTATCCATGAGATCATTGTACCAGTGATAAACCAAAATGCAATTTAAGGACCACAAACTGCCTTATTATTCAGAAATACGCATTGTGTACTTGTTGATATAAGAAACTGGCTCAACATTTGGAAAATGAAATCAAAGCCGATCAAGAGCTTTGTTTTATAGATTGAAAACGAAATGTAAACTAATGAAAACGCTTATGTGGTTGACTTTTCTTGATTTATCAAGGTTGACTAAATATCACGGAACAATTTAAATCAATTTTTAGATAATTTTTGTTCCACTAATTGGCGCTCTGCCTTCTAAAACGATCCTGCACGTGGTGAAGATATGCCTTTTTGTTTTTAATATTGCAACGTGGAAAAATAGGAAAGACCAACCTCAATTACAACACTCAACTTCGGTAATTAATATATATAGTCACGACCGTCTTTCCTCATCGGCCTCTGTCACGGATGCGCGTGCACAGGGAGGTCACGTGCTCGCCGGCAGCCAATTAAAAAAAAATTAAAAAAAAAACTCCCTCGAGCCGGATTTGGACCAGCGACCTAAGGATCACCGTTGTAACCTCTACAGTCGGGTAAAACACGGGCGTTGCCCGGGTCATTCGACTAGTAAAATATAAATACCAAAATTGATACTCTATTAATAAAATAATAAATACTTTGTGAAAAAACCACGCGTCCGTGGTTAGATTTTCTTGATTAATCAAGAATGGGTATTTGGCCAATTCTGGAATAATTAAAACATCAGCGAGAATAGTTGCATGATTTCAGTTTCACGACAAGGAGATTTTTTATAATAAATACTCTGTTACAATATCAACACCTGTGACTTTTTCTTATTTTTTTATTTTTTTATTTTCTCACATAAATTAATAATAATTTATTTTTCTTGTGTGGATAATTCTGAAGATATATTTAGGAAAGGCAACATCGTCAGCTAGCAATTCTTCTTCTTCTGACCAGACGGATCGAAGACTCCAGGATTCTACTATCTCTCTTGTAAGTGAGTGGAGCAGGATAGTGCAGGATGGAATGTACCAGGTCAGTGATGGACACTACAGACCTACATTACAGGATTAATAATGAAATACAATGCAATAACGTGCCATCTACATATAAGATTTCTATATACAGTTACGAGCGTCATGCGTTCTTAATAATTCTTCATCTCTGTCACCGTTTGCTTTTTTTTTTTGGAATGGCGCTCTCCTATTGGTTGGCTACGATCACGCCACCTTTGCCCCCCCCCCCCCCCCCCCCCACTCGCTTTTTGGTCTTTGTAACTATTGTGTTGGAGCGGGTCGCTCCTTAAATAATCTATTGTTAACAATACCTCATGATAGGTCCGCAAATATCGAAAGTATAGGTATGTAGCTTTTGTACGGGTAGATATGCACACGGGTCAATCCCGGGGCGAAGCCCGGGTCACCCGTCTAGTTTCATATATATATGGAGCGTTATTACCTTATAATTCATTTATACCTAACCGACTTTGTCTCCTTATTGTTTGCGGAAGAGCATTGATCAATCTGACAATATTTATATCTAATTCATCTGTCCTATATGCTTATTCCCATAGTTTTCTTAAATACCATTTATAAGGTTCCACCCTTCAGTGTAGCATATATAAGCAGAATGATCCAATACAGTATTAGAGCTCTAAGAAGCGGTCTGGGGGATTAAATTGGTGAAACCGTTGAGAGAGTTAACCACTGATGAACCAAGCTCTCCTAATGTATATATATATTTCTTCTCGCAATAAGGACAGTACAAGTTTGTTTTATGTATGAAAAATAAACATTCGTGTATCTCAATTCTTTCACTACGGGCATTGTCCGCGAGAAGGACAATATTCCAGTAGGTGCGTCTACAGGACCTTATTCCCCGTGTAGATCTATTTATATTGGTAGATTCTATAGTAGCACGGAGGAACTTCCGCCACTGGTATTGTTTTACGACTTCGGTGCTTCCGTCCAAGATCTCGCCCATGGATATTTTTACCTTAGCCTGACCAAACCGCTGGAAGGGTTCACCACTGATGAGCTAGGTCCAACCAATAATTTTTCCATCATAGAAAAAGGATTTAGTTTCTATTTGGTTTTATTTTGTTAAAAAATATATATTGCTCTAAATAGTTTCAAAATTTCATATTTGGATGGTGTGTTATTTCTTTGTATATTTGAGATAGTTTTGGTATTTATATATTGCATAGATATGTGTGTGTTGTATAAGATTGTTCATATAGCAATGCTGAAAGTCTCCGCGTGGGTTTGACAATTCCAATTGATGACAATGGAGATGCTCAGAAAGACAATATTAAGAATCAAAAAGGATTTTTTTCACACAAATTTAAAAAATGATAACTAATTTTATTGGAATTCATCGGGCATTCCGAACTGTATATGAAAATATCAAAAATTATTCTTCTTTTCTTCAATTCTGTCTATCCACAGAATCCTTTTGTCTGCGATATTATATGATTTGGTTTTAGCACTTTTAAGATACCATCAATCATTTCGTTGACATTTCACACTTTAAGAAAAAGGCATCTCCTGGTAGTGCTAATATCAGTCTTACGCCATGTGTCGGGATAAATACCAACTAATCGTTTATTATTAATTATACCAGAATTGGCCAAATACCCTTTCTTGATTATCGAAGAAAAGTTAACCACGTTAGTCTTTCGGGCTGTTGGCCCTCATCAGCGCGATGCAAGCTGTACCTCAACGACCGAAAAGGTTAGTGTTTGGGGCATCCTGAAAATTCATGAAACAGGTATTCAGGCCGTGAGAACGCCAAACTAAGTAAAAATGTTACAAAAGTGAAATTGTACTAGGATTTTACACTTTAATGACATTTTACAGTTTATTTCAGCATTTATTTCCTAATAACGACACATTGTAATATAACTATTTTCTTTGCACTCTAAAGAAAACTATTTAAAAAATCAAACGATTTAAAAATTTTATTTGAATTTTTTATCAATTAGACTGAAATACGTTTTAAGTTTTTTTTTAAATAGAAATACACATTTTGGCCATACCTATAATACTGGAGGTGTCTTGCGCTACAGAGGAAATCCTGGAGATTAATATTTGTTAGAGACACATATGCATAATTTGCATAGGTATAATTGCATATATAATCAAAATGTATATTATCTTTAAAATATATATCAATTATAAATATTATTTAAAGATCATATTAGTAAAACAGTACAAATATACAAATATATTCACAAATATTTTTAAAGTTCATCATTAGTTTTAGCATAAAAACAAGTTTTTTTATGCGTGTAAAAAGTTGAATGTAGATATTAAAAACCCGATTCTACAAAATTATTTTCTGTGGATTGTTAATGAACCCCTACAGTGACATCCTCCCAGACTTACACGATTTAATTATTCATTTTAATTATAAATATTTACATCGAACAATGTGTTTCCTCTAACAATAAGGACAAAGCCAGTTAGGTATAAATTAATTATGAAGCAATGACACACCATATATACAAAATGGACATTCATTCTTTATGTCTTAGGTACATAAGATGGAGTCTTATTACCTAATGTTTGAAATCGGAGTAAAGAATCTGGGTTCAGTTGGCCAAGCCACTCTGTGAAATAATTTATTGCGAAATATTTATATCTATTTTTTGTATTCCTATATTTATCATTATATAATCCTATTTATTCATATTTATTCTGTATTTAACCTTATATAATCTTATATGGACTTTGTAATAAATCAGTTTCGATATCTTTATGAAATAATTGTGTGAGATTGTACTGGGATAAGGTGCAAAAGTTATCAAAAAGGACATCTCCTTATCGTGCAACTGAGAGTTGCTGATGGCTTGAACCATCTATCGGAATAAATATTAACTATTCTTTTTTCTAATTATTACAGAAGTTGGTTAAATACCCATTCTTCATTAATCAAGAAAAGCTAACCACGGACGCGTTTCGGGCTGTTGTCCCTCGTCAGCGTGGTGCAAGCTGTACTTAAACGACCAAAAAACTTGGTCATTAAGGCATCCTGAAAAATCATGAAACGGGTAGTTAAGGTCATATTTTTGCTTGAGTACGTGAAACAATATGAAAAATAGTACAAATGTGAAAAATGGGTATTTGAACAATTCTGGAATAATTACAAAAATCAAGGAATAGTTGATATTTATTCCGATAGATGGCGCAAGCAATCAGCAACTCTTAGTTGCACGATAAGGAGATGCCCCCCCCCCTCCCCATTATTTCCCACATATTGAGCTCTGTAAGGGAGTTCAATGAAAACAAAATGAGCAGTTGTCTGTACTCCAAGTTAGAAGCGGCTGTACATGGCGTCTTTTCTTCATGTCAGAGGCGGTCATTCAATATTGGAGCTAAGTCAGTGGTCTGCTACTGAGTAGTGCTCCCAGTCTTAACTACTGAAACAGATAAATTTTACTTTCTCTCTCAATCATTAAACTCAAGTTTTAAAAAAATTGACTTGATAAGGCAAAATTTGGATTATAGATTATAAACACAAGGTAATAAGACCAAATCCAAATAATAACAACGCTGTTACCGAAACGTCACACACTATTTATTTATTTGGATTTGGTCTTATTACCTTGTGTTTAAAAAATTGACTTATTTTGGTTATAAGTGATAAGAGGTGATAAGAAAAATTACTTTATATAGACTCATTTTTTGCTTTGATTTCTTTGTCTCCATTCATTTTGGTGGATGCTTCCATGGGATGAATCGACGAGGTAGTTTTCCTCGTAGTTATCTGTTCATAGTTGTCCCTTTACAATCACAGGTGGGCCAGAGCCCTGTTTGGTTATTTTCTCTCGCTGTTGGAGATTTACAATAATGGGGCGCCATTGGGCCAATTTTGTCATTAGAAAAAAAGTTTCCTAAGGCGGGATTTGATCCCAGGTTGTGGCTGTCGATAATTGTATAATATGTAAATATGTTAAAAATCGCACAAAAGTGAATTTTCACTTGGATCAGGTGGTTAAATTAAGAAAAAGAGAATTTCCTGATCGTGAAGCTAAAAGTTGCTGATGACTTGCGCCATCTATCGGAATAAATATCAACTAATTTAGTTCCGATAGATGGCGCAAGTCATCAGAAACTTCTATTTGCATGATCAGGAAATGCTCTTTTTCTTAATGTAAATATGTATAAATTTGTATATTTATAAAATTCAGTGTTTGGGAATACAGTGGACTATTGAATTGGAGTTTCGCGATTGAAAGCTGGCGTTTGAATAATAAAAGAAGAGACATTTTACAAATCGCCTTTCTATTTTACTGTTATATAATAAGGGGGTAATAAACTTTGTAGAATTTATCCAGGACGGAAGGCAACGAGACACTTCGCTCTAACGACATAACAAGGGTTGCGTCACAAACCCAATTAGTTACCACTTATGTGAAACTTATGTAAACAATGTCACACAGCCCAGATATACTATTGGTGTTTTAATTACAACCAGTAACGTGCGCCATTTATGTACAAGGTGTTTTGTCATTAAATAATTTATTATTTTGTACATTTTGTAAATACATTCTAAACTTTCTACAAAATCTGGATCTCTAATGTTTTCATGCGTTTAATAATGTAAATAACTTATGTAAAATAAGGTGAAGAAGGTTATTATTTGCCCATTCTTCTAGCAGCTCACCATTGGTGTTGGTTGTAGTGTATCCCCAAGAATTATGGTGCGAGTTGAAGTCTCCACAATATAATGAGGGGTGAGAAGTGTTTGGGAGGACTTGCTGGTTCCAATCTTGTGAGGGAGGCTTGTATATAAACTTATGTAAATAAAATTTTCTCCTTGTTTGGCGCAAGTATCCCTTGCGGGATATAGCGCTTTGGAAATAAAATAATTGGTAATTGGTGATAACTTTTTATAATTTTGTAAGTGCAAAGTCGAACTGCTTTTCACATGTGTAGACATGTGGTACACATACAGTAAAAGCAGTTGTCAACCTCTACCCACCATGGTTATCATGAACTGTACCACGTGTACTAGGGATAAGCAGAAAAAAAAAACGTTTTTATATTGACAAAGTATAAAACTGACACTCTGTATATAAGAATTCCTCACAGTCCTCTATATGTTAGAATCATTCAATACCTTCCTTCTTTACACATCCAGCGTTGTTGACAACTTGCACTTTGATAAAACACCTTATCCAACTCTCTGAACTACCTTCTAACAGCCTGGAGTAAAATTGCAGCACTTTTAATTGTTTTACCAAATAACATACTCTTTAATCTCCCAAACAAGTAGAAGCCTGAGGGAGCTAGGTCAGGACTGTACGCAGGATGAGACGTCAAAGTCCACCCATACTCTGCAATCTTCGCCAAGTCAGGTGTGTCGCAATGTGAGGTCTCGCATTATCCTGATTAAGTTTGATTTGGGTATATTTCGTATTATCGATTTGTATTACGCGTAAAGAAAAAAGTTTACATAGGATTAATTATAATATTTATAAAATTGTTGATTGATATTAATTTCAAATTTAAAAAATCAACAACAAAATACAAGTTTATTTACTTTTTTTAATTCTCTATCTTTAGGATTAGCATGCCTCCTCCTTCAACAGGAGAAGTAGAAGTATGACTTCCAGCTCTCCTGTTAAAGGACGGCATGTTATACCGAGAGATAGAGAAATGGAAATAGTAAATAAATATAGCTCTGTGTATTGTTTGTTGGTTTTATTGAAATGTAGAGTCAGGGATGTAGACACGTATATTATAAATAACAAAGTTTAGATGTTTATTTATCATTTATTCTCCCACAATATTTGACCTAATCCAATAAAACTGTTACATAGAGTTAGGTCTGAAAGGAGCGCCTTTGTCATAGTGGTAACCGTATAATATGCAAATAAGTGCGGTAACAGGATAAATAGCACATTCGAGTTGTTTATATTCCAGGACAACTCCGTCTTTGTGCCGGTCCCAGCCCGGATGAAAAAGGAGGAGGGGGAGCAGAAACAAGCTCTCTAAAAAACTTGGGTTCAGCTGGCCCGGCTGATAATTCCCTGTGAGGGCTCCTGATCCAGGGATATAGGATGTACTCCATGTTAGGAGCGGCTGCACATGGCGTCTGTTCCTCATGTCAGAGGCGGCCATTTCTTTTGGAGCTAAGTCGGCCTGTCACTGAGTAGTACTCCCAGTCTTAATGACAAAGGCAGACGCATTCTACTTCACCCAGATATGATGGTTGTCGCTTGATACCCTGATATGATTGAGTAGAGATAAGAAAGAAGAAGATAATTCAGGGCGAATCCAGGCCTAGAAGAAAATAAACAAAGAAGATTCATTGAATAAATTATACAAAACAAGGAGCGTATCTTATTAATGTATATATTTTTGACCAATTACAAAGTTTTTCCATGTATTCTACAAGAATTTGTAAATTACCTTCAAGTTTATTGTGCAATAAATTGATAAAGAGGGATCAAACCTTTGTAATATTCTGTGATAATTTGTTTTCTTTACAGATTCAGAAGTGCGTCCCTTTTAATATAAAGAGAAATTGGTGTTTCCTCACACGAAACAATTTGATGTAAAAGTCGCTGAAGTGGCATCAGATAAGTTACAATAGGTTAGGTTAGGTTGAATGAGCTCCTATTACTGACGGCGAGAAAGAAGCAATGAATGTTTTCCAAAGTTGAGAAACTGCCGACCATTGGAGAAAAACAAAGGAATTCCGCCAGTTTATGGATTTTGTTGTTTGTTAGGATCATTGTTTACACCAACAATGGGCGGTGCTGCGAACAACAATGCGCTATTACATAACACTGTAGGTCACCCAAGTGTCTTAATAAGACTCCGCACAATATTGTGAAATGTAAACTTTCTCTAACGATTCATTGGAGACCTTTTAATATTTCTTTACCATGTGTGCAAATAGGTATTGTGTACCACAGCTGCCCGTGGATTGAACACGGTGGAAACTATGACAGCGACTTCTCTCACACCTAACACTGTATCACGGGAAGTTTCATCCGGATGATTCAAATATTGTGGAAACCTATGCAAATAATACAATATAACGCGGCTGATGATTGTAAAACGAAAATTGCAATTATACCGCGAATGTTTCTTTTAAACAAAAATCGAAATCTATTTTAAAGAGAAATAACGATTATTTCTAACTTTAAGGATGAAGTATGATAGGATGAATTGTGAAGAGTAATGACAAACGGAAAAATAAAAGTGTCCAGGGGCGGGAATCGAACCCACAACCTTCTGCTTACCTTATGAAACCATTAAGGCATGAATGTTTATTTTCAAATAAAACTAACTTTAGCTCTCCTTAGTGCGATGTTGGGAGGACTTGGTTTATTAGTGGTCAACTCTCCTAGAGGTTAAACCTCTAAACAAACCTTTCTTTAATAAAAAAATGTAAACTATTTTTATACACGTATGATTTTTTTGATATATAAAAATATCTACTGCCCCTTACTGCATAAAGAAATATTGTGTTACAAGTGTATGCACAATATTGGACTTATTTAAATAAAACATTGCAGCAATAGAGTCATAGTTTCGACCCCGTATAATGCAAATATCATAATAAGAGATTATAATTTGCACTTTCCACTTGTTCCGATAACATTCCTACAATATTTGATCTATCCGGATGAAAGGTTCTAATGTTGAAGGGTTGAAAGAGGTCGCTGCCAGACCTCAGCATGTTCTGTTTAGTATGATAACGAGTTAATTTGCACATTACTAGATAGGATAACGAATAGTTTTATTAATGAATTTTCAACTTCCTAAATACTACTTCCAAGAATCTACGACGACTACTACTTATTTTTATTTGTAAAATCAAAAGTCGCCTCTCCCGTCAAAATAAACGTCAAAACTAGACGCCATCTATTGACGGTCGCCGTAAACGTTTGCAGCAACGGTCAATAGGTGGCGTCTCTCTCTAGTTTTGACGGGAGAGGTGTCCTTTGATTCTATAGATCAATTTCCTCCCGGAAAAATTTCCATCTATTAATTATTTTGTTGAAACAATATTTGGTTGTGCAAATATTCCCTCATATAGAACCTAGGGGCGAGTCCAGACCATTTCTCTATTCTCTCTAAGTATATATTGTCGCGGAGATAAATAAAGCAAGGGCAAAATTGGGGATAATTAATTTATTGTAAAGGGTATTTACCTTTTAGTTCTTCAATAAAAATTATTTACAAGAGGTATTTAAGGGAGAGAGGGTGAGATGAAAAAAAAAACAACTTATCCCCAGGTAAAGATAATAATAATGAGCGGCGCCAGCCACTAAGGGGTCCCGTTTTCCTTGTTTGCAGATCAGCTTCCGAGAACCCCTCACACCTGTGGTCCCCCCCGAGTTCCAGGTTCCAGGGATGATTGACAGGTGTCCCAACTGGATGGAGCTTCTTGACAATATATTGGAAACTATTTTAAATACAAAACCTACTGCTCTAAAACCCATGTACCTAGTTTTCTATACACCACACACTCACATATCTAAGATTCCTTCTTTCAGCATCGCTATATTATGAGCAGTATTTATCGCCCAATACAGGTCGTGTGAATCAAATGGTTGAAACCGGTGAAAGGGGTTCACCACTGATGAGCCAGGCAATTGCAGTAAGGGCAGTGGAAAGTTTGCATTATTTGGAAAATAAAAAAAAAATCTGCTGAGCATTTTTATTTCTTAACAAATCTAATACCTACCACTTATATATTTGTTAACAGAAAGGAAAACGTAGAAGTGGAAAAATTGGAAGTTTAATGAGTATGATATGATTTATTTATTTATTTCAATTCAAAACGCTATGTCCCCCTAGGGACACTTGCGCTAAATGTACATACAAATATAACAAAGAAAATATTCAGCATGGAAAGATACACAGAAAGTAACTTAGAAAGATTCATAAATATTATTTACATATATAGAGATATTCTTTGAATTTTATTTACAGTTACATCATTAAATTTAAAATATATGCATATATACACACATATACACGCATACACCTATATATTGTTTACAACCATATGATATGATTTGAATAGTTTCACTTTCCTCCCAGCGGAGTCACGTGCGAGGCAAGGTGAAAGCCACGATTCCAGGCCAAGAACACGCTGGGAACATTTATCTTCGCACCGTCTCAGACAATCTGCCGGGTCATCAGCTGGGTGGGCTATCAGATGGGATTACAGGGGTCGGTGGACCTGACAAAAGTTACTTTTACGGGTTATCACACAAATATCAATAATCTAGGGCCTACCGTGAGAGTAACTTAATGCACAAAAAAAAACGTACACACAAGAGTACAACACCAACAACAAAAAGGAGATAAATTAAAAAAAATCACGATTTGTTAACTAAAATAAGAAAGTACTTATCTTTTATTTGCAGCGTTGATAAGGAGCGGACCGGGGTCACACAGGGATGCGAAGAGAATCCTCAGATAAGGAAAAACCACGTAGAAAAACACTTTAAGCGTCTCCACACCAATTCTCCACGCTCTGGGCCCCCTCGCATTCCCTTAGTCCCCTCTTATATACAGACATGGCCACATTCGTCCAATGACGTGAGAGATTGGTTCACTAACAAACAAAGACAACATTCTTCCCGATAAACTGATCAGAAAAAAACTGAAAATGTTTGTCAATATAATTTGACAGACCAATATCCTCATATTTACATATATCCTATACTACATATATATATCATTTAGTTTAAAATATATAAACATTTGTGTTAGCTAATTTAAAACATAAGATGTTTGTTTTTGATATATATTTAATAAATAAATAGATAAAATAGAATAGAGAAAAACTCCAGCGTAGCTTCGGCCATTACGCGTCATATGCTGGGTAAAAAAGAAATAAGCGAAAAGATAGGTTTGCAAAAAGAGCAAAGAAAGAATTATATATGAATGAAAATATCAACACGGTTCTTTCTTTGCTCTTTTTGCAAACCTATCTCTTCGCTTATTCCTTTTTTTCCCAGTATATGACGCGCAATGGCCGAAGCTCCGCTGGAGTTTTTTTCTATTCTCTTTTTTATCTATTTATTTACTAAAATATATTGAAAACAAACATATTATGTTTTAAATTAGCTAACATAAATATTGATCTATTTTAAACTTATCTTAATGATCTTATATAGGGCGCCTATCCTGTAAAAATAAACGTCAAAGCTAGAAGCCATCTATTGACCGTCGCAAACTAGCGGAGTCAGGTCGTTGACAGAGCGACAACACCAGCTTTGACAAACTGAGAAGATCCAGGTTGATGCTTGGAGGGAAGTGTGGAAAGAAGCCCAGGAAGGCGGAGAAGTTAGTTCGTGGACAATTACAGAGAGAAGGCACTATGATATCATCACAATACCTGCCCTGGACAATTGACACAATTCTATTGACATCTTGTCAATACATGCGTATGTGCGCAGTCCGTACTATTTAAGTAATAATTAGTAATTTACAGAATGCAGATTAAAGATTACAGAATTACAGAGTGTAAAAAATATTACAGAGTGTAAAGTCGTGATAACACTTTGTGCTGTCCTTTCGAGTGATATTGTAAAACTGGGATGGTTTCACGTTTTAGTAAAATTTTAAAATAATTTATCCACCGATAGTAAAAAATACATATTTGAAATTAATAAGAGCGAATATTTAACTTGAATTATGAAACTACTTGTCTTAATATTTATTCCACGTATTAGGTCTATCAGTTGAAGAGTTTAATCACATTCTGGAAGCTGTGTTTTGGTGTATTAGACCATCATAGTGTGAACGACTTGCAAATTCTTCCAGCAGTGACAGTTCTGGCTCCTTCATCTGTTAATTTGCAGGTGTGGTATTGTACGTCTTGTATTTCTCTTCAGGTTTGGTTTAAACATGGAGATAAGCACCACAACCACCATATTTCTCTATTTGTGGAGAAATACCCTTTAACATACCAATAAACTTACAGGTTTTGTATAATATTTCGATTCGTAAAAAGTACATTTGGCATCATACAGTACCTTGTGAGTGTGAACCACTTATCTGTTTGTTTGTTTTTTAAAGTACATTTTAATATCTTCTAGATAAAAGTTATCTCTGGTTGGCATTCCCATATTACATAGAAGAAGAGACATTTCGGTCAGAAAAAAGTTTATTTTTTCTATGTTCCGACAATATATTTTGTCCTCGTTAGAAAAAATGAAGCATTTGGCAAGGCGTTGTTTTTACTGACGAGGACAAAAGATTTTTGTCGAAATATCGAGAAAATGAACTTTTTCTGGCCGAGGTCTTTCTTATTTTAAGAATTAATATCCTCCAGTAATTCACAAGGTAATAAACCAAATACAAATAAATAAATTGTGTGTGACCTTTCGATAACAACGTTTTTACCATCTTCAGACAAAAGTACTGAATGAGAAATTAAACCACAGCATGTTTTAAATAGTTACTGTTATCAGGTGTGTAAACAAATTGTACTTTATCATCTTCCAGTACCGCAAAGATAGGGGCTGCCTGGCCGGCATTCATATTTATATGAAAAATAGAGACTTCGGCCAGTTAGAGTTTATTATTATTTGCTTTATTTTTATTTACTTCTCCTGAGGAAGACAAAAGATTTTTGTCGAAACGTTGAGAAAATAAAAAACTCTAACTGGCCGAAGTGTCTATTTTTCATCTTCCAGTTGTTGTATGAGCGCCCTGTTTCTGTATCAGATAGACATAATCCGGAGACTTGTCCATCTGGCCTCTTGTTGCATCAGTCGCTTCCAATATGTAAAACGGGTTTGTCAGAAGTCTGAGAGAACTGGGTTAAATCAAGATTTTGAAAGTCATCCGCAGAGATTATGTCAAATCCACTTGTCACCTTGATTGAGCCAGTGTTGACACGGTAGAGATTAGCAGTGAGGTAATTTCATCCAAATGTCAATTTTAAAAATCCACTTTTTTTATCTTGTGCTCAGTAAATTGTTCCCTCCCACGTGCGATCGGTTCAAGAGGATAAAAGGATTTGAGGGGCCGACCGCCCGAGAGGCGGAAGTGGCTGTCACAAGGGGAAACCTAATTAAGATATTGAACGCTAATATCCGTCAGTTGCTTCCGACTTACTCCCTGGAGGGCTCCTCCCTTCCTGACTGCTGACATCCTTTTTTCCTTCGTTTTATCTTGGGCGGGAAGTCCAGACTGTCCAATGATGTCTAATCAACATGGGCTTCAGGCTCTTCGGACAAGGGATGAATGATTGCTCCATTCTGGCATCAACACAGGCAGCATCCATGCTATGCTATCTAAGAGGTTAATTGACTTAAACGAAATGGCTTTGTAGCCCGCTCGAAACCAAGCAAACTAACCGCAACTCCAAAGGCACAAGTTATCCAGGAAGCAGAAAGCCATCGAGGGAGGAGCCTGTGAAGGGATAACCAGAGGCAGCGTCTATCTACAAGTTTTTCCTGAGCTTTAAGATGAGGGGAGATCATGAAGCTCCCCGATCATATGGGGAAGGACTCTTCGGTGTTAGGAAATCCTTCCCGAATGTATATATTTGTAAATAGTCGGCTTAACATATATCTCTTAACTTTATGCGTATGATTCACCATTAACAATGTCAATAAAATATTATTAAAATCTAAACTCTCTGTGTAATCTCACCCAAGAGATGAAGCAAACAACTGACTTGTGAAGTACATCCGATATAAATATATTCTCTGTAGATTCTGCTCGAATTATATGTAGACGGAAGAAACTGGATGATAAAATTGAGGGAACCCGGGAAGATGTGATGGACTAAGGGGAGTCCAGGGATCTCTGGTCAATAGGACAGCATGGCGTTCTAACTACAAGACTCCTGATACCTCCTGTACAGCCGCTGTACTCTACTGTCTCCTGCCTGTTGCCTACCTACCTACTGACTTGGGCTCAGAGAACGACAATTATTCCGCCTTCTACATGCTATGTGGGGAAGCATTTTAAGACATAAATTGGGCTCAGAGAAACCCAGATGATATACTGATGGTGACGTCAGACTGTGTTGTCCAATCAAGGACTGTTATATATTTACATCACCCCTGCTTGGACAATGTCAACGACCTGTTATACGAACTTTCTGAGTGTCGCCCTTCTTTGCCGTTTGTACATTTTATTTGACGGCATTTTAAAGTTACATCATGTGTTGATTCTATGTACAATATCGCATATACAACATATACGATGTGTATATTTGAACTTTGTTTTTGTTCACAGCACGACATACCTTGTGGAATATGGGCTGATGTATTTGTTAAATAAATAAATCAGTGATGACTTTTTATTTTTCAAATTCACACTCGCGGTCTCAAAGTGGTTAGAATTGGTGATAATATGTACCATTGCTAAGTCACATTGTGTGCAGAGAATGTTATGCAAAGGTGAGAGAGATATCTGATTAATTTTATTAACCTCTAGTATCAACAGCAAGTCAGAGAGAGAGATAATAAAACTAAATAGAATTATATATAGAAAAAAACAGTTTATACATTTAGAATATATTTTTAAAAATACAAACAAAGAATACTCCAATTGCCCCCGATTCTAACAAAAGTCCAACTCCACCAGCGAGTGCAAGTAACCAAACGGGGCTTTGGAACATTTGTAAGAAGTGCAGAATTCGAACTGCTTTTCACATGTGTAGATATGTAGTGCACTTACAGTAAAAAGAAGTCGCTTACTACCCACTACAATGATTATCATGGCCTGTGCCACCTGTACTGGGGATAATAAAGAATATATATGTCATAATATATACTCTTCCAGGAATAATAAATCAAACATACAGTAAACCCAGAGAGAGAGACGGGAGGGTAAAGTCCGGTCACTTTAGACATCAGCGACATTCCAAGGGGCGACCACTGGGGCCCGTTACTTGGAACCTCAGGACTATTAAGACAGTTGGTGATTGTGTGCGACACGAACGGACGCCCGGCTTTGCCGGGCCCATCTCTCTCTCTGGTTGCCTGGGTTCCTCTTCCAACTTGTGGTGTCCTTATTTCTTTCCCCACTTTATTATTATATTGCCACACATATATGTATCAGACGAGTTCTCAATTTAAGGATTGTCTGAAAATCTCGCAGTTGCAAATCATCCTAAAGGTGGTGATATTTAAAAAATAAAAGGCGTATATCTAGATATGTGAAAGCGAAAAACATTTTTTTCTCAAAATATTTGTGCATTGTACAATAAATTGATACAGAAGGAGAAATCCCTTGAAATATTTTGAGAAAATTTTGTTAATTTATTCTTTTTCAGATCTAGGTACGTCCTTTATATATAAATATAAAAATAATATTCAAAAAAATAATAATAAAACAAACAACCTCACACCATGAGCACACACTAAAGGTATTTTCAATATATTTTCTTCAATGAATAGAATAGTTTCTATTTACATCGATAGATGGCGCCATTTGGTATTTCTTAGAGATTTCACAGTACTCACGACGCCATCTATTGACACTTTTATAAACTATTTTAAAATTTCGTTCTTTTTTGGTGTTTTCCTCTTTACATACTAGCCTAGGATATAATTCATAAATAAATGATGGAACATACAATTAATAAAATAGGGGATGAAGATAAGCTAACGCTTGAAAGCTTGCCATTTTGATTTAATAAAGAAACTGGTTACAATGATCCTGATTAAAATATTATGTTTATATTTTTGCAATTACAGTAGAACCTCCCTGTAAAGGACAACATCTAATTGCAGAGCCAAATTGTCCTTTAGGGAGAAGTGTCCTCTTACCGGAGAGTTGCTAAATTGTAAAAATGGTAATTTTGTAAATGAAAACTGTCCTTTGTGGGGAGGTGTCCGCTAAAGGGAGGTTCTACTTTATTTAAGAATCTTGAGTCAAAATTAAGTAATTGTTATAACTATTATTAACTTGATAAAATCGTGATGTCAGAAGGGGCTGTTCTGTAGGTCTAAGAAAATTTATCTTTTCCCAACACCTGTTGAATTATTCCCGTTTAATTTACTCTTCTTATCTAATCCACACCTGTCTCTCTCTCATCTACCTGGCCTGGGGAATCTAACCTTTTTGGAACAACCTTGGTGTGTGGCGTGGAGCACCTTGGTACTTTACTACAGTGGTTTGTCTGCTTGCTACATTCATTTTTGGGCTCAAATACCATACACTTTGGTTAGTTGTTTGTGAAACCATATTCTCTTTTTCTGTGGGTCGCCTGAATGTCCTCACTGCCCATCCTTCTACAGCATCAAGTCTTGGGATCTTTCCATCTCACAGATGGCCTCCAATAAAGATGTAATGCCCAGATGCATGGTTCGTAGTCAGCCCGTAACTTTACAGCCCATTACATTGGCAATGGCCATTCAGATGGATCTAGGGATGGGAACAAGGAATCTTGCAGATGACAGCAGAACATCTTATTACTATAGGCCCTCCCTTTAATTTTTCCATTGCAGTAAAGGCAGTAGAAATTGTTTAATTTCAAAAAGAATCTTACGCTTTTAAAATAGTTTCGAAATTTGAGAACATCTTATGTATCTAGGTTTCTGGATCATATACAGATATCTTCTGAATTCTTTCTTATTCTATATGAGAACATTTTGATAGAGAGATAACAAAAATATAAATAAAAAATTCATATAAACATATAAATTATAAATGTAAACTATACAACTTGTGATTATAAAAAGATGTAGAGAGAAATATAATTATAGGTATTATACCAAATTAGTTCTTAAATGTGATCACAGATGGCGCTGAGTGTTATTGTTTGCTATTAGAAAAAGAGAGAATCTTTAGAATGACAAAAATTGTTTATAACTCGGAAATTGTTTCGAAGAATATTTAATTATTATATAAATGTATATTTTTATCTGTTATTGTATTAAAATATTTGTTAAAAATAAATATCGCATCAAAATGCTGTTATAATTCCTAAGTAGTTCATAAAATTGTTTGTAGATGGCACTGCAAGCAGGGGTCTGGCTCCAGTTTATGCTGACTTTAGAAGAGGAGTGGAAAGTTTGAACAAATCATACAAATAGATACAATTCGAGAAAGAAGTTTCATGAATCATTATTCATCATAAACATACCACTCATATAATTGTTAACGTGATAATCCTGTTGAAGGACTGACAAGTCCGAAAGCTTGAAAATAAAAAGTTGCACAAGAAACTTAACCCTGGAAGCTTTATTTATTTTATAAAACCACTCATATACCGTTATATAAAACATCACCAGGTTAGAAACAGGAATGTTTGTATAGTAACATTTCTTATTATAAAAAAAATACGAATAAGACAGAAATATAAATGGTAAATAAAGAAAAAGGCATCTCCTTATTGTGCAACTGAAAGTTTCTGATGGCTTGCGCCATCTATCGGAATAAATACCAACTATTCTCGTTGATTTCTAATTATTCCAGAATTGGCCAAATACCCATTCTTGATTAATCAAGAAAGGCTAACCACGGAGGCGTTTCGGGCTATGCACCTTATCCCAGTACAATATCACATTTGTGCTATTTTTTCAAATGGTAAATAGTGTACCATAATTAAACGTTAAAAATATCACATATTCATTTACAAGATGCATTATAGATGTCTATTTAAGATGCATCCTATTTCTGTGAACACATGACTTGTTGAACCACAAAATTGTCTGGATTATAAGACAATTTTTCTGGTTTATCTCTTCAACAAGCCATGTGTTCCAAGAAATAGGATGCATCTTAAATATGTAAATGAATATGAGATAGTTTTAACGTTTAATTATGGTACACTATTTACTAATTATATTGTTGTCTTATTTGTATTTTTCTAAAAATAATTAAATAAAAAACCTTGTGCGCAGTGTTTTACCAAAAAGAAGCCTATATTAGAAATTCCCCAAATAAATATTTGTAGAATTTTAAGATATTTTTGCCTCCATTATAAAACAGAGAGTCGGTGTGTCGTATTAACCCTATAAAATGGCGTACAGTATTTGCATGATATGTAAATATGTAATTATATCTTTGATTCGATTATTACATATTCTCCAGACAAATATTCTCCATCTATATATAGGCCGTAGATTTAGTCGAGCCACTTTGCGAGCTAAACATCTCTTCGGCAAATTCTAAAAAATTTATGAATATTGTGTCGTCGGAAAAGTAAAATCCTCTAAAATTTATTGAATAATAAACAAAACGGCTTCTGAGAATGAATTTATTGTTTTATTCTATTTTTTCTTCTAAAGCTTTCAGGTTTACAAATCCTTCTATATGACGTGAAAAAATAGTACAAATGTGATATTGTACTATGATAAGGTGCATAAATTAAGAAAAAGGAATCTCTTTATCGTGCAACTGAAAGTTGCTGATGGCTTGCGCCATCTATCGGAATAAATATTGACTATTCTCGTTGATTTTTAATTATTCCTTTTATATGAGTAGAAGGGTTTGTAAACCTGAAAGCTTGAGAAGAAAATATGCAGTAGAACCGCCATGACAGGACACTCGTGCTAGAGGACACCTCTCTCTACAAAGGATACAGTAGAACCGCCAAGAGAGGACACTCGTGCTAGAGGACACCTCTCTCTACAAAGGATACAGTAGAACCGCTATGAGAGGACACTCGTGCTAGAGGACCTCTCTCTACAAAGGATACAGTAGAACCGCCATGAGAGGACACTCGTGCTAGAGGACCTCTCTCTTCAAAGGATACAGTAGAACCTCCATGAGAGGACACTCGTGCTAGAGGACCTCTCTCTTCAAAGGATACAGTAGAACCGCCATGAGAGGACACTCGTGCTAGAGGACCTCTCTCTTCAAAGGATACAGTAGAACCGCCATGAGAGGACACTCGTGCTAGAGGACCTCTCTCTTCAAAGGATACAGTAGAACCTCCATGAGAGGACACTCGTGCTAGAGAACCTCTCTCTTCAAAGGATACAGTAGAACCGCCATGAGAGGACACTCGTGCTAGAGGACCTCTCTCTACAAAGGATACAGTAGAACCGCCATGAGAGGACACTCGTGCTAGAGGACCTCTCTCTACAAAGGATACAGTAGAACCGCCATGAGAGGACACTCGTGCTAGAGGACCTCTCTCTTCAAAGGATACAGTAGAACCGCCATGAGAGGACACTCGTGCTAGAGGACCTCTCTCTACAAAGGATACAGTAGAACCGCCAAGAGAGGACACTCGTGCTAGAGGACCACTCTCTACAAAGGATACAGTAGAACCGCCATGAGAGGACACTCGTGCTAGAGGACACCTCTCTCTACAAAGGATACAGTAGAACCGCCAAGAGAGGACACTCGTGCTAGAGGACCTCTCTCTTCAAAGGATACAGTAGAACCGCCATGAGAGGACACTCGTGCTAGAGGACACCTCTCTCTACAAAGGATACAGTAGAACCGCCAAGAGAGGACACTCGTGCTAGAGGACCTCTCTCTTCAAAGGATACAGTAGAACCGCTATGAGAGGACACTCGTGCTAGAGGACCTCTCTCTACAAAGGATACAGTAGAACCTCCATGAGAGGACACATTGCTAGAGGACACCTCTCTCTACAAAGGATACAGTAGAACCGCCATGAGAGGACACTCGTGCTAGAGGACCTCTCTCTACAAAGGATACAGTAGAACCGCCATGAGAGGACACTCGTGCTAGAGGACCTCTCTCTACAAAGGATACAGTAGAACCGCCATGAGAGGACACTCGTGCTAGAGGACCTCTCTCTTCAAAGGATACAGTAGAACCGCTATGAGAGGACACTCGTGCTAGAGGACCTCTCTCTTCAAAGGATACAGTAGAACCGCCAAGAGAGGACACTCGTGCTAGAGGACCACTCTCTACAAAGGATACAGTAGAACCGCCATGAGAGGACACTCGTGCTAGAGGACACCTCTCTCTACAAAGGATACAGTAGAACCGCCATGACAGGACACTCGTGCTAGAGGACCTCTCTCTTCAAAGGATACAGTAGAACCGCCATGAGAGGACACTCGTGCTAGAGGACCACTCTCTACAAAGGATACAGTAGAACCGCCATGAGAGGACACTCGTGCTAGAGGACACCTCTCTCTACAAAGGATACAGTAGAACCGCCATGAGAGGACACTCGTGCTAGAGGACCTCTCTCTTCAAAGGATACAGTAGAACCGCCAAGAGAGGACACTCGTGCTAGAGGACCACTCTCTACAAAGGATACAGTAGAACCGCCATGAGAGGACACTCGTGCTAGAGGACACCTCTCTCTACAAAGGATACAGTAGAACCGCCATGAGAGGACACTCGTGCTAGAGGACCTCTCTCTTCAAAGGATACAGTAGAACCGCTATGAGAGGACACTCGTGCTAGAGGACCTCTCTCTACAAAGGATACAGTAGAACCGCCATGAGAGGACACTCGTGCTAGAGGACCTCTCTCTTCAAAGGATACAGTAGAACCGCCATGAGAGGACACTCGTGCTAGAGGACCTCTCTCTTCAAAGGATACAGTAGAACCGCTATGAGAGGACACTCGTGCTAGAGGACCTCTCTCTACAAAGGATACAGTAGAACCGCCATGAGAGGACACTCGTGCTAGAGGACCTCTCTCTACAAAGGATACAGTAGAACCGCCATGAGAGGACACTCGTGCTAGAGGACCTCTCTCTACAAAGGATACAGTAGAACCGCCATAAGAGGACACTCGTGCTAGAGGACCTCTCTCTTCAAAGGATACAGTAGAACCGCCATGAGAGGACACTCGTGCTAGAGGACCTCTCTCTACAAAGGATACAGTAGAACCGCCATAAGAGGACACTCGTGCTAGAGGACCTCTCTCTTCAAAGGATACAGTAGAACCGCCAAGAGAGGACACTCGTGCTAGAGGACCACTCTCTACAAAGGATACAGTAGAACCGCCATGAGAGGACACTCGTGCTAGAGGACCTCTCTCTTCAAAGGATACAGTAGAACCGCCAAGAGAGGACACTCGTGCTAGAGGACCACTCTCTACAAAGGATACAGTAGAACCGCCATGAGAGGACACTCGTGCTAGAGGACACCTCTCTCTACAAAGGATACAGTAGAACCGCCATGAGAGGACACTCGTGCTAGAGGACACCTCTCTCTACAAAGGATACAGTAGAACCGCCATGAGAGGACACTCGTGCTAGAGGACACCTCTCTCTACAAAGGATACAGTAGAACCGCTATGAGAGGACACTCGTGCTAGAGGACCTCTCTCTACAAAGGATACAGTAGAACCGCCATGAGAGGACACTCGTGCTAGAGGACCTCTCTCTACAAAGGATACAGTAGAACCGCCATGAGAGGACACTCGTGCTAGAGGACCTCTCTCTTCAAAGGATACAGTAGAACCGCTATGAGAGGACACTCGTGCTAGAGGACCTCTCTCTACAAAGGATACAGTAGAACCTCCATGAGAGGACACTCGTGCTAGAGGACCTCTCTCTACAAAGGATAGTTTTCATTTGCAAAATTCTCATTTTTAATAATTAGCAACTTTTTGGTAAAAGGATACCTCTTTCTAAAGGTCACCTTGCTCTTCAAATATGTGACCTTTCCAGGGAGGTAATTCTACTGGTTAATAAAGGAATAAAACCATCCTCGGTTTTATTCATTATTCCATACCGTGTGTGATGTCATGAGATCGCCCTGGACTGAGGAAGGTCATTATACCGAAACCATGGTCTTCAGGTGTACGTTCGGGATTTATCCAAGTTGTGGCTTTGTTACTAACCTGAGTCCACTAATTTGTTGATACGGTTTGTAATAAATGATCTTTAGTTCTAGCGTCTATTTTTATGAAAAGGTCCCGAGCCGGGGCTCTAGACCCCAGCGAGAGAAGCCGCGGTCAACAAGGCAGGACTTTGCACCAGTTGGAGCCAACCAGAATCCTGTTGCTGCTTCTGGAGGAGAAGTCCCGAGTCGGAGCCCCAGACCCCAGCGATCCAGGAGACCGACTCCAATATTATTAGGAGGGGAGGGTGTAGTGTATTTGCATATTGAATTATGGATATGCAAATACACTACAGGAGAGTTGACCTTTTTGGTATATGAATATTCCCCCCCAGCAAAATTTCTGTCTATATATTTATTTGAAAATCACAATAATAATAGGTAAACATTCGAAACTATTTTCGACGCATAAGATTATTTTTGAAATTAAACAATTTCTACTGCCCTTACTTCAATGGAAAAATTAATGGGAGGGCCTGGTTCATCAGTGGTGAACCCTCCCAGCGGTAGATTAAACTGACGAAACCGCTGAGAGGGTTCATCACTGATGAGCCAGGCCCTCCCATTAATTTTTCCATTGCAGTAAGGGGGTAGTAGAAATTGTTTAATTTCAGAAAGAATCTTACGCGTCTAAAATAGTTTCGAATTTTCATAACAGATGGCGCGCTAGTGCATCGTAATATATAAACATATCATTATTATGAGGAATAAGACGAATATAGAGATAACTGAAGGTATTTAACTGAACGGTGTCAACTGAAAGTTGCCTCGGTTGGCGCCATCTGTCGGAATAAACGAGATTATTGACCAAATACCCTCTTTCGTGATAAATCTTGAAAATTCCAAGTAAATTAAATACTCAGTTCTTTATGTACATTCATTAACAAAACCTAAAGAAGTTTCATACTTTGATGTCACCGGGCATCTTTTTTTCTGAAGCAGACAGAGGCAATTTTGTTCCCACTTAGTTATCTCGTGTCTTCAATAAAAGTCACTGTAATATCTTTCAGAGTTATTGTCTGAATCTCGATATACATGGTAAAAGCTATAACTTCCTGAGTGTATATTGGTTATCTCGTGTGTCTTCAATAAAGGTCACTGTAATATCTTTCAGAGTTATTTTCTAAATCCCAATATACATGCTAAAAGGTACAACTTCCTTAAGTTTTGTCCATGAGTGTATATTGGTTATCTCGTGTGTCTTCAATAAAGGTCACTGTAATATCTTTCAGAGTTATTGTCTGAATCCCGATATTCATGCTAAAAGGTACAACTTCCTCAAGTTTTGTCCATGAGTGTATATTGGTTATCTCGTGTGTCTTCAATAAAGGTTACTGTAATATCTTTCAGAGTTATTGTCTGAATCTCAATATACATGCTAAAAGGTACAACTTCCACAAGTTTTGTCCATGAGTGTATATTGGTTATCTCGTGTGTCTTCAATAAAGGTTACTGTAATATCTTTCAGAGTTATTGTCTGAATCTCAATATACATGCTAAAAGGTACAACTTCCTCAAGTTTTGTCCATGAGTGTATCTGGAAGTCTCTAGAACCAGCATTTTGGTCGTTGAGGTAGTATGATCAGAACCCAAATGACGGAAGCCAACAGCCTTGGTTTGTTTTATTGATGAATCAAATAAGAACATTTGGTCAATATTCTGAGATATAAATATAACGATTGATTGATATTAATTCCGTCAGATGGCGAAAGTCATCACCACACACACACACAACTTCCAGTTTGACAAATAGGAGTTTACCAAAATGTAACATCTGATTAGTAAAATTTCATTTTTATTCTCCAAAATATATAATAAATAAGAAAAAAGGCGTCTCATGATCGTGGAACTAAAAGTTGATAATGGCTCACGCCATCTATCGGGATAAATATCAACTAATCGTTACATTTTTGTATTCCAGAATTGGCCAAATAACCTTTCTTGATTAATCAAGACGAGCCAACCACGTTCTTTGGATAATTAAAGATCAACTAATATATAGAAGATATTTTTATTCCTAAAGATGGTGCAAGCCTTCAGAAACCTTTCGTTGCACATTCATGAGATACCCTTTTTCTTAATCTATCCACCTGATCCAAGTACACTATCAATCTTATACTAGTATTCCAATATAAATATAGATTGGTTGAAGCATTTCCTAGAAAGAGTCTGTGGACGAGTGGGTAACACCCTCGATTCCTGACAGTCATGAACCATGATCGAATTCTGAGTTAACATTTTGTTTAATATGTGAATAAACTTCCCGTGTGGATCTCATGGAATAAAGTCCGCCCTAGACTGACGAGGGCCATTAGCCCGAAACCATGGTCTCTAGGTGGACGCTTTTCAGTTTGCCAAAGCTGGTGTTGTGACTTTGTCACCGACCCGAGGCCGCTAGATGCGGCGACAGTCAATAGATGGCGTCTAGTTTTGACGTCTATTTTGACGAGAGAGGCGACCTTTGTCTCTTTATATCAATATACTCCCGGCAAAATTTCCATCTATATTCACAATTCATTGTTGTAATCTCATAAAGTAGTTATGTAAAAGGCATCTCCATAATCTCCACGATAAGGAGATGCCTTTTACATAATTTATGCACCTTATCCCAGTATAATATAACATTTATACTATTTTTTCACATCATAAACTAGGTTGCTCTTGAGCGGTACCTAATAAAGTGATTTTGGAACAAGAAGAAAACATTTCCTCGGGCAAATCTCGAACGAAGCTGATTTATTCATCTATGTTATATAACAAATATGGTTTAGAATATTTTCCAAATGGTTGGTTTCCTCAGAAATGGCCCCTGGGGTGAGGTGTGGAAGTTATCAATATGGACCAAGAGGTTACATTTAATTATCAAAGTTACCACATGCCGCGCTTGGTGATACAAGGTTGGTGTGACGTAACTTGTCATTACATCTGGGTGTCGTACTGGCTATACACGACTGGGTGTCGTACTGGCTATATACGACTGTGGAGAGGTGATAGTACAGTAGATACTGTAAATGTGCTTGTCTTGGATACATCAGAACACAGGATTTATTCTGCTGAAATTCACCTGACACCAGCTAGGTGTCGAAAGAGAGAGAATAATCCCAAATTAAACCTACAAAACTACAGCTGGTATTGAAGGGATGGCGGTTTTAATGGATCTTTTATAAGATTGTCCTAAAGGTTCCTAAACATATAATGATTTATATTTTGCAAGTGTTTACCCACTTTTGGGACAACCTTGGTATTCTGAATCTTGGCCCACCTGTTGGTTGGCCACCCTTTATATAGAACATCAGAGATTAAATCATTCTTCTATAAGAATTCTGTTATAATTATACCAAGGTTACCAATATTACCAAGGTTAACAATATTACCAAGGTTAACAATATTACCAAGGTTAACAATATTACCAAGGTTACCAATATTACCAAGGTTGTCCCAAAAGTTCGTAAACACTTGAAAAATATAAATTATAAATCATAATATGTTCATCTCAGTGTCCTCCTTTCTAGTATTCATATATATAAAAACTCATGGACAAAACTTAAGAAAATGGAAGGTCTTTGATATCGCCTGCGTCTACCTTTTTTTTTTTTTTTTTGAAGGAAACAGAGAAAATTTGTTCACACTTGGTTATCTCGTGTGTCTTCACAATAAAGGGCACTGTAATATATTTTATCTGAAGGGACTTTGTTGGATGAAATATGTATTATTTTCTAGACGGCGATAATTTTAATGGTCGCAGTTAGAGGCAAATAAGAGTTGCAAACATGGTAAGAATATAAATAATAGAATCAAAGCATGTGAGGATGCGTATCTTATGAGTTTTAATAAAGGCGAGCTTTCGGGTCAATAACCCTTCTTCAGGACATCATGTCTGACTGATCTTGCATCTTATATACATATCCATTTTGAGAAAAATCAGCATATATACAAGAAAAACAAACGTATCAGCCTATCAGTTAGAAAAGTAATAGTAAGAAATAACCGCGTGTCCCGAGCATATCATGTAGGAAAAACACAAGAAACTTCACGATTAAGCCACGATACAGTTTAAGGCTGCATGAGTAAAATTAACCAAAATAAAACGTGCTGGCAATGGTCTCCTAAGGTACACTATGGCAATATTGCTTTGTATATATCTGGGATGTCTATATGTCTATTAATACTGTTATGTCTTAAAGAGAGCAACGCCTCGACGACCAATCTTTTGTATTTGCTCTTGATTCCTGAGTAATATGCCTGTGGATGAGAGGTATCAAAAGAATGTCCTGTCTGTTGAATGTGTTGCACTATGAGAGATCTGGGTTCACTGTTTCTAACGTTTCTGTGGTGTTCTTCTATCCTATCCTTAATTCTTCGGCCTGTCTCTCCTATATACAAACTGTTGCAATCTGAGCATTTTAAGGAATACACGGAGTTTGTAAGATATGGTAGGGTAATGGGAAAACTGTTTTTGGTGATGAGGTTCCTAACTATTGTTTCTAATTTAGGAGTGTTGGTGTAATAGGTGCGGATTCCGTACTTGTTTTTTTAAGTGTCTAGAGATGTTGGTACTATAGTTAGAGTATGGAATGATACAAGTCGATCTATAAGTCTGACTATTTAGCTGCTGTTGGGGATTGTGGAAATGTCGGAGAATGAAGTTTCTGGGGTAACCTGAGTTCATTAGGTGATTAATCACATTTTGGGTCTCTGTTTGTTTAAATTCAGATGTTGAGCAGTGAGTAAAAATACGTTTCGAAAGAGTTTTGACAGTATTAATTTTATGGCTGAGGGGGCAGATATATCACCAACGTACACTATAAGCCCTCCTTTCATCCCTCCTATATACACTATTCCTCATACTGCCCCCTCAGCCATAAAATTAATACTGTCAAAACTCTTTCGAAACTTATTTTTACTCACTGCTCAACATCTGAATTTAAACAAACAGAGACCCAAAATGTGATTAATCACCTAATGAACTCAGGTTACCCCAGAAACTTCATTCTCCGACATTTCCACAATCCCCAACAGCAGCTAAATAGTCAGACTTATAGATCGACTTGCATCATTCCATACTCTAACTATAGTACCAACATCTCTAGACACTTAAAAAAACAAGTACGGAATCCGCACCTATTACACCAACACTCCTAAATTAGAAACAATAGTTAGGAACCTCATCACCAAAAACAGTTTTCCCATTACCCTACCATATCTTACAAACTCCGTGTATTCCTTAAAATGCTCAGATTGCAACAGTTTGTATATAGGAGAGACAGGCCGAAGAATTAAGGATAGGATAGAAGAACACCACAGAAACGTTAGAAACAGTGAACCCAGATCTCTCATAGTGCAACACATTCAACAGACAGGACATTCTTTTGATACCTCTCATCCACAGGCATATTACTCAGGAATCAAGAGCAAATACAAAAGATTGGTCGTCGAGGCGTTGCTCTCTTTAAGACATAACAGTATTAATAGACATATAGACATCCCAGATATATACAAAGCAATATTGCCATAGTGTACCTTAGGAGACCATTGCCAGCACGTTTTATTTTGGTTAATTTTACTCATGCAGCCTTAAACTGTATCGTGGCTTAATCGTGAAGTTTCTTGTGTTTTTCCTACATGATATGCTCGGGACACGCGGTTATTTCTTACTATTACTTTTCTAACTGATAGGCTGATACGTTTGTTTTTCTTGTATATATGCTGATTTTTCTCAAAATGGATATGTATATAAGATGCAAGATCAGTCAGACATGATGTCCTGAAGAAGGGTTATTGACCCGAAAGCTCGCCTTTATTAAAACTCATAAGATACGCATCCTCACATGCTTTGATTCTATTATTTATATTCTTCAGAGGATTTCAACCTACTTAATGGTAAGAATTTGTAAATTGATCGCTGATGAGTTGAACCAGTTTTAGAACTTCAGACATTATGAGGAAACATTCTGAAGAACAATTGCAGAAATCCTTGATGGCGTTAAGAACCAACCTTCTTTTTAATTCGAACATCTTCCATTTTACAAACTCTCAGTAGAATTGCTGTCGGGTCAGGGACGGATCGAAATAAGCGAGGTTAATTAATGTAAAAATTGTCCATTTCACGGAGGACAAATTTATTTTTCAAGGATAACTGTGATTGGAGTTGACAGTCCGTTGACAAAATCGGACGTTAAGCGCAACTTTTAATTTTCTCAATTGTTACCAAACGGTTGAATTTGCCGAAGTTTCGACCTCAGCTCCTCCGATATTATTGTCTTCATCCAAACTAGGGAGTTGGGACAACTTCTGAACGGACAGAATCTCTGGTACCATTTATGTGACGAGTTGATACGTTTAAGAATAATTTAAATGGGAAAAGAAACTCATTATTTTATTTGACGGGGGTCGGTGGAAGGATGGTCTAAACTGTTGGTTTTCTACCGCTAGGACCCGGGATCGGATCCCGCATTGAGCACTTTTTTTCTAATTAAAAATACATCAGCCAGATCTTTCATCTCAAAAGTCCAATATTGACAATACATTAATAAATGAAATAACATGGTCACTGGAGAGAGATTTGTATAATTATATAAAGGTTTTCCCTATATCACACCTATATCAAAAATCATATAAAGCTTTGGCCTTGTTGATTGTGCAAATATAGTGTATATTATATAAAGGTTTTCCCTATATCACACCTATATCTAAAATCATATATAGCTTTGGCCTTGTTGATTGTGCAAATATAGTGTATATTATATAAAGGTTTTCCCTATATCATACCTATATCTAAAATCATATATAGCTTTGGCCTTGTTGATTGTGCAAATATAGTGTATGTTATATAAAGGTGTTCCCTATATCACACCTATATCTAAAATGATATATAGCTTTGGCCTTGTTGATTGTGCAAATATAGTGTATGTTATATAAAGGTTTCCCTATATCACACCTATATCTAAAATCATATAAAGCTTTGGCCCTGTTGATTGTGCAAATATAGTGTATGTTATATAAAGGTTTCCCTATATCACACCTATATCTAAAATCATATAAAGCTTTGGCCCTGTTGATTGTGCAAATATAGTGTATGTTATATAAAGGTTTCCCTATATCACACCTATATCTAAAATCATATATAGCTTTGGCCCTGTTGATTGTGCAAATATAGTGTATGTTATATAAAGGTTTCCCTATATCACACCAATATCTAAAATCATATATAGCTTTGGCCCTGTTGATTGTGCAAATATAGTGTATGTTATATAAAGATTTCCCTATATCGCACCTATATCTAAAATCATATATAGCTTTGGCCTTGTTGATTGTGCAAATATAGAGTATTCAATATATGCGGTGAATATCTATAGCCCTCCACCAATCATTGAGTGTCCAACAATGTGAAGACAGAAATAGCTCCTTTGACCGAACCGCAACTTAACCATTACAAAGTTTATTGTTCTTCTACCCCGCCATCCCGGCGGACAATTGCCCGGAAGGAACTATTCAATCGTTATCAGCGTACGGTTTCATCTTTAATTCAATATTTTTATTTCCAGCGTCTCTTTGGTGGCGATGTCATACTTTCCATTTGGATAGTGAGAATAAGTTCTAAGCAAACCTTATTTGTGATATATCTGAACAATTTTGATATGCGGATTATTATTTTTTTTTTACATATGCTAATTAAACATTAAATTTTAATTACTTTTTATATAATTTATTTTGTGATGCTCATGCTGAATGTTGAGAATACCTTGGACTGACAAGCAATGAAGATGTTCTAAAATTGACCAAGAAAAGATACTGTAGATAATAGAGAGGAGGAGTATGTTGGGAGAGGTTAACTGTATTACTGGAGGGAAGACTGGGAAGATAAAGGCTGAGAATGAAATTCATGGACAATTTCACCCCAGGAGGGTCACCGCTAATTTGTCAGGCCCTTCCATTATTTTTTCATTACAATTAGAACATTGAAATATTGTTTTAATTCAAAGATCACCATATACATTTAAAATATAATTTATATTTCTTACAAATAGATGAGATAAATATTATTTATGTGGTTATTTGAAACATATTGTAAGCTAGAAGTATACATTATTTGATAGAATGAGCTTTTAATGACGCGCCCTGTATCTCTATTTTGTGAGGACAATAAAAGCCAACGGTACTTATGGAGCTTGTTCCATGGTGAATTAAAAGTTTGCCAAGGCTCCACTTATCGCCAAGTGATCAGCTGTGGGATTAAAGGGAGTGTATGTGCCTGGGAGCCAAAATGGCCGAGAATGGGGCAACAGCCAAGAAGGCAGTATTGTCCGGTACTGGGTGAGATGGCCCGGGGCTCTGTTCCTTGTGCAACCATTCGACAATGCCTTGCTCGTTTTTAGGAAGAGAAAAAGAATCATTCAACAATTAGATCAAGTCATTGATTCTTTAAGAAGTAATTCGATATAACGAAAGTTCGTTATTAACTTCCGTAAGTTGAATTGATTGTTTTTTTTTTTAGCATTCATTTTGAGATTACGTTAATTATGATTTTATAAATGTGATGCAAAGGTTTAACAGATTCTGTTTTTCGTTTTATTGCGAAATATTTTCGTCAAATTTATATCATTCCCCAGAGTGAACTTCGAGGATTCTATCAGGCTCTGTGTCTTGCTCGCAGTGCAAACTGCCTGCTCTCTGATAGCTTTTTCTTGGTCCTATAATCGATCTGGCCTGAGCTCAAGCATATAGAGTAACATCCCGGCTGATTTCCCTCCTCTATTTATTTCTCTTTATAATTCCCACTCCTTATATTGTTGCACCAGGTTGCGGCTTGGCAGACTCTTCAACCTTGATTCTCTCCTGTGCCGGGTCTTGTATCTTACCAGAGCGTGTTTCAACCATCCTACAAATTTATATGAAGGAATAATGAGATAACTCTACTTTAAGTAGCCTCCAGAACAATTTAGATTTTCTCACATCAAAGAGAGCAGTGAAGTCACACAGTGTACCTAAATACAAATGGTGATTCTATAATGCATATATTCTGTTTAATAAAATAATTAATTATAAAATATAAATTTAAATTGAAAATATATGAAAAGTAATATTACAAATTAAAATAAAATAGGTTCATTAGCCACGATGCAACAATATCTTTCAAAAAGATGCAAATATATATATACACACATATACAGTAGAAATACCTCCCTGTAAAGGACAACACCTAATTGCAGAGCCAAAGTGTCCATTAAGGAGAGGTGTCATTTTACCGGAGAGTTGCTAAATAGTAAAAATGGTAATTTTGCAAATGAAAACTGTCCTTTGTGGAGAGGTGTCCGCTAAAGGGAGGTTCTACTGTAAATAAATTCTGACCTAATTATAGGTGAATTGTATTGATTTTCTAAGGAAATACATATAGATGCAATTATCAATCTCATTGAGAAAATGTTTAACAACTTGCTGTAAACGCCTTACGATTTTATTCTTCTGACAATTGACAATTAAAATAATTTTATTGACATCTTGTCAATACATACAAAGTGCACAGTCTGTATTATTTTTAAAAAAGAAAATATGGATTATATTAACTGTGTACAATGAATATGGCGCCTCTACCAGCGCTGCAGAGTTTGGTGGAGAATCTCCAGTGGGTCTCCAGCGACACCACGTATTTCGCGATCTACGAAGAATACGTAGATCGCGTACTTCGCCGCTAAGGAGATGGTGATGGCGTGGTCCTCCGTTTATTCTTTTTTGATATACTAAAATGTGGACCTATATCTAAATACATTAAAAAATATATTTTACTTCAAAGTTCCATAGGAAAAAAGGAAGAAGAAAGGGAAATGAACGAGATGTAGTAAACTATAGATAAAAACTTCTTCTTTTTGTATTGAATGAACGTTTCAGGTGACTATCGCCATCTATATGAATATATCTCAACCAGACGTTGAATTTTATCTTATTTAAGACTTTTATCAATATACCTGCGTACATGAGAAAGAGAGAGCATATTGTCAATATATTCTAGAGTGGAGAAAATCATCCCTTAGTTGTTGTCTGTATAAGAAGTGGCCTCAATAAACCGAATTTAGGGATAAATCCATCATTACTGTTCACAATTCATCCTTTCATACTTCATCCCTAAGGTTAGAAATAATCGTTATTTCTCCATAAAATAAATTTTGATTTTTGGTTTAAAAGAAACACATGCGGGATAATTTTCAAATGTCGTTCTACAATCATAAGCCGCATTATATTGTATTAAAAATTTATGTTGAACTTAATCATAAAAATTTACTCAACATCACAGCGGATTCTATCGTTTCTAAACCGAAGGTATTCCTAGGACACTACATTCCTGGTGTCAACAAGTCGGCGCTTTATTTATATATTATGGGAAACTTTTAATGTGTCTTCATCGGCTGGTCGATGGTCAAATTGAAATAATTTATAATATGCACTTATAGACAAAACTTAAGGATGTTGTACCTTTTAGCATGTATATTTGGATTGAGACAATAACTCTGAAAGATATTACAGTGACCTTTATTGAAGACACACGAGATAACCAATATACACTCATGGACAAAACTTAAGGAAATTGTACCTTTTAGCATGTATATCGGGATTCAGACAATAACTCTGAAAGATATTACAGTGACCTTTATTGAAGACACACGAGATAACCAAGTGTGAACAAAATCCTTCTGTCTTCTTAAGCAAAAAAAAAAAAAACAGAAAGCATAAAAGACTTTCCTCCTCCTTAAGTTTTGCCCACGAGTGTGGATCGAATTGTAATTTATTCAAATAGAACAAATAAGCCATCAGAAGCGTAAGTTTAATAATCTGAAACTTTTACTCAATTTAAAGACTTTGTTTTTAATTGGATTAGGAGGCAGGTTGTGCCCGAGTATTCTATCAGGAATGATAATTGGATGATTAGGTATAATTGCTCCATTAGAATCGGTTCCATAGAAAACGGCGACCGTATTAACGAGGTGCAGGTAGGGAGCGGAAGGAAGGTGCGGCGGATAAAGTAGATCACACGTGGGGTCAGCTCCGGGCGTTGCCACTTTGCATACAATACCGCACCCGTCGCACTGCCTTGTGCAACTGGGGGCAGAATGTCCTTCTAATTGCCCTCATCAAGTACAACACGGCTGATGGTACAACACGGCTGTTGGTACAACACGGTTGTTGAAATGAGCAAAATTAGGGGTAACAAAAAAAAAACATGAAACTTTATGAAAATTTTATCTCATTGAAGTGTTTGCATTTTAAACACTAAACTGATGAGAAATAAAGTGTAAAAAATCTCGCTGGAAGATGGCGTAACCTCCTTTTCTATCTTCTGATAAGTAGGACTCCGGTGGAACAAAACATATTTATCTACATCATTTGATCCTAATAAATTGTTGGTATTTCTATTGAGCACAACTCGATTGAAGTTCATCAGAGCTGTTGCCATTATTGAGAAGGTAATTCCGCCTTATTGGTCGTCATTAGAGCCTGATGAACAATATTGTTGATGATAACAGAAAGTTCCAGTATTATCTCCGTACAACCGTTTACAGTGTAATTGGATCAGAAAACTGATTCAAACTGAAATATCCCGGTGTTGAAACTTCGGAATCTCTTCCTTCTCCAAGTCACACAGAATTTTTGCCCTACATTACTTCATCCGCTCTTGTTGAACTTTTTTATTGATTTACACTCATGGAAAAAACTTGAGGAAGTCGAAAGTCTTTAGTGTCGCCAGTTATCTGTTTATTTTTTAAGGAGACAGAGTAAATTTTTTTCACACTTAGTTATCTCCGTGTCTCCAATAAAGGTCACTGTAATATCTTTCAGAGTTATTGTCTGAATCCCGATATACATGGTAAAAGATACAACATCCTCAAGTTTTGTTCATGAGTGTATATTGGTTATCTCGTGTGTCTCCAATAAAGGTCACTGAAATATCTTTCAGAGTTATTGTCTGAATCCCGATATACATGGTAAAAGATACAACATCCTCAAGTTTTGTTCATGAGTGTATATTGGTTATCTCGTGTGTCATCAATAAATGTCATTGTAATATCTTTCAGAGTTATTGTCTGAATCCCGATATATATGCTAAAAGGTACATCTTCCTTAAGTTTTGTCCATGAGTGTATATTGGTTATCTCGTTTGTCTTCAATAAAGGTCACTGTAATATCTTTCAGAGTTATTGTCTGAATCCCGATATACATGGTAAAAGATACAACATTCTTAAAAGTTTTGTCCATGAGTGTGAATTTCTTCTATCAAATATAAAATAAATATGCAATCTATTTAACTCATTGTTAGTAATTCGTGCAGGTGCTTTGCAAACAGTACTTAGCTATATCTGGCATGTTCATGTAACAACAGAAACCATCCTGGTTGAAAGAAATACCTAACTGGTATCTACGATGTCTATAAACTACAACTGGAGTTGAATGTAGATCCTGAGACATACTTCTGGTTATCATCTGGCTTGTCCTCTACTGTCCTACTGTCAAATTATATTGACAAATATTTGCACTCTTATCATATCTCAGGTTTTAGTGGAAAGAATTTTGTTGTTTATTTGTTGAGTGAACTGATCTCCCACGCCTTCTCATTGGACGAATGTGGCCATGTTTGTACATAAAAGAGGGTTGAAACGGAATGCGAGGAGTCGTGGAGGTGTGTTCGAGTGGAGACGCTTAAAGCGTTCTCTGTGAGCTTTTCTGGTTACCTCCTCGCATACCTGTGAAACTCCGGTCCGCTCCTTATCAACGCTGCAAATAAAAGATAAGTACTGTTGTTATTTTATTTAACAAATCGTTTTTTTTTATTTCTCCCCCTTTTCGTTGTTGGTGTTGTACTTTTGAGTGTACCTTTTTGTGTGTTTAAGTCACTCTTACTGTAGGCCCCAGTCTATTCCATTTTTGTGTGTTAACCCGCGTATTAGTAACTTTTGTCACTACCAGCGATGTAGGTAACCAGCGACTACCAAAAGTCCAATCCTGGTAAAACCATAACTTACATCTCAGCTGTATTATCCGCATTCTGGATAGATGAATTTCAAAGAACATCTTTCCTAACAACCAGATCTCCAGTGATTTACTGAATTGTGTGGAGTTTTCTCTCTCTTGGCATTGAAACTACTTCATTACAATGTCCATATAAACGATTATATAAGGTCAAATATAAAAATAAAAAAATATATATGAATAAATATAACAAAATAATGATAATATAAATGGATAAAATATATTTATTCACCTGGCGATGATCCTCTGACCACACATTCCCAAGCCCCTCCAACTGTGCTTTATTTATATTCCGATGTCCATCGGGGCTCAAAAATCATTCATTTTGGTTAGCAGCCCCGTAAATAAAGTTATTTCCAATATATTTAAATATTGTAAAACGACATTTCAAATACTATCTCGCATGTGTTTCTTTTCAGCGAAAATTCAAAATTTATTTCAAGGAGAAATAACGATTATTTCTAACCTTTTAAATGAGGTATGAAAGGGTGAATTGTGAAGAGTAATGATAAACGGAAAAATAAAAGTGTCCAGGGATGGGAATCGAACCCACAGTGTTCCGCTTACCGGTCAAATGCCATGTCCACTAGGCATTACTCTTCACAATTCACCCTTTCATACCTCATTTAAAAAGGTTAGAAATAATCGTTATTTCTACTTGAAATAAATTTTGAATTTTCGCTGAAAAGAAACACATGCGGGATAGTATTTGAAATGTCGTTTTACAATCACAAGCCGCATTATATTATATTGTATTATATTTAAATATATAATGTTGTATTTAACTTTATATAACCTCTCTTATATGAATATATTGTGATAAAGTAGTTTTATTCTCAATCTCTCTCCATACAGAGCATACATCTCATACAGCAACCACCCAACCTGCAGGGCTAGCTCTTCGGTCAAGGGCTGGATGACAACGCCCTCGCCATCCTCGGGTCTGCCAAGTCATCAATACACAGGTTCTTTCTGAGCCTTGAGATGAGGGGAGAACGTGACTTACTGTCTGTATATATTTTACTCTTTTATTTTACTTTATGCCTCTTTTTATAATTATTATATTCTACTACCATTGACTTGTGTATGAGGTCAATAAAATATTTTTAAATATCAATCTCTCTCCATCTTTTATACACATTTCAATAAAATAAACAATAAAACGACATTTGACAATTATCCCGCTTGTGTTTCTTTTGAACCAAAAATACAAATTTATTTTTAAGGAGAAATAACGATTATTTCTAACCTTAACTTCTAATCCTTTAAAATAAATTTCGATTTTTCGTTCAAAAGAAACACATGCGGGATAATTTTCAAATGTCGTTTTACAATCATAAGTCGCATTATATTGTATAAAAAAATAAACAATAGTTATGATATTGAATACTTTCAGATCATTTCGGGTTTTCATAACTAGGGATTTACTACGGGATATATATTGGGGATTAATACTGTTACGGCGCTTCTCGGCCGTCGATGTTTGCGTTCAAGGTTTCTAAGAGAACAATGTGGATTCTTTGTGGATACAGCTTAGTACGGTATATTTATTCCTAGAGCTTTAAAAAGTGGATTAATAACTATATACAGTAGATGTCTTCATTGTCCGCCACTAGAGGGATCCTCCTCGTCACCGTCTTCTCCTTGTCTCCGATGTCACCAGACTGACGTTCCTTCCCAGACTGTCATGTCCTCTCGGCGAACAAACCCCTTTCAAGCCGACTACTATCTCGGCTCCTTTCTTCACTACGGCACCAGATGGACTGTTTATCTTCCTCCTTCTTCTGGAATCTGTCAATAAACACTTCCTTGTGGAGGGGGGGGGGGGGGCTGCATACCTTATTTTCTTGGCTTGCCCACATCTTCTCTTCATCTTCTTTGCTGCACCGCTTCAATATTATTATAATTGTAGAACTGGCTGCAAATTTCTATAAATATTTAAACTACACTTTCAATAAATCATTGTATGGAGTTAACTATTACAGTGAAGAAATATTGATAGTTGACCTGGTTAGCTGGATTTTCGACACCCACCAGCAGAGACCTTCCCATCATTAACCTGATTGCGGCTGATATTAGTTAGGAAAGATTTGGTTAATGGATTTATCAGCAGCCGAACTTGTTCTCCCCTCCCATCTCACTGTGGGCAGAGTCACGGAAGTGAGAAATGGTTCTCTTTAGCGAATTAATAAAATGAAAGAAGTCAAGTTTCTTTAATTATTCGACGACGCAAGCTTTTGGGCAAAAACCCTTCAACAGGCAATAAAGTATGAATACGACACTCTGAACGTTACTAATATACTTTTTGCCCGAAAGCTTGCGTCGTCGAATAATTAAAGAAACTTGTCTTCTTTCATTTTGTTAAATCGCTAAATATTTTACTAAGAAGAATCTTCTATATCTAATGGTTATCTTTATTGTGTACTTCTTCCAAAATCACTTTATTGGGTACCACTCAACAAGAGCAACCTAGTTTATGATATTTGTAAAAAAGAATAATAAGTGAAGGTTATTCACATATTAAACAAAATGTTAACGTGGGATTCAATCCCGGTTCATGGCTGTCGGGAATCGAGGGTGTTACCCACTTGTCCCATTGTGTACTTTTTGAAATTGACCATTCATGCGCATTTATAAAAATGACAATAATATAATTTGAAAAAAAAAATAGTACGAATGTGATATTGTACTGGGATAAGGTGCATAAATTATTAAAAAGGCATCTCCTTATCGTGCAACTGAAAGGTACTGATGGCTTGCTCCATTTATCGGAATGAATATCAAATATTCGTTAATTTTTAAAATTTTCGTTGATTCCAGAATTGACCAAATGCCCATTTTGATTAATCAAGAAAAGCTGACCACGAACTTGTTTAAGGCTGTGTTGGCCCTCATCAATAAAAATCAACGAAAAGTTTATATTTATTCTGATAAATGGCGCAAGGAGATGCTTTTTTCTTTTTCATAATAATAGAATTATTATTTTATTTTTATTATCACGTTGTATAATTATACAAGATAATTGAGACTGAATTCATGGATTAAATTTACAATCTTGGTAAGGTTGGAATATAGGTCCTGTCTTGGGGCTTCCATACATTCCAAGAGGTGGTCTGGTGAGGTCTCTTTGGTCCTGTAGATGGTGTAATGTGGGAAAGTCTTAACATCATCCTGGAAGAGGAGCGGTCTGGTTTGGCCAGTTTTGAGCTTGGAAATACAGTGGTGTGTTACTGTCTATATAATTAGATATCGTTTGTTAGTTAGGTTTGCGCTCTCTTCCTTCCAGTTTAGGTTGGTGACTTTGAGTGTAAAGTTCTTGTTGAATAAAATTCTCCAGAGATCATCTCCTATCTTCCTCTTTGTTCCAATAGTATTCTTTACGTGAAGACGATCAATCGGCTCAGGGAGGAATTGGTGCGAGTTTATTTGAAATAATTTAATTCTTGTTGCGCTGACCCTATATTGTTTTGGCTGAGAAAATTTCTCATTTTTAATAGTAGTCTTATCAATGATATTGATCAATAAAAAAAAAAAGAAGAACACCAGCTATCACGTCAAAACTATAATTTCCAGGTGGATTCTCTGAATTTTCCAAGGGTAGTAAAGTGGCTTTGTCACCGACCCGCATCTCCTAATTTTCGGAGACGTTCAATAAATGACGCTTTGTTTGAGCGTTTATTTCGACATGAAAGGCAACCTTTCATTTTGTAGACAGGAGTTTGAATAGCGAAAATTTTATGTTACTCTAATATTATGTGTATTCATTATCATCACATTTCGGTATCCTGTTTGGAATCTATCAATATTCATTTCTTCTATTTGCTCTTAACAGTATACAATGATGAATAAAGCTTAAGGAAGTGGAGTTTCTATGATATCGCCGGTCGTCTAATTTTTTTTTAGGGAGACAGAGGCAATTTTGTTCACACTTGGTTATCTCGTGTGTCTTATATTTCAGAGTTATTGTCTGAATCCCGATATACGAGTACATGTTAAAAGGTACAACTTCCTTAAGTGTAGTTGCATGTGTGAGATGCAGAAGAGAATGCCTGGAAGTTTCTACTACGAAAAAATAAAAAGATTCGATATAACAAATGTTTGGCCAGATACCAATTGATATCAGCAGACAGCAAAATGACTGCCATTGTCACCTACTGAATGGTTGTTCAGCTCAACTCTTGTTTGACTTCGTGAGGAGATAGCATCATTCGAAAGCTACTGGAAACCTTAATTAAAATGAAAATGAGAAGAAAACAATGAAAATCCACCTCAGACAGCCATGTGGTAACTGCATTGTCCTCATGTCAGAGCTTTATCTCCTGGGGACTGCGGGAACAATGAGAGCGGGGTGTGCCACGGTCTGCTGTGCGGAACAGAACATCTTCTGGCCATGTTCGTTTGGTTGAGTTTGTTCCGATAGGTCGAATGGCAATTGAAATGTGTTTTACAGCCACCTCGGTCTATTGTCAGCGAATTAAATGAAAGCTATGTGTCATCAACGTGTTTCCTATATCATAATAACATACACCCATGGACAAAACTTAAGGAAGTTGTACCTTTTAGCATGTATATCGGGATTGAGACGATAACTCTGAAAGTTATTACAGTGACCTTTATTGAAGACACACGAGATAACCAATGTACACTCATGGACAAAACTTAAGGAAGTTGTACCTTTTAGCATGTATAGCGGGATTCAGACAATAACTCTGAAAGATATTACAGTGACCTTTATTGAAGACACGAGATAACCAATATACACTCATGGACAAAACTTAAAGAAGTTGTACCTTTTACCATGTATATCGGGATCCAGACAATAACTCTGAAAGATATTACAGTGACCTTTATTGAAGACACACGAGATAACCAATATACACTCATGGACAAAAGTTAAGGAAGTTGTACCTTTTACCATGTATATCGGGATTCAGACAATAACTATGAAGGATATTACAGTGACCTTTATTGGAGACACGCGAGATAACCAATATACACTCATGGACAAAACTTAAGGAATTTGTACCTTATAGCATGTATATCGGGATTCAGACAATAACTATGAAAGATATTACAGTGACCTTTATTGAAGACACATGAGATAACCAATATACACTCATGGACAAAACTTAAGGAAGTTGTACCTTTTACCATGTATATCGGGATTGAGACAATAACTCTGAAAGATATTACAGTGACCTTTATTGGAGACACACGAGATAATCAATATACACTCATGGACAAAACTTAAGGAAGTTGTACCTTTTACCATGTATATCGGAATTCAGACAATTACTCTGAAAGATATTACAGTGACCTTTATTGAAGACACACGAGATAACCAATATACACTCATGGACTAAACTTAAGGAAGTTGTACCTTTCACCATGTATATCGGGATTCAGACAATAACTCTGAAAGATATCACAGTGACATTTATTGAAGACACACGAGATAACCAATATACACTCTTAGACAAAACTTAAGAAAGTTGTACCTTTCAGCATGTATATCGGGATTGAAACAATAACTCTGGAAGATATTACAGTGAACTTTATTGAAGAGAAACGAGATAACCAAGTGAGAACAGAATTGCCTCTGTCTCCTTTAAAAGACAAATGACCTGCAACGCTAAGACTTTCCACATCCTTAAGTTTCAACCATGAGTGTATGTCGTGTGTTGAAAGGAAAGTATGTTGGGTTGTCTCCAGTTTACATGGAGCGACTAATTTGCGTGTAGATATCAATTAAAGTTGAAATACAGTTTTACAGTATAGCATCCTTAAGACAAAACATAAACTTTCATCACTTTATTTGTTCTCTCCGAATGTCTTATTCTCTCCATGTCAACAATTTCAGCCGAAGAACTGTCATTTCTTCACCTTATTACAGTTATTGAGTCAAAGAAGGACTTACATGAACACTACTATTAGGCATGAAGGTAAAAAGTTGGTGTATAATCTTCTTTTGTATTTTATGGTCAAATGTTGGAATACTCGGTGTCAGTTAGTGGGACAAGGTGATGATTACCATGGGCCAGGGAGACCATTGTTCTGGGGAGAGAGATATATGTACGACCTGCCGTGAACACCTTCGACAGGATGGTAGAGTCCGGTTTGGCGCCTTTCACCAAGTTACACTTTTGAGTGATTTAGACCCGAATAATTACTCTATATCAATAGAGGGTGTCTAGTTTTGACGTCTATTTTGATGAGAGAGGTGAATTTTATTTCTATAGATGAATAGCCTCCTGCCAAAATTCCCATCTATATTTTGGCCATAGATTTAGTATAGCCACTTTGCCAACTAAACACATCTTTGGCAGATTGTGAAGATTCCATTAGATCCCGTGTGGATCACATGGAATAAAGTCCGCCCTCAGCTGAAGAGAGCCATTAGTCCGAAACCATGGTTTCCAGGTGGACGCTTCCCGGTTTGCCAAAGTTGGTGTTGTGGCTTTGTCATGGACCTGAGGAAACGGTCAATAGATAGCGTTTAGTTTTGACGGGATTTGTGACCTTTATTTTTATAATTTCTCTCTTTCATATCGATTTGCTATGTAATAGCCACGTCACGCAAGCTGGTTTATATTCTGTATTTTATTTTATCAATAACACACGTGAAGATTGAATATAAATTGCTAATATTTCTCTCTATCGTTAATATTCTACACAAATAAATTTACTGGCAATGCGTTTCTTTTAAATATCATCAAATATTATCTCTACAGACCTTACTGCAATGAGCCAAGCCCTCTCATTCAATAACTCATATCATTGCAGAAAGGTCTGTAGAGATAATATTTGATGATATTTAAAAGAAACGCATTGCCAGTAAATTTATTTGTGTAAAATATTAACGATAGTTGTCAAATAAATTTAAAAATTTAATTTCTCTATCTAAATTAAAAAAGAAACGAACCATAGAAATTCAAATGCTCCCACAAAAATTTCAAGGAAAATACCCGCAAACCAAAACTGCTCCCACAACAATTCCTCAGTAAATTAAATACAGAAATGAAAGTAAGTAGTTGATGCTAGTTCAATATGAAAATAAGAAGCTGAACGGTACGTTTACTTTATTTCTATAAAACTGGACCAAGAGTTTTCAAGATAAAGAGGATTGCCCTCACGACCTTATATAAAATGATAAAATAAACTCATGGACAGAACCCGAAGAAGTTGTACCTTTTAGCATGTATATCGAGATTCAGACAATAACTCTGAAAGATATTACAGTGACCTTTATTGAAGACATATGGGATAACCAATTGTGAACAAAATTGCTTCTGTCTTCTTAAAAAAAGGAAAAAATAGACCACCGGCGACATCAAAGACTTTCCATTTCCTTAGGTTTTGTCCATGAATGTAGATGGAATTAGGTCCGTGAAGAAATGCATCTTTGGCTTGAAAACTTGCTCAGTTTTGTGTAGCAATAAATAAACCCATCGTTTATATTTTAGGTTCTGTTTTTCAAAACGTATTTGTCTTCCCAACATTCCCCGAAGGAATAAACTACAAACTTTTCTACAGAATTATTTTGGAGAAGAACCACGAACCAATCCTCTCCAACAATCCCGAATAAGTATCCACCGAAACCAATCTTTCCTAACAATCCAAAGGAAGTATCCGTCAACCCAACCACACAACAGTCTACAGGAAGATAACCACAAAAACAAGATTGTCCATACAAAAATCCTCCATGAAAAGAACCACAGAACCAATCTCCCCCGACAATCCCAAGGAAGTATCCATCGACCTGACCACAACAACCTACAGAACGATAACAACAAGACTGTCCATAAAATAAGCCTCCGTGAAAAGAATAACTGAACCAACTTTCCTAACAATCTACAGGAAGATAACTATAACAAAACAAGACTGTCCATACAATATTCCTCCATTGAACAGAATCACTAAACCAAACTTTCCCAACAATCCCGAGAAAAACACCCACCGAAAACAAACCCAACCACAACGACTTACAGGAAAGATCACAACAAAACAAGACTGTCCATACAATATTCCTCCATTGAACAGAATCACTAAACCAAACTTTCCCAACAATCCCGAGAAAAACACCCACCGAAAACAAACCCAACCACAACGACTTACAGGAAAGATCACAACAAAACAAGACTGTCCATACAATATTTCTCCATTGAACAAAATCACTAAACCAAACTTTCCCAACAATCCCGAGAAAAACACCCACCGAAAACAAACCCAACCACAACGACTTACAGGAAAGATCACAACAAAACAAGACTGTCCATACAATATTTCTCCATGAACAGAATCACTAAACCAAACTTCCCCAACAATCCCGAGAAAAACACCCACCGAAAACAAACCCGACCACAACGACTTATAGGAAAAATCACAACAAAACAAGACTGTCCATACAATATTCCTCCATAAAATGAACCACAAAACCAATCTGCCACTACAATCCCAAAGAAGTATTCACCCAAACCGAAGCGACCACAACAGCCTATAGGAAGATAACCACTTCCTACAAGACTGTCCATACAATAATCTCCAGGAAAAGAACCACAAAACCAAGCTTCCCCTACAATCCCAAGGAAGTATCCACCCAAACCGAAGCGACCACAACAGCCTATAGGAAGATAACCACATCCTACAAGACTGCCCATACAATAATCTCCAGGAAAAGAACCACAAAACCAAGCTTCCCCTACAATCCCAAGGAAGTATCCACCCAAACCGAAGCGACCACAACAGCCTACAGGAAGATAACCACATCCTACAAGACTGTCCATACAATAATCTCCAGGAAAAGAACCACAAAACCAAGCTTCCCCTACAATCCCAAGGAAGTATCCACCCAAACCGAAGCAACCACAACAGCCTACAGGAAGATAACCACTTCCTACAAGACTGTCCATACAATAATCCTCCATGAAAGGAACCACTAAACCAATCTGTCCTTACAATCCCAAGGAAGTATCCACCCAAACCGAAGCAACCACAACAGCCTACAGGAAGATAACCACTTCCTACAAGACTGTCCATACAATAATCCTTCATGAAAGGAATCACTAAACCAAACTGGTCTCAATAATCCTCCAGGAACAATGGGACTTTGTGCCATATCAGGGCTGCTGGGGGCGACCATTCTATTAACTCTCTTTCCACCAGACGGCTGATTTATGGCCACGTCACGGTCCTCGCCCGGCCATTGTGGACTGTCATTCCGGACCTAGGTGTGTCGGAGGATCCAGCTGATAACATCATTACTTATTCTACAAATATTTACAATTATCTTGCAACACGCCGAACAGCCCAACAGCACGAAACGCGTACGTGGTTAACTTTTCTTGATTAATCAAGAATGGGTATTTGGCCAATTCTGGAATAATAATAAAAAATCAACGATTAGTTGATATTTATTCCGAAAGATGGCAAAAGCCATCAGTAACTTTTAGTTGCATAATCAGAAGATGTTTTTTTTTCTTAATATATCCAACTTATCCCAGTACAATTCACTTTTGTACATTTTTTTCATATAAAATCAAGCCATGGAAAGATAAGAAGACATATATTTCAATCTTTTTTTTTTTTTTTTACTTATCCTTTTAGTCTAAATTAGACAAGATCTTGGAGGTCGTGCTCGTAAAGAAGCTCAAGAACTCAATTTCAATCTTAAATGAAATAAATCTTGGTGGATTCCCTTAGAATCCCAAATGTGTAAACAAAGAATAACCTATATTGGACATATAATGAGAGAAAATGGCATACAAAAGATATTGATGTTGCAAAAAATTGGAAGTATACCTGGCTGGATGGCTGGAAATGGGTCAAGGAAGCTACCAGTAGGTCACTAGATGAGCTGTGAGAATATTGTAACATAGTATTTCTTAATTTTATTAATTTTTATTTAACAGAGTGGTCATTTTTATGTTTTATATCTTGCGACTCTGTAAATTGCCCTCGTGGCTTATCTTTTGTTTACTTTTGATAGTTTGTCCTTCCCTGAAATAAATTTTGTTTCCTCCTGAAGTTTTTGTCTTCCCTAATTTTCCAAGTGGCATTTTGGTGGAGATGCTGGGTAAGTTAGGGAAGACAAACTGAAGATCGCCGAGAAGAATTTGAAGCCATGGGTGCTGTAATCTACATTTTTAGAGACTGGCTCCAGGATTCCACCGCCGTGTCAAAGCCAAGACTTCCTTCCAAGATGACGATGTCCCTATAGACGACGGTACGACGACAAAGCCGCTCTTCACGCCGCAAGAAAAAGGACGCAAAGGTACTAGGGACAAAGTTCCGAGACTTCGATGGAATCCTTGGCAGAAGCACGTCAAATCCACGTCAGTATCTACAATAATTGCTAGCTGTGGGTCACAGCTCCCATAGGGAAGAAGCTATGTAACATAGTATTTCTTAATTTTATTAATTTTTATTTAACAGAGTGGTCATTTTTATGTTTTATATCTTGCGACTCTGTAAATTGCCCTCGTGGCTTACCTTTTGTTTACTTTTGATAGTTTGTCCTTCCCTGAAATAAATTTTGTTTCCTCCTGAAGTTTTTGTCTTCCCTAATTTTCCAAGTGGCAATATGATCACATTAACAGTTCAAATTGGAGAATATTTGTCCATCTAATCACAATGAGGCGACTTGATAGAAACAAAAAACAATATCAATACACATTTCTTCAAATATCTGGAGACTGGATAGATATGGTTGACGTTCTCCAACTATCTCCCTGATCATGCATTGTGGATTACGGCGGATTAAAGGCCATCAAGAATTAGGAGATCTGGAAATCACGGAAACAAGATTTCTAGTCATCTTATTACAGATAAAACAAACCTTATATATAGAAAATAAAACATTAAGACACGAAAGCTTTATTTACACATAAAACAAACTTCTACTGTCCTTACTGCGATGAAAAAATATGGAGTGGGCTTGGCTCATCAGTGGTGAACTCTCCCATTCACCACTGATGAGCCAAGTCCTCCCAATATTTTTCATCGCAGTAAGGACAGTAGAAGTTTGTTTTACGTGTAAATAAAGCTTTCGTGTCTTAATGTTTTATTCCCTATATATAGATAATGATTGTTGCTTTATATCAACACCTTACATTTAACCAACTTTAGAGAGAGAGAGAGAGATGTGAGAAGGTTAATTCAGGCAAACATAGGGTGTCCCCTGAGGAAGGTGGTAGCGAGTTACTGAAACGTCGAGAATTAAATAAAATATTTGGTTACAATTCCAATTATTTTATTTCCAAAGCGCTATATCCCGCAAGGGATACTTGCGCCAAACAAGGATAAAAGTTTATTTACATAAGTTATTTACATTATTCACCACATGAAAACATCAGAGATCCAGATTTTGTAGAAAGTTTAGAATGTATTTACAAAATGAATTGAACTTTAAATATGATTTTTTATCGGAAATCAAATCGTTAAGTTCACAAACAACTAGTTCATTGTTCATTCTATAATCTTGAAATGCTGGGCAATCGATCAGTAGATGTCTTGAGGTTTGTTCCTCAATACCACAAAAGCAACTTTCACTCTCTCTCTAAAACTTTAAATAATTTGTATATATATATTTAAAAACTATGTACATAAAATAGTTTAAACATTTACATGCAAATATCCACATAGGATATAGCGTGTGTTTTGTAATAATAAATAAATAAAAAATAAACAAAAGCAACTTGAATCCTCCACTGCCTTTATTCTATTTAAAAAACTTTTACAATTTGCGTGGTTTGTAACAAATTGAGTATTATAAAAATTCGGACGAAAGTATCTAGGGATTTCTTGGAGAAAAAGCTTAAGAAAGTATTATTTTCTTCGTTTTTCAGAACATTCATTCTTGATTTGAGAAAGGTATCTATAATTCCTGGAATAATTGGTTGATATGGCTGTTTTTCCCAAAGGAATTAATTTTTACAGATTTTATCGATATAGATTGCAATTAGATTTATAAATTTAAACCTTTTGATTATCATACAACCTGGGCGCTATGTTGAAGCCATGTTCCGAGCGTCCTGATTGGCGCCACAGAGCCAACATCTGGCTGAAGAGATCCCGTCACGTTGCGGCCGTAAAACCTAAGTACATCGTTAGGCAGCCGTAAATATGGTTTACTGGCCTCTAATGGAACCTACAGATGGCGGAACTTACAGTACTGTGTTCGACATTTTGTTCTACAATTGGTTCATTAATTTCATCATTATTGTGTTTCTCTTTTTTTGGATGGAGAGATTAACCCTTCCTAGCTTGATCCTACCGGGCAGGTTCTGGGTATCTTATTGGGAAACAGATATCAGATATGGTGGGGCTAGCTGCCGATATCTAATTAGGACTTCCTAGTTGCCTTTTGTAAATAAAAAAGATATTCAATCCCCATTTAAAAAGGGAATATAATTGAAATATTTTTTTATAACCAAAATCTACTTGTGCTCTCTCTTTATCTCTCTAAATGTGTATACCCAAAGAGTAAAAACATAACTTCACTTTTTTATTGCTTATTCCTAGTACACGTGGTACATGCCATGATAATCATGGTGGGTAGAAATTGGGCGATTGCTTTTACTGTAAGTGCACCACATGTCTACATTTCACACATGTGAAAAGTAGTTCGACTTTTGCACATACAAATGTGCCAGAGCTTCGCTTGGTTACTTGCACTCGCTAAAGAGGTTGGACTTTTGCAAGAATCGTGGGGCCATTAGAGCATTATTTAATTAGAAAAAAAGTGACCAATGCGGGATTCAATCTCTGGCCGTAGCGGTCGAAAACCAACGGTTTAGACCACCCTTCCACCGACCCCCTTCGTGAGGGGGTGTTGGGTTAGTCTCTCGTGGGGCCACACCGATGTAAAACGACAAACACCCATCAATGATACTGGATGGATGGTGAAACCGCCATTACAAGTCAGCAATTTGTATTCATTCATATGGAGGATATTACGTGGAAGATGAACTATCACAAGACATGAATCACTAGCGCGCCATCTGTTATAAAAATTCGAAACTACGTATTTAAAAGGCGTAAGATTCTTTTTGAAATTAAACAATTTCTACTGCCCTTACTGCAATGGAAAAATTGAAGGGAGGGCCTGGCTCATCAGTGGTGAACCAGGCCCTCCCTTTAATTTTTCCATTGCAGTAAGGGCAGTAGAAATTGTTTAATTTCAAAAAGAATCTTACGCCTTTTAAATAGTCTCACAAGACATATTCTCACACTAATATTATATCGATCATTTTCATTGAAGTGGCGGGTGTTTTGTTTTGTTTATTCTTCGGTTTGGGCATTCCTAGAGCATAGCATATGGTGTAAGACAACACAGTAAAATTTAAGATCTTGTGCAATGTTCAGAGACATTCTTAATGTTGAGAATTCCTTTGAATCAACTACGTCTGAATCCATGTCAGAATCAGCAGCAAAGTTCTCCAAGTTAGAAGATACTTTGTCTAAAGCTAAGTCAGACTGCCACAGTATGTACTTCAGATTGCTTGGAATCAAAGACAGACTACATTTATATCCATAGAAAAGACAAAACCCATTGACTTTATGAAGTTTCCAATATTTAGGCTCTGGGATAAGAAAGAAATTATATTTGTATTCATTCATATGGATAATATTACGTGGAAGATGAAATATCAAAGAACATATTTTCTCAAACTAATATTATAATTCGAGTCAAAAGGCGATCCATTAATTAAGATTATATAAAAGGGCGTACCTGGATCTGTAAAGAAAAAAAAATATTTCGAGAGATTGCTCCCTCTTTATCAATTTATTGCACAGTGAATTTAATTTAAAAATTATTGTAGATTACATGAAAACAAATTTGTCATTGGTCAAAAACAATTATTGATAATAAAATACATTAAAACATTTAATAATAATAATAATAATAATACAATAAAATATTATGAAAATTAAAGGCTTTTTAGAATGCAGTATTTTATATAATGTTTTTGAAACAAAATATAAGGAAATGAAAATAAGAAACAAATGAAGTTGACTGCGATTATTAAAAAAAAAAGTTTAAAGAGACACATAAGGTTTACAGGGGTAACTCACACCAGAGGAAGTTCCTGGAGGCCATATCATCAATGAAAGCTAGTGTAAATAGATATGAAGAAATCCCCGAACCTTATGTGTCTCTTTTAACTTAATTTTTTTTCTAATAATCGCAGTCAACTTCATTTGTTTATTATTTTCATTTCCTTACATTTTGTTTCAAAAACATTATATAAAATACTGCATTACTAAAAAGCCTTTAATTTTCATAATATTTTATTGTATTATTATTATTAAATTTTTAATGTATTATAATCAATAAATGTTTTTGACCAATGACAAATTTGTTTTCATATGATCTACAATAATTTGTAAATTAAATTCACTGTGCAATAAATTGATAAAGAGGGAGCAATCTCTCGAAATATTTTGAGAAAAAAAATGTTTTTTTTTTTTTTTGCTTTACAGATCCAGGTTCGCCCTTTTATATAATCTTAAAATGTTTTTCAGATAATAAAGTAAACGTTTAAGAATGAGTATCTTTTTAATTAAACGTTTTTCGAGATTTCGGGATAATGCCCTTCTACAGGAAAAATTGATTCAAAATGAACCTTAACTATGCTATGGCATTATGTAATCAATTTTTCTTGTAGAAGGGCGTTATTTCGAAAGCTCGAAAAACGTTTAATAAAAGATACTAATCCTTAGTTGTTTACTTTATTATCTGGAATTACTAGGAAAGGATTATATTCTGAATATTCTAATGTGGAATCGATCATTGTCATTGAAGTGGCGGGTGTTTAGTTTTGTTCTGTTTATTCTTTGGTTTGGGCATTCCTAGAACATAGCATATGGCCGAAGACAACATGTTGCAATTTAAGATCCTGTGCAATATGCAGAGACATTCTTAATGTATAGACTTTCTTTGAATAAAGTAAACATGGGCTTTCTGTATAAATCGTTTTTAAACTACCTATCAAATTAAACTGATCATTTTTGGTCAAATGACAACTGGCTTTCTCTAGGATGGAAGTTTTTTAAAGTTTATTTTATCATTTATTCTTCTTTTTATCATTTCTCTGCAAGGTTTACTATCAACTAAATTAGGAAGTCAAGTATGTAAATGTATTTAATGTTATATTAAATTTCTCTCTGGAAAATCTACATTGGGATTTGCTGCCTATTCCCCCAACATATTAGATTGTTCTCTGACGCCTTGCAACAACAAATAACTCATATTGGGAATAAGAATTACCAAGTACACGGATAAAGTCAAATATGAAACAAAATTGTCAGAATAAGTAGATACACCTTAAAGATTGTCGTGGTATCATTTCATTTGGTAGGAGACCAGAGAAGAAACTTGTAGATTCCAGAAGCTATGTAAAATGTATCGATATATGTTTTATGTTTCTCATTTCTTCGGTATATATATATATAATGAATATATATTTTGATATTTATATACATATAGTAAATGTATTAATGTATTTAACTGATGCGCGCGCATTATTTTTTTAATTAATAAGATGATTGCATTATTTCAGATCATTTATCAAAAGAAGTAGGTGCCTTTTTACACCCGAAAAACATCATTCCACAATTTTACAATATAAAAATAATTTTATTTAAATATGATCAGAATGTTCGTAAAATAATTATAAAATAAGTTATTATAATATTATTAATTTTTAAATATCCTCATATATTAACCTTATAAATACTCAACAAAAGAAATGAAATATCAAAAGGTTTGAAAAATATGTTTGTTTCAATAAATCACACAATGCCAGTATGTATATAGGTAAGTGATGATGTAACCAACCAGGTATTCCAGCAGTAAGTATCTCGAGCCAGCATTATCCCACTTTCACTGAAGAAGGATTATCTGTGATGTGATATAAGAGCCTTTGTTCCACGGAGCCTCCGGAAAAAAAGGAATACTTCCATCCTTCAGACTTAGCTGGAATTGGGAATTGCCTTATTAGTGCTTCCTCCCAGATTGGCATTCTTAATGTATTGTTCAAACTGGTAGCTTCCTTGCCAACCATCTACTCAGGATTTTGTCTTTATAGGTTTACGATTTATATTTATTTTATTTTGAAAATAGAGCAATCCATAAATAAATCTTTAATTGAAAAAGCATATATTGGATCAAAATATCATTTATTTTACCAATATTTCAGTTGGCTGAACGCCAACCTTTATCAAGGTGGTATAACATTTTAAAGTGTGTCAACAACAAACTCAGCGCCACATAACGTCAACAGCAATAAGTTTTAAAAATATTTTGTTATATTCAATGGGGAGAACTTTTTTTATATTATATTATTAATTGAATTTTTCTCCCCATTGAATATAACAAAATATTTTAAAACTTAATTCTATTGACGTTATGTGGCGCTGAGTTTGTTGTTGACACACATTAAATATGTTATAACACCTTGATAACTGAAATATTGGTAAAATAAATGATATTTTGATCCAATATATGCTTTTTTAATTAAATATTTATTTTATTGACTTATATTTTAACTACCCTTTTTAATTGAATTATATATTTTATCAATTCCTCCTTATTTTATTGACACAAATATTTTATCCATTCTCATTTTTATTGATTTCATATGTTTCATCTACCCTTATATATTCTTGTTACTTATATATATCAACTAGCTTTATTTTTCATTGACTTTATATTTCGTGATGCATTAGCGCGCTGTCTGTTATCAAAATTCGAAACTATTATAGACGCCTATGATTCTTTTTGAAAATAAACAATTTCTACTGTCCTTACTGCAATGGAAATAAGGCTCTCCCATTAATTTTTCATAGAATCATACGCGTCTTTAATAGTTTCGAACTTTAAATTTTATCAACCCTTTTTTATTGGGCTTGTATTATATCAACCTTTTGTTTTTTTGGGTGCTTTTTGTTCGGTTTCTATTCGAATAATACCGGGAATTTAGATCTGTATGTCTCAATATAGTCCGTACAGCCCTTCAAGAACGAGAAGCCCTTTGAATCTAAAATAGTTGATAGGTTTGGATTAATTTACAGTAGCGGTGAAAGTCCAATATATAAGGTGACGCCAAGCAGATTTATCTCTAGGGAATTTTCCTGAAATTCCAGGTTGAGGTTTGGGATTCCTAGGAGAGGAATGATATCTTTCGTATGGACAGATGAAGTGGAGATGTTCCACGGTTTGGTCTCCTGGAAAAGAGGCAAATCCTTCAAAATATTTTAGTGTTTAATTAAAAAGGCATATATTGGATCAAAATATAATTTATTTTACCAATATTTCAGTTGGCTGAACGCCAACCTTTATCAAGGTGTTATAACATATTTAATGTGTGTCAACAACAAACTCAGCGCCACATAACGTCAACAGAATTAAGTTTTTAAAATATTTTGTTATATTTGATATATATATCAATTTTTTCTCCCCATTAAATATATAAAAAAAATATTTTTAAAACTTAATTCTGTTGCCGTTATGTGGCGCTGAGTTTGTTGTTGACGCACATTAAATATGTTATAACACCTTGATAAAGGTTGGCGTTCAGCCAACTGAAATATTGGTGAAATAAATGATATTTTGATCCATTATATGCCTTTTTAATTAAAGATTTATTTATGGATTTCTCTATTTTCAAAATATTTTAATGTGTGCTCATCTTCACGTAGCAATGACCAGTTACGATGGTTATTTAGGTTCAATTTTGATTCTAGGTAGCATAGAGAAAGAAAAGGTCTTGTCATGGCAGGATGGTATTTCACCTATACCAATAGAAGATAATATGACTAATTCAAACAAGACCAATATGACTCACATATCCGGATTATAAATAGGCAAAATCAGAGAAAACCTTATATCCATATAAGTAAATTTCTAAGTCGATGTTTGCAACTATACTCCGCCATAACTGCAGAATAAATCCTCAAGATATGTCACATAGAAAAGGAATGGCTTTTTATTTTTATAATTTATTCCAGGAGAGGATTACCATCAATATGTTTAAGACAGGATGAGGAATAGTTTTATCAGGCTATTCATTGAGACTATACTAGCGTACTCTTCACGTTATATTGACAGCTAACAGCTATATACAACAACAACAGCTTTATTAGGACATTTCCGTCCTGTAAGGACTCGCCATACATTATTTTCATGGAGAAAAGGAAAAAAAATAAACATAAACAAAGGAGATAAGGGAAAATGAAAAGGAGATCAAAGTATTCAACATCTATAACAGCTATATAACTTTATATCTAACTCTCTATATCCCCTAGAATGAATATTCCACTCTATATAATTTAGAGAAGGCTTAATGGGGATTATCTTGATGATGGTTTGTGATCCTTTTGCTTTTACTTACAAGACAATTGATTGAAAGAGTGTCCTAGGTCCTTAAACACAAAAATAGCTTTCTAAATTTCTTTTAAAGTGATAAATAAAGAATTAATCCAAATACTGATCATTAGCAAGTTTTTAAATGGGAGAAAACCAGGAACTCTTCAACATTAGGGTAATATGCAAATTTGGAAAGGTCTCTGGTGCTCAAAGCAGGCTCTATATTGCCTCCAGGCAACGAGAGAGGATTCTTGTCAACTTAAATGTAGAAAGGGAACGTTTATTTAGGAATTTTGAAAACCAATGTGTGGGACATTGATTTTAATAGAAATGTGTGTGGCTTGTCATTAGATATCTTGAAAAATTAACCATGTTAATAGATCACTCAGCCCATCATACGTGAAGCATGTAGATATTTGCTAGCATCCTTTTAAAGAGATATTTGCGATCTTTAACAATATCCATTAATTTCATAAGAACTTGCTTTTAGACGTAATCAACGAGAGCTGATGATTCTCGCTTACTGGGAATTCCTCGTTCGAGGGGAATAATTACAATCCCCTATCCCCATCACGAAGGAGGTTCAGAGGGTTACCCGGTCCTTTCGGACAAGGGTAGACACATTCCTTCAGTGTAGCGCGGCCCCGGACATCTAAGGGCATCACAGACCTGTTATTGCTCTGTTTCATGCGGCTAAACTTGCTTTTAGAGGGATTGAAGTTATCGTGTTAGGTAGTTCTGTAGTTCTAAGGTATTTACGCCGTAGCTATACAAAGAAATATTGAATTCAACTTCTAAACTTCCCCCATGTTCACCCACCTTATGAAGGACCCTACAGAGATGTGTAATATAATTGTATTTGTGAAAATAAATAAATAAAAATGAAGACTGTGGATGTAGAGCGATGTCCTCACACACCGTGTCGGGAACATCTTTGACTCCCGCACTTTTTAATTAGATTACACAAACACCAACTTCCGTCGCGAGTTTTAATTTGATTTTTAAAAATAATTAAAATAAATAAAACTCTCTCTATCTTCTTAGGAGAAATATATTTCATAACAATTCGGGCCGAGTGAATTGCTAGCAACATTTCTGTGTTGCGTGAATCTTTTCTATGTCGCCAGGATATGGAATTGGGTTTTTTGCTCTATATCTCCTTGCAGGAATGGTGGAGAGTTGATTCAAGAGTTCTTGGGGTATCTCATGTATCGAGTAAAGTTAATAAAATAATTATGGGATGGGTTAGTTTAATAAATTTTGATATCTCGTTAAATATTTCTGCTCTCGGACAGGTCCTGGCCTCCAGTGACGTCATACTTCTCTATCTTGAGTTCTTTATTTCTTCATAACTTCCCATCCAGTCCATCAGTCCAATTCTTCAGTTTCTCTGTTCTTGTCCAGGTCTCAATTGACGTCATACTTCTCTATCTTGAGTTCTTTATTTCTTCATAACTTCCCATCCAGTCCATCAGTCCAATTATTCAGTTTATCTGTTCTTGTCCAGGTCTCCAGTGACGTCATACTTTTCTATCTTGAGTTCTTTATTTCTTCATAACTTCCCATCCAGTCCATCAGTCCAATTCTTCAGTTTCTCTGTTCTTGTCCAGGTCTCAATTGACGTCATACTTCTCTATCTTGAGTTCTTTATTTCTTCATAACTTCCCATCCAGTCCATCAGTCCAATTATTCAGTTTATCTGTTCTTGTCCAGGTCTCCAGTGACGTCATACTTTTCTATCTTGAGTTCTTTATTTCTTCATAACTTCCCATCCAGTCCATCAGTCCAATTCTTCAGTTTCTCTGTTCTTGTCCAGGTCTCCAGTGACGTCATACTTCTCTATCTTGAGTTCTTTATTTCTTCATAACTTCCCATCCAGTCCATCAGTCCAATTCTTCAGTATCTCTGTTCTTGTCCAGGTCTCCAGTGACGCCATACTTCTCTATCTTGAATTCTTTATTTCTTCATAATTTCCCATCCAGTCCATCGGTCTAATTCTTCTTCATCTTCCTACTGTTCTCTTGACAATATATACCCCCTTCGATTATTCTGTCTTCATGACCTTTAACAGGCTTCATTCCTCACACAATATTCTCCATACTTCTTCATTGAATGGAAAGCTTGCTCGTTAAAAGCTAAAAAATTACGTTTCCTTCTCAGAAATATTTTTCTAATATAAAAAACAGTTTTTTTACGTTCTGTTTCATATATATGTATAGTGTAGAGTTTAACATGATCTTCAATTTAATTATTACATCAACAGACTGAAGGCTTGGAAACTGGCATTGAACGTTAGAAATGTGACATTTAAGAAACTGATGCTATCCACTCACTTGGATTACTATATATCCTGGTTACCTAGGGCACAGATAGGTGTTGGTTTTTAGTCCAATTCTCTCAAATAATCTACAACGTCGAGAAATTATCTCGCTAAATAACAAACTAATAATGATAAATATCATTAAAATAAAAGATGAGTTTCTTCTCGTCGAAATAGAAACAAAATCAATTAGCCTTCTAGTGACCATCTCTACTATCTATCTACTATCTAGTAGAATCTGTGAGGTAAAAAATCCACAACACCAACTATGGAAAGTTCAAGACACCATTTGGAAATCAGAATTTCCGGCTATGGTCTTCATAAGTCTAGATGACTCTGTGTTTATACAATTTACAAAGGATTCATTTTAAAAATCGCCAAAGCCGGTGGCACCGACCTAAGTCTGTTAGATTGTAGAAACTCTAACTAGATGGCGCGTAGTTTTTCCGACTTTCGGTACGAGATATATGTTATTCATTTTCATGAATGATTTCATACGGGGAAGGTTTTCATCTTTCCACACAATAGATATTGTTCTACGGCAATATTCTAAGAAAGTACAGTATGGCAAATACCTCCAATAACATTTACCAACCATAAGTGACCGTTGGTATCCCACGGTCTATTAAAACTGAACAAAAAGCAAAGTTAATGATATACTCAACTTTAGACCTTACTCAAAAGGTCAATTAACATTTGCAAAACCTTATTGAATATTCATAGAAATCGTGGAAGAAGAAAAAACACGGTGAAAGTAAAATTGGTATCATTCCGGATATAGAGATGTGATTAAGGTCAAGTGGAGAAGTCCTTGTCGCTAACTAGTACTCTATCGGCTAACTATATCTTACTAGTTTATTCTCACTTAACTTTTTTTTTTATCGGTAAATGGTTAATCTTAGTTTTTCTTGTGTCGACCTTCCAACAAACTCTTTCGATATGGTATATTTAAACCCGTGGAATTCTATATTCACATCGTACATGTTTGGAATCAAAATGACACAAATTATCTATTAGAAATATCTACCTTTATATTCTTTGTTATCTTGTGAATGATAGGTTTAAGAGAAATTGATTCATTTAAATATTTTTTATGAACTTTCTTCTCAAATTAAAAGACACTTCGGTTATAAATGTTTTTTATTTTATCGACGTTTGGACAAAATCATTTTGTTCTCGTCAAGAAAAAAATAAAAATTAAAGCATTTAGCAAGGCGTTATAAAGTTATCGTTATAAAACCTTTTCTAGCCGAAGAGTCTTTCATTTTAAGAACTATGAATGCTGGGTAGGCAACCTCTATCTTCAATATGTTTTCTTCTTCTTCTTCTTTGTCTTCAGTAAAAAGGATGAATTTACAATTTCCAAAATTGTGATCAATTTACACATAACTTTCTAATGTATAAGATTCAGCGTTAGCAATTCGCCACAAATTAATAGATAGAATACCTGGATTTTAGCTGATTTTTGCTTATTGTTGAAAGCAGTTTCCGTGAAGCTTGAAGTTTGTAATTATTGTTTATTTATTAAGTAAAATGTGTTTATCAATAAAGTGATAGATGGGAAGCAGTCCCTTGAAATACACCTATCCCCCGATTTACACGGTACTTGTTTTACACGTTTTCGCTTTTACACGGTTTTCCAAATAAGTTTTTTTTTTTGTTTTTATCGCACTATACTAAAATGCGATATTCTACTCTATACTACCTATGTTGAAAAGAATATTGGGAGGCTCTGATTCATGAGGGGGCGAACACCTATTCAGATTTGGCAGTTTAATATGCACCTATCCCCGATTTACACGTTTTTCTCAGGAACGTATCTACCGTGTAAATCGGGGGATAGGTGTATTTTATATTGGATCTATAGTTCGAGAGGGGCTGCGCTTTCTTCACCATTCGTATATTGTTGCATCATGATTAACGCGCCTATTTTTAAAATTATTTATAATATTATTTTCAATATATTTAAAATTTAAATTATAAATTTATTTATTTTTATAAAACAGATTATTAATATAAAATATTATGTACTATAAAACATTTGTATTTTGATACACTAAATACCCTACATGCTTTAAACTTTGATGTGGTAAATAAAGGGAGATTCTAGGTGCTACCTAAATTTATAGTTGTCTTATTATTGACTGGTTTAACCTTGTAAGATGGTTGAGACACGTTCTGGAAAGATGCAAGACACGTCTGAGGAGAGACTCAAGATTGAAGAATCTGCCAAACCGCAGCCCAGTGCAACAATTGGTAGAGATGCAAGTGCCGACCCAGTTGTTTTGAACCCCAACATAGACATCCCCAAATATGATGGAACAGAAGACCCTCGCCCATGGATTGAGTCCCTTGAAGAAATTGGCTTCCTGTACCACTGGGCAGAATATATTATTTCTCGCTATGCAGCTATGAACATGATTGGTAGCGCCAAAACCTGGCTGGACCTACACAAGATAAGTTTTACCAGCTGGGAACATTTCAAGAGCCGCCTAATTCAGGATTTTGGCTCAGACGCCAACAAAGAAGAATTGAAGATGAGGCTGAACAGAATGCAGCAGTGGAATGAACCTGCAATCAGGTTTGCAGAGGATATCCTGGTTCTGTGCAACAAGGTCGACCCCCAAATGGAAGAAGAGAATAAAATAAATTGGGTTATTGGAGGGTTAAAGAAAGAATACTCTTTTGCCCTCTACTTAAACCCTCCTAAGAATACCAACGAACTCCTAAGATTGTGTAAAAAGATGGATTTGTTTGAAAATAATTATCAAGAACGTATAGAAAAATCAAAGGTTCTATATAATGGACCACGCTCTCCTCGTTCCCACCATCAAGAGCAATGGAAGAACGCTCCGTCGTTCAGAAGACCAGACCAGAACACCTCCAAGCCCCAGGCCCCCGCTCCGAGGTACTACCAGAACACCCCCAAGCCCCAGGCCCCCGCTCCGAGGTACTACCAGAACAAGCCGCTGCCCCAGGTATCTGCCCCTAGACGATTTTACACTCCCATTCCTGAGCCAAAACCGGTCTACCCAAGGAAAACCTACAATAAGATTCCAGATTCAAACAGGAATAGGACAGAAGACGGGAGACCAATATGTTTCAAGTGTAACAAGCCAGGACACGTAGCGCGGTATTGCAGAGTCAAGTTTGTGAGGATCGTAGAAGAGGACCCCTCAGTTTCCCAAGACAAGAGCCAAGAAAATCTTCAAATGGACGAAAGGAAAGATTATACACGGCCTCGCCTCTATGCGGATGGTTGTAATGACACACAAATGAATATTCCTACACGGAATAGATATTCCGTGTTGGAAGATTTAAACTAAGTGTCGCGCCTGATTCCTTCAATCAAAGCAAGTCGACCATAAATGGAATTAGAAAGTTGGACCCTAGGTACAAAATTAATATTAATGTGGACAAGATAGGGCTATGCGAAGCTTTGATTGATACAGGCGCCGATCTTTCAGTGGTCGACCTAAGAACAGCACTTTTTGCTGGCCGTGAAATAAATAGTCTCACTAAAACGTGTTCAGGACCCGATGGAAAAAAATTAGATATGGTAGTTAGCATTATTTTAGATTTAAAAATTGATGACACTGAATTATCCCACGAATTTGTAGTAATGGACGCGCATCTACGAACTCTTATTCTTGGACGAGATTTCCTTAAAAAAATGAATGCGAAAATTGATTGTAAACGAGAAACAATAAAATATAATTTGAAGAGTAATCATGACGTAAGCAATTATGATCTAAAAAAATAAAGAGCACTACAGATACCGTTATACCTAAACTATCTATTAAATTGATTAGGGCCTCAATAGAAGCAGAGGATGGCGAATATGTCATCGAAGAGAACAACAGAATGACTCGAACAAATGGTCTTCGATTGGCAAGAAGTTTGCTTACTGTCACGGATAAGAAAACCCATATCTGGATAACGAACCCTTATCCTCGACCTTTAAAAATCATGAAAGGCCAAACATTGGCTTATGGAAGTCTTCCTGCAGGGGTAAATTTTATAGAGAATAAAGAGAAGCAGAATGAAAATGACGAAATACAATTTCAAATAAACAAAAATTTATCATTTAAAGAACAAGAGAGGTTAAAACAAATTTTGGCCAAGTATACTGATTTGTTCTCATCGAGGTTAGGTAGGACCAGTTTGGCAAAACATCAGATTCATACAGAAGACGCAAAACCAATAAAGCACAAGCCTTACCGGGTAAGCGCTAAGGAACGAACCATCATAAAGGATCAAATAGACGAGATGCTCGAAGAAGGAATAATTAGACAATCTTCAAGTCCCTGGTCCTTTCCCGTTATAATGGTCAAAAAAAGAGATGTCAAATACAGATTTTGTGTGGACTACAGGAAATTAAATGAAGTAACAGTGAAGGATGTTTATCCAATCCCAAGAATTGATGATGTAATGGATACTCTCCAAGGATCCAAGTACTTCTCAGCAATAGATCTCAAATCGGGATATTGGCAAGTCGAAATTGAAGAGAGAGACAAAGAGAAGACGGCTTTCACTACTGCACATGGGTTATATGAATTCAACGTAATGCCCTTCGGTCTATGCAACGCCCCTGCTACTTTTGAGAGGAACATGGACAATGTCCTCGGAAATCTGAGATGGCAGATTTGTCTTTGCTACCTGGACGATGTAATTATATACAGCTCGGACTTTCCAACCCACATTAAAAGACTTGAAGCTGTCCTCAGATGCTTCAGCGAATCTAATTTAAAACTGAACGCCAAGAAATGCAGATTTGCTTTCGAGGAACTTGAGATCCTTGGACATATAACCAACCAAGAGGGTATAAAACCTGCCGAATATAATATCAAAGCCGTTAGAGATTTTCCTCAGCCCAAGAAGGCCAAAGAAGTGCAATCATTCCTAGGAATGTGCTCATATTATAGAAAATTTATTAAAGATTTCTCATTAATCGCTGACCCATTGACCAGTCTCATCAGAAAAAATGTGCAATTTATCTGGACAGGAAAACAGGAAGAAGCGTTCCAAAACCTTAAAAAAGCTCTTATGAATCCGCCAATTTTAGGTCACTTTGATCCAAATGCAGCCACCTGCATTCACACAGATGCCTCTAACATCGGCTTAGGCGCAACACTAATTCAAAATATCGGTGGCGAAGAGAAGGTAATATCATATTTGAGCCGAACCCTAAGTAAACCTGAGCAAAATTATTCAACCACCGAAAAGGAATGTTTAGCTGTAGTGTGGTCGATATCAAAATTACGGCCCTATTTATATGGAAGGCACTTTAAAATCGTAACTGATCATCACGCACTATGCTGGCTTAAGAATTTAAAAGATCCGACCGGTCGATTAGCACGATGGGCACTGAAGATTCAGGAATATAATTTCGAAATTATACACAAATCGGGAAAAAAACATCTGGACGCTGATGGTCTATCTAGAGGACCCTTACCAGAAAACGAATGGGACGAGGATTATGAAAGACTATTTTTGAATCAAATAATAGACGAAAAGGATGATTTTATTGAGAATATTAAGGAGAACCTTAGTGGAAACAAGCGTTCAATTACACAGAACTTTAAAGAAGAGAATGGGTGTCTCTACAAGAAAAATCCAAATCCTGAAGGTAGAGAATGGTTGCTGGTAGTGCCAAAGAAGAGAAGGAAAGAAATCATGAGTGAATACCACAACCATATGCTGAATGGCCATCTGGGCGTCGCCAGAACCACATACCAATTGAAGAATAAATACTATTGGCCTTCCATGCTGAAAGATGTTTCCGAATTTGTAAAGACGTGCCATCTTTGCCAAAGTTGGAAAGGTTCAAATCAGTTGCCATCTGGACTTCTACAACCTATTCCCCCAGCTAACTACCCTTTTGAAAGAATCGGAATTGACTTTGTTGGCCCCTTGCCATCAACGAAAATAAGAAGGAAATGGATCATTGTGTTGACGGATTATTATACCAAGTATGCTGAAACAAAGGCAGTACCAGAAGCGACAGTGAAAGAAGTCTCTACATTTTTAATCGAACATATATTTTTACGTCACGGGGCTCCAAGATTTCTTATCAGCGACAGAGGTTCACAATTCACTAGCAATTTGATGAAGGAGGTTATGAAAATGTGCAAAGTTAAACATTGCTTCACAACGAGCTACCACCCCCAGACTAACGGACTAACGGAACGGCTAAATAGAACTTTAATCAATATGGTCAGCATGTATGTGAATACGGATCAGAAGAACTGGGACGAAATCCTTCCTTTTATCACCCACGCATATAATACCACAATTCAAGAAACCACAGGCTACTCTCCATTTTTCCTGTTGTTTGGGAGGGAACCCATGTCCCTCTTAGACGACGAGAATATCCCAACGGACAGTAACATGGACGATTACGACGAATATATAGAAAACTACTTAGATAAAATAGCAAGGACGAGACAGGTAGTCATTAACAACACAGAGAAGACTCAGGAAAGAATGAAAAGAAACTATGACAAAAAACACAACGAGAGAATCTATGAACCAGGACATTTAGTGGCAGTTTGGACACCAGTCAGGAAAATCGGAAAATGTGAAAAACTATTGAGAAAATATTTTGGGCCATATCGAATATTAAAGAAGCTGTCCAACGTAAATTACTTAATTGAGCCGAAAGATAATCCTGGCCAAGACCCATTGATTGTCCATGTCTCAAGACTCAAACCCTATTTTGAAAGAATTGATGAGGTCACTCACGAGGACGTGACGACCTCTGGAGAGGGGGAAGTGTTGCATCATGATTAACGCGCCTATTTTTAAAATTATTTATAATATTATTTTCAATATATTTAAAATTTAAATTATAAATTTATTTATTTTTATAAAACAGATTATTAATATAAAATATTATGTACTATAAAACATTTGTATTTTGATACACTAAATACCCTACATGCTTTAAACTTTGATGTGGTAAATAAAGGGAGATTCTAGGTGCTACCTAAATTTATAGTTGTCTTATTATTGACTGGTTTAACCTTGTAAGATGGTTGAGACACGTTCTGGAAAGATGCAAGACACGTCTGAGGAGAGACTCAAGACTGAAGAATCTGCCAAACCGCAGCCCAGTGCAACAATATACACGTATACTTGTAAGGGATAGTCAATTAACTGGAACAATTCATTGATTTGTTTCGAATTTCATTATTTACTTTATTTCTATGAAACTGTGTAAATAATAGATAATTCCAGGCTGCAGCTAAGTCTGAAGGATGGAAGTATTCCTTTTTTTTTCCGGAGGCTCCGTGGAACAAAGGATCTTAGATCACATCACAGATAATCCTTCTTCAGTGAAAGTGGGATAATGCTGGCTCGATACTTACTGCAGGAATACCTGGTTGGTTACATCATCACTTACCTATATACATACTGGCATTGTATAATATCTTCAAATAAACATGTTAATTAAACATTTAGACATTTTATTTCTTTTTCTCAGTATTTAAAATGTTAATAATTATATAAATAGTGTAGAAAAGAATACCATCCTTCGTAAATATGTGCGTTATGTACCAAAATCCTTTTCATAAAGAGTTTTGGAAATGTTTTCATGGTGAAACGAGAAGACAGAGAGAGAAAGCGTTTCTTTTATTCAGTTATCATACATCAGAAACATTCGGAAATGTTTATTCTTCAGAAGGTGCTTGGAATTAAAGCTACAAGAAGAGGCTCTATGTGCACAACTGCCGGTATTAAATGAAAGAAACACTTTTCACTTTTCTTGTTTTAGCGTTCACACACTATGATGGCTTATCGTGTAAGTTATTTATGTTTTTTTTAAAACCTATATATCTATACTCACATGTATCCACATTCACAAGAAAGTGGAAAAAGTCTTTAGGGTTCTATTTTTTTTAAGGAGACGGAGGTTGTTCACACTTGATTTTCTCATATGTCTTCGATAAAGGTCACTGTAATATCTTTCAGAATTATTGTCTGAATCCTGATATACATGTGGCGAAGGTACAACTTCCTTAAGTTTTGTCCGATAGGTTTGGATTCGATATACACATGTGACAGACTAATGGACAGACTAATATGTAAATAGGTTAATATGTAAATATGTCGGTTTGTTGCTTGCACATGATAACGTTGATTTATTCCTAAATTTAAACACATAAGATACCAAGTTTTGTTTCAAAACAAACTTCTCTACATTTTTTATCGAAGACAGAGAATCCTCCCAGCTCTCTCCAATCTCCAGATCAATTTTAAGACTTTCGACGCAACCCTCTATTACATTTCCGATACCATTTCCCAACACCTAATTGGTTTTAAAATCTCTTCCCCCTTTCTGGGTTTATTTCGGGGGATGGTATTTACCATAACTGCCTTCCGACATAATCCCATCTGGAGCCATTGTTCGCCGCTTCCTCAAAGCTAAATTAAATAGGAATTCCGGCCGAGGATTGTGAAATTATCGGGTCAATTTTCGCCAAATCCGGGGAAGAGGGGGAAAAAAAAAGATTGTAGCCGTCATCAATTTGCAGTTTATAGAACGTAGATTGTAATTTTATATAAGTATCATATTTACATATTGTCACGAAAATGACTGAATTTTAGTAAATTGACACAAAATATCGAGTAGATTGTTTTATCTGGCAAAGTCATGAACATGGCACGGTGTTCTAAAAGCCTTTTTGGTAAATAAGAGCTTTTTAGCTTCGTTTTTAAATTCAATATTGAAAAATTTGTATCATTTTAATTTGATTTTCAATTTAACCTGAATACTGGGATCTTTTCACAAATAGTTAAATTACTCATTTGCATGCTTTTTTCTATATTTATGTAAATAATATGTGTATGTATATATTCACTACAGCCATCGGTATCGTTCATAGTGTCGTTTTATCTTGCCTGTTGAAGGGCTTTTGCCCGAAAGCTTGCGTCGTCGAAATAATTAAAGAAACTCGTCTTCTTTCATTTTGTCAATCGCTACAGATCTTACTTTCCTCCAAGAATGAATAAAAGAAAAATTAGAGTTGAACGATTTTTCAATATCGAGGATATCAAATTAGTCAAAAGAGAAAACAAGGCTAAAAAAGCCTTAGAAAGGGGCATACAATGAAGAGAATAGCCATAGTACCAAACATAACCTTTTTTAATACATGAAAAAGATATTATTCTGGCTAAAAATTATTAATGTACATAACACCCTGAGCGTAACAAGGAGCATCGTAACAAAAAATGAGGAAATGAAAGGAATAACAACAATCGAAGACCAATATGCAAGATATACCGCCGCTATTGTGAAAAAAACAGCATAGGGGAATAGAAAAGAGCCTTAGAAGACAAGATTTAAAAAACATAAGCAAGAACTCAGGGAATCAGAATCCTGTCGAATTGACGAATACAGATGAAGGGTTACAATTACAACCTGGATTTATAGGGATCTCGGGGTTTTGCACAAAGTCATCAAAAACAAATCGGAAAGGCTGTTTATGATGGGTTAGAATTTGTAAAGATTAAGAAATAAAGATAAAGAAACAAAAAGAGAGACGTAGTTTGAAGTCTTGTTTCCTATCTGGAATTGAAACATTTTTGACTAACTACTCCGAAGATATTTTAAGAGAGAATCCTCTTCTGATCGTCCTGATAAAATTTACTAATGGCTTGCGCCATCTGTCCGAATAAATATTAACTAATTGTTGATATTTTAATTATTCCAGAAATATCCAAAATGTCTTTTCTTGATTAATCAAGGAAATTTAGCTACGAACGTGTTTCAAGCTCTTGGCTCTCATCAGCATGATGCATGATGTACGTCAACAACCAAAATAGCTTATCGCTGAGACTTCCTGTAAAATCAAGGAATGGTTATCCATCATTTATTAAATATATTTATCACATGTACAACAAATGCCTCCATCGAGTCTGTCTCTGCACAAAAAAATATCTTCAAATTTGAATTGCTCGATTATATTCCAATCACCAAAACTTCCCACCCATTAAAGAAATCCTAAATATCTCTATATGTAAATCAAATATATTTCCAATAAAAAAAAAGAACGAGAGCCATTTAAATTCGAAAAAATATATAATTGTTATAATTTCTTTGGATTTCTAATGAAAGAATCTCAACAAAGGAGTTGGTTGAAATCCAAGTGTTGATCCAAACCTGGCCATATCGATGTTATCTTCAAGATATTTGGTACTCGGGGATTCCACGTTGTCCGTCAAATTGGACTCTTGACCTTCACTTACTCTTCTTTTATATCAAACTGACGTTTTTACTTGATGTCCTTGAAGTATATTTCATTTGTGATATGTTCTGATGAAGGCTTCCTAATATATAAATGTATTTCAAATACACCTATCCCCCGATTTACACGGTAGATACGTTCCTTAGAATAACGTGTAAATCGGGAGATAGGTGTACACAGAAATAAATATAAAATGCATTGACAGGTTAAAATATGTAGTCAGCACATAAGCTCGGGATTCCTCGTGAGATATGTACACAGCGCATGTGTTCAATCACAGTAGCATTTAGTATAGTGCGATAAAAAAAAAAAAAAACTTATTTGGAAAACCGTGTAAAAGCGAAAACGTGTAAAACAAGTACCGTGTAAATCGGGGGATAGGTGTATTATATAGTGTTCTATAAGGCATAATTTAGATTATAGATTAGAAACATAATGGGTTTGGTTCTTGTGTTTATATTGTGCTCTAGGTCTTCATGATCTATCGCTATTTGGAAGTGGATTAAAAATGGATTATAGATTATAAACACAAAGGGTTCTTGTGTTTATATTGTGCTCTAGGTCTTCATGATCTATCGCTATTTGGAAGTGGATTAAAAATGGATTATCGTAAAGATAGAGGCTGCCTGGCCGGCATTCATATTCCTATGAAAAATAGACACTTCTCCTGACGAAGATAAAAGATTTTTGTCGAAACGTTGAGAAAATAAAAACCTCTAACTGCCCGAAGTGTCTATTTTTCATAGAACAAAAAAGGAATTAGTAGATTAGATTTTGTCTGGACAGAGTTACAAGGGTAATTACAAGGGTTACAATACAATACTTGTATATACCCTGGAAGTAACGGAACATGACTCAATAAAATTGCAGTATTTTGTCTTTTATTATCCTACAATTGATATGTTTTCAAAATACTTCTATTATTTATAAATTAATATAAGGTAATATAAGAAAATAAAACATTAAAGCACGAAAGTCTCTTTAATACATAAAACAAACTTTTCTACTTCCCTTACTGCGATGAAAAAATATTGGGAGCGGTTTGACCAATTTAATCTACCAGACTGCTTTCTTTAGAGCTCTAATACTGTATTGGACGATTCTGCTTATATATGTTACAATGAAGGGTGGAATCTTAGAAATGGTTTTAAAGTAAACAAAGTAAATCTTAAACACAAGGTAATAAGATCAAATACAAATAAAAATATAGTGTGTGACGTTTCGGTAACAAAGCTGTCACACACTATTTATTTATTTATTTATTTGGGTTTGGTCTTATTACCTTGTATTTATAATCTATAATCCAAAGTGTGCATTATCCTAACTAAACCTTATTATAAATTTACCAAATTTGGTAGTAAAAAATGTAGAAATATAATGGGGGGGGGGGGGGGGAGTAATGTAATAATAATAATTAACTTGAGGTTTTTATCCGAACCATGTATTGTGAGGGTTTGGAAAGCGAGTGTAATCAAAAAAGAAATTATTTGCAAGTCCATTGTTGAACCTTAAATACCAACTTACCAGCTGTTGTCGATTTTTTTTCCAACATGGAATGTTTTTCCACATTTTAAACTTAAAATATATCTAGATAGGTAGTTCTCGTGTATAGGTACAGTATGCAAAAAAAAAAAAACAATTTATTGATAGATTTTCTGAGAGAAAGTGTCAGAAAGAGAATTTTAAACACTCTTTTTTATTATAAGAATATATATACCAACAACTTTATCAAACTGAGGATGTTACTCTTTTCTTCTTAGTTTTAAATGACTATAACAATTAAAAATCGATTCGTTGGAACTTTCAATTCGTGATGAATTTGCTAAACTTGATATTATACATCAGGATTTAGAAAATGCTATTTAATATACATATCGACCTTTGAGAAAATAAGTACTGTAACCAAGAAAATCTTTACTAAAATATCACATGTATTGAAGATTTCAGCACCAGGACTTTCATAAGACATTTCAGTCGAAATGTCTGTTATTTCAAGAACAATGAATGCTGGCCAAGCAACCTCTATTATCTATCTATATTCATAAGACGTTACTGAATAAACCCCTATTTACATATAGTGACCATTGTAAACAATTGACAACTAAAATAATTTATTGACATCTTGTCAATACATACAAAGTGCACAGTCTGCACTATTTAAAAAAAAAAGATAATATGGATTATATACACTATGTACAATGAATATGGCGTCTCTGCCAGCGCTGCAGAGTTTGGTGGAGAATCACCAGCGGGTCTCCAGCGACACCACGCATTTCGCGATCTACGAAGAATACGTAGATCGCGTACTTCGCCGCCGAGGAGATGGCGTGGTCCTCGAGACCAACTGGAAAGATCCAGGACGATGGACAGGATGGATCCAGGACATCCAGGAAGATGCAGGTCCGGCCGATGATGGAGAACACCTCTCGGATGACAGGTGACCATTGGTGACATTGTAGACATTGTGTGACAGGTGACATTGTAGATAGAAAATATAAAATAGAAATGTTAGCAATCATAAGAAAAACAGTACAAAAGTGAGAAATTTTACTGGGATCAGGTGGATAAATGAAGAGAAAGACATCTGGTCGTGAAGCTAAAAGTTGCTGATGGCTTGTACCATGGATATGTGTTTCTTTATAACGAGCTTTCTGACAGCTATTGTCCTTCTGCAGGCGTATCTATATAATGGTTATAAATATCTCTGAAAGATCGCTAACGCTTTTATAGTATACTAGACGGGTGACCCGGGCTTCAACCCGGGATTGACCCGTGTGCATATCTACCCTAGTGATATATATTTAGATAAGATTTTTTTTATAATTGTTTGTTATTAGCATTATCTATTTGTTTGCATCAGCATAATTTAATCTAATCTTTTATAGAGGGCGCTGTTCGTGAGCTAAGTAGAATAATTAGAATATATAGTTTTAATAATTGATTTATTTATTTTTTAAAATAGCCTATCGTCTTTCCCGTATTTTTTTACCTATGTATGGAAATTTTGGTTTGAATTAGTGAACTACTGCGAATTTGTATACCGGACATACAAACAAACAAACATGCAAACATTGATTTTTATAAATATAGATATTTCTTAAAATTGTAAAGAATTTTTAGTACAAGAAACTCAGCGTGCCCTGGGAGCTTTATTTATTTTATAAATAATTTCTAATTCTCTTTCAATTATAGATAGAAGAATTTTGCACACATAGTAACTGTACTATGGTCTGTAGAGATAATATTTGATGATATTTTAAAAGAAACACATTGCCAGTAAATTTATTTGTATACAGTTTTAACGATAGATGGCAATTAAAATTTATAAATTTAATTTACACATAGTAACATCTAATAAAGAGTCTTATTCTTGAAAAAATTTAAGTAAAAGAATCCAGTTTCTGAACAAATTGTCTTGAGTTGATATATATGCAGACGAAGGAGAGAAAATTTGTCGGCGCCATATTGGAGCAGTGTTGCCAGATTTAATGAGCAGTTTTGTCGCAAGACTTAATGCCGGCCAAGATAATGGCCGATGCCAGTAATCGATTAGAATGGAGGTTTTTTATTAAATTATGGATGTCATAAATTGGTGATCAAGGTGACAGGCGTTGGTCAATCAGCTGGACTTGTGGTTGGCTGGACTTCTGGATCAGCCGAGAACTCTGCAGAACTTTGCAGACGATAACATATAGTCCAACATAACGCGCCATCTATAGCCAGGAAATAAAACTCTTAAAGCACGAATTCCTATTTTCAAATGAAGTTTATCTTCTACTGTCTTTAAATGCCATGAATCTCTTCTTTCGACCACAAGTATCCTATTTAAAAACTTTAAATTTAAAGCCATAACGATCCATTTCTTTGTTAGGATAAAACTGGAGGAAGCCTTCAAGCCTTAAAAAAGTATTCAATTCACAGAGTTCTCTATTACAATAATATACCCGTAAATTAAAGAATTTTAAAATTTTTAATTGTTTTGTATTAAAGACGTAATATGAAAAGTATTTTCGGGCTTGGAAGCTTCTTCAAACTAACATTATTCATTTACATCATAAACATTAATCGTTTGTTTTCATATATTTTAGAGATGATTACACAGGTCTACAAAAAAAACTTTTTTTTTTGCACAAGAGAACCTGATGGTGTTTCTAGTGTAACTTTTCATGCTGAACCCAAAAATCTAATCAGAAATTTCCCATCACCCGTGGTTTTTGCCTGACGGTCTTTTTTTAGTATTGGGATAAATACATGCATCCAACATGAAAGAGACTTACGAAAACATGAAACTGCTTTTGAAAAAGATAGAATATGAAAGATACGGTTGCAAAATATGCAGCGATTTGAAAGTCGTTGCTCTCTTGCGTGGATTACAGCTTGGATATACAAAATTTTGTTGTTTTCTGTGTGAGTGGGATAGCAGAGATAGGGAAAGGCATTACATTAAAAAAATCTGGCCAAACCGTAAAATCTTTACTCCAGGATATAAAAATATTGCAAATCTATCCCTGATCGATTCAGAAAATATTTGCTTACCACCATTACATATTAAACTGGGATTAATGAAGAACTTTGTCAAGACAATGGATCGAAATGCCAGTGAATTTGCCTACCTAAAACAAAAATATTCTAGTATAAGTGAAGCGAAGATTAAAGAAGGCATTTTCGTTGGACCTCAGATTCGAGAATTGCAGCAGAATGGAAATTTTCAAAATAGTTTGAATGAAGTTGAAGCAGCAGCATGGAATTCCTTTAGAAACGTTTGCAAAAACTTCTTAGGAAGTGTCAAGGTTGAAAATTACCGAGACATAGTTAATGATCTGTTGCTTTCCTACAAGGCACTGGGATGTAACATGTCCCTCAAGATCCATTTCCTGCATTCACATCTAGATTTCTTTCCAGACAATCTTGGCGCAGTTAGCGATGAGCATGGTGAGAGGTTTCATCAAGATATATCAAGCATGGAGAAGCGGTACCAAGGTAAATGGAGTCCCGTTATGCTTGCCGACTACTGCTGGACACTCAAGAGGGATCTACCACAAGCAAAGTATAGAAGAAAATCCACTGTCACTGCTTTTCAATAATAAATATGTTTCGTTCATATATGCCTATATATTAACAATATTTCCAAATTTCAAGTAGGTGTATCTCAGAAATATTGCGTAATAGAAAAACACTAATGGTATATTTGGATTCAGGACATGTAGATAAGATGATATTTATTTGTGGACAAAGAAAAATAATTTTTGATAAACCAGTTACGTGACATTGTTTGCATTTTTTACTGTATTTATCCCAATAATAAAAAAGACCGTCACGCAAAAACCATAGGTGATGGGAAATTTCTGATTAGATTTTTGAGTTCAGCATGAAAAGTTACAATAGAAACATAATCAGGTTCTCTTGTGCAAAAATGTTGACCAGTGTTATTATTAACTTAGAATAATTACATTTAAGATAGACCTCATTATTTTTCCTTTAATATTTTAAGATATTTAACTTATTCTGATTGTAATTTTTTTTATAATTTTCATGCACAAATTTCCCCCACCTACTTTTTATTTTAAATTATTTCAACTGTGATATTATAACACTATGTGGCGCTGAGTTTGTGTATATAAAAATGTAATGCCTCGATAAAGGTTGGCGTTCAGCCAACCGAAATATTGGCAAAATAAATCTTTTATTCAATCCAATATATGCCTTTTTATTATCTAATTACATTTATATATATATTCTTCTTTTCATATTGTTACTTAGAAATTAGGAAAGACAAACCTCAGAATGACACATCAATTTTTTTAATGTAAAACAAAATTAAAACTAATAAAATAGTAGAGAGGCAATGAGAAAATTTTACAGTGTATCAAAAAAACCGTTAGCTTTTTTAAAGTTGTTTTTCATAGATTTATATATTTATATTTTTGACCAGATGACCGGACTACTTTTCATATATATATTTGGTTTTGAAATGATGTAAATTAGTTAGTTATGAAAGGAAATTAAAAGTGTTAATTTCTTGGAAGTGTTGGTGATTACTCTGCTCGATGCTAAAATAGGAAAGTCTTAGCTCCCAACAAAAACAAATATTGAAATTTAAAAATATATTTTCATAGAATAATAAATAATATTCTACAATATGGATATTTATCTGAAAATAAAGGTCACCATTCGTCAGAATAGAGGTAAGAATGATCCGCCATCTATTGACCGTTTCTAGAAGCTAGCGCGGGGTGTGAGTTGAATTGAGTGACAATTGACAATTAGAACACTTTTATTGACTTCTTAGTCAATATTTACATGAAAAAGATCAAGAGAACTTTATACAGTCAACCAGGTCCCCATCGCGATAGTGTCCTCTTCCAGGCGATGACGGGGTCCTCGATGGCCTGGGCCAGTCCGACCCGGACGAAGTATCGGTTGATTCTTGATTTCGCCGATGCGAGGATGGCCAGACCGTCTTCTATCAGGCCTGTACCGAAGTTCCAGGACTGGAGTTGAGTGGTGGAGATTGAAATTGATTTATCAATCGTTCATATATGATACGGTTGAATAAATATGGATAAATAAGGATAAATATAGATAAATATATTTTAAAAATATATAAATATACATTACGATGTACTAGAGCGCCATCTGTTATCAAATTATAAAACTATTTTAGAGGCGTATTGTTCTTTTTAAAATAAAACAATTTCTACTGTCCTTACTGCGATGAAAAAATTAAAGGGAGGGCCTGGCTCATCAGTGGTGAACCCTCCCAGCGGTTTCGCCAGTTTAATCTACCATACCGCTGTTATATTGCATTTTTGGATATTTTAAAAAGAATAATACGCCTCTAAAATAGTTTTATAATTTGATAACAGATGGCGCTCTAGTACATCGTAACATTATAGTTCTAATAAAAGACACAATTTGATATTTGCGGAAGAGCGATTGCTCGAAGCATATTATATATTTATAATTATATTTAATTCTACTGTCCTAAAAGCTTATGTCCATAGTTCTTCTAAAATACCCATTCCAAGATTCTTACAACGGTCACCTATAAAAGGAAGTTCCAAAAATGCAATATAACAGCGGTATGGTAGATTAAACTGGCGAAACCGCTGGGAGGGTTCACCACTGATGAGCCAGGCCCTCCCTTTAATTTTTTCATCGCAGTAAGGACAGTAGAAATTGTTTTATTTTAAAAAGAATAATACGCCTCTAAAATAGTTTTATAATTTAATAAATATACATGTTATAATTAATATTATTTTGAGATAGAAATTAATTGCTGGTTCTTTTGAGTACATGAGTACTTAATGGTATCGTTTGCAGTCGTGTCATTTTGAAAGAAAAGCAGAAAAATAATTATTTACTATCAAGAATTTTTATTTTAAATCACTTGAAGAGAAAATTACAATAAGACATTTTTCACAGTTATATAGAATTTATGAAATGAATTCTATATAAGTGAATTTCAAAATAGGTTAGATAACTACATATTTACAACAAGTATTAAAAGTCGGCGTATTCTAAAACTATGGTCAAAACACAAGTATAACTATCAATAAATGAAAATAAAATATATTTTTTAAATTATAGAATATTTTTATATTTAGATTATATAATGTTGTCGCCTTTAAACGAATAGAGGTACCCAGAGCTATTTCAGAAGGTTTTATTATTAAATTAAGACTCGCAAATTGAGTGATATCTTTCTCACTCCCTATCTAAAGAAAAAGAAGGAAATATATAGTTACAAAATTTACATAACATCGAACTATTAAAATATTAACATATATTTAATAATGAAACAATTCCTTTATTTCACTCTAAACAAATTTCGCGACAATATACATATATATAATATATATACATGGTCTTCATTGGTAGCGAGAAAGTGGTGGAGAAAGAATGGACACGGCAATACATCATCCAACCTCCCTAATATCAAAATTGAACATGTGATTCTCAACCAGCAACCTAAACAATATCAACATGATACATCAGCATCCCATCTTTTATATGAAATATAAACTAATTTTTGACGCTTATGGTTCTTTACAAAATAAAACAATTTTCTACTGTCCTTATTTTATTATATTTCGACAAAGAGCGCTATGTACCCCTAGAGACATTTTCACTTTATAGGTAACCTAAACATTGAAAGAAAAGAAAGATCATTTGAAATATGTACAAGAATTAGTAGGTAATTTAGTTAGATTAAAAGAGAAAAAAATAGGAAGTTCCAAAAATGCAATATAACAGCGGTATGGTAGATTAAACTGGCGAAACCGCTGGGAGGGTTCACCACTGATGAGCCAGGCCCCCCCATTAATTTTTCCATTGCAGTAAGGGCAGTAGAAATTGTTTATTTACAAAAAGAATCTTACGCCTTCAAAATAATTTCGAATTTTGATAACAGATGGCGCGCTAGTGCATCATATTACAATTGAAGTAGGTACTGCCCTTACTGCGATAATCAGTTAATGGGAGGGAGGGTTCACCACTGTTGAACCAGACTCTTTCACTAATTGATTATTTCTCTATATCATATAAAGCTCTATTCAGGATGAAATTGTTAATTTTGAAAATAATTGATTATTGCTGTAAGGACAATAGAACATGGTTTTATTTTTTAAAGAAACATACGCATCAAAAATAAGGTAAAATTTCATAAAAACCCAACCAATGATGGGATGTTCTAGCACCGATGTGTTGTTCTGTACTTCTGTCAGGGCCAACGCTCCAAAAGAGAGATTCCAAGACTTGATGGACACGAAAATCTGGATTCCTAAAAAGAAAGATTTAAGTAATTAAAGGAAACAAAATACTTTCACGGGATAATTGGGACGGTAGTTGAGAACACAATAGGAGCGAGACCTCAACTGCCACACGGGAGGATTTAGCGGCGCCTTAGAATTCTCTTCACTCGGGCGATGACAGCCTCAATGTCATCCTGACGTCTTCACCTTGGACATGGCCAGTCCTTAGACTGAGCGCCTTCTGCGGGCAACATACTGTGAATCCATGCTCTATGAACATCTCCGACTTATAAAAGTTGAAATGACATTCAAAATATCATCATTAAAAACCAACTTACAAATAAAAATTTGGGAAATTATGGCAACTACACTCGTGGACAAAATTTAAGGAAGTGGTAAGTCGTTAATGTCGCCGATTGCCTGTTATTTTGAAGGAAACAGCTGTTGTTCATACTTGGTTATCTCGTGTGTCTTCAATAACGTTCACTGTAATATCTTTCAGAGTTATTGTCTGATTCTCGATGCATGCTAAAAGGTACAACTTCCTTAAGTTTTGTTCATGAGTGTAAACTGAACTCTGAACCAGTGAAATTGATTTCTCTGCAATACTAGAAAAGTTACCTCGGGGGGCAGCCTAAAATGTAGCCATACACGGGGAAACGTCGTGCACATATCAGATAACGATTACAAGTAATATTTATTTAAGTCTAAAGGCGACTTGAGATAAAATTTGGATTCTCTAGAACCGGTCATTCAACATGTACGACATATCCAGTACTGTAAATGTAAATCATAGATATGAAAATAAAGAAAAATACCTATTGTGTATTGACAACAGAGTATTATTGTCATTGAATTGTCATTTATTTATCATCATACGTGTATAAAAGCGAGACTTAATAAAGAACTATCATCTTGTGCCACCTGCCTTCCTTTCATCGATACTACATGCCATCGAGGAAATAACAATACCTTTTTTAAAGACATAGAAAAGACAAAACTGAAAAGGCCATTCTCCAGCACAAATAGTAATTTATTGGGTGGGACAGGATCCCTCTATTAAGTAACCGAAATAAAGTACTTAACTCTATCAAGGAACACAATCACCAGGATTTGGTCTTCGGCGATAAAGGATAAAAAGAGATAATCCAGATTAATAAGCTCAACAAGATTCAGGATACTGGTAGGTGGAATGTCTTCTCGTCTTCTTTATTATCTCTATACAATCATATCAGGGTATCAAGCTTGTAGAGCTTGTTGATGGTGTCTGCTGGGGATGAGTAGAGCTCATTAATGGATGAGTCAATACAGTCAATAATGTGTTTGGGGGTTGCAGGTTGACACTTAGTACATAGTGGGAAAACCATAGGTGAAATGTACAGGTAACGAAGTTTACAAAGCTGTACTCAACAATGAAAGAGACATTATAGAAGAAGGGGCGTGCACGCAACAATCCCAATAATTACCATTGTAACGTGTTTAATACAAGAGGTGGGTGATGGATTGATGTGCACAAGTGTGAAATACTTGAAGGCGGGAAACTGCTAAAAACTGTGCCACGCCGATCTTATCTTCAGCTTTCGCTAATGGTTACTGATTACTGCGCCATGACAATAAATTGGACGATTTACTTGTTTGTGTTGTAGAGAAATTACTTGAAAGAATTTTAAGAGTTTCACCCTGTTTCACTTCATTCCACCCTTCAGTGTAGCATATAGAATCAGTAATATTCAATACAGTATTAGAGCTTAAAGAAGCGATCTGGTAGATTAAATTGGCAAAACCGTTGTGAGGGTTCCCCACTGATGAGCCAAGCCCTCTCAATATTTTTTCATCGCAGTAAGAACAGTAGAAGTGTGATTGATGTATAAAAAAATATTCGCGTCTTAAGGTTTTTAAAATTTCAAGAGTTTTTCTTCGATTTTTTAATACAAAAATGTTTTAAAGATATTTTAGGATTGAATAAAATGTCCGAATGACGTTTTTATTCACGAAGTTGAATAAACGACCGCTAAAACATCATTTCAAGAACACGAATAAAGCAACGGCCATGTGGATAGATTACTTGGTCATTGAGAGTTGAACTCAGGACAAAGGTAAAGGCCAAGAACGAGCTGTATTGATATCTTCAAGTGTAATAAGGAACTAGAACTCAAGGAACTACAACAACAACAACAACAAAGGCCTTTATTGAGGACCTCTCGTCCTATAAAGGATTCGCCAGTTTACAGAGTAATTGGAGAGAAGATAACTAGGAATACAGAGAGAAACCTATATGTAGTAGGTATAGTATAGTATTTTCTACACTGTGACTATATACAACAGCAGCAACAAGCCTTTTACTGGAATCAAAGTCCCATACAGGATTCGTCATTCTAATCCTGACAAAGATTATTTACATATAATTATTTACATCAATTAGATTATGTATATAGCTTCCCCTTCTCTTCAGCCGTCTTCCAAAATTTGAACAACGCAAAAGCTCCAGCTCTGTTTCTCACCACCTCATTCAACAGGAGCTCCAAAGAGAGTCCCTCAAGGCCTAGTTCACTGAGGAGCACTTCTCGTTCGTCTTTCAGCCCCATACATGAGAGTATATGGTGATGTAGTCCCGGCTCCATTCTTGTCCCGCAAATCTCGCATGTCTATCCGTCTGTTTTAAATATTCTGGGGCGATCATCAGTAAAGAGCACCGAGAGGATTCTCAGTAGAACTCAAGGAACTAAAGATCACCAATACCACCCAAGACAACAACATTTAGTGATAAATATTCCTCTTCAGTGTATGTGGAACAACTAAATATATGACTATATGTGATGACAATATATGACTGGAGATGTTACATGAGCGTATATATCTACGGTTCCTTTGTATCAGAACCATAGATGTATTATTTGATTGCTATAAATAATTTCCTTTCATAGCTTGATCTATCTGAACAATTGATCTCTGTCTCCTATCCAACATAAGATAGTTGAAATTGTACTCAAATTTTATTTATCTGTTTTTTTATCAGTTCAATCTTTTATTTGCGATCGTCACTGTTTATATTCCGTTGCTATTTGTCCTTGGTATTCATGGTCATGATGTTCATAGTGTCGGAACGAAATAACATTTTGAGGGCAACCTCACATATCTAAATAACGTTTAGTTTAATTTCGCTCCACTAGATGGCGCTCTGCCATCTAAAAGGAAAAGGTGCTCGTGGTCAGGAGATACCTTCTTTATTTTTAATATCAACACCTGCCCCACTTATCTTTTATTTTTTTCTGTTGTCTTTTCATGTGTTAAGCGTCTTTACGCAAATTTGGCCTTAAATACCCATTTCTTGATTTCTCGGGAAGCCATTGGGACCAAAAAACCTTTTTGGTCACAGTGGTTACAGCCTACTCCACGCTGGCGAGCGCCAACAGCGCGAAACGAGTTCGTGGATGGCTTTTCTTGATTTATCAAGAAATTGGGTTGGCCAAATATCACGGAGCAAGCTAAATAAACGTTTAGTTTATTTTTACTCCACTAGATGGCGCTCTGCCATCTAAAAAGCACATGTGCTCGTGGTCAGGAGATGCCTTCTTTATTTTTAATATCTAAATATGTACCAGAAGAGGCACCTCTCTCGTTTATTATGTAGCAGAACAATGGCACTGTGCATCACTCGAGTAAAACATTTATTAGTGATATTGTCGCGTAGAATATTAGGAAAGACAAACTTCAGAATGACACGGAAATTTATTTAAGGGGGGCAAGCAAAACTTCAACATTTATAAAATAAGCAATGTGTGGAAAGATTACAGAGTAGCAAAATATAAATAATAAAATATCAAAAATTAATAATCTGTTGTCGTGTCCAATGAAGAGTCTTAGAAGTCTCCATACATCTCTATCACAGCAGCAGCAATGTCCACTATCTTGGGTATGTAAAGCTGCTGCTCTGGGTCCATGTCAATTTTCTGTTGTTGTTGTGTCCAATGAAGATCCTCAGATGTCTCCATACATCTCTATCACAGCAATGTCCACTATCTTAGGTGTGTAATGTTCTGGGTCCATATCAATTTTCTGTTGTCGTCGTGTCCAATGAAGAGTCTTAGAGTCTCCATACATCTCTATCACAGCAATGTCCACTATCTTAGGTGTGTAATGTTCTGGGTCCATATCAATTTTCTGTTGTCGTCGTGTCCAATGAAGAGTCTTAGAGTCTCCATACATCTCTATCACAGCAATGTCCACTATCTTGGGTGTGTAAAGTTCTGGGTCCATGTCAATTTTCTGTTGTTGTCGTGTCCAATGAAGAGTCTTAGAAGTCTCCATACATCTCTATCACAGCAGCAGCATTGTCCACTATCTTGGGTGTGTAAAGCTACTGTTCTAGGTCCATGTCAATTTTCTGTTGTTGTGTCCAATGAAGAGTCTCAGAAGTCTCCATACATCTCTATCACAGCAATGTCCACTATCTTGGGTGTGTAAAGTTCTGGGTCCATGTCAATTTTCTGTTATTGTGTCCAATGAAGAGTCTCAGAAGTCTCCATACATCTCTATCACAGCAATGTTTACTATCTTGGGTGTGTAAAGTTCTGGGTCCATGTCAATTTTCTGTTGTTGTGTCCAATGAAGAGTCTCAGAAGTCTCCATACATCTCTATCACAGCAATGTCCACTATCTTGGGTGTGTAAAGTTCTGAGTTCATGTCAATTTTCTGTTGTTGTCGTGTCCAATGAAGAGTCTTAGAAGTCTCCATACATCTCTATCACAGCAATGTCCACTATATTGGGTGTGTAAAGTTCTGAGTTCATGTCAATTTTCTGTTGTTGTCGTGCCCAATGAAGAGTCTTAGAAGTCTCCATACATCTCTATCACAGCAATGTCCACTATATTGGGTGTGTAAAGCTGCTGTTCTGGGTCCATGTCAATTTTCTGTTGTTGTCGTCGTGTCCAATGAAGAGTCTTAGATGTCTCCATACATCTCTATCACAGGAGCAGCAATGTCCACTATCTTGGGTGTGTAAAGTTCTGGGTTCATGTCAATTTTCTGTTGTTGTAGTCGTGTGAAATGAAGTGCCTCAGGTGCCTCCATGCATCTCTATCACAGCAGCAGCAATGTCCACTATCTTGGGTGTGTAAAGCTGCTGCTCTGGGTCCATGTCAATTTTCTGTTGTTGTCGTGTCCAATGAAGAGTCTTAGAAGTCTCCATACATCTCTATCACAGCAGCAGCAATGTCCACTATCTTGGGCGTGTAAAGCTGCTGCTCTGGGTCCATGTCAATTTTCTGTTGTTGTCGTGTCCAATGAAGAGTCTTAGAAGTCTCCATACATCTCTATCACAGCAATGTCCACTATCTTGGGTGTGTAAAGCTGCTGCTCTGGGTCCATGTCTATTTTCTGTTGTTGTCGTGTCCAATGAAGAGCCTCAGAAGTCTCCATACATCTCTATCACAGCAGTAGCAATGTCCACTATCTTGGGTATGTAAAGCTGCTGCTCTGGGTCCATATCAATTTTCTGTTGTTGTCGTCGTGTCCAATGAAGAGCCTCAGATGTCTCCGTACATCTCTCTATCACAGCAATGTTCTCTATCTTGGGTGTGTAAAGTTCTGGGTCCATGTCAATTTTCTGTTGTTGTCGTCGTGTCCAATGAAGAGCCTCAGAAGTCTCCATACATCTCTATCACAGCAGCAGCAATGTCCACTATCTTGGGTGTGTAAAGCTGCTGCTCTAGGTCCATGTCAATTTTCTGTATATAAAATATAATGAACACTTTGCTACAATAATAAAGGATTACCAACAACACCATTTTCGTCAAATTCAGACAAAAGCCAACAACCTGTATATCATGGTGTCGGACGTTGGCTCTCATCCCTACAGGGCTACCGAAACCATTCATTAATTTTATTTATTTATTTGTTACAAAACACACGCTATATCCTATGTGGATATTTGCATGTAAATGATTAATCTATTCATGTACATAGTTTTTAAATATATATGTCATAAAAAAAGGACGTATATACTAGTTACGTTACCAATTCATGCAGTCGTGGATGGAAATGAATGATAACTTTTTTCCCAAAATTGTATTTATTTTTTGATTATTTTTTAAAGCAAACAGTTTTTGCATACCTACAACTAACAATGTTACCATCTATTTACAATGAAAGTAAAATTAGGTTATATTCCTTTTCATTTTAAAATATAACTCTGTGATTATAGAATTTTAATTATTTTATGAATAATAAAAATCATATTTTATTATGTCATATATATACAAATTATTTATAGTTTTAGAGAGAGAGAGTGAAAGTTATTCAAATTTACATTTTAGAACAATAAATTATACAAGAAACAAAGATTATTTACATACATGTTATCACACAAAGGTCCAATATATATTTAGAATTATAACCACCAAACCACTGGCACAAATATATTAATTAAAACTAGAAATTTCAATTCTTAATGTAATTCAAGTCCACGGCATTTGAGATAGAGTCTACAGAACTTGTTAAATTTTCTATATTCTTCTTTACTGGAAACCATTTGGCTTAGACTAGAACTGTTCATTTGACATTGTACTCTGAGGCTGTGGTTCATTCTTTGTCATCACTAGTAAAGGGTTTACTGGGGTGATGCGCAGTGCCATCGTTCCTATGCATAAATAAATGGATGGATACCTCTTTTCTTACATGAATATCATCTTACAGAAACTCTAAGTCTGAATATGAAGCACAAGTTTGAATTTTGTACTTACAAAGTTCCCGATAATCTATTTGCACCAACTGGTGTGGTCATTATTGTGCAGAAAAAGAACCATTGCAGCCATTTGTGAAAGCTTCCTCAAGGCGAGAACCTGAACAATTGTCGCCGCATTCAACAATATAAGAACGACCAAAATCATGCACAATATCGGTTGGAGCTGTTCTCTGTAGTTATGCTCTTCAAACCATCTCTTCAGTCTTCTGATGTTTCAGTCTTTGTGTGAATCTCGTTACTTTCCTGTCACATTATTTATTTATTCACCAGTTGCGACACGCTATATCCGATCTGGATAATTGCGCGTGAAACTATTTACAATAATTGTAGTAGAGTAGGTAACAGAATTATCAAAAAGAAAATAAACAACTAAGAAAAAGAGCATTAAATAAACATATACATTAAACAAATAAGCAACAACATAAGCAGATAGAAGAAATCGCAAAGTAGTTATTTACAATAGGTTAAGCAATGATGGAAGTTTGATTCCTGTCAGATGAATTCTTTGAGTAGTTCCCTCATTCTCTGATGTTGTCCATCCGTTTAGGCTTGTCTCTTGCAGGTTTGACCTTTGATTTTCCCTTGTAGGTATAATTTAGCTGGTAATTTTGAAGATAATTTATTGATTGGACGTTTCTTTGGAAAAAATACATCAACCAGTAATGTATTCAACTCCCGACGTGTCAGTTACTCGCTGTCCTGGTTCAAAATCATATTAATAGGTACCGCTCAGCAAGAGCAACCTAGTTCATGATAATTGAAACAGTGAATAATATGTGAAGGTTATTCAGATATTAAACAAATTTTGACGCGGGATCCAATCCCGGTTCATGACTGTCGGGAATCGAGCGTGTTACCCTCTCATCCACCGACTTATATCGGGAATCGAGCGTGTTACCCTCTCATCCACCGACTTATATCGGGAATCGAGCGTGTTACCCTCTCAGGGGAATGTTTATTTTGAATCCTATTTCTACTTATATACCTTCACGACTTTCTAAAATAGATGTAAAGGGTCACGTATATGCATATATCAAGAAATAAATAAGATATTAAAAGAGACTTTTGCAAATTGAAATATTAAAACTATAAAAGTTATATACATAAGCTTTGTTGAAAATATTTGTCCGTGTTTACATACACGGTAGGATCAAAAAGTTCCCGAACTTTTAAAAAATAAAATATAAAACAACTTTTGAAAATGTAAAATAATTTTTACTGTAAAAAGAACAGAGCCTAAACCATAATTTAATTTAGCAACGCTAGTTAATGTGCATGCGTAGTTTTCATTTTAGGCATATTTTTGTTGTAGGTATATTAGGTTGTATATCCGGGGAACAAATCGCGAAAGATACGGAATCGAGGTCAAAACCAGAACGTCTGGTATTATCTGGTATTGGTATCAGTTTATTATAACATGTCCAAAATGTTGACAATTTAGCTTGACATTTATTCTGATAAGTTCACATTCTTATAGGCTGTGAGACACACCCCGGTGTTGGTAACTTTCCAGGGTGATTTCTGTATTCTTTCTATTGATCCATCTCTCAATTGCTTCTATTTTCCTTAGAGTTATCTTAACCAAAGTCCCCCTGTTTAAATTCTATAAAATCTGGCCCCCATTTAGAATTACAATCTCCTTATCTATATTATATTATAAATTAATATTTAGACTTGTAGGGGACATGTAAAAATTATTGTTTTATATGTCTATTTTATGTAAATTTTATTTGCTTTTGAAAATTCATATTTTTTTGTTGCAAATATGCAAATTGTTATTATCTAATTTATATATATTTTTTCTATTTAATTGGATTCGTTTTTTTTTTGTTGTCTGAATATAATAACAATAACAAGGTATAACCTTAGTGATAACAATAAAAACAAAACTTTACTTGGCAAGAAATGTTTATGTGGATTATTGTTAATTAACCACCACAGACTCTATACATAAATCAATTACAAGGCAATAACCAGCCATCAATACACAAGAAATGAGACCAACAAGCATGACTGTTTATTTTCAAATAAAACATATTTCAACTGCCCTTACTGCAATTAAAAATATTGAGAGAGCTTGGGTCTTCAGTGAGGAACCTTCCAAACGGTTTAACTAATTTAATCTACCTGAGACAGCTTTTTTGAGCTCTAATACAGTATTCGACGATTCTGCTTATATATGTAACACTTGATTCCATCCTTTATTTTCGCATATATATACAGAATCGTTCAATACCGTATTGACAGTGTTATAGTTCTGAAAAGTGCGGTCTGGTGGATTAAATTGGGGAAACCGCTTGGAGAGTTCACCACTGATGATCCAAGCCATCCCAATATATTTCATTGCAGCAAGAAAAGTGAATATTTGTTTCATATTTAAAGGAACAGTCATGCTCAATTGTTTTATACCTATGTATAGATGGCGCGTTATTGCCTTGTAATTGATCTATGTAAAAATTCTGAATACCAATTTATAAAATAATATGTCAAAAAAAAATTACGTTGTAATTATAACTTGAGGAAAATTATAGCCAATCTCTTCCAATATTTTCCATTGCAGTATCTGTAGATATATAAATGTATTTCATTTGAAAATAAACTCTCCGCACAATTATTTGGATATTTGAACATTGATGAATTAAAAATAAGCGTTCTTCCCTTATTTATAATATTATCAAATAAATAGAGATTCCAGGGCTGAGTTTCTTGTGCAAATTTTTATTTTTGTTGAAGGACTGACAAGTCCTAAAGCTTGAAAATGAAAGAGTTTGCACAAGAAACTTAACCCTGTAAGTTCTATTTATCTGATAATATTTAATAAGTCACAATTTGGATTATAGATTATAAACACAAGGTAATAAGACCAAATCCAAATAAATAAATAGTGTGTGACGTTTCGGTACTTTTGTCTGAAGATGGTAACAACGTTGTTACCGAAACGTTACACACTACGGTTTTAGGTCACAGAATGTTTGCAACAAACAACCCGGTGTTACCAATCCCCAATATTTGTGAACTATATTAAATAGGCAAACTCTATCTTCAAGATTTATAAAGTAATTTATAATACAATATAATGCGGCTTATGATTTTAGAAAGACATTTGAAAATTATCCCGTATGTGTTTCTTTTGAATGAGATATATAATTTATTTTAAGGAGAAATAACGATTATTTATAAACTTAGGGATGAAGTATGATAGGATGAATTATGAGGATTCCCATCCCTGGACACTTTTATTTTTCCGTTTATCATTACTCTTCACAATTCATCCTTTCATATTTCATCCCTAAGGTTAGAAATAATCATTATTTCTCCTTAAAATAAATTTCGATATCTCGTTCAAAGGAAACACATGCGGGGTAATTTTCAAATGTCTTTCTATATATTAAATAAGTTTAATAAAAATTAATAAAGCATCCAGGGCCAAGTTTCTTGTATAATATTATTTCTCTCTTGTGCTGTCGGGCCAACAGACCCTTCAACAAGAGCAACTATGGAGTATAACTTCTAGAGATAATTTGAAAATATCTCATCAAATATGGTTTTAAATTAGCTAGAAGTTATATTCCTAGTTGAAGGGAATGTTAGCCCGAGGCTAGAGAAGAATACAATTATACAAGAAGCCTTGAATGCTTTTTTGGTTTTTTATTAAATTAAAAGTCAGAGGAGAAGAAGGTTTATTTTAAATAAATTTATTTTTAGAAAAAAAAAATATGTAACCCCACATAAAACAATTTCGTTATATTTATTTCTTACCTTCGGTGGCATAATGCGACCTTTATCAAAGAAGGCGTAGTCCTAGTTTCTACCTATGTACAGAGGTTTCTCAGAACTATGCAAATCTACCGATATTTGCATATAACACCGAACAATAATGCTCTATCTATATAAACAAATTATCTATCAATTTAATTCATTTCTTTACAAATAAAAATAATTCTGCTATCTTAACTGCAATGATAAAATACTGGTAGAGCCTGGCTCATCGATGATTAACCTTCCCAGCGGTTTCGCCAGTTTAATCTGTCATACCGCTTCATATAGTTCGACTGCGTTAAAAGATTCTGCCCATATAGACGTATATATAAGCAGAATCGTCCAATACAATAGCAGAACTCTAAAAAGTGGTATAACGGATCAAACTGACCACTAGGAGGGTTCACCACTGATGAGCTAGGACCTCCCGGTAATTTTTCACTGCTGTTAGGACATTAGGAAATTTGTTCTATAAAAAATGGGTAAATGGTTATGTGCAGAAGAATATGAGTGCCACCCGCTGTGATGATTACAGATCCTTGGCGATAACATCACAGACACATCTGAAGTGATGCTACAAACTATACAGGATAGAATGTACCCCGATCAGGGAGATTGGACCACAACAAAACGGATTTATTCAGGGAAGGATAACTACTGATGCAATACTTCAACTGCGAATACTTATTGACAAGTGCAGGGGTCGGGATGCTCTAAACCGTTGGTTTCCGACCGCTACAACCCGGGTTCGATTCCCGCATTGGGAACTTTTTTCTGATTAAAAAAAAGCTCCAATGGCCCCGATTCTTGCAAAAGTCCAACATAACCAGCGAATGCAAGTAACCAAACGAGGCTCTGGCACATTTGTAAGTGCAAAGTCGAATTGCTTCTCACATGTGTAGACATGTGGTGTACTTACAGTAAAAGCAGTCGCCTACTTCTAACCACCATGATTATCATGGCCTATACCACGTGTACTAAGGAAAAGCAAAAAAAAAAGAGAAGTGCTTGGATATGAACAGACTCATATTTGACTGTGTGAAGCATTAAAAAATAATGAATATTTTGAAAACCACAGAGGTGAAGACTAGAGATTTCGAAATAATACAGGACATCTACTGGAGACAAAAATGTTGGATCGAATCAAAAGACGGAACAATACAAGAATTTGAGGCGGTATGAGGTGTTAGACAAGGCGAAAGGCTCAGAAGTACGAAAGCTTGTGAAAATAAAGTGTACAAGAAAAATTCCTGGATGCTTTATTGATTTTATTAAATTATAGATCAGGGAATAACGTCAATAAAATATGTAATTGGTTTACGAAAATAATGAGTTTAACGCGATATAAAACTCCACCATTTTATGAATTTTTCAATTCGATAGAGCCCTCAGACGCCTATGGGACACCCAAATTCCAAAGAAAAAATCAAAGATTTGCGACACCCTATGGTGCAAGCAGCAGCGATGTCAAGGGAGAGGGAACTTTCAATGAGAAGGGAAGCGAGAAAAAAGCTGAGGAGGAAGTGGGCGCCTTTGTTCAAGTCTTCCATTGTGACGGAGCCCAAACCCCAGAATATGGATCAAACGCCAATTAACCGTGGACAGTATAGTTGGAGATAATTAGATCTGGTTTCTGGTAACTATCTCGCTAATAATTAGGTGATGGGCTGCCCGCTAGGGGGCGCCGCACCACGTGACCACATCCCCGGCGTATAAAGGAGGTGAGCTATGTCCCATAGGACAGTGCTCCTACTCCTGAGGATTTCTCCTGAGCCATGTTCCTTAAGGTAGGTCCCATAGTGGAGACTGCTAGATGACTTAGCTGTTGCTTGAGTTTGTCTTAGAACTATGCTGAAATGTAAGGGACATAGTCCCATAGAATGTAAATTCTTGTATATTCTGAATTATCTAAGTAAACTCTGAATAGTTAATCCCTATATATTATTGGCTATATTATTTATCTATGTTGCATATTAGCAATAGGTATTCAAATATACCTGCCAAAGTTGCATATATGTGGTTCTCCGCTGTTGAGACTAGATCTTCCACCTTTCTATTTCCCCATTGATCTGTAGATATATTATCGTTTTGTAAAGAGGCAAAAGGGATATAGAAATTTATATTTTATTCTATCTAGAGCCCAATGCTATTTTGACAGCTAATTCATGGTGACATTAAGGGGTAACGTTAGAGATTCAGCGAATTGTATTCGCTCGGTTATGCATCCATAAATCAGTGTCCGATGAATAGATATCCATGGTGCAATGAACAATGCCCTCTAAGTATTCATCCATGTATCTACCCCCGTTATTTTTTGTCAAGAAAGCAGTATAGAAAGAGTTATAATTGGTTCTCTTCTGATCAGATCAGATTTAGTGCTCCTGAGACATTCCCTTCCATATGCAATGAAAACTACCAGATTTTAATTCTAACGCTGGGAATGAATCATTTGAAGCTCAAGACAACAGTTTAATTATTAAAAGAAATGTTGGATCTAAATAAGAAAGCGTTAGGTTTGGTTTGGTTTCTCTGAAATTGACGTTAGTTACTTCAATTTCCTTTATATTGCCTCTACCTGCTCTATCTTGATGGAAGTAGTTGGATATATGTAAATATGTAGGTATATATTTGTGAATATGTAGTTGGGGGTGTATATGCAAATATGTAGTTGGGTATATGTATATAAGTAGTTGGATATATGCATATATGTAGCAGGATATATGCAAATATGTAGTTGGGTATATGTATATAGGTAGTTGGATATATGTAAATAAGCAGCAGAATATATGCAAATATGTAGTTGTGCATATGTATATAAGTAGTTGGATATATGTATATAAGCAGCAGAATATATGCAAATATGTAGTTGTATGTATGAGATATACATTTGTACACATATGTGCGGCAATGAATTCTGATGCCTAGCTTATATCAGAGCGTCCTCGGGGTTGTCAGAGTTGGCGAGTCTATGAGTCTATTACGTTAAATATATTTCTGTATAAGTCTTTAAACTTCAATGTGAGAGAAATGTAAAATTATTAATATATTGTAGTCTTGATATTTTCTGGAGTGGTTCCCTATATGATCAATAAATAAAATAATTTGAAAATATTCAAGATTTCGACTTGATATAGTGATGAAAACAAATTGCTATCTCTAATATTACTTATAGATATATATTAATTAAGGTTACAAGAAAATGGTACTCAAATACAAAAGATACCTCTCCTTTTGAAAAGGAACTGCTACTGTACTGATGAGAGCTATAACCTGAAACCCTGGAAAGATGGCTGTTTTTGACTGTATTTGCCAAATCTGGTGTTGGACGTAAGTCTTTATCATCATCACAAAGTTTTATACTGGGATGAAGAACAGAAATTGCATTGTCTTAATTCATTTTAAAGGGTGAAATGTCTCTTGTGTACAGACAGAGGTATGCAGGTTAGCCTCTGTTTTAATTTGGCAAATCTGGTGTTGTGTGACATTTTCCATCACAACCGTTCTGTGCTGGAGAGATGAATCAATATATATTGTTTTAATGTATTTTAACGGGAGAGGTGCCTTTGTTGGTACAGATATATATTGATCCTGTCCCATATTTTCGATAGTGTGATAGGAATTCGCTCTACCCCTCACCACATAACATACTACATCTCTCCTGGACGTCAAATTTCAACAATCTATTTCAAATTTAATCTATAGCGCTTATATGTTTATTACTTGTTATATATGAAGTTGTTAATCTCAATTTTTCTATGGAAATATTCAAAGCAATTCAGCCCGATAAACAATTCCTAAGCTAGAGAATAGATAAATTCTCAAATAGTGAAAGATTTACGGCCACAAATGTAATTTAGAAATGCAGTGATAGGAAAGAATACAATCAAAAGTGTATTCCTATATTATAACTATTATATAAACACATTTAATATGTTAGATAATAAAAAGTCATATATTGGATTTAATAAAACATTTGTTTGCCAATTTTATTCAATCCAACATATGCCTTTTTATTATCTAATGTGTCAAATATGGAATATTTTCAGAAGAACTGTAAATATAAATTTGAATAACTTTCACACTCTCTCTAAAATTATAAATAATTTGTACATATATATTTAAAAACTATGTACATAAAATAGATTAAACATTTACTTACAAATATCCACATAGGATATAGCGTGTGTTTTGTAATAAATAAATAAAAATAAATAAATAAATAATATATGTCGTGGTCAAATGAAAAGGCGCAGCCGTTATGCCTAGCGAACAGCGCACCCGCGATGTCTGCCACTTTATTTTTTGTCCAGCTTTTATACATGGATGAATTTACATATTTACATTTTAACGCAAGCGTAACATATTTACATACTTATTTTGACGAAAATAAATTGTATCTCTTGGCATTAACTATACAAATTATGACATATATTTATTATTTCAATGCGAATGCATGTTTAACGAACAGGGCTAGAACGTCAGCCAGTCCTTAGCTTATTAAAGTTTCACCTTTTTAATGAATTTTATTATAAATATTTTAGTTTTAATATTATTATCATTAATATTTATAACCATATCATTAAGTACCTCAATGGAATGTTAGCTTAGATTCTCTAACATAGTTAAGCGCCTTCCCAGAAATATAAAACCAACAACAAAAACTGTATTAAGACCTTTTAGTCTTATACAGATTCTACAAGCACAAAAATGTAGGGTACATAGTGGAATAACAGTATTAGTATCAGTAATCAGCAATGGTATTTATAATGTATCAAATAAGGGGAAAAGAAAGGAAGAGCTTAGCATAAACTTTTATACAAGCAGTCGAGAACAAGCAATTCTTTTTCTTGAAGAGCAATAATTATTAGAATTAAAAGCCAGAAATATACATAATTATCAGACATCTCAATTATGGAGATGTCATGGATGGATGGATCAAGGGTAGGTCTTCCTATGAATATATGATTCCCCATAGTTAACACAGATTCTAAATAAGAGACAAGTAAATCTAGGATTATAACTTATATCATTATTATCAATCAATTATTATAAGCCGTATGAACCATCAGAATTTGACGTTTTTATCTCATATATATTTATATATATTATCGTTATGAGAATTTCAAGATTTATAAAATTTGTTATACTATTAAAATATTTTTTATACTATTTGATACAGAATTAGCTTGCTGTTCTGACTCAAAATTAGTTCAAAATCTGTAGTTCTTAATATTTTACTTTTCCTCTTTTTTCCAAAAATAAAAAATGACTATTAATATATACAAATAATTGTTAGAAATTAAAACTATCATTGAGCCATGCCCTTCCATTATTTTATCATTGCAGTAAGAGCAGTAGAAATTTGTTTTATTTAAAAACAATCATACGCGTCAATAATGGTGTTCTAATGCATCATGCAAATAAGTATGGCGGCTGGTGTAGAAATACTAGACACAGTCTGGGAGATGTGTGGGAAATGTCTGGAGAAATAATTGAAGGGGAGAAGTTGTACGTATTATTACAAATTACACTTATTATGATAATAAGACACCAAAGCTACGAGTAGATTAAATTAGTGAATAATTAGAGAGTGAAATTAGGTTTAGTTAATTAATTGGTTGGGTAATAGCCATCCTATCTCCCACGTCCCACATATGGGTCTAGATAAGACGTGGGTGCCATATGTCCAATGTGGGTGTTTATGCAACAAATGTGAACAGTCCTGTGTGGTGTTTCGATCCTGGAAGTCCACCTATGGCCAGCTTTCAGACGGTAGTGTTGAATAACTTAATCTTAGTTTTGCTCTTTGAGAAAACTCGTCTACCAATAGACTATATGTACCATATCTACATACCTCTGTGCAAATTGGTGGACAAAGTATATCCAGGAATTTACCGAACTTCCAACTGAATAAGTTTCAATTTTACATTTAGGCGTTGTAAATTCTAAGAATATATTTATAGAAGAGAGAGAGAAGGCAGAAAGTTTATATCAACAGTAACCTATACTCATCGATCAGCACCAAATATTGTTGAAAAACTGATAATATTATAGAAAAGTTTATATATTTTAGCATATAACACTTGCCAATTCAATCCTCGAACTACATGAATGTCTTCGTTTTCGAAATTTTATTTATATATTGTACAGGATATCTGAGAAAATTCTCTCACCAAAGTTTACCTAAGATCAGCTTCATAGGTTAAAATCAAGAACTTTGCTCTATGTTGATATCTGTTTTTAACAATACATTGGTTTACTATGAACTATAGTTATAGATGAATAGGTACACACATAACACTACAAATTATATTTTAAAATACTTATTTTTAATATTCACTTTAAAATTTCAAACTAATAAAATAAATTTACTGAATTATTTTTATAATCCTTATTGGTAATGCTCGTTAAAATGCTACAAGCTATCTCTCTCAATATAAAAAATAACTAAAATATGTTTAAAATACGCATTTTGTTGCCGAGTCGTCAATTGCAGAAAGATGGGGAAAAGTAGTGGCTAGCGACAGACAATACTTTGAACATGAATGTCTAACCATTTTTTCATAAAAAATCTTCAATTTTCAAAAAAAAAAACCGCACTAATTTATTTATATTCCTATTAATTCCCGTTTAAATATTAAACTATCAAACTATTCACCAATATTAGCAATTCTCATGTGAAGAAACTTGTATGAAATGCCCGGATAGCTCAAAATGTTTGTATAAAATAGAATTGCTGCAGATGGGAAAGTTTTACATTATATCTTCAACCACAGTTCCCATCTCGGCCACCGCATCACGCAGTGTCAAGAGAGGAAGGTCCCATGGAGTTGTATCCATAGTTGGAGGCGCCTCCAATTACGGACTTCCTCCATTGTTGTCCATAAGTTGGATGGCGATTGAATCCATGTTCTCACTGCCATTGTTGGATAATTGTTTCGTACCCTGGGGATCACAATGGGGACATCAGGAAATGGTTAAACAATAGTTTGATTTCACTATTCTTATAAACCATTCATCACACTTTCTCATTGGAAGTAAAGCCTAACTAGATTGGTCCATTTATATCTCACTATTAAATATTTGATATTTTATTATTAAACTTTGATCACAAATACGGCGCACATTCCTTTTCACTGTTTAAATTTTCTTCACTCTGTTAAACATTTTTTTTAGAATTCTCTTCCTCTTCCTCCATGGACCCGGGGATACTCAAGTGTGTTACAGTTCTGGTGGTTTACTGCTGCTTGGTTCCTTGCCACAGTGATCTGTCTGTTGCGGCCATGTGGTAGGACTAGAATGGCCATGTCTTAATGGACAATTGGTCGAGGTATCGCAGCCGCTTTCTACTTCACCCAGTCATGATGGTTGTCAAACAGACACCATCAAGGGTCACAACTTGATTCTCTAATATGATTGAGTGGAGATAAGAAAGAAGAAGAAGATTGTCACAGTGATCTGTCTGTTTGTTGCGGCCATGTAGTAGGACTGGAATGGCCATGTCTTAATGGTCAATTGGTCGAGGAATAAAGTTCTGCTGCTACTCCTTTATCATCATCATCTCAATGAGATCAACATTCCTTATAAACCTTCATTCTTAAATGTGATATTTTGACGACGCAAGCTGTGTATGCTTATGATAAAATGGGTCGCGGAAGAAATGAAATGTACTTCAATCGACGAATTCAGGATCAAAATCGTCAAACATCCCACTTATTCTCCTGATATAGCTCCTAGTCGGTCATCCAAAAATTCTTGAGATAAATTTGAGAATGATAATGAAGTGATTGTTGCCGTATGTACATTTTGGAGGACCAAGCCACGAAATTTATTATAAAAAAGACAGAGCCATCATGTATAGATTTGAAAGGGAATATATTATAAATAACTTATTTTATATTGTTATATTTTATATAGTAAAACCTAATATAAATGGATAATTATAAATAATAAATAAATAATTCAATAAATAAAAGTATATAAAAGGTTTTTGGGTTAAATGTTTTGTTAGGACTTGAATTAATGCAAAATATTTTTCGTTATTTGCATTTATGATATTTTGAGGGTTTTTAAAACTGACTAAAACTTAATAGAGAGTTGCTAGTTCCCCCCCCCCCCCTAGTATATATGTTATAAGTATAAAAATATTTGTTTATTAATTTTTATAACTTTTGTTTATAGCATTCGCAGATGTTGGTAGAGTTGAAAATAGCGATTTTTCAAAATGTTATAACCTACAATTAACAATTTGGCGATAACAGACACGTATCTGATGGCAAAATATTGCGTATCTTTATAGACAATAAGAAAGAGAATACTTAGGTTTGAAAAGTAATACTGAGTAAAACAAAATGCTGCACTCCCAGATATGTAACAAAATGTACAACAATCTGGAAATAGTTTAATCGATAATAGAGAGAGAATAATATGCTCTGTTTAGCCAATATGTAAATTGGTTCTAGATTGTTATGCACTCACGTGGACAAAACTTGAAGAAATTCCATAGTTTATGCATAAATTAAGCATATTTGCTTATATAACGGCGGATTTCCCATATTTGTATATTCAAATTTCTTCTTTAAATATAATTTGATATACAATAATAAAAATAATATACATGTTGAAAAAACATACAATTTCTTAGGTTTTCCATCAGTGTATGTTATATTGAGGTATGTGTGTGTGTGCAAGTATAGAAATATCCAAAACACAGCATATAATTGTTGGAATTTGACTTTTATGATGGGTATGATTCTTTTTTAACTAATACCATTTTCTACACATTGCCCTTACTGCAATGATGGCATGCATCATGTTTATACTTAGTTTGAATGAGTATACGTTTGGCTACATTAATCAAGTTGCATGAATAGCAAAGTTATAAAATATAACTACGAAAGCGTATTTATAATCCAACAAAGGTCATTTAAAGTGCTCAATAGGATTTTTCCAGCCTTCCGTTAGCATCGTCTAGATGATGGACCGACTGTGGTGTGGCCAGGTCCTTCTCATCAGTAGCCTGGCCGTGAGCGGCGTCATGTCGCGAGGCTACGGTGGCGGTGGAGGCAACGCTGTTGGAGCCTATGGAGGCGGAGGAGCCGGAGGCTACGGCGGTGGAGATGGAGGATACGGCGGTGGAGATGGAGGTTATGGTGGTGGAGATGGAGGCTACGGCGGTGGAGCTGGAGGCGCCGGAGGATATGGTGCTGGTGGAGCTGGCGGCTACGGCGATGGAGCCGGAGGTTATGGCGGAGGTGACGGCGGCTACGGCGGTGGTGCCGGTGGATACGGCGGTAAAGGAGGCCGCGGTGGAGTAGGCGGTGGATATGGAGGAGCTGGCGGCGCTGGTGGATACGGTGGAGGAGCTGGGGGCGCTGGAGGCTATGGTGGTGGAGCTGGGGGCGCTGGAGGCTATGGTGGTGGAGCTGGGGGCTACGGGGGCGCTGGCGGAGCTGGCGGCTATGGCGGCGCTGGCGGAGCCGGAGGCCGTGGAGGATATGGAGGTGGAGCTGGCGGCTATGGTAAATTAGGCGGAGGCTACGGAGGACTTGGAGGTCTCGGCGGTGGACTCGGGTATGGTGGTGGAGCTGGCGGCTACGGGGGCGCTGGTGGAGCTGGAGGATATGGAGCCGGAGGCGCTGGTGGAGCTGGTGGTTATGGAGCTGGAGGAGCTGGCGGCTACGGCGCTGGAGGAGCTGGAGGTTATGGAGCCGGAGGCGCTGGTGGAGCTGGCGGTTATGGAGCTGGAGGTGCTGGAGGAGCTGGAGGCTACGGAGGAGCTGGCGGTTATGGCGGTGGAGCTGGAGGCGCTGGTGGAGCTGGTGGTTATGGAGCTGGAGGAGCTGGTGGCTACGGCGCTGGAGGAGCTGGAGGCTACGGAGGAGCTGGCGGTTATGGCGGTGGAGCTGGAGGCGCTGGAGGAGCTGGTGGTTATGGAGCTGGAGGCGCTGGTGGGGCTGGCGGTTATGGAGCTGGAGGTGCCGGAGGCTATGGAGGAGCTGGCGGATATGGCGGCGGAGAGGGAGGCTATGGTGGAGATGGTGGCTATGGAGGCGGCGCTGGAGGCTACGACGACGGCCACGTAAGTACTCTCCCCTAACTACAAGCCAAACATGGCCCGCTACATGACGGTGTCGCAGTACGAGCCCCAGCCGTACAAGTTCGGCTACGACGTGAAGGACGAGTACGACGCCGAGCAGCACCGCGAGGAGGAGAGCGACGGCAAGAACGTCCGCGGCAGCTACGGCTTCCGTGACCCCCACGATGGCCGCTACCGCCATGTGGACTACGTCGCCGACGAGCACGGCTTCCGCGCTAAGGTCCGCACTAACGAGCCGGGCACCGCCAACCAACACCCGGCCAGCGTCGACCTGCAGGTTGAGAGGCAACATTACTGTAAGTTCCAATGCACAGCATCGCTTTGATGATTGAAATTTCATAGTAAAATTGCGTCAGTTACTTCTGCACATTCGGAATAAACTGGTGCTGTGGCTCAATCGTCGATATAGGCCTCTGTGTTCTGAACAAAGCAGATATAAGAAATCGCTTGACCGTGATACATTGACTCATTTTGTAGCTGAACACCATATTTCTGCACTTTACAGTGTATTCTAACCCTAGGTATTCAACAACTCCTTAGCTGATTCAGCTTATTTGATAACTCTTCCGAGGTAGGGTGTTATGAAGTCGAAGCTGCCCCACTACTGATGATGGACATAGCCCGAAGCCATACAGGATTTTGGCTCAAATTTATAAAACTAGTTTTAAAACTGGTATTGCGTCTTATTCTTTTCCTTCATAATAATGTCAGTAGAATGCACTCTTTTCGTTTTTAGTTGTAGAATAAATTTTCTGTTAATTCTAGAGCGAATTCCACTTACCGAACTGTAATACCACATAGTATGGATCCAATACTCTCAACTGAGAGAATTCTCAATAGTAATGATGCAGTTCATACTACAGTAATTATAGGTGTTGTGTTGACGGATTAAGCTTTAGAATACATTTTTGAAAGCTTTATACTGGTTTGAAATTCGTTAACTTTCTTTTGGTAGATCTACGTCTAACGAAGACTTGTTTGCTGCGCACGCTTACTCATGGACAAAATTTAAGCAAGTGGAAATTCTTTTATGTCGCCCGTTATATATTTTTTTTCAAGGAGACAGAAACAATTTTGTTCCCACTTGGTTATCTTTTGTGTCTTCAATAAAGATCACTGCGATAAAATATCTTTCAGATTTATTGTCTGAATCCCGATATACATGGTAAAAGGTACAACTTCCTTAAGTTCTGTCTCCATAATTGTATATAATCCAATGTGCTGTTGCTAACATCCTTTGTGCGTGTTGTACAGAACTAGAACATATTTCAAGTTACAAGGGCTGGTGCCAGCTCATCATATGATCAAATTCTATATTTGTACAGTTAGCGCTTTTTTATATAAAAAATAAATTGTTGTTTTTTGTTATTATATCTGTCTCTCGTTCTTCATATAAACTACACATATTCCCCATCAAAAATACATATACACTTGGCAATACATATATGGAGTACTTGAAGAAAAGAAATTTCGTCAAAAAAATCGAACTAAAAAAATAGATAAATATATTTCTTCACTCTATGCACAATAAAACTACAAAATTATGAATTTCGTATCATCAAATCAGACGTGATATTCCCACAAGGGATGTTTGCTTCAAGCAACAACACTAAATTCAGAGAACTATTTTACATAAACAATTGGTGAATTACAAGGTTTGAGTAGAAGTTTAAAGAAGAAAAGAAAGGAAAATGTCATTAAAGAAAAACCTAATAAAATGGTATATTTTTGTTTTTTATAAAATATTACTGCAGTATATACAAATCAAAATATTATCATCTATTTATTATATATACATATTACAGATTAGACCACAGGATTTGTAAGAATTCCTCATTCTATGGATGAAGACTGTAAATTGTGCGGATTGTCTGCTGTCCTGAGACATGTCTTCTGCTCTCTTGCTGGGAATTTCAGTTTCCCAACATTGAGTTTGATCAATTATGGTTTTCTTTAGTTGTTACACTAGTAATGTCTTTCGTGAAAAATTTTTCCCCTGATCCTCCTCTACATCCTGGCTCTCCTGGCCTCACCTGGCGATGATCCCCTGGCCACCCATCCCACTCCAATTGTGCTTTATCTATATTCAGCTTTATGCGTCCATCGGGGCTCAAAAATCATTCATTTTGGTTAGCAGCTCCGTAAATAAAGATATTTCCGTTTCGTGAAAATATAAAGTACTTATGCACACTAATGTTGTAATATTGATTCAAGGGGGATTATTTTATCGAACTTATACAAACACTGTTTCAGATTATAAGTTTATTAGAAAAATATTGTTTTTGAAATAAGAGAAACTTCGGCCAGTAGAGTTTTTATTTTTTGATGTTTCGACAAAGCTATTTTGTCCTCGTTAAGAAAAATAAACAAAAATAAACTGGAAATATCTAACTAACCAAAGACACTATAATTGTTAGCACGTTTTCTTTGAAGTTTCTTCTAGAAAGAACGAGCTGACTCAATTCGATTCAATTTGATTTATTTTAAACAACAAAAGAGAAATTACACTACGATTTAATGCGATTTAGTTGTATTTATAACACAAAAGAAAACATAAGAAGAAAAAAAATGATGATAATTAACAATAAAATTCTATGAATATGAATACAATAATAATATTAATAAAAACCTAACAATGATATTGGAGGTAGATGCATCATCCTAGACTTTACTAATGATGATCAAGAATGAGCCACAATACAAGTTTTGACAAATTGAAACAGAAATCCAACTTGTACTGGTGTACTTCATCGGGGGTCGGTGGAAGGCTGGTTAAACCGTTTGGTTTTCGACCACTACGACTCGGGTTCGATTCCCGCATTGGACACTTTTTTCTGTTAAAAAAAAAACAATGCTTTAATGGCCCCCCGATTCTTTCAAAAGTCCAACCCCATCAGCGAGTGCAAGTAACCAAACGGGGCTCTGGCACATTTGTAAGTGCAAAGTCGAACTGCTTTCACATGTGTAAACATGTGGTGCGCTTACAGTAAAAAGCAGTCGCTAACTACCCACCATGATTATCATGGCCTGTACCACGTGTACTAGGGATAATAAAAAAATAAATCTTCAATAGTAAAGTTTTTTGCTAGGGTGATGAACAAGTACATCGTTCTGACACATAATTAAAGGGAGAGGTGTCTCTAATGGTACATCAATATCATCCTCCCGAAACTCTATGTTGTATTCTTGCCTGAGAATCGACCGTTGCTACTTCACCAGTTCAAACACCTGTTTGGTAAATTTGACCGTCTTCATAACCCCCCTCGTAGGATGTTATGGAATCGAAGCCACCCCTGTACTGATAAGCGCCAAAGCCTGAAACCATGGTATACTGGTTGTTGGCTTTTGTCTGAATTTTCCAAAACTGGTGCTTTATGGTTCATTGTGGCTTATCATCAATAGCAAAGTTATTCACAAGGGTGATTGCCTTCGTTCTGATGTAGAATTGAAGGGAGAGGTGCCTCTTTTGGCAAATTATTTTTCAATTGTTAAAACAATAATAAACATTAAGAGGAGCTTCTTGTGTAAATTTCTTTATTACCGCAAGCTTTCGAACAAAACGTTCTTCAACGGGCGTGGATAGTAAAAACGTTTAGTACGTTTTTACTATCCACGCCCGTTGAAGAACGTTTTGTTCGAAAGCTTGCGGTAATAAAGAAATTTACACAAGAAGCTCCTCTTAATGTTTATTATTGTTTTAATGATCGTGATTTTAAGAGTTTAATTTCTACAACACTATTTTTCAATTGATTTATGCAAAATTGGAAAATTTTAGTAATTTTTGCTAATAAAACATTAAATTATTTTTCGAATGTAATCTTTCAAAAATTTCTCATATTTGGGCATTTGTTTCTATATCTAATATCTTCTATGAACGCAGTGAGGTCTGTAGAGGCAGTTTCAATTATTTATATGGAAATTTATCTTTCAATATCTGATGTTAGAGATTTAGAGAGCGGTATATGGTATATTTAACTAGCGAAACCGTTGGGAGGGTTCACCACTGATGAACCAAACCTTCCCAATATTTTTTCAATTGCAGTGAGAAGAGTGGGAAGTAGTTTCATTTTTAAAAAATCGTGCTAATTTGTTTAATTTCTTGTATTTTTTTACTTCCAAACCTTGGCTGTACAAGGCAAAGTTCGTCAAACAAAGTCTCTCTGAATAACTCTAATAATTTGTCATTTTGTCAACATACATTTAATGATTCTAATAGCTAATGAATGAAGAAAGCGAAGACCAAAACGCGGTTGATTCCATACTCGCCTTTTCAGTGATACACTAACCTATGCACGGTGAATTCTGTGGCCACTGGATATGTATCGGACCTGGAGGTTGTTGGGTTCTGTGCTGCCAGGAGTATAGGAGCTCATCTATGCTTCCTTCCAGTAGTGAATCTGTATAAGACCTGTGGTCTTAATAAAACTGTATGCGTGTGTGTGTATGCTAATAAGAGAGTCGAATGAAACATAAAGGTTAAAAGTTTGGAGTTGAAAAATATTTGTATCTTTATTTTCTTGAGCCAGTGAATACGCAGGCATGGTAATACGTAAGCTCAGTGATTAGAAGGATCAAGTTTTTATTCGAGTTGTCTTTAAGAAACGATGGTTTTTATTTGATTGTTAGGTTCATCATAATCATTGGGAATTTCATTTTCACATTTGAATTTGGCTTAAAAAGTTCGTGTCAATACTTCACCTGTTTATATATCGTCAAAACAAGATGTCTGTCCACAAGGAAACCTTTAAAATGAATATTATACAATATGTGAGAAAATATTAAAAGTAAAATAATTAAAAAGGTGTTTGTATTGAAATCAAAACAGACATATCCTGACTACGTTCACATGATTGCAGATCGCCATTTAAAGGTTCATGTGAAGGTGGTGAGGATATGCCTTTTTAAATTTTATTATACAATATATCCTTTAAAAAGTATTTAAATAACATAATTTAAAATATATTTATGGAGAACTTTCTGGGGTCTTTCCTTTTTCAATCAGTAGTTAGAATTTTATATCATTGTCTTTCCTTTTTCACCCAACAAAGAATTTATATAAATATGTAAACTACAGATTGAGAAAGTGGGTAAGACCTGAAAGGCTTTTAAAATTATTTCATAAATATTTGCGATGTTTTGAAAGATATCTAATTAAGCTATTGTAAATTCTTCAAATTCCAAACTCTTCAATCATATTGAAAAAATAATTTTCTGGTTGGAAGCTTCTTGTAGAAGACAATCTGCAGTTAAATCAACTAATGCATAACTTCGCCATTATTGTCTGGATACTAAGATATCTCACTGCCGCCTTCTTCAGGGAAATGTGATCTAGAATTCTGCTGAGGAACCCGGCAGTGAGTCAGCAAAATGTCTCAGACAATTAAAATGTTTAAAATGGTGAATGTAACGGTATATTATTTCTACATTCTACAAAACGTACGTTTACTGATGAGGACCATAGCTCACAACCTTTTGCGCGTTTTGAATCTACAATCTTTAAACAGCTAATTGTACTGTATTCAGAGCAATTTGAACGCAATGGAAGAATAGAAATCCGCAATTTTGAGCCATCGAGTTGAGTCAGTTTTTTTTTCTTTCTTAATCTCTCCAATATAGAAGGGTTTAATTGAATCATGAAACAGGCTTCTGGAGAAAAGTTTATTTTCATTTTTATTGCAATCTCAAGCTTTCGGGTATTTACCGACCTTCTACAGGAGCACAGAGTGCGAATCATTATTGTTCATTGTTGTACTTCTGTATAAGGGTGGTAATACCCGAAAGCTTGAGATTACTATAAAAATGCAAGGAAAATCATCTTGATAAACCTGTTGCATCATTTAATTAAACACCTCTCTCTATATATTGGAAGTGTTTTAACTTTCTCAACTAAAAAAAAAAACGACTCAATTCGATGGCTGAAAATTGCGGATTTCTATCTATTCTTCCGTTGCTCCCAAATTGATGAATTCAGTACAATTAAATGTTTAAAGATTATAGGACAATACAACGCGCCATATACAGTTAAACCTGTCTATAGCGCCCCCTTTTGCGATTCACCAAAATAAGGTGCTATAAAGAGGGGGTGCTATAGACAGGTCATTTTTAATGTAAATCGCATCGTACTACGTATTTAAAATCGGGCGCTATAGAGAGGGAGGCGCTATAGACAGGTTTAACTGTATATATTCATAAGAAAATAAAACATTTTAGTACGAAAGTTTCTTTTTTACACATCAATCAAATTTCTACTGTGCATTTTACTTCTGCATTGCAGTAGGGACAATAGAAAAGATGCTTGAGATTGCAATAAAAATGAAAAAAAAAAACTGTGTCGTTTTTCAAATGGTGTACAGGAGATTCACATCTAATACATAGAGGGGTTTGAGAAACGTCCAAAATATCTCAAGAAATCTTATAAAGAATCTCGTCAGCAGATTGTGTCTCTAAGCGGTCTCAGGTACCGTAATCCCGATGAAGTGATTTCACATGGCTCAGATAAAAACGAAGAAATATTAATTCACATTGCACCAAATTATGAAAGGTTTAAACGTACCTTCTAACGATGAAGGATTAGGTAATAGGGTGTTGTGATGTAAGGCCATTTTATAATGATAGCGTGTGAAAGTCCTTTCGTGGGACAAATTGATGTCATACTTGTAGTTTACAGTTTTGTTATGTTGCCTGAATATTTATAACTTCTACTTTTTATGAGGATATTTGGGAGGATTTATTTATGAGCTAAAAGTCGCCTATCCATTATAATAAGTATATAGCATTTATCATATATATATACTAGCGGATGTGTACCCGGCTTCGCCCGGGTTTTATCCGAGTGAAAGTTTGCCTAACGAATATTATATATTATGAAGTATAATAAACAATGTTAAAGATTAGTTTTAATTATTAATCAAGATTGTGTGTGAATATGTGAGAAAGATGTAATATCGTTGTTGTTTTCTTGGCCGACTGTTTTACATATGGTGTTATCTTAAAATTGCTTGTTTTGAATATTTTTTTTTAGATTGAGTTGAATGAATTGCTGCATTTTTTTTGTATTTATATATAAATAAAATTAACTCTGTTGATTTTTTTTTTGTATTTAATCGATAAGAGCGAAGTTACGCATGTTAAAGTTAGGAAAAATATTTTGATGTTAAGCAAAACCTGTTCCATCTCGTTTTACATAAATGTTGAAAATTTGGTCGAAATTGATGCATTGTAACGAAAGTTTTTAGCGAACACCACTTATGAAATTTGCATTTTATTAATATAGATATACAATAACAATATAATATATATATACAAAAACAATAGAAAAAAAAAAGATAAGTGTGTCAGGTGTTGATATTAAAAAAAATAATAATAAATAAATAAATAAATAGTTATAAAACGAAGAGAAAATTTTTTTTTATTAATATGCATGGGCTACAAGCTTTCGGGCTTCACGCCCTTCGACGGGTACCCGTCGAAGGGCGTGAAGCCCGAAAGCTTGTAGCCCATGCATATTAATAAAAAAAAAATTCTCTTCGTTTTATAACTATTTACAATTCTATATAAGAAAATTTTTCATGATCCATGTTAAAAAATAAATAAATAATATATATATATATTTATATATGAAAAAACAAAAGAAAGAAAATAAATGGGTCAGGTATTAATATTAAAAATAATGAAAGCATGTCCTGACCAGGAGCACATGCGCTTTTTAGATGGCAGAGCGCCATCTAGTGGAACAGAAATCAACTAAACATTGATTTAACCTGTTCCTTGATATTTGGCCAACGCTGACGAGCGCCAACAGCTCAAAATGCGTTCGTAGATGGCTTTTCTTCATTTATCAAGAAATTGGGTTGGCCAAATATCAGGGAACAAGCTAAATCAATGTTTAGTGATTTCTGTTCCACTAGATGGCGCTCTGCCATCTAAAAAGCACATGTGTTCCTGGTCAGGATATGCTTTCTTTATTTTTAATATATATATATTCAAATTTCGGCTTCTATAGCTATCTGGAAGTTATACCTCTAGGCGCTCCTGTTGACGACCATGTAGCCTGAAAAGTAGAGAAATAAAATGGCGCAAAGAACTTAACCCTGGATTGTGCTTGTTAAAATGTTGTCCTGGATCTTTCCAGTTGATCTCGAGGACCACGCCATCTCCGCAGCGGTGAAGTACGCGATCTACGTATTCTTCGTAGATCGCGAAATGCGTGGTGTCGCTTGAGACCCACTGGCGATTCTCCACCAAACTCTGCAGCGCTGGCAGAAGCGCCATATTCATTGTACATAGTTAATATAATCCATAATATCTTTTTTTTTAAATAGTGCAGACGGTGCACTTTGTATGTATTGACAAGATGTCAATAAATATTATTTTAATTGTCAATTTTCTTGTTGATATTATAACCAGCGATTTTGTCAGTTTAATCCACACTCATGGACAAAACTAAAGGAAGTTTCAAATTGTAAGATTGAAATCCCCCTTTTTTAGCTTATATAACGGCGTTTTTTTTTTTGGAGCGTTATCCTTTAAAAATAATAATAAATATATTTTTTTGAGAAATAGATATATTATGATGCATTATTATTTATTTAAATATGTATGTAATTCTGTTGTCCTCAAAGCCTATGTCCATAGTTCATCTAAAATACCCATTCCAAGAGTCTAGCATGAGTATCACTATAAAAGGAAGATCGAAAAATTCAATATAATAGGTGTATGGTAGATTAAACTGAGGAAACCGCTGGGAGGGTTCACCACTGATGAGCCAGCCCCCCCATAATTTTTTTCCATTGCAGTAAGGGCAGTAGAAATTGTTTTTTTTTTTTCAAAAAGAATCATACGCGTCTATAATAGTTTCGATATAAATAAATAATAATAAAAATTGGAATATATATATCGTATATTTTAAACTGTATAATAATGACACTTTTAGTATATGTCACATATCTTCCAATTAGTTAGAGCCGATACCTTATAAGATTCTACCCTTCTATTAAAATGTACACTGTTCCTATTTGCTACCACCCCCATATTTTGTATATATGCTATATTTTTTATTAGTATAACCTGTACACCCCTATTTGTATTTAAACTAAAAATGTTGACGTCAAAATAAAGATCCAAAGAGCGGTCAGCTGCGGGCCAGAGAGGAGGAAAAAGCTAACGCCCAGTCCAGATGGGGGGGGGGCCCCCTCCTTCCAGGGATTTATATAGACGACCCCTGTAAACAGGACAGGTTTTAGCAGGGGGTCGGCGGCAGGTATTCTACGGGGTGTCCATGAGCAGACCGCTTCGGTCTCTCTCTCCATGTCTCGGTGATAGGCATCCAAGTTTGTGTCATGGCCTCTACCTCTGTCCCGTGGGCTGTCCCCGATCACTCTCTGTGCTAACATCTAGCCCTGCCTCTGCTTCTTGTTGTCCGCGTGTGGGAATAACATCAACACTCGCCTCACGTACACGACTGCCAGTTTATCCATACGTCTACAGGATCATTTACAACAATATTACATATAAATGTTAAGAGGTCCATGAGTGCACTGTTTCCAAAGCTTTAGTCCAGAGTTTATCCACAATGGTTGGCATTCAATATTCCACTGTGTGGAGAAGGAAGAAGAGATAACATCCCCATTAGTGCTGCAAGTGGGGCGTGCGCTGGAATAATTTGTTGTTCGGCCACTTCTTGGGGTAATCGATGGGCGGGTGATAATATTTCTCTTTGTTCGCCATCTTGGCTGCAACTTCTCTGTGTAGGAAGTGGAAGACTCTGATATAGGTGTGGGTGTAGAACGACGTTTGAAAACTTTTACCGCAAATGTTTCTTTTGAACGAAAAATCGTAATTTTATTTTAAGGATAAATAACGACTATTTCTATCCTTAGGGATGAAATATGAAAGGATGAATTGTGAAGAGTAATGATGAAATAATTCCCATCCCTGGACACTTTTATTTTTCCGTTCATCATTACTCTTCACAATTCATCCTTTCATACTTCATCCCTAAGGATAGGAATAGTCGTTATTTCTCCTTAAAATTAAATTACGATTTTTTGTTCAAAAGAAACATTTGCGGTAAATCTTGTCAGACGCCGTTCTATAATCATAAGTCTCATTATATTGTAAGTTTGGGTGTGTCGATGGTTTTATATGTTATGCTTATATATTCCATCAATCGATAGCATTTATAAATATTTTACTAATATGTTTTTCTAAGGAGATATTAATTATAAAATTTCACCTTCATGTACTACACTGCAATGATACAAAATATTAGATGAGAGGGCTTGACTCATCAATGGTGAACCCTCTCAGCGGTTCCACCAATTTAAGCTAGAGGCAATAACCGCTCTATTTAGTATTGAATTGTTTTGCTTGGTTTCCCTGCATCAAATAAAGTAGTTCTAGGTTGTTCAGGCAACCTATGGCGATCACAAATTGATCTCTAAGCTAATTAGACCACTCAGATTAAGTTTGAGTAAATCCGGACTACGTAGAGAAAAGTTGCGATTTTGAAGATAGATAATGATGTTATAAAATAAATAAAGCTTCCAGGGCTAAGTTTCTTGTTCAAATATTTATTTTCAAGCTTTCGGACTTGTCAGTCCTTCAACAGGAGTATCACGATAACAAATTGATGGTATATACTATTTTTATATATAAATTAATTTTTAGATATTCTATTTTACATATTACATAAGTCCGAAGCTTGAAAATAAATATTTGTTAAAGAAACTTAACCCTGGAAGCTTTATTTATTTTATAATGTTATAAATCAGGGAAGAACGTTTATAGATAATGATGTGGAAAAGCGGTTGATAAAAACATACCAAAACATATCCGTAGTTAAAAGGCAAATATTTCTTCAACAAATTATAATTCTGAGCTTATCTCTACTCAGTCAAAATGTTTATTTGTTTTCCGATTGAGAGAGAAAAAAAGATATTAATATACCAAACCGTATTAATGGTGGATATGCCCTTTTTGTAAATATAATGGGACTTACAGGGCATCCGAGGGAGCTTTTCTAAGTTTCTGAGTGAGTCGGACACTTGGAGTGTTCGTCGTAGTGGGTTCCCTGAGTTTACAACTAGCCTTAGAATGAAATTGGAGAAAAAAGAGAAAATGAGGATATAGACGGTAAGTTGGAAAATCGTCTGGATCAGTAGTAGAAACCAACAGGAAGATAGAAACTAGAATAAAATAACTTGTATGCAATATTTAAACCAAAGACCCAAGATCACTAATACACCAGCATGTCACGAATACGAGGTGTGTTCAAAAAGTATCGCGACTTTTGTGTTTTTTCAAAAATTATTTATTTATTCATGAATACCTATTTTGTCCCCTTCAAAGTAATCCCATGAGATATTATACACTTGTGCCAACGGTTTTTCCAATCTTCGAAGCACTTCAAAAAATCATTTTTAAAAATCTTTTTCAGCTCCTCCTTCGATGCCGTCTTTATCTCGTCAAGCGTAGCGTAACGTCGTCCTTTCATGGGCCTCTTCAGTTTAGGGAACAAGAAAAAGTCACAGGGGGCCAGATCTGGGGAATACGGTGGCTGCGGCATCATTAGTGTGTTGTTTTTGGCCAAAAGGTCGCGCACAAGCAACGATGTGTGAGCAGGGGCGATATCGTAGTGCAAAAGCCAATTTTTGTTCTTCCACAAATCCGGGCGTTTCTGGCGGATTGCTTCGCGCAAATTGCGCATAAATTGCAGGGAATATTTCTTATTGACCGTTCTACCCTGTGGCAAGAACTCATGATGCACCACGCCCCTGCAATCGAAGAAAACTGTCAGCAAAACTTTCACATTCGACCGAACTTGGCGCGCTTTTTTCGGTCTTGGTTCGTGCGGCAGCTTCCATTGAGATGATTGAGCTTTGGTTTCCACGTCATAACCATAAACCCACGCTTCGTCACCAGTTATGACCCTCTGGAGCAAATTTGGGTCGTCGCGGACAGAGTCCAACATCTCATTAGCAATGTTCATGCTATGCTGTTTTTGGTCGCAATTGAGCAATTTTGGTACGAATTTCGCGGTGACCCGTCTCATGCCCAAATCATTGATACAAATCGAATGGCACGAGCCAATCGATATGTTTAGGTCCTCAGCAACTTCTCTAACGGTGATTCGACGATTGGCCAATATCATTTTCTCCACTTCATTAATTTTTTCGTCTGTTGTTGAAGTGCTCGGGCGTCCGGCACGCTCTTCGTCGTTCACATCTTCTCGGCCTTCTGAAAACATTTTGTACCACCGATAAACGTTGCTTCGGTCCAAGGTAGCTTCTCCGTATGCCACAGTCAACATTCGGAATGCATCCGCGCACTTAATTCCGTTTTTCACACAAAATTTGATACAGGTTCTTTGATCCATTTTTTTTAATAGGTAAAAATCGAAGACGATCCAAAACACCTGCAAGCAAAGCAGCTGTCAACAATTAAGTGAACATTCAAAATGGCCGAGCTTGTCGGCATAAGTGAGAGACATGAGTACCAACATAAAGCCACAAAAAGATCGAAATTCGAATATACCTAACCCGCGAAAATTCAAAAGTCGCGATACCTTTTGAACACACCTCGTACATAGCATACATTCAATCTAGACACCCCTACCTGCCAATACTGTAATATATTCTTCTCTCAATATATAATAAGTATTTAAAATATGTATATGATAATGTGTATATAGAAATAGTAATTATTATTAATTTGTTAACATGATAATCCTGTTGAAGGACTGACAATTCCGAAAGCTTGAAAATAAAAAATTGCACAAGATACTTAACCCTGGAAGCTTCAATTATTTTATAATACTACTGCAATATACCATTCAAGTCAGAAATCCTCGAATCCCTCATATCCAAATATAAGAACATGTTAGCATTTTTATAAGTTGTTTTTCATAGATTAATATATTTATATTTGACCAGATGACCGGACGACTTTGCATGTATATATTTGGTTTTAGAAATGATGTAAGTTAGTTAGTTATGAAAGGAAATTAAAAGTATTAATTTCTTGGAAGTGTTGGTGATTACTCTGCTTGATGGTAGAATAGGGAAGTCTTAGCTCCTAACAGAACAGTATCAACAAGAGACATCCCAGAACAATTCTGTCATATCCCAAATCTATTATAAATAGCCATCATTTAGTAAATCTTTTACCATCTTTATAAATATCATCAAAATAACAAAATCATGAAGCGAAGGGTTTCTTGTAAGATATTTTATTCAGCTGAGTTTTCGAGTATTTCTTCCCTTCCATCTTTATTATTCAAGGTGAATCAGTCCAAAGACAAATGTACCTCCTCAATTAGACTCCTGCAAGATCTACAGCCATGGTCTAATTGTGATATGCTGATATTTTTTCCCTTCCATATTTATTATTCAAGGTGAATCAGTCCAAAGACAGATGTACCTCCTCAATTAGACTCCAGCAAGATCTAAAGCGATGGTCTAATTGTGAGATGCTGATTTCTTTCCTTCCATATTTATTATTCAAGGTGAATCAGTCCAAAGACAGATGTACCTCCTCAATTAGACTCCTGCAAGATCTACAGCCATAGTCTAATTGTGAGATGCTGATTTCTTTCCTTCCATCTTTATTAGTCAAGGTGAATCAATCAGACTCCTGCAAGATCTACAGCCATGGTCTATAATTGTGAGATGCTGGTTTCTTCCTTTCCATCTTTATTATTCAAGGTGAATCAGTCCAAAGACAGATGTACCTTCTCAATCAGACTCCTGCAATATCTACAACCATAGTCTAATTGTGTGATGTTGTTCCAGATAATCCATCCATTGGCATTCTCATGGGGAAAATGTCTTAGTTTTCTTCTTGCCTTCCGCATTCCAAGTCTATATTGGCTACATAAATATGTGGTGGAATGTATATAAATACATATCAGCAGACTTCCTGAGCACCGTCCAAATGAGGTTCATAACACACCGCTTAATTAGAATAGTTGACCTCCTGTTGTTTCCTGCCGGGCATTGTTTCCCTTGCGTCATCGGCCATCAGTGAATATTCGGTGGTAATGAGCTGCTACTTAGCATTCTCTGGGAGCGGGTGAATTGTTGGTTTTAATATTTATCTCCCCACGTAACTCCGTCTTTGCCGGTCCCAAGCCCGGATGAAAAAGGAGGAGAGGGAGCAGTAACAAGCTCACTAAAAAACCTGGGCTCAGCTGGCCAGGCTGATAGTACCCTGTAAGGGCTTCTAATCCAAGAATACAGGATGAGCAGCGTTTGTACTCCATTTTGGAGCAGTTGCACATGGCGTCTGTTCCTCATGTCAGAGGTGGCCATTTCTTCTGGAGCTAAGTCGGCCTGCCACTGAGTAGTGCTCCCAGTCTTAATGACAAAAGCTGACGCATTCTACTTCACCCAATCATTATGGATATCAATTCTCCTTTTATGAGCTCTACTCATCCCCAGCAACACCATCTCTACAGACATTATATTTTAATATGATTGTTTTGAAGTTCATTTATTGGTTGAAAAATTGTTTGGAAACAAGATAGCTACATTGATATGATTGAGTGGAGATAAGAAAGAAGAATAGTGTCTTTTCTGTCTCTTTAGGCTAACTTCTATTGCATAGTTTCAGTATACACACCAATAACGAGCCATCTATATATAACGAATGGAGACATTAAGACGCGAATGTTTCTTCTCACAAATAAATCAAACTTCTACTGTCCTTACTGCGATGAAAAAATATTGGAAGGGCTTAGCTCATCAATGAATTATTTGAATGTAATTCTACTGTCCTATAAGCTTATGTCCATAGTTTGCTCAAATACCATTTCTAAGATTCCACCCTTCAGTGTAACATATAAAAGCAGAATGATCAAATACCGTATTAGAGCTCTAAAGAAGAGCTCTGATAGATTAAATTGACGAAACCGCTGGGAGGGTGCACCACTGATGAGCCAAGCCCTCCCAATATATTTTCATCACAGTAAAGAGAGTAAAAGTTTGATTTATTTGTGAAAAGAAACATTAGCGTCTTAATGTCTTCATTCGTTATAGTTTCAGTATGCAAATACTACAAGGTTAGAACAACCCATTAGAGCAGCTCATGATAATATCATTGTTGCACCAATCTGGCCCTAACATGGCAGCCCTACATGGCAGCTCTATAGCGCCACCAAGCTATTGCCTCATTGCCTCTGAATATCTTACTTCTAGGTAATGTATGACTCCAGAGAAGGGCGTCATCCCATCCTGTTGTGACGTGTTCCTTTCTTCTCCATCAAACTCAATCTACAATATGTAAATAAGTGTTTGTTCCGCATACCTTTCCGCCATATTTGACGGTTGAAGCTTACACAACATATATGGCTTGGAAGGAGTCATTCAACGCCACGAAATATCTTCATTACTTCGATAATTTGCATTTTTCGCTTGTTAAGGAGATGGTTCTACAACATTTGACCTATTCATATGAAACTCTTTATTCTATAGAATGTGAAGGAATCATAATTTAAACTACGAAATATGCAAATTTGATCTCGATGGCAGGCTTTATTTCTGCCAACATTTCCACAATAAATGACCTATACTGATTGCCAAAATCTTTCAAAGTTTTCGCGACTTGTATTCTTCAAAAATGAATGCTATAGAGAGAGAAGGGGTGAACAGAGATTGAAAGAAAGCAGACGAAGGTCTCCACTACAATCTCAGAAACTTTTTGTAAATGCCCAAAGTACAAAATTGAGGAATCCACTCCCCCAACATAAACTGAAATGATATAGGATGGACAATCTATATAAGGAAGAGAAGAAAATGCCTAATAGTCTTTAAAAAAAAGGTTTATTCCAGAATTTTGTCAATTGATAAGAATAATAAAAAGAAGACCACGCGTATCTGAAAAAGCAAGCTCAAAAAACTTGAGCAGATAAAAAATATATTAGTAATAAATACCATACAAATGGATGTCGGTCTATGAACGAGAGATCGAATCCCGCATTGGGAACTTTTTTCTAATAAAATAAAGTCTCAAATGGCTCCCATTTCTTGCAAAAGCCCAACCTAACCAGTGAGTGCCTGTAACTCGGCATACTTGTAGATGCAAAAGTTGAACTGTACTTTCAACATGTGTAGACATGTGGTGCAGTAAAGCAGTCGCCATCTTCTATCCACAATGGTCATCATTGCCTGTACTATGTGTACTGATAATAATATAATATACAAAGACCACGTTAAACACAAAGAATGCTTAAATAACAATCGACGACAAAGAGGTATCCAGGGAACTCCACCACAGTATGTATAGTCTCAGGTCGCGGAACTCTCCTCCAGTTTACATAAATAATTTATCAAAATTCGAAACTATTTTAAACGCGTAAGATTCTTTTTGAAATTAAACAATTTATACTGCCCTTACTGCAATGGAAAAATTAATGGGAGGTTCTGGCTCATCAGTGGTGAACCCTCCCAGCGGTTTCGTAGTGCATCATATTATAAAGAATTTGGCAAGTCAACATATACCATGGTACAGTATGTAAGGTTTATATTTACATATACGGCAATAACGGGCCATCTATGAATACGATATGAAACTATTAAGAACGGATTTCAATTTTCAAAATTAAACAAATTCTTTACTGTCTTTACTGCGATAAAAAAAAATTATTGTTACGACGTTTTTTAGCCATCTAAGTTAGGGTTCAAGGTTTCTTAATAACAAGACTATGTAGATACAGCGATGTACAGTAGCTGGTAGTAGAGATGTCTCCAATGTCCGCCACCAGAACCTCGCCAACAGCCTTCCAGGTCGGACAGTTTCTCTGACATCTTCCAGGATCAACCACACGGCCACACTCCTGGAGAAAACTTGTCGCTTCCTCTTGTATCGCCGATGTCACCAGACTGCCTGTTCTCCCCAGTCTGTCTCTTTGTCAGCAGACTCATTTCTTTCATCCCACAGTCCCCCCCCTGGGCCAGTAGTTCTTCCTTGAATTCCATCCACGTCGTCTTGGCTCTTGTGAATGGGAAACCAGATGTCACAATATATAGAGAGAGCTTGGCTCATCAGTGGTGAACATTCACAGCGATTTCACCAATTTAATCCACCATGACGCTTCTCAGAGCTTTCTGTTTGTATTATGCGATACTAAACAAGACCTTTGGGAGAGGCAGCTGCTTATCATAAAACAGCTCGAAGAGCATGGACTCATGGAATTTGTGTAATCTTTACACAAGGGGATAAGAAACAACGTTATGCGACTCTGCCCCATATATCTATATATAATATTGTACAGCGTTCACTCATTAATTTTCTTAGCCATGAACACATCTCCCATTTGCATTAAGAAGAATCCCCAATGTGGGAAGAGATATCAAAGATGTTTAAACACAGTGCGATGGTAATCAAACCTTGAACATCAGCTAACTGTGAATTAATTGCACGGAATGTCAATGTGTAGGTAATATTTGCACAAATCCACGGAATGTGTTTGTTCGGTGGGTGGATTCTCTGTGTTCAGCCTTGGAAGAACAATCCACGCTGGAGATGGAATCTCTGATTTATTGTCTCCAGGTTACATCGGTGGTATTTATCTATCGTTTACCTTGTTGAGGATTGATGTGAGTCCCTGAATGTGAGGGTCGTGTTAGATAACGGCAGGTGTGGCTTGGAGGGGATGTAAGCACCAATGGACAAAACTTGAGGAAGTTGTACCTTTGAACATGTATATCGGGGTTCAGACAATATCTCTGAAAGATACACTCATGGACAACACTTAAGGAAGTTGTACCTTTGAACATGTATATCGGGATTCAGACAATAACTCTGAAAGATACACTCATGGACAACATTTAAGGAAGTTGTACCTTTTACCATGTATACCGGGATTCAGACAATAACTGAAAGATACACTCATGGACAGAACTTAAGGAAGTTGTACCTTTTAAGCATGTATATCGGGATTCAGACATTAACTCTGAAAGATACACTCATGGACAAAACTTAAGGAAGTTGTACCTTTTAGCATGTATATCAGGATTCAGACAATAACTCTGAAAGTACACTCATGGACAACACTTAAGGAAGTTGTACCTTTTATCATGTATATCGGGATTTCTGGCTTCCTATTCACAAGAGCCAAGACGACGTGGGTCAAGGAAGTACTACTGGGGGACTGTGGGATTAAGGAAGAGGTCGTGAACAAAACTTAAGGAAGTTGTACCTTTTAGCATGTATATCGGGATTGAGACAATAACTCTGAAAGATATTACAGTGACCTTTATTGAAGACACACGAGATAACCAATATACACTCATGGACAAAACTTAAAGAAGTTATACCTTTTATCATGTATATCGGGATTCAGACAATAACTCTGAAAGATAATACAGTGACCTTTATTGAAGACACACGAGATAACCAATATACACTCATGGACAAAACTTAAGGAAGTTGTACCTTTCAGCATGTATATCGGGATTGAGACAATAACTCTGAAAGATATTACAGTGACCTTTATTGAAGATACACGAGATAACCAAAGTGCGAGAAAATTTTCTTCTAAAAAAAAACAGACAACCAACGACAATAAAGTATGAAACTTCCTTAAGTCATCTCCATGAGTGTAAATGTTGACAAGGATGTTCGTACTAGTGATTGTTGAATGTTCCATGTTGAGCATGAGGAATGATAAAATAGATATATCTACAATGGATTCCATATGTTGTTTTTACAACAACAACAACAAAAAGCCTTTATTCAGGGTCACTGACCCTATACAGGATTCACCAGAGGTATGCATAAGAACAAAGCAGTGAGACAAAGGAAATAACGATATAGACAGATATGTTGTTTTTATAGATTGTGAGAAGAGAATATAGCATCGATATCGGGGTATGTTGGGCTGCAACAAGAAGGGTTTACCGCTGATGAGCCAGGCCCTACCATTAATGTAGCATTGCAGTAAGGGCAGTAGTGAATAGTTTTAATGTCTTATAACAGATGGAGGTTCATTAATATATCATATATTAAGAAAAAGGCATCTCCTTATCGTGCAACTGAAAGTTACTGATGGCTGGCGTCATCTATCGGGACAAATATCAACTCTTCGTTTATTTTTAATTATTCCTGAATTGGCCTAATACCCATTCTTGATTAATCTTGATTAATGAATGGGTATTTGGCTAATTCTGGAATAAATATAAATCAACGAATAGCTGATATTTTTTACGATAGATGACGCTAGCCATCAGCAACATTCAGTTGCACGATAAGGAGATGCCTTTTTCTTAATTTATTCACCTTATCCTATTACAATTTCACATTTGTACTATTTTTTTCACAATATACCATATAGTTATAAAAAATTTTAATACAATATAATGCGGCTTATGATTGTTGAACGAAGTTTGACAACTATACCGCAAATGTTTATTTGTTATTAAAAGAAGATATACTTGCGACAGGTGCTATAGAGAATCAAGGGATATGCTGAGATGACAAGAGAGGACAAAAACAGATGCGGATGTGCTCACAGGAAACAAGAATGATGTTAGAGGTGAGATATGATGAGAATAATAACAAGAAACAAAACAGAAATATAAACAGGAAATGAGAGATGTGACAATTTCTAAAAATAGAAAGTCGAACGTCATACCCCCGGATCCGTGTTAATTGCCCAATAAAACAGTTAATTGATCGAAATCTGTTTCTTTTTCTGGGAATCCGTAAATCAGGTTCATTAGACATTAATGGCAGGAAGTAGCTTTGTCTCGTAATACCAGGTGGGATATCTTGTTTTAAATGGGTTCTGCAGAATGTCTCAATCACATTTCTTAAATGAGAGACCAGAGCACAGCTATCGTAGAAATACTTAACGGTGATTCAATTTTATTACTTTTTATTTTCGCGAGGAAAAATAATTAACTAGGCCTTCGAATTACTTTAAATATTTATTTAATGAGTTATATGAGAGATTTTAAATATAAAATAAGAATTACTATTTGCATGAGCCAAATCGACCCAGCCGTAAGAGCAAGAGGGGAGAACTGAGATCTTTCCTCCTTTTCCGTGGCGCCACTGTTTACCCCGACCGGTCGGTCCAGTCCAGATAAGAAGGAATACTCTGTCCTCCTGACATTATTATTACAGAAGCACGAAGTCTATCAGACTATTGTGCTATATTAGAATTATTTACATATATCCATTAATTTTTCCATTGCAGTAAAGGCAGTAGAAATTGTTTAATTCCAAAAAGAATCTTACGCGTTTAAAATAGTATCGAATTTTGATAACAGATGGCGCGTTAGTGCATCATATATATCTTTAATTATTTACACGATGAATTATTTATAAATCTGTGTACAAATTGTTCTAAACTTGCCAAGTAATTTTATTACTGAAATTTTGGACCTTTGCTTGATTCACCAAGAAAGTCAAATATGAAAGTTCGAAACTGTTTTAGATGCGTAAGATTCGTTTTGAAATTAACAGTAGAAATTGTTTAATTTCAAAAAGAATCATACGCGTCTAAAACAGTTTCGAATTTTCATAACAGATGGCGCGCTAGTGCATCATAATATAAAAGTCAATTATGCTCACGTGCATGATTTTGATTTCGTAGTTCAAAGCTCAATACATCAAGGAAAGTCTGAAATTTGTTTTATGAAAGAATAAAAAGATATTTAACACAACAAATTTGCATGATTATGCTAAACTTGTGCTAAAAAGGTTGAATAGAGAAGATCATAAACAGATTGGGAATTGACAAAATGAATGACCGTTCAAACGACAATTTAAAGCCTGTAGAACGACATCTATTGGAATAAAAATAAACTAAAGGTTGATTTAATGTTTATTCCTGACTATCTAGTTGGTATTTTATCCGATAGATGGTGCTTTTCTATCTTTAAATACTTATCATAATGCCCAAGATAGTCTTTTTCGTAATTTTAAATGGCTTATGTTTTAAACCTTATGATAACATTGTTATTTATAAGATGTATTAGCACGCCTTATGTTATAAACTGGCGAAACCGCTGGGAGGGTTCACTACTGATGAGCCAGCTCTACCATTATTTTATCATTGCAGTAAGGATAGTAAAAAATTATTTTATTCAAAATAATAATACGCGCTAATGCATCGTGTTTTATATTAAGTCTAAATGAAAATTGTGATTCACGTACCTTTGTTAAACATTAATATCGCTTATTTGAAATTGAAAACTACACTCATGGACAAAACTTAAGGAAGTTGTACCTTTTAGCATGTATATCGGGATTGAGACAATAACTCTGAAAGATATTACAGTGACCTTTATTGAAGACACACGAGATAACCAATATACACTCATGGACAAAACTTAAGAAAGTTGTACTTTTTAGTATGTATATCGGGATTGAGACAATAACTCTGAAAGATATTACAGTGGCCTTTATTGAAGACACACGAGATAACCGAGTGTGAACAAAATTGTCTTTCTTCAATGAGTGTATTTGGCACGATGTATATATTATAAAGACAATAACTTCTAGTGACCTGATTACGATATTACATAGGTTAAACTACTTCCACCTTGATATTTTACAATGGCGATACCGTGCTGGTGGTGCCATCTATGGAGAAGTTTTGTAAATATTAATATTGAGAGCTGGCCGCCACTCGGCCCTCCCACCTGATGGCCCGATTGTGCAGATTGGCACAGCCCAACTTTCAGCTTGAAATGCTTCAAACATAAATTGTGAATACATTTTCTAAACCTTAAATGAGACCATTAACTTCCCGACCTTCCCCATTCGGTCAAATAACACTCTTCCTGCTACCTGCTTCCTGCCAGTTTTAATGACAAAGGCATTCTACTTCACCCAGCCATGATGGTTGTCAAACAGACACCATTAAGGGTCACAACTTGATACCCTAATATGATTGAGGGGAGATAAGAAAGAAGAAGACACTCTTCCATCAAAACGAACAATCTTCTTCAACGTAGCGTATTACTTCTTCTTTTGTGTAAGAATTTAGTTCAAATTAGAGCTTTACTTTTGTCCTATTTATAAAATAGAAAGACCAACTCAACGTCACAATGGACGCAAAATCACTGCACCGTCTATTACCTGTCGGAACAAAGCCACAGAATTAGGAAATTGAAAGCTTTCACACGGAGACTATGGTTTGGAGCTATTGCCTTCATACCTAGTCGAATAATGGCCTCTTTGAGAAATCATTAGGATTCTATGAGTCCTTTGAGCATGTCATGGTTGAAATCTCGTCCTTGGTAAATGAAGGCCCGATACCATGGTCTCCTGGCGGACGTTCTGAAATTGTCAAAGCTGGTGTTGTCTCCCTGGACTAATGAAGGTCAGAAACATCGACCCAAGCCTGCAGAGATGATAGATGGCACAAATAGTCTTTTTTCTATGCGAGAGGTAGGTTTTTATTTTTATATATGATAAAATTCTTAACAAAATTTAAATTTATGTTTGTTCATGATGTGGAAAACATTCTAATTCCCATTAAATAACTTAGAAGAGGCTGGCTTAATAGATGGCATAGTGAATTTTACTTCCATCTGAGACTAGTTTATAGAAAACACTCATAGACAAAACTAAAGGAAGTTGTACCTTTCAGCATGTATATCGGGATTGAGACAATAACTCTGAAAGATATTACAGTGACCTTTATTGAAGACACACGAGATAACCAATATACACTCATGGACAAAACTTAAGGAAGTTGTACCTTTCAGCATGTATATCGGGATTGAGACAATAACTCTGAAAGATATTACAGTGACCTTATTGAAGACACACGAGATAACCAATATACACTCATGGACAAAACTTAAGGAAGTTGTACCTTTCAGCATGTATATCGGGATTGAGACAATAACTCTGAAAGATATTACAGTGACCTTATTGAAGACACACGAGATAACCAATATACACTCATGGACAAAACTTAAGGAAGTTGTACCTTTCAGCATGTATATCGGGATTGAGACAATAACTCTGAAAGATATTACAGTGACCTTATTGAAGACACACGAGATAACCAATATACACTCATGGACAAAACTTAAGGAAGTTGTACCTTTCAGCATGTATATCGGGATTGAGACAATAACTCTGAAAGATATTACAGTGACCTTTATTGAAGACACACGAGATAACCAATATACACTCATGGACAAAACTTAAGGAAGTTGTACCTTTCAGCATGTATATCGGGATTGAGACAATAACTCTGAAAGATATTACAGTGACCTTTATTGAAGACACACGAGATAACCAATATACACTCATGGACAAAACCTAAGGAGGTTGTGCCTTTTACCATGTATATCGGGATTCAGACAATAACTCTGTAAGATATTACAGTGACCTTTATTGAAGACACACGAGATAACAAATATACACTCATGAGCAAAACTTAAGGAAGCTGTACCTTTTACCATGTATATCGGGATTGAGACAATAACTCTGAAAGATATTACAGTGACCTTTATTGAACACACGAGATAACAAATATACACTCATGAGCAAAACTTAAGGAAGCTGTACCTTTTACCATGTATATCGGGATTGAGACAATAACTCTGAAAGATATTACAGTTACCTTTATTGAAGACACACGAGATAAACAATATACACTCATGAACAAAACTTAAGGAAGTTGTACCTTTCAACATGTATATCGGGATTCAGACAATAACTGAAAGATATTTGTTATGTATTAATATTCATTGATATTTATTTATCATCATCATTTATTGTATAAAGACTTTGTTTTTTAATTAAAAGATGAGTATGTAAAAATAACTAGCGTTGCGTCATAATTCTTTAAACTAAATACATAATAAATTGGCGACGAAGGTAAATCTTTTTTTTTTTAGTTAAAGCTAAAGAAAATCTTTAAATTTGTACTAAAGTTAAAGCTTAGGTAAGTGAATTTTATTTTTAAAATGGCAAATTTTGGAAACATAGAAGCTTTTGATCCTAAAAATCCAGAGAAATGGATAACATACTTGGAAAGAATGCATTTTTTCTTCCTGGCTAACGATATTGTAAAACCTGAAAAACGAAAGGCTATTTTTTTTACGCTAATAGGCGCTGAAACTTATGCGTTAGCAAGATCGTTGGCCTCGCCAAAAGAATTATCTTTCGTAGAATATGATAACTTAATTAAATTAGTGACGGATCATTTCTGCCCTAAGCCAAACGTAATAGTACAAAGATACCATTTCAATAAAAGAAATCAAGGCACAGAATCGGTATCCGCCTATGTGGCTGAACTAAGAAAATTAAGCGAGAACTGTGAATTTGTTGATTTAGATGATCGCTTGAGAGATAGGTTAGTATGTGGCCTGAGAAATGAATCTCTTGTTAAAAGACTATTGTCTGAAAAGGACTTGACCTTTGAAAAAGCCATAAATATAGCAATATGTGATGAATCGGCTAGTGCAGACGCCAGTGTTTTGCAGGAAAGGATCACAGAAGTAAATGTGATGAAAAAAGCTAGCAAAGCTGAACCGCCTAATTTTAAAACGGGCAAAGTTCATTTTTAAGATATCAAGAAAATTAATAATAAAAGAATTATTTGCATACGTTGTAAAGGAAATCATATGCCAAATGTATGTAAATTTAGAAATGCAAAGTGTTTTAAATGTGGCAAAATTGGTCATGTACAAAAAGCTTGCTTATCAAATGTTGGAAAATCTGGAAACCTATATAGGGCTGATAGTAATCCAACTTTATGTTGCCTGAGAAGGGAAGAGATAAACAATCCTTATTATATAACAGCAAATTTAGATAACCATGATGTACACATGTTAATTGATTCGGGAAGTGAATACTCATTATTAAATAAAGAAACCTTTCTTGAATATTGGAAATTGACGCAACTTAAAAGATCGGAGATACTTCTAAATACTTGGTCATCCAGTCAAGTAAAAATTCTTGGGAAACTCTATGTTAAAGCAAGACTATCCCATGGTAGTAAAAGTTTGCAAATTTTAGTGGCTGATGGTTTAGGTCCCAACATTCTGGGAAGGCAGTGGTTTTCTGCTTTTCGCCTGAAGTTAAACTTTTTAAACTCATTGGAAATTAATCCTATTTCACCTGATTTCGAGGAATTGTTTAAGGAGGAAATTGATGCCTATAATGGACCTTTGATCCATATTGATATTCCTGATAATGCTGAGCCCAAATTTGTGAAGGCCAGAACCGTGCCGTTTGCTCTACGAAATTTACTAGATGAAAAATTGAAAGCATTAGAAGAACAAGGAATTATTGAACCAATAAAATTTTCTAAATGGGCATCACCAATTGTTACGGTTCTAAAAAATGATGGAACAATAAGGATTTGTCATGATTACAAGACAACAGTAAACTTATATACCAACCCAGATAAATATCCACTGCCCACAATTCCACAACTTTTGGACAGGTTAAGAGGTGGTAAGGTATTTACTAAATTAGATATGGCCCAAGCCTATCAACAATTAAAGGTGGATGATGAATCTTCTGAAATTCTTACCATTAATACGCCCAGAGGATTGTATAGAGTTAAACGGCTTCCCTTTGGATTGAATTCCGCAGTCGGAACCTTCCAAAGATTTATGGACACTCTTCTAATGGGGATTGATGGAGTAGCAGTTTATTTGGACGATGTCCTTATATCAGGAATAAATTGCGGTGACCTTATGAAAAAAACGGAAAAAGTTCTTTTGCGTTTCAAGGAAGCAGGACTCCGTCTTAAAAGAAACAAATGTAAATTTTATGTTTCAGAAATTGAATTTTTAGGAATGAAAATTGACAATAAAGGAATTCATCCATCCGAAGAAAAGCTGAGAGCAATTAAAGATGCCAGACCACCATCTAATAAAAAAGAATTGATGTCTTTTTTAGGACTTTTAAATTATTATGAGAGGTTTTTAAGAAATAAAGCCACAGTAGTTGAACCTCTTCATAGACTTTTAGACAGTAATAATCCTTGGAAATGGAACAGAGAGCATCAAAGAGCCTTTAAAGAAGCTAAAAGCTTAATCAGTTCTGAGTCTGTTTTAGCTCATTTTGATGATAATCTGCCTATTCTGGTCAGCTGTGATGCTTCTGAGTATGGCATTGGAGCCATATTGTCCCAAGTAGATCATGAAGTTGAAAGACCAGCTGTATTCGCCTCTCGAACTTTAAATAAAACCGAAAGAAGATATGCAGTAATTGATAAAGAGGCATTAGCGGTTATTTTTGGTGTATCAAAATTTTCACAGTATCTTCTAGGGAGAAAATTTAAAATATTGACGGATCATAAGCCCCTAGTTGGAATATTCAACCCCAAAAAGCCGATACCTCAAGTGCTATCACCACGCATGTTGAGATGGTGTTTGACTCTGGCTGCGTATACTTATACTATAGAGTATAAACCGGGAAAAGTGAATTGTAATGCCGATGCACTTAGTAGACTGCCTTTAAATGAATGTCCAAGTGTAGTTCCGAACCCTTCAGAGGTGTTCTTTATAGAATCGGAACATGCTGCAATTAATTCTTCGGAAGTGGCAAAACTAACCAATAAAGATCCAATCCTTTCTAAGGTTAAATTCTGGGCAATGAATGGGTGGCCTGAAAGGAGAGTTGATGATGGATTTAAAGATTTTGTCTCCAAATCTGGTGAAATATCGGTTCATAAGGACTGTTTACTATGGGGGAGCAGGGTGATAATACCTGAAAGATTAAGAAAAGATATTTTAAATCTTTTACATGATACTCATATGGGCATAGTGGGGACAAAAGCGCTAGCTCGAGGATTGTGCTGGTGGCCCAAGATGGATGGAGATATTGAACGGATGATATCCAGTTGTTCGGTTTGTTTGTCGTGTAGTCACGATCCGCCAAAAACTGACGTATATCCTTGGATTTGGCCATCAAGACCTTGGTCGAGATTACATATTGATCATGCGGGTCCCTTTCAAGGAAAACTTTTTCTTGTTGTAATAGATGCCTATTCTAAGTGGATTGAGGCTAAAATCGTCTCTACAACATCTACTGAAACTACCATCAATTGCCTAAAGGAAATATTCGCGACCCACGGGTTGCCGGATGTGATAGTTTCAGATAATGGTACATCCTTCACATCGGAACTTTTCAGGACTTTCTTAAAAAGAAATGGCGTGAGGCACATTTTGTGTGCGCCTTATCATGCAGCGTCAAATGGGCAGGTGGAAAGAGCTATTCAGACGCTTAAAAATCTGTTAAGAAAGAACAGCTCAGGAAATTGGACGACAAGATTATCTAGATCTTTGTTATCCATGAGAATAGCTATAAACAGCACGACGCAGAAATCCCCAGCACATTTGCTGATGAACAGAAACCTGAAGAGTCTCTTAAATAAATTTCATCCTGAAAGTGTGTCGGAGGGAAGGATGCGACAGGAAAACAAGTTCATAAGAAATTGGAAACCCCATAGAGTAGTAAATGGACAGGCAGTTATGGCACGAGGGTACCATGGCCCCAGATGGCTACCAGGTGTAGTGCAAGAAAAAACTGGTCCTGTTTCGATTAAGGTGGAGACAGATGAAGGTGAAATTTTAAACAGGCATTTGGATCAAGTCCGAGGGTGTGGAGAAAGTGGAGCCACTCCGTCTACATCGTCAACTCCACAAGAGTCAACTAATATTGAAGACCCCCAAGCTGGTCAGGAAATAAATCCTACTGTTGGAGCGTCGAGTCCTATTTTGAGAAGGTCCTCAAGATTAAGAAGGCCTTCGAAGTTTTTTGAAATATAATTTTTTGTTGTGGGGAGAAGTTGTTATGTATTAATATTCATTGATATTTATTTATCATCATCATTTATTGTATAAAGACTTTGTTTTTTAATTAAAAGATGAGTATGTAAAAATAACTAGCGTTGCGTCATAATTCTTTAAACTAAATACATAAGTTGTACCTTTCAACATGTATATCGGGATTCAGACAATAACTCTGAAAGATATTACAGTTACCTTTATTGAATATACACGAGATAACCGAGTGTGAACAAAATTGTCTCTGTCTCTTAAAAAAAATAGACGACCGGCAAAGGTTTTCCGCTTCCACAAGTTTTGTCCATTAGTGTAAAAGATGTAGAAGTTTTGTTCATGATAAAATTGTGAAAAACTTTTAAAATTACAAAATATTTCCTCACAATGAGTTTCTTGAATTGAAAATGGACATATTCCATTACATTGTTAAATTTTAAAATTTCAGCTGTAAATATCCACGCTGCGCGCATTTGTATTTGTGAGTATTTCTTGTTAAATATAGTCGATGTTTTTTTAAGTCCGTTGAAGAGCGATTATCACTCGAAATATTGCAATATAAAATAGAAATAAACTCATTGTGAGGAAATATTTTGTAATTTTAGAAGTTTTGTTACCGCTATATACCACTAGAAGTAATTGTTCCAATAAGAAATGTAAGGACCGCCATAGACAGTTGAGACACCGAGGAGGAGAACGGCCCTGAACACCGGGAAACTACCGGGTAACAAGGTAGATTACTTTCCTTGAATGTAGATAGCGCATATGTAAATATGGGAACCAATCACTCTCCTGGTAGAACAAGGATGCATGGAATCGTAGAACATAAAAATCATTATTGTCTTATTAAAGATTTTCGGTTTCAAAAACACACTCCGCACTATCCCACGACAGTTATTGATTTGATTTTCTTGTATGAAATTGATGCACACATAGACCAAACTTAAGATAGTGGAAATTCTTTGATTTCGCCTATTATCTTTTCTTTTTTAAGAGACAGAGGCAATTTTGTTCACACTTGGTTATCTCGTGTGTCTTCAATATATATAAAGGTCACTATAATATATTTCAGAGTTATTTTCTGAATCCCGTTATACATGGTAAAAGGTTTATGAGTGTATATAAATATTTAAATTTTATCATTCAAATTTGTATTCTAACAAATATTCCAAAAATATCTATTTTGTAAAAGTTGAAGAATAAAATAACATTGCATATATTTATTTGATTGAAATTCTAAAAGAAAGCATATAGAAGACTAGAAGGGGAAAACGATAAAATTAAAAGTTTCAAGTATTAAATATAACACACACACAATAAATTAATAGGAAACCTTAGTCACCAAGTGGGTGTTGTAGCCATGTATTGACCACATAGAATGAATGACTCGCCATGTTACAAACACGTTTACCCAGAGTTGGTAAAAACAACAAATTTAGGAGAATCTCAACAATGAGGAAGTAAACTCATTATTGTTAATTGTTATTTATATATATGTCATAATATATACTCTTCCAGGATTAATAAAGCCAATCTACAGACAACCCAGAGAGAGAGAGAGACGGGAGGGTAAAGTCTGGACGCTTGAGACACCAGCGATATTCCAAGGGGCGACCACTGGGGCCCGTTAAGTTAACATCTTGAGACTATTAAGACAGTTGGGGATTGTGTGCGACACGAACGGCCGCCCGGCTGTGCCGGTCCTGTCTCTCTCTCTCTCTGGTTGCCTGGGTTCCTCTTCCAACTTGTGGTGTGTTTATTTTCCCACCTTTTATACCACAATATATTATTAATAATAAAAAATTAGCAATGAGTATCTGTGTTTATTGTAAAAAAGCGAGCTATAAACGACGCTCTTCTAGCGGTTTAACCATTTCAAGTGTAGAAATACAAACTGTTTGTTAAAAATCAAATGCTCACCTGTACACGTGCGGGCGTTCATAACTAAATAAAAAAATTTAAAAAGTTTTAAAACATCATTAACTTTGACACGCCAGTAAAAGAGCGTTGTTGTTTGAAAGCTCGATTTTTCCATAAGATACTTATATATATTGAAGATAGAGGTTGTCTAGCCGGCATTCATTGTTTTTGACATAACAGACACTTTGCCGGTAGAAAAAATAAAAACTATACTGGCCGAAGTGCCTCTTATTTCAAAAAGATACTCATTGTTAATTTTCCCATAATTTCTGAAGAAATTAAATAATTATTCGCGGATTATTTTTTTACAAATAAAAAAAATTTCAGGTCCTTATTGTATACGGAAGAGCATTGCTCGACCCAAAGATTTATATGTAATTCTATTGTTCTAGAAACTTATGTCCATATACCTCATTGTATCATATATAATCGGAATGATCCAATACAGTATTGGAGCTCTAAGAAGTCTGGTAGATCAAATTGGAGAAACCGTTAGGAATGTTCACCACTGATGAACCAAGCCCTCCCACTATTTTTCATCGCAGTAAGGACAGTGGAATGTTTGTGTTTTATGGCGCGTTATCTACTTATATAATTGCCTTATTCTGAAGCTCACGGATAGAATGCGCGCCCATTGGCTGCCGGCGAACACGTGTCCTCCCTGCCCCCCTCTAGACAACCCTGTTATCAGCTGTGTGATACATACACCTGTCTAAAGCGGCCATTCCAGACAACCCTGTTATCAGCAGTGTGATACATCCACCTGTCTATACAGACCACCCTGTCTATAGCGACCACTGACCACCCTGCCTATAGCGACCACTCTAGACAACCCTGTTATCAGCTGTGTGATACATCCACCTGTCTATACAGACCACCCTGTATATAGCGGCCATTCCAGATAACTCTGTTATCAGCTGTGTGATACATACACCTGTCTATAGCGGCCACTCTAGACAACCCTGTTATCAGCTGTGTGATACATCCACCTGTCTATACAGACCACCCTGTCTATAGCGGCCACTCTAGACAACCCTGTTATCAGCTGTGTGTTACATTCACCTGTCTATACAGACCACCCTGTCTATAGCGACCACCCAAGACAACGTTTTAAAAACATATCCGCACTCGGGTAAAACCCGGGCGTTGCCCGGGCCATTCGTCTAGTTATTTTATAAAGAATCTCAGCAACGTTGCTTCAAATATCCCAGTTGGCGGTTATAGATAAGAAGAATGAAAAAACTGCAACTCATTTCTCTTTTTATTCAATATTAACCCTTTTATTTCACACATGGCGATTAATGTTCGCCGAAACTTCTAAGATCAAGTTTTGAATAGAAAAGAAGTAATACAGAAGGTCCCAATGTGCCATGGAAGGTTCTGTATATTTGCTGCTATCAGATAGATGCTGCAATAGAAAGTTAGAGCTTAGAATTGACACGTGGAGCGTTCCGCCAACCGAAATATTGACAGATAATTTATTTTTCAATCCACTATATGCTTTTTATCATCTGAATATATATACATTTTTATTTATTTATTTAACAGTTGCAAAAACACGCCATATCCACAATTAGGATATTGCGTGTAAATCTCAAATTATATACAAATATAATCATTGTGGAATTTACATGATCAAACATTGGGAAGCACGCATATTACACATTCGATGTCAAATTTTGCAAATAGTTATTATAAATAGTAGTTTGAAATATGTACAGTCAATACTTTCGCCTTAAAATATACAAGCTGCAGAATCTATTAAACTTGATGTATTGGTCTTTATTGTAAACAACTTGTTTTGTGTTTGTCAGATAAAGTTGGTTTTCTTTCCTTAGATCAGAAGTTAATGGACAGTTTATCAGAAGGTGTTCAGGGTTTTGATTTTCGTTTCCACAAGTGCACGCAGGTGAACCAATTTTTCCAATTCTAAACAATATTGTGTTGAAGTCATCATGTGAATATATATACACATATGCAATTTGAGCAATATCACGATAAATTCCCTTTTTTATGTATAAATCTACTTATTCCATCATGTTTGAAATTGTAGAAAATTTATTTTAATTACTTAATTAACTACTTCGCAAGAGATTTTTTTCTAATTTATTCAAGTTAGCAAGAACATTCTAGATTACGAATTCTTCTACAGGCATTTCTTCCAAATATAACCTTTTACAAATAAAGATTTATTTTAAATGTATGTATTTGGATGTGAAATATCCGTAGAAGAGTTTTATAACTCGAAAGCTTGCGAATTATAATAAATTATAAAAGCTACTTATAGAGATTTGTGTGTTACGGCAATAAGAGGAATAATTAGAAGGAAGACTGGGTGGCTCTCTCAGGAGGACTGAGCTCGCTAGAAGTCCTTTTTATAAAGAAAAAATTTGCATCGTATAATTATAAATTTGTTCGCTAGATGGCGACTCAATATTTGCAGTGCTGCTTATGTTACCATCTTGATACGATGTAATTTATCTGAAAGTCGAGGATATGAATCGAATTTCATCAAATATGAATGCCTAAATAACTCCTCACACACAGTGTGTATTATCGAAGCATAGGGCGCCTTTCCCGTCAAAATAAACGTCGAAACCAGACGCCATCTATTGACCGTCGCCGCAACTAGCGGCCTCGGGTCGGTGACAAAGCCACAACACCAGCTTTGGCAAACTGAGAAGCCTCACCTAGAGACCATGGTTTCGGGCTAATGGCCCTCGTCAGTCTAGGGCGGATTTTATTCCATGAGATCCACCAGGGATCAAATGGAATCTTCACAATCTGCCAAAGAGGTGTTTAGCTGGTAGAGTGGCTAGGCCAAATCTGTGTATTATATGTGCATTAAAAGTGTGTATTACATAAAACTTAATATTTATAACATTGATGGAACCTTTGTTGAAGGGAATCTATCATAAAAAAAAGATAACTCGCCAAAAAGGTGTAGAGTTTGTGCATCATTTTTTTGCCGTATCTATAAATATCAGTTTCTGGTCGGTGACAAAGTCACAACATCAGTTTATTAAAGTTTCTGTAAAAATCAGACTCGGAAGTCGGTGACAAGGCCACTACGCCAGCTTTGGCGAATTCGAAACGCCCCACCAGGAGACCGTGGTTCTCTACCATGACATTTATCAGAACTTTGACGTCACGATATCTTCAAGAAATTCATTGAAATTTATGAATCAATATTTTAAATTAGTTTGTCATATCGATAAAAACTAACGGAATATTGAGTAACCGCTTCAGATGCAATGCTAGGATTGTAAATATAACTTGTTTCGGTATTTGGGAATCCAATGAAATGACAAATTTATTGAAGAAACTGAGGGGGAGAAGTCCGACCACACCTCCCTGCGGTCCCCCCTGGACCCTTGGAATATTCGACCAAATTCTGGTTCGTTTCCAAGGTGACTAACGTGGCAACGGCACCCATTTTCCAATGAAGAGCAAATCCGCCCAGAGCAGCAGCTTTACACACCCAAGATAGTGGATATTGCTGCTTCTGTGATGAAGATGCATGGAGACATCTGAGACTCTTCTTTGGACACGACAACAACAACAACATTGAAGAAACTGTGGATATGTAGGAATGTGAGATATTTTGAGTTAGAAAACTTTAAATCTTTCTTGATGAACGTGTAAGACAATCTGAATATGTAGGATTGTCTTAAAGCATTTACAATGTCTGATAATTCTTGATGCAAACTTCTTGATGCAAACTTATCAATCACAAATGTCCTGAATGGTATCGTCTGAAAGTTTGACGGCACTAATGGATGTCGTAAAGATAGAGGCTGCCTGGCCGGTGGCATTCATAGTTCTTCGAATTAAATATACTTCGGCCAGTAAATCTTTTTATTATCTCGACGTTTCGACAAAAATCTTTTGTCCTCGTCCGGAGCGAACAAAAATTAAAACATTTGGCAAAGCGTCAAAAATTATTCTTAATTAAAAAGATTTGCTGGTCGAAGTATCTTCAATTTTAAGTAAGGGATGTATTCTCAGGCCGCCATCTTAGATAAGGTAAGAGATTCTGCGCGTAATGTTCAACGTTTTTTTGTAAAACTCAAAGTTTCCGGTTGAGCTGCCAAAGGAGGTACCAGGTGAAGCTGTGTTGTAATTCTGCTAATCGTCGCTCTCAGAGTGTAGTATTTGTTCTTTGTTTTGAAATATTGCATTGTTTCCCACATTGTTGTAATATCCAGTTAGAAATTTTACATATTTGTTCAGAACGTGTGTTTTGTGTTGGAATAATGTATTCATGTCAATCTCTATCCTTTTATGATGCAATATTGAATTTATTTCACTTTACATTGATCCGTGTTGCATCGATTTCAATGCCCAAATACGGGTATATAATGTATATCTATAATACAATATAATGTGGCTTATGATTGTAGAACGACATTTGAAAATATCCCGCATGTGTTTCTTTTGAACGAAAAATCGAAATTTATTTTAAGGAGAATAAACGATTATTTCTAACCTTAGGGATGAAGTATGAAAGGATGAATTGGGAAGAGTAATGGTAAACGGAAAAATAAAGTGTCCAGGGATGGGATGCGGGATAATTTTTAAATGTCGTTCTATAATGTATATCTCACTACGGAAGAATTCTGCATTCAATCTGTAAAAACTTGGAATTGTGTCGAAGACTTATGTCTATCAAAGTATAGTGCTAAAGTGAAACTGGTATAAGTTTGATAAATTAATTTAAAAAAAACTTACCGTGCGTCATTTGCCGGAATTCATCTATCAAGTCCGAAATCACCAACTTTAAATTTCTAAACCATCTTCTTGTGGTTCTTTCTGAAGAAGAAGCTTCTCCCCAGGCCTCAATAATGTATTGGTTGCCTAGGCGGCCGAACGTCCAAATTTAAATTCGTGAAACAATGCGCAAATTCCTAGGTTCCATTGCTCAATATTTTGAATTATATAATTTTATCATTCGTGAAATTTCCGAAAGAATCATGCACGTGAATGTGCGTGCTGTAAGCTTCAGAACAATATATAATTTGTATTTGTAACCAAATTATTTATGTAAATCTTTTTCATTTCAAAAATGTGTTTCCAAAAACAGCCATTATTTATGGGACAACCTGATATATATATATTCATATAATTCAAATTTACACTAATCGTGGATTAAACAGGGAACAGGTTAAATCAATTTTTAGTTGATTTCTGTTCCACCAGATGGCGCTCTGCCTTCTGTAAAGCACATGTGCTCCTGGTCAGGATATGCCATTTTTAATATTGATTTCAACACCTGATCTTTTTATCTTTTATTTTTTCTTTCGTTTTTTAATGTGCTAAGCGTATTTACGTAAGTTTGGCCTTAAATACCCATTTCTTGGTTTTTCGGGAAGCCATTGGGATCAAAAATCTTTTTTTGGTCGCAATGGTTCAGCCTATGCCACGCTGACGAGCGCCAAAAGCGCGAAACGCGTTCGTGGATGGCTTTTCTTGATTTATCAAGAAATTGGGTTGGCAAAATATCAGGGTACAGGCTAAATCAATGTTTAGTTGATTTCTGTTCCACCAGATGGCGCTCTGCCTTCTGTAAAGCACATGTGCTCTTGGTCAGGATATGCCATTTTTAATATTGATTTCAACACCTGATCTTTTATTTTTTTTCTTTCGTTTTTTAATACATATATATTATATATATATAATAACAAGGCATATATTGGCAAATAACTATTTTCATTCAATACAATATATGCCATCTTATTATCTAAAGATGTAAATTTGGATTGCTCTATTTTACAGAAAAATACATACAAGGTGCGTTCATTAATTTCCCGGACTGCTCTTTATCTTTGAAAAAATAAAACAAATAAAAAAAATAATTTAATATTTTTCAAAATATACCCCTCCTGCCTCAATACACCCGTTCCATCTTTTTTTTCCAATAGTCGAAGCAGGAGATAAAATCACTTTTTGAGAGGTTCCTCAAGGTTGCCTTCGATTCAGCTTGTATCAAATCAACGTGGTCAAATTTCCTTCCTTTTAAGTTCATTTTCAATTTAGGATAGAGGAAAAGGTAATTGGGGGCTAAGTCGGGGGAATAGGGTGGATGAGGGATCTGTATGGTTGAATGCTTGGCCAAAAACTGCAAAACAACATGGACTGTGTGCGGCCGCGCATTACCGACGTGAAGTATCCAGTCATTGTTTTGCCATCTTTCAGGTCTTTTAAGGCGCACTGCCTCCCTTAAGCACCTCATTATCCCCAAATAAACAGATAGTCCAGTCACTGAAGATAATTCTTCTGTTAGATTTAATTAACTCCTTTATTTTGAGCTTGTTTTCCTCGCAACGAAATGATCTTGGACGCCCAGTATGCTGATCATCGTTTACCTTTTCCCGACCTTTTTGGAAGCGTGAAAATCATTCAAAAGTTCTTGAACGGGATAAAGCTGCATCGCCAAAAGCTTCTTTAATCAATTAATACGTCTCAGTAGCACTTTTTTTCAATTTAAAACAAAACTTAATACAGATTCTCTGCTCTTCGAAAATGGCGATTTTAAAATTAGAAATGCGAACCTTACAAGGAAGTTGTATTGTTCTTTTTTTAGATCGGCGCGTGCGCCACGAGACTCGTGCTTTCAGTCAGGTGTGGTCGAATGTCCAATATTCAACTCTGTAAAAAAATATTTTCTCTAGCTTTTTTATTTATTTTATTTTTTAACCAGTCCTGGAAATTAATGAACGCACCTTGTATAATCTCTCTCTCGCTTGTCTTGTTTGTACACTATATGTACACTATAGTTAGCTGAGGAAGGGCTTGCCCGAAAGCTTCCTTAATCGCGTTAATAAAAAGAGTTGCGGCGATATATGATCCCCTCTTTCTAACAGGTCAACCTGTATAGTAATTGAATGGAAAATTGCCTCTTCTGGTACATGAATATAATCCTCCCGTAACTTCATGTTTTATTCATGGTGAATATTTTATTTGAAAAAATAGAAGATCAGGTGTTGATATTAAAAATAAAAAAAGATATATCCTGACCGTTCACATGATCATTTTATATGGTAGAGTGCCATCTAGTGGAACAAATATAAACTAAACGTTGACTTAGGCTCGTTTCAAAATATTTGGCCGACCCATTTTCTTGATAAATCAAGAAATTTCTACCAAGCACGCGTTTCTTTCAAGCGTGGCTTTACAACAATTAAACTTATTTGAGTCAAAAGGCGATCCATTAATTAAGATTATATAAAAGGGCGTACCTGGATCTGTAAAGAAGAAAAAAAAAACAATATTTCTCTCAAAATATTTCAAGAAATTGCTCCCTCTTTATCAATTTATTGCACAGTGAATTTAATTTACAAATAATTAAACTTATATTCGGGGATTGGCTGAAAAAAGGTTTTATTCCGAATATCTTTATATGACGGGCTATTGACACAAATTTTGGTGAATATGGAATACTGTATAGTGTTTTGTAAATTGGGGGTTGAGATTTTATCGGTGGTGTTCTAGAAATGTCTTGAAACTAGCCGAGTGACCCGGGCAACGCCCCAGGTTTACCTAAGGGCCTGTGAAGACAGAGTATAGATGGTAGCTTGAAACTGCACTGGATATATTTTGGTTTCTTAGAAGCCGTACGTTTCAAGAAAGGTTAAATAAAATACTTTCTGAGCAAAGTATTCTTGCACAGATACAGATAAATCCTGACCACCCGGGGTAGATGAAAAACTTGTACAGAGAAGGATTTCTGTTTATAGGCAAGAAATTATTTAACAATTAATTTATAATACAATATAATGCGGTTATAATTGTAAAACGACATTTGAAAATTATCCCGCATGTGTTTCTTTTGAACGAAAAATCTAAATTTATTTTAAGGAGAAATAACGATTATTTCTAACCTTAGAGATGAAGTATGGTTGATTTAGAAATCCAAAATATCTACCATCAAAAATTTATATAAATCAATAAAACAAACGCACTTATTTTAAAAAACAAAGCAAATTGGTGATTATAAATATATAAAGTGAAAATTGAAGCAAAAAATGCAAAATTTAAAAATTGAATAAATAAATAATATAGCTACTAATAGTGTATTATATATAAACATAGAAGATATGTGTGATGGTATTGGTGTCAGTAATTGATATATAACAGAGAGATATATTGAAATATTTATTGACCTTTGGAAGCGTTTTGTGCTTTTAAAAATTGAAAATATGAAAAATATGAAACAAAACTATACTAACATTCATAATAAAGTTATTAACAATTAAATTTAGAGACACTAAATATATACTATCAGAAAATAATAGAAATCGATAATACAAACGCACGTGTTTTGAAAACAAAGCAATTTGGTGATGATAAATAAATTTAGAAAAAAATAATCTATGATTGAAATCCTTTTTTTAAATTTTTATTTTCGTATATCTTCAATAAAGGTCACTGTAATATCTTTCAGAGGTATTGTCTCAATCCCGATATACATGCTAAAAGGTACAACTTCCTTAAGTTTTGTCCATGAGTGTATCTTGGTTATCTCGTTTGTCTTCAATAAAGGTCACTGTAATATCTCTCAGAGTTATTGTCTGAACCCCGATATACATGCTGAAAGATACAACTTCCTTAAGTTTTGTTCATGAGTGTATATTGGTTATCTCGTGTGTCTTCAATAAAGGTCACTGTAATATCTTTCAGAGTTATTGTCTCAATCCCAATATACATGCTGAAAGGTACAACTTCCTTAAGTTTTGTCCATGAGTGTATATTGGTTATCTCGTGTGTCTTCAATAAAGGTCACTGTAATATCTTTCAGAGTTATTGTCTCAATCCCAATATACATGCTGAAAGGTACAACTTCCTTAAGTTTTGTCCATGAGTGTATATTGGTTATCTCGTGTGTCTTCAATAAAGATCAATGTAATATCTTTCAGAGTTATTGTCTCAATCCCGATATACATGCTAAAAGGTACATCTTACTCAAGTTTTGTCCATAAGTGTATTTTGGTTATCTCGTATGTCTTCAATAAAGGTCACTGTAATATCTCTCAGAGTTAGAATCCCAATATACATGCTAAAAGGTACAAAAACCTTAAGTTTTGTCCATGAGTGGATAGATCCCAACCTGCAAAAATGGTTGTTTCTATATAATTTATTTGTGGTTTAACTTATTTTTTTTCGGGAACTATTTCTATATTACTATATTAAAAATAAATAAGGCATCTCTCTCTCTCCTGACCCACTTATCTTTTATTTTTTTCTATAGTTTTTTCATATTACTATATGTTTATATTTTGATAGCCTTTAAAGTTTTGTACGATAAAAAATATGTTAATAATTTATATACATATATTTGTTTTTTTATAGAAAAAAGTCTGTTTTTTATATTCATTTTCTGAATCAAAATGATCTAAAACGTGTAAAAAATGCCTATTACCCTTTACTTAAAATAGTCTCGAATCAAAATTGAGATTAAGTACCAAATTTTTCTAATTTTTGATTTTTTTTAAATTAATTTTTGAGTTTTTAAAAAATAGGTATTAAAATATTTACGTAAAGAATTAGGAGAGACAAACTTCCGGATGACACACTGGAATTTATTTAAGAGTCAAGAACAAAATTAAAGAATATAAAATACCAGAGAGGCAATGAGGGAAGTTTATAGAATATCAGAATATAAATCTCATAATTGATACTCTGTTAATAAAACAATAACTACTTTGCTACATAGCTCCTTCCCTATGGGAACTGTGACCCACAGATTGCAATTATTATAGTTACTTACATGGATCTGACGTGCTTCTGCCAAGGATTCCATCGAAGTCTTGGAACTTTGTCCCTAGTACCTTTGCGTCCTTTCTCATCCAGCGTGAAGAGCGGCTTTGTCGTCGTATCGTCTATAGGGACATCGACATCTTGGAGGGAATTCTTGGCTTTGACACGGAGGTGGAATCCTGGAGCTAGTCTGGGAAAATGTAGATCACAGCACCATGGCCTCAAGGTCTCCTTGATAATCTTCAATTTTTATTTCTTAATTTACCCAGCATCTCCATCAAATTATCACGTATAAAATTAGGAAAGACAAACTTCAAGATGACTGGGCAATTTATTTAAGAGGCAAGGACAAAATTGAAATGTATAAAATACAAGAGAAGCAATGAGGGAAGTTCACAGAGTAACAGAATATAAATCTCAACATCTGTTAATGAAATAATAAATAATCTTATTAATATATACGTTGAGATTTTATTTATAATATTTTTTAAAAATTACAAATATTTTGATTTTTTTAAATATAGTTTCATACAAGGTGGGATCAATAAATAAGGTGAATTATAATTTATTTAAAATAATAAGAACGATATTAAAAATTAGGACTTGATTTATTCAAAATAATCACCTTAGCTTTCTATACATCGTCTCCATCGTTCTGGCAACTTATAAATACCCTCTTTATAGGCACTCTTAGGAAGCGTGTGAAAAAAATCTTGCACCACTTTCTGGACATCTTCATCCGAGTCAAATAGCTTTCCCTTTAATTCCTTCTTTAGTAGTCCAAAAAGGAAATAGTCAGAGGGGGCTAGGTCTGGAGTATATGCAGGATGTTCTAAAACTTCAAAACCTAATTTAATGATTGTAGATACAGTTTTACATGATGTATGCGGCCTTGCATTATCATGAAGGAAGAGAACACCTTTTCTAAGCTTCCCTCTTCTTTTGTTTCTTATACCGGGCTTTAGCTTATTTACAAGAATGTCACAATAAAGGTCGCTGTTCATACGTTGCCTTGAGGATAAAAAAATCAATACAGATTGGTCCATCAACATCCCAAAATATTGTTAACTAAACTTTACCGGCCGAACGTTGAGACCTGATTTTTTTTGGTCTTGGAGAGTCGCCTCGTTTCCATTCCATAGATTAACGTTTTGTCGAAGGATCATAATGATAACACCAACTCTCATCTCCAGTTACAATTTGGTTAAGGAAATGATCACCTTCCTCTTCATACCGCTTTAACAGAGCCTTTGAAACGCGAATACGGTTAGGTTTTTAGTCCAAATTAAGGAAATGTGGAATCCATCTGCAGCATATTTTTCTAAATTGCAATTGTTCATTAATAATGGTGTCACAGTTCCATAGCTTATATTCAAATTGTCGGCTATGGTGAAAATGGATATTTTTTTTATCCTCCAAAATTAAGTTTTCAACCGCATTTATCGTGCTTGGCGTCGCTGTAACACTTGGGCGTCCAGGTCGCTCAATATCGGAACATGTAATTCGTTCATTTTTGAACTCGTTAACTCATTTATAAATGTTTTTTTTTTTTTTTTGAGACAAACAAGACTCACCATAGATATTTTTCATTCTTTGGCATATTTGAGATGTTTGAATACCTTCTGCATTCAAGAAACGAATAACTGCACGTTGTTCAAGCGTGGTGCAATCCTTCAAGCGAGCTTCCATTTTAGTTTATTTATAAGTCTCGCGCTGCGCGTGGGAAAAAAAGAACAGAACACCTTAAATAGTCTATCGATGTTATATTTTAATATTCTGTGGTTTAAATTATTTTTGCTTTTTTAATTTTTAAGAAATAGGATAATTCACCTTATTTATTGATCCCCCCCTTGTATTTTTGGCTCTTTTCTATTACAAATATTTGACAAATTGTTAGCATAAACATATGTTTTATAATTGTTATATTTTTAAATTTATCATAATTTTTAACGATGAAATTCTTTGAATTATTATGTGACCTAAAAGAAAATATTCGCTTGAAATTATAAATGATAACAAGGTAGAGGCAATGGCAAAAAATGTGTAGATTCTCTCTTTAATCGATATTTTCAAATATCATTTCAAATATTATATAAAATCTTTATTATATTTCAAATCTAACATCAAATTTACACCACATTGAAAAATATGGCTACCAACTAGCATAGAAATCCTTTATTTAGTATACTGAAGAAAGGATTTTTGATGCTAGTTGGTAGCAATTCTTTTTTTCAATTACGGTGTAAATTGGATATTATGTTTGTGAATAATAATAAAGATTTTATAATATATATTATAACATATTTATATTTTCCCTATAATATATCTATAATAAGAGAGAGATAATTTTTATATTTTATTCTCAGTTTGTGAGAATCCCATTCTCCCTCCAAGATCTTAGCTACGTTGTGATGGACGTTATTACCTTCAAACCGCGCGATAATTAAATACCATCTGGGGGGGGGGGGACCTCTTCAGGATAATTGGCCGAGATCCCAATCTCTTCGTGCCGCGGGATTTTTTAATGAGGAATAATTGGAAATAATTAAACAAAGGGCAATTTTCACTCTAACCAAATTCAATAAGCTCTTTCCACACAATAGTCTTGCTCCATTTTGGTGGATTCTGAGAGAAGTAGTGAGGTAATGAGTGATGGCCGGCACAGTATCACCCCGCCCTGCCACGTGACGGCCCGGGGTATAAAGGCGTCGTTGTGCACTATGGAGTCGCCAGCTGCACAATGTTCCTCAAGGTAGGTGTCTCCTATGTGCCCAGCCATAGTCTCAGGTACAACCATGATATAGGATTGACAATTGACAGAATTCTATTGATATCTTGTTAATACTTTGCACAAAGCGCACAGTCCGCACTATTATTCCAAAAATGATATAATTAGATATATATCCATTTAACTATATAATAATCTACGTTTTCTCTCTCTATCTTTATAAGCAAGGGTCTTTCCAAACTTAGTGCGGCTTTAAACATTTGACATAGTCCAGATGTTCCTTCAGAGAAGGCTCGTGTCTGATGCAAATATATATATATATATATATACATTTTTATAGAAGCATAAGGGGGCCTCTCCCGTCAAAATAAACGTCAAAACCTGACGTCATCTATACTTCTATGGATCAATTTCCTCCCGGCAAATTTCCATCTATACATTTATATATATTTATTATTTTTTATAACACTGTAATTTTAATGAATTTTGCTGTGAACCTTTTCTCATATTTATTTATTTTTCATCTGGAATTATATGAACGATTAATAAAAGTAGATTCAATCTCTCTCTTTCTTCGTAGATCGCGAATTGCGTGGTGTCTCTGCTGGAGACCCGCTGATGATCTTCCATCAAACTCTACAGTAATGTAGACGTGCCATATACATTGTACATAGCAATGATAGGATAGAAGAGTTGTGCTTATTTCTGACATTCAAGATTTTCAGTAGATTTGCCGGTTTGGGACTTCAACTTTGGTCCATCTATGACTGAGTACCATTTTATTACAGGATGTGTCAAGCATCTACCCGTTTAGCTATCTAAGAGGGTTCTATCTACCAGTCTACACTTATATTCGTCGACTCCCACGATCTCTTGATCCTCTCTAGACGTTATTTTACTCGAATTCAGACAATAAAGACGGCAATAGTAGACCAATATGTAGATACAATAAACTGAACATTCAGTAAGATTGTAATGTAGTTGAATTTACTTGATATCTTCTCGATATAAATTAAAATAATACAACCGGTTTATGGAGATGATTTTCTTCTCATTTTTATTAATGCAATCTCAAGCTTTCAGAAATCTCTGCACTTCTACAAAAGTAATATTTCTCTTCCAAGTTTTCAATTCTAAAGTTAGTAAAGCAAATTGAAATGTTAGTTAATTATAAACGAAATTTTTTACAGTTTTTCAAACTAAATTTAATGATTTTCAATAATATATAAACACAACAAGATTTTTTAAAGTGGAGTATTATGCAGTCTTTAGTTCTCTAACGGTTTTATTATTTGCATATTTCGCCGTGATTCTCCAAGATGTCTGGACTGACTTTGCATATCTCAGTCTGTCAGTGCCATAATGGCCAACTTTGACAGTTGACTGTCACAGAACCTCTCTCTTGTGCGCAATAAACTGGACAACATGTAAACCCCACACAATTACACCAAGTTCACAATCTTACATGGCTTAGTCACTCACACATATTGACATTGCATAACGCAAGTACGCTTAGGATTTGAGTAACTTATAAATCCTATATAATGTATTTGAGTTGATTATAACGTTCAAATTGCTTAATATTTGAACTTTTTCATATGGAGCGTATATCCGTACCATAGGAATATTATCTAAATATCAATATTATGCCGCTTTAAAACAGACTTCAGCTAATTATCTGTATAAATGGATCCATAATGAATAGCTCGACCAAGTATTGCCCATTTATTTTGGCACAGAACTCAAGAAGGAAAAAAAACAATTTTCAAAGACGCCAATTTATGTGAGGTGCCACGCCTGTTTTACGCAACAATGAACTTCTCTACCAACACCGTTCCTACTCCGTACCTAGAAATCATTAATTATATACAGTATCTACACTTTCTTCTAGCACCGTTTACCCCCTCTACAGTATCTACACTCTCTGCCAGCACCGTTTACTTTCTCTACAGTATCTACACTTTCTTCTAGCACCGTTTACTCTCTGCTAGCACCGTTTACTCTCTGTACAGTACCTACACTCTCTGCTAGCACCGTTTACTCTCTGTACAGTACCTACACTCTCTGCTAGCACCGTTTACTCTCTGTACAGTACCTACACTCTCTGCTAGCACCGTTTACTCTCTGTACAGTACCTACACTCTCTGCCAGTACCGTTTACTCTCTTTACAGTACCTACACTCTCTGCCAGCACCGTTTACTCTCTTTACAGTACCTACACTCTCTGCCAGTACCGTTTACTCTCTTTACAGTACCTACACTCTCTGCCAGCACCGTTTACTCTCTGCTAGCACCGTTTACTCTCTGTACAGTACCTACACTCTCTGCTAGCACCGTTTACTCTCTGTACAGTACCTACACTCTCTGCCAGCACCGTTTACTCTCTTTACAGTACCTACACTCTCTGCCAGCACCGTTTACTCTCTGCTAGCACCGTTTACTCTCTGTACAGTACCTACACTCTCTGCTAGCACCGTTTACTCTCTGTACAGTACCTACACTCTCTGCCAGCACCGTTTACTCCCTCTACAGTATCTACACTCTCTGCCAGCACCGTTTACTCTCTCTACAGTATCTACACTCTCTGCCAGTACCGTTTACTCCCTCTACAGTATCTACACTCTCTGCCAGCACCGTTTACTCCCTCTACAGTATCTACACTCTCTTCCAGCACCGTTTACTCCCTCTACAGTATCTACACTCTCTGCTAGCACCGTTTACTCCCTCTACAGTATCTACACTCTCTGCCAGCACCGTTTACTCCCTCTACAGTATCTACACTCTCTGCCAGCACCGTTTACTCCCTCTACAGTATCTACACTCTCTGCCAGCACCGTTTACTCTCTTTACAGTATCTACACTCTCTGCCAGCACCGTTTACTCTCTTTACAGTATCTACACTCTCTGCCAGCACCGTTTACTCCCTCTACAGTATCTACACTCTCTGCCAGCACCGTTTACTCCCTCTACAGTATCTACACTCTCTGCTAGCACCGTTTACTCCCTCTACAGTATCTACACTCTCTGCCAGCACCGTTTACTCCCTCTACAGTATCTACACTCTCTGCTAGCACCGTTTACTCCCTCTACAGTATCTACACTCTCTGCCAGCACCGTTTACTCTCTTTACAGTATCTACACTCTCTGCCAGCACCGTTTACTCTCTTTACAGTATCTACACTCTCTGCCAGCACCGTTTACTCTCTTTACAGTATCTACACTCTCTGCCAGCACCGTTTACTCCCTCTACAGTATTTACACTCTCTCTACAGTATCTACACTTTCTTCTAGCACCGTTTACTCCCTCTACAGTATCAACACTCTCTGCCAGCACCGTTTACTCTCTTTACAGTACCTACACTCTCTGCCAGCACCGTTTACTCTCTTTACAGTACCTACACTCTCTGCCAGCACCGTTTACTCTCTTTACAGTACCTACACTCTCTGCCAGCACCGTTTACTCTCTTTACAGTACCTACACTCTCTGCCAGCACCGTTTACTCTCTTTACAGTACCTACACTCTCTGCCAGCACCGTTTACTCTCTTTACAGTACCTACACTCTCTGCCAGTACCGTTTACTCTCTTTACAGTACCTACACTCTCTGCCAGTACCGTTTACTCTCTTTACAGTACCTACACTCTCTGCCAGCACCGTTTACTCTCTTTACAGTACCTACACTCTCTGCCAGTACCGTTTACTCCCTCTACAGTACCTACACTCTCTGCCAGCACCGTTTACTCTCTTTACAGTACCTACACTCTCTGCCAGTACCGTTTACTCCCTCTACAGTACCTACACTCTCTGCCAGTACCGTTTACTCTCTTTACAGTACCTACACTCTCTGCCAGTACCGTTTACTCTCTTTACAGTACCTACACTCTCTGCCAGTACCGTTTACTCTCTTTACAGTACCTACACTCTCTGCCAGCACCGTTTACTCTCTTTACAGTACCTACACTCTCTGCCAGTACCGTTTACTCTCTTTACAGTACCTACACTCTCTGCCAGTACCGTTTACTCCCTCTACAGTACCTACACTCTCTGCCAGTACCGTTTACTCTCTTTACAGTACCTACACTCTCTGCCAGTACCGTTTACTCTCTTTACAGTACCTACACTCTCTGCCAGTACCGTTTACTCTCTTTACAGTACCTACACTCTCTGCCAGCACCGTTTACTCTCTTTACAGTACCTACACTCTCTGCCAGCACCGTTTACTCTCTTTACAGTACCTACACTCTCTGCCAGTACCGTTTACTCTCTTTACAGTACCTACACTCTCTGCCAGTACCGTTTACTCCCTCTACAGTACCTACACTCTCTGCCAGTACCGTTTACTCTCTTTACAGTACCTACACTCTCTGCCAGTACCGTTTACTCTCTTTACAGTACCTACACTCTCTGCCAGCACCGTTTACTCTCTTTACAGTACCTACACTCTCTGCCAGCACCGTTTACTCTCTTTACAGTACCTACACTCTCTGCCAGCACCGTTTACTCTCTTTACAGTACCTACACTCTCTGCCAGCACCGTTTACTCTCTTTACAGTACCTACACTCTCTGCCAGCACCGTTTACTCTCTTTACAGTACCTACACTCTCTGCCAGTACCGTTTACTCTCTTTACAGTACCTACACTCTCTGCCAGTACCGTTTACTCCCTCTACAGTATCTACACTCTCTGCCAGCACCGTTTACTCTCTTTACAGTACCTACACTCTCTGCCAGCACCGTTTACTCTCTTTACAGTACCTACACTCTCTGCCAGTACCGTTTACTCCCTCTACAGTATCAACACTCTCTGCCAGCACCGTTTACTCTCTTTACAGTACCTACACTCTCTGCCAGCACCGTTTACTCTCTTTACAGTACCTACACTCTCTGCCAGCACCGTTTACTCCCTCTACAGTATCAACACTCTCTGCCAGCACCGTTTACTCTCTTTACAGTACCTACACTCTCTGCCAGCACCGTTTACTCTCTTTACAGTACCTACACTCTCTGCCAGTACCGTTTACTCCCTCTACAGTATCTACACTCTCTGCCAGCACCGTTTACTCTCTTTACAGTACCTACACTCTCTGCCAGTACCGTTTACTCCCTCTACAGTATCTACACTCTCTGCCAGCACCGTTTACTCTCTTCACAGTACCTACACTCTCTGCCAGTACCGTTTACTCTCTTTACAGTACCTACACTCTCTGCCAGCACCGTTTACTCTCTTTACAGTACCTACACTCTCTGCCAGCACCGTTTACTCTCTTTACAGTACCTACACTCTCTGCCAGCACCGTGTACTCCCTCTACAGTATCTACACTCTCTGCCAGTACCGTTTACTCTCTTTACAGTACCTACACTCTCTGCCAGCACCGTTTACTCTCTTTACAGTACCTACACTCTCTGCCAGCACCGTGTACTCCCTCTACAGTATCTACACTCTCTGCCAGTACCGTTTACTCTCTTTACAGTACCTACACTCTCTGCCAGCACCGTTTACTCCCTCTACAGTATCTACACTCTCTGCCAGCACCGTGTACTCCCTCTACAGTACCTACACTCTCTGCCAGCACCGTGTACTCCCTCTACAGTATCTACACTCTCTGCCAGCACCGTGTACTCCCTCTACAGTATCAACACTCTCTGCCAGCACCGTGTACTCCCTCTACAGTATCAACACTCTCTGCCAGTACCGTTTACTCCCTCTACAGTACCTACACTCTCTGCCAGCACCGTGTACTCCCTCTACAGTACCTACACTCTCTGCCAGCACCGTGTACTCCCTCTACAGTACCTACACTCTCTGCCAGCACCGTGTACTCCCTCTATAGTACCTACACTCTCTGCCAGTACCGTTTACTCTCTTTACAGTACCTACACTCTCTGCCAGTACCGTTTACTCTCTTTACAGTACCTACACTCTCTGCCAGTACCGTTTACTCTCTTTACAGTACCTACACTCTCTGCCAGTACCGTTTACTCCCTCTACAGTACCTACACTCTCTGCCAGTACCGTTTACTCTCTTTACAGTACCTACACTCTCTGCCAGTACCGTTTACTCTCTTTACAGTACCTACACTCTCTGCCAGCACCGTGTACTCCCTCTACAGTACCTACACTCTCTGCCAGTACCGTTTACTCTCTTTACAGTACCTACACTCTCTGCCAGTACCGTTTACTCTCTTTACAGTACCTACACTCTCTGCCAGTACCGTTTACTCTCTTTACAGTACCTACACTCTCTGCCAGTACCGTTTACTCCCTCTACAGTACCTACACTCTCTGCCAGCACCGTTTACTCTCTTTACAGTACCTACACTCTCTGCCAGTACCGTTTACTCCCTCTACAGTACCTACACTCTCTGCCAGTACCGTTTACTCTCTTTACAGTACCTACACTCTCTGCCAGTACCGTTTACTCTCTTTACAGTACCTACACTCTCTGCCAGTACCGTTTACTCTCTTTACAGTACCTACACTCTCTGCCAGCACCGTTTACTCTCTTTACAGTACCTACACTCTCTGCCAGTACCGTTTACTCCCTCTACAGTATCTACACTCTCTGCCAGTACCGTTTACTCTCTTTACAGTACCTACACTCTCTGCCAGTACCGTTTACTCTCTTTACAGTACCTACACTCTCTGCCAGTACCGTTTACTCTCTTTACAGTACCTACACTCTCTGCCAGCACCGTTTACTCTCTTTACAGTACCTACACTCTCTGCCAGTACCGTTTACTCCCTCTACAGTATCTACACTCTCTGCCAGCACCGTTTACTCCCTCTACAGTATCTACACTCTCTGCCAGCACCGTTTACTCTCTTTACAGTACCTACACTCTCTGCCAGCACCGTTTACTCTCTTTACAGTACCTACACTCTCTGCCAGTACCGTTTACTCCCTCTACAGTATCTACACTCTCTGCCAGCACCGTTTACTCTCTTTACAGTACCTACACTCTCTGCCAGTACCGTTTACTCTCTTTACAGTACCTACACTCTCTGCCAGCACCGTTTACTCCCTCTACAGTACCTACACTCTCTGCCAGTACCGTTTACTCTCTTTACAGTACCTACACTCTCTGCCAGCACCGTTTACTCCCTCTACAGTATCTACACTCTCTGCTATAGCACCGTTTACGCCCTCTACAGTATCTACACTCTCTGCCAGTAGCGTTTACGCCCTCTAAGGTATCTACACTCTCTACCAGCACCGTTTACCCCCTCTACAGTATCTACACTCTCTGCCAGCACCGTTTACTCCCTCTACAGTATCTACACTCTCTGCTAGCACCGTTTACTCCCTCTACAGTATCTACACTCTCTGCTAGCACCGTTTACGCCCTCTACAGTATCTACACTCTCTGCCAGCAGCGTTTACTCCCTCTACAGTATCTACACTCTCTGCCAGCACCGTTTACTCCCTCTACAGTATCTACACTCTCTGCTAGCACCGTTTACGCCCTCTACAGTATCTACACTCTCTGCCAGCAGCGTTTACGCCCTCTAAGGTATCTACACTCTCTACCAGCACCGTTTACCCCCCTCTACAGTATCTACACTCTCTGCTATAGCACCGTTTACGCCCTCTACAGTATCTAGACTCTCTGCTAGCACCGTTCCTGCCCATTCTCCCTACAGTATCTACACTCTCAGCAATATCTACCTGTAGCAATATCCTCACTATCAACAAGCTCTACTTGATGCAACTCCACTACCACCCGAGCAATATCTACTTGAAGCTACATCTCTGCTAATGATAAGAACAAAACCCTCTGAGCAACACACCACAACCACACTTATAAAGTTAAGATGGAACGCTTCACGATTTTGCGTGTCATCCTTGCGCAGGGACCATGCTATTCTTCTTTGTATCGCTCCAATTTTTTAGTATACAAGTATGTACCGCCGAACAAGCATGTATAAAGTTAAGATGGCCAGGTTTATATTCGGATAATTCTACAAATAATATATTTGACCAGGTTTCCTCAGACACACATTGTTGAAGTAATACCATAGCTACCCTACATCTGGCGACTGAGGAAATAATTTCAATATTCGGTTCTCTACCGACTTAACGTGAATTTGAGAGGAATCGAATGATCAATATGAAAATGGACAAAATAGATGCTTCACTTTCATGCTCATATGCTTACGACGAATGATAACTTTGATGTTCATGTTCTTACGACGAATGTCCAATTTAATGTCCTTGTCTTTCTAAGAAAATCCACTTTGATGTTCATATCTTTCAACGAATGACAATTCTGACGTCCGTGTCTTTCGAAGAATGTAGACTTTGAAGTCCATTCGACAACTTTTTGAAGTTCGTGTATTTGGACAAATGATAACTCTGAAGTCTATCTCTTTCAACGAATGATGATTATGAAGTCCGTCTCTTTAAACGAATGATAATTCTGAAGTCTGTCTTTCAACGAATCACAATTTTGAAGTCCGTGTCTTTCAACGAATGATAATTCTGAAGTCCGTGTCTTTAAACGGATGAAAAATTTAAAGTCCATCTCTTTCAACGAATTATAATTCTGAAGTCCATGTCTTCCAACAAATGATAATTCTGAAGTCCGTGTCTTTCAACGAATGTTGACTTCGATGTACATGCTCCTACGAAGCATGTGATAACTTTGCTATACCTGACTTCGATCCATGATAAATCTGACATTCCTCACGGCCCCGAACACTGGAGTAAAGTATCTCAGACACACAGCACAATCACTGCTCTATACCAATTCCGTTACTGAGCGGTATTGTGGACAGCTCAGCTGGCGGATGGAGGAAAGTGGTCGGTAATTAAGAGCCTTGTTATCACGTCTCGCGGTTGTCAAACTTCTCAGATTTCCTCCTCCTTATCATCATCATCATTCACGTTGAGCTCCGCGGTAAAAAAGTAGTAGGTTGATAGGACACTCCGGTTGTTATGTAACTTTTATTTATATCTTACATCGGAATTTGTGATTTGCGTTCCTGACTAATGTATACAGGATTCTCTCAAGATCTGAGAATTTTTATGTGGAAATTCTTTAATAACGTTTAAAGGTAATTTTATTAATTAGAGTCTATGTGAATAGTCGTGATATGCTCTGCTTGCTATTTTCTAAAATTTATTCATTCATTTTTTCGAAGAGAATTAGAAGATTTGAGAGATTTGTGTTCCAAAATGTATTTCAATTATACAAATTCGTTTGCGATTCTTTAAATATAAACACGATATATTGTAAATGTATTTAAAAGGTCGATTATAATATCGTATTTGTCCTTTTTATTTGATGTTTTTAAATTATATATGGCACACGGTGTTTGCTTCTCCTATTTGCATATATGCTTTGGCAATTAAAATCGAAATGTTCGTTTCGAAAACTGTGTAATTGAGAATAGAATACGAGGGTTATTGTGTATACATTGTAATGTGTGGGCTTGATACCTGCTCAATAAAATTAAATGTTTTATGAAAGTGGTTCATTGCTTCCATAGTTTGTTATTTAATGACAGACTTAAAAAGAAGGTTTTTCTATCGCAGTAAAAGACACAGTAGGAAGTTGTTTCATTTAAAAAGACCAATTCGCGCCAAGTAGTTCCTATTTACAGATGGCGCGGCTAATGAGACAGTCTGGTTGAGACTACATTGGTTAATTATTCTTTGGTGTTGTAGGTTATCCTCATCGGTATTCTAGCAATCGGAGGCGCTCTGTCGCGCGGCTACAGTGCAGCTGGAGGCTACGGTGGAGCGGGAGGCTATAGCGGGGTTGGAGGCTACGGTGGAAGTTATGGAGGAGCTGGAAACTACGGAGCAGGCTACGGTGGGGCTGGAGGCTACGGGGCAGGCTACGGTGGGGCTGGAGGCTACGGCGGAGCTGGAGGCTACGGAAAGAATGACCTAGGATACTCTGGGGGCCGAGGAAGCTATGGAGGCGGTGCTGGAGGCTATGGGCTTGGAGCTGGAGGTTATGGACTCGGAGCTGGAGGCTATAAGAGCGGAGTGTCTGGATATGGTGGTGGAGTGAGAGGATATGGCGCAGGGGGCTATGGAGCTGGTGGTTATGGAGCTGGTGGCTATGGAGCTGGTGGATATGGCGCCGGTGGTTATGGAGCCAGTGGTTATGGAGCCAGTGGTTATGGAGCCAGTGGTTATGGAGCTGGTGGCTATGGAGCTGGTGGCTATGGGGGAGCACGAGGCTACAGTGGCGGCTACGCAAGCTACGGAGGACTGGGAGGCGGCTATGGCGGGCTTGGTTATGGAGGTTCCCAGGGTTATGGACTCGGTGGTTACGGAGGTGGAGCTGGCGGATATGGAGCTGGAGGCTATGGTGACATCCATGTAAGTATCATCGTCCATCCCAAACACCGTACCCAGGTCGTACAACATGACTCTGTGGCAGTACGCTCCCCAGCCGTACAAGTTCGGCTACAACGTCAAGGACCAGTACAACGCCGAGCAGCACCGCGAGGAGCAGAGCGACGGCAAGAACGTCCGCGGCAGCTACGGCTTCCGTGACCCCCACGATGGCCGCTACCGCCAAGTGGACTACGTCGCCGACGAGCACGGCTTCCGCGCCAACGTGAAGACCAATGAGCCCGGCACTGCCAACCAGAACCCGGCCAGCGTCAACCTCCAGGTCGACAAGCCTCATTACTGTAAGTTGGAGCAGTAGGGAATACTGCAACTCGAGATACAGTAAGGAAACTCGTGCAACAAAAAAGAACGTCACTGTAGTAAGATTCTTGTATCATTCTAAAAACTCTTAGTTTAGAAGAACGTCTAAGGTGAGGCCTAGCACACCATTAGCGCATTTCAGCCATATAGATTGGGGGAGGCCCCCTCAGCCATGGGACATCTGGAGAATGGTATCTTTCAAACATTCAAAATACCACGCAGTATCCATATGTTACATGACCTCAGATCTACCCATAGCATCATCCAATATTTGCTAGCTCTGCCATTCAGTTATCTAGAACCAAGGACCTTTATATATTCAGTCTAACGCTCTCCCAACTAAGCTATTTGTGGTTAAGTGCTCTAGAAATGTTAATAATTGTCGATTATTGTTAACACTCCTCAATATTTGAGAGAGCTCACTTTTTCATCTAATATTCTTTCCGTTCAACTTTGTCAACGTTCACAACTCAAGCAACAGTACTGAAAGCTGTTTAACTTCTGTAAGAAGCTCACATGCTTCAGTGAATATTTCTAAATCAACTTCTGATGAGGATTTAACTCTGAAATATTCATAGACCAAATAACCAGAAGTGAATATCACCAATTTCTGTGTGTTCCATATATTACACACAATATATTCGATATTTCAATATACACCTATCCCCCGATTTACACGGTAGATACGTTCCTGAGAAAAACGTGTAAATCGGGGGATAGGTGTACACAGAAATAAAAATAAAATGCATTGACAGGTTAAAATATGTAGTAAGCACATAAGCTCGGGATTCCTCGTGAGATGTGTACACAGCGCATGTGTTCAATCACAGTAGCATTTAATATAGTGCGATAAAAACAAACAAAAAAAAACTTATTTGGAAAACCGTGTAAAAGCGAAAACGTGTAAAACAAGTACCGTGTAAATCGGTAGATAGGTGTATACTGATTATATCTAAAAGTGATAAAAGATGATATTCATGTACATTGTAGGTACTTGCAGAATTTGAAAAGGAATTAAAACAAGCAGCAAGGCATCTATTGAATGCAATAAAACAAGACATTTCTCTGATCCACACTGTGCAGAGATGACATATTCATGTCAATTACTGGAAATCTGATGTTGTGGCTTATATATTTACTGACATGAACAAGTACGTTCAATTTTAAGATGGTCAAAGAAAGACGTTTCTATAATTATAATTATAGATTCCTTGTTTTAATGCATTTATTTAAAATCCATCATTTTTTGCACCATATACTATAATATACACTCATGGACAAAACTTAGAAAGTTGTACCTTTCAGCATGTATATCGGGATTCAGACAATAACTCTGAAAGATATTACAGTGACCTTTATTAAAGACACACGAGATAACCAATATACACTCATGGACAAAACCTAAGGAAGTTGCACCTTTCAGCATGTATATCGGGATTCAGACAAAAACTCTGAAAGATATTACAGTGACCTTTATTGAAGACACACGAGATAACCAAATGTGAACAAAATTGCCTCGGTCTCCTTTAAAAAAATAGATAACTGGTGACATCAAAAACTTTCTACATCCTTAAGTATTATTCTTGAGTGTGAATTAAGCGATAAGATTGAGTGTGAATTAGTATGGAATACCTTTTACAATACTATTTTATTAAAAAATTAGGTATTGACCTGCATGTATACTCATACCATACTTCCATGTGGTGATGCTAACCTTCTTGGTTGTGTTTCCAGAGCCAAAGCCATACTGCCGCACAAGCCCATTCCCATGATCAACGAACATAAGTGCCTTGTACAGTTAACCAGCTTGTTTATATACACAACTGTAGCTATGTTTTATAAATAAATTGTTATTTTTTGTTTTTTTAAACATGTGTTCAGTTTATGTCTCACATGTCTGTCACCCATGTGAGCATCAACATAACATCGACGACAGCCTGCAACACCAACTTTCACTAATCTCACATTTTAGCGATTGGACAACGAATGAAGGTTTGTGAACCATTGTCAAGTTGAAGCCACGCGAAAGGTGTAATTCAGTTTGACCAAAATCAGGAGATAATTTGGACACTCATAGACAAAACTTAAGGAAGTTGTATCTTTTGGCATGTATATTGGTATACAGGCAATAACTCTGAAAGATATTACAGTAACCTTTATTGAAGACACACGAGATAACCAATATACACTCATGGACAAAACTTAAGGAAGTTGTACCTTTTAGCATGTATATCGGGATACAGGCAATAACTCTGAAAGATATTACAGTAACACCTTTATTGAAGACACACGAGATAACCAATATACACTCATGGACAAAACTTAAGGAAGTTGTACCTTTTACCATGTATATCGGGATACAGGCAATAACTCTGATAGATATTACAGTGACCTTTATTGAAGACACACGAGATAACCAATATACACTCATGGACAAAACTTAAGGAAGTTGTACCCTTTACCATGTATATCGGGATACAGGCAATAACTCTGATAGATATTACAGTGACCTTTATTGAAGGCACACGAGATAACCAATATACACTCATGGACAAAACTTAAGGAAGTTATACCTTTTAGCATGTATATCGGGATTGAGACAATAACTCTGAAATATATTTTATAGACAGTGACCTTCATTAAATACATACGGAATAAACAAGTGTAAACAAAATTGCCTCAGTCTCCTTAAAAAAACAGACAGACGGCGACATCAAAACTTTCCACTGCCTCAAGGTTTGTCCATGAGTGGATATGTACAAGGAAGTGCATTTCTAAGAATAAAATAAGATTCTTGTATCATTCTAAAAACTCTTAGTTTAGTAGAACGTCTAAGGTAGGCCTAGCACATCATTAGCGTCCAATTTCAGCCAGATAGATTCGGAGGCGATCTCAGCCATGGGACATCTGGAGAATGGGATCTTTCAAACATCCAAAATACCACGCAGTATCCATATGTTACATGACCTCAGATCTACCCATAGCATCATCCAGTATTTTCTAACTCTGTCATTCAGTTCTCTAGAACCAAGGACCTTTATATCTTCAGTCTAACGCTCTCCCAACTAAGCTATTTGTGGTTAAGTGCTCTTCATTGTTAACACTTTTATTATTTGAAAGAGCTCACATCTAATAATCTTTCCGTTCAACTTTGTCAACGTTTACAACTCAAGCAACAGTACTGAAGTCTAAAGCCTGTTTTACTTCTGTAAGAAGCTCACATGCCTCAGTGAATATTTCTAAATCAACTTCTGATGAGGATTTGAAACTGAAATATTCATAGACCAAATAACCAGAAGTGAATATCACCAATTTCTGTGTGTTGCATATATTGCATACAATATATTCGATATTTTAATATACACCTATATCCCCCGATTTACACGGTAGATACGTTCCTGAGAAAAACGTGTAAATCGGGGGATAGGTGCACACAGAAATAAAAATAAAATGCATTGACAGGTTAAAATATGTAGTCTGCACATAAGCCGGGGATTCCTCGTGAGATGTGTACACAGCGCATGTGTTCAATCACAGTAGCATTTAATATAGTGTGATAAAAACAAACGAATAAAACTTATTTGGAAAACCGTGTAAAAGCGAAAACGTGCAAAACAAGTACCCTGTAAATCGGTGGATAGGTGTATGCTGATTATATATGAAAGTGAGAAAAAATGATAATCATGTACATTGTAGGTACTTGTAGAGTTTGAAAAGGAATTAAAACAAGCAACAAGGCATCTATTGAATGCAATAAAACAAGACATTTCTCTGATCCACACTGTGCGGAGATGACATATTCATGTCAATTACTGAAAATCTGATGTTGTGGCTTATATATTTACTGACATGAACAAGTACGTTCAATTTAAGATGGTCAAAGAAAGACGTTTCTATAATTATAATTATAGATTCCTTGTTTTAATGCATTTATTTGAAATCCATCATTTTTTGCACCATATACTATAATATACACTCATGGACAAAACTTAGAAAGTTGTACTTTTCAGCATGTATATCGGGATTCAGACAATAACTCTGAAAGATATTACAGTGACCTTTATTGAAGACACACGATATAACCAAATGTGAACAAAATTGCCTCTGTCTCCTTAAAAAAAAATAGATAACCGGTGACATCAAAAACTTTCTACATCCTTAAGTATTATTCTTGAGTGTGAATTAGTATGCAACACCTTTTACAATACTTTTTAAATAAAAAAAGGGTATTGACCTGCATGTATACTCATACCATACTTCCATGTGGTGATGCTAACCTTCTTGGTTGTGTTTCCAGAGCCAAAGCCATACTGCCGCACAAGCCCATTCCCATGATCAACGAACATAAGTGCCTTGTACAGTTAACCAGCTTGTTTATATACACAACTGTAGCTATGTTTTATAAATAAATTGTTATTTTTTGTTTTCTTAACAAGTGTTCAGTTTATGTCTCACATGTCTGTCACCCATGTGAGCATCAACATAACATCGACGACAGCCTGCAACACCAACTTTCACTAATCTCACATTTTAGCGATTGGACAACGAATGAAGGTTTGTGAACCATTGTCAAGTTGAAGCCACGCGAAAGGTGTATTCAGTTTGACCAAAATCAGGAGATAATTTGGACACTCATAGACAAAACTTAAGGAAGTTGTACCTTTTATCATGTATATCGGTATTCAGACAATAACTCTGAAATATATTTTATACACAGTGACCTTCATTGAAGACATACGGAATAACCAAGTGTGAACAAAATTGTTTCTGTCTTCTTCAAAAAACAGATAGCCGGTCACATAAAAAAATTTCCACTGCTTCAAGGTTTGTTCATAAATGGGTAATGTACAAGTAAGTGCATTTCTAAGAATAAAATTCTGCTCGGATGGAAGCATAACCTAATACATAAGGTTCAGCATAAAACAACTTAAATTTGCTGATCTATGGAGCTAATTGTACATAAAAATGGTTGAGCAAGCCATTGTTCTGGCATGAAATCTATGTGTAGTGTGAAACCATTTTTCAGGAGAATAAAGTCTTTAATGTAGAAACAACTGATGGAAATGTTATTTGGATGATATCTGTGAAGCTGATTTCTGAAGCATTTTCTGGTAAATCCTGTAAAGCTGTTGACTAATTCTTTTTTCATTATAATACAAGCACATGAATACATTCGTCTGCTAATAAAATAGTTTTGAATAGAAATTCTAATTATATGATTTATCTAAATTTGTTAATTCAGTTAAGTTAGTTAATTGTCAATAATACTGAAAGACGCAAATACGCTAGCCATAGCAAAACTCATTTAAAAACCAAAATACCCCAGCCAATATGCAACCTCAACATTAATAGAGAATTAACAACAACAATTTCAGGAATCAAAACAGGACATTTTAGAGGAATGAAGATAAACCCAGACATGACTAGATCCTACAGGAACTGCAATAACTGTCACAACACCCAACTCACTCCGGACCATATATACCCGGCCATCCTTGTAGCCTTCTATATGGCAGACATCAATCCAGAAGAGGGCATCCATACGGCACCTCTGTTGGCCGGTATTATGATCAGGGTGCACGGACCGATCTGATCTGCTCAATGGACAAGACACCACCACCATCTAAATTTGTTAGCACGTATAAAACTAGAGTGAAAACCATTTTTCAGGTAGGAAAATATTATTGATGAAACTTTAAGGATGGTTTGAGTCAAAAGAGGTGATACATTTAATATATTTATATAACAAAAAAAGAGGGCGCACCTGGATCTGTGACAAAAAAAAAATTTTTTTTTTTCTTCACTGATTCAAGTGTACGCCCTTTTTTATATGAATTTAACGATGGTGAAAGTTTCACCAAGCCATTTAGGGTATAAGAAGAGACATTATATGTAAATAAGTTTTTTTTTTCCGAGAAATAATCCTGTAGTGTGTTTTTTTCCTCCTAGCATATAAAGATTGCTTATGAGTAATCATTATAAAAATAGTTTTCTTGAAAATAAGACCAGCATATATATAACTCCTCGTTCTTCTAATTTATAAAGTTCGTGTATAAATTTATTTTGTATGTTCTTATAGATAGGGTTGCCATAGAAATCCATTTTCTCTCTGGTTTAAAAGATAAACACCTACTTCTAATATATATTTGGTATATAAATCCATCATTATAGGGTCTCTGAAGTAATATTTCATTAGAAAAACATCCCAAGATTTGTAGAACGACATTTGAAAATTATCCCGCATGTGTTTCTTTTGAACGAAAAATCGAAATTTATTTTAATTATATTCAAGATAGTCATCTAATTTATTATTATTATATTATTTTATATTAAATATTTATATTCATTATGAGGCTGATCTAATTCTGATTTATAAATATTTAATATAAAATAATTTAATAATAATTAATAAGATGAGTATCTTGAATATCCTTAAAATAAATTTCGATTTTTCGTTCGAAAGAAACACATGCGGGATAATTTTCAAATGTCGTTCTACAATCATAAGCAGCATTATATTGTATTCCAAGATTTCTTAAAATTTCAGGAAGAGAGTTGCATGCCGAGATCTTTTAGAGAATTGAGCTTCTTCAGTTTTAGAATTTAGCTTCTTCAGTTTTAGAATTGAGCTTCTTCAGTTTTAGAATTAATTGAGTTCCAAACAAGATGTGCGACATATCTTATGAATACACAATATTATTAATTAGCAAAGAAACGGTTCACAAAGAGTTTTATTTTGAAACGACAAAAGGTTTCGATCCGATTTCAAGACATTGATAATTCTTGTAACCTTGCAGAGAAACTGTCCACACATTTGTAATAGAACAACCCCAAGTACATTACAATAATATAAGCCATAAATACAAAGGTTAACCATTGAAGCACTAATATAGAGAAAACAGCATCGATAGAAAAATAAACCTACCGGAAATTTATGACTTGATATATCCCCATATTATTTAATAAAATAAAAATTCCAATAGCATTTTATGAATAATACAGATACAATAATATAAATTTAAGATAATAAATAAAACTTTAGCCAATATGATAATATCTAAGATAAAAATAAACAATAGTAAATATGCAAATACAAATATTTATCAATAAAATAATTTAATATCAAGTAATATGCAAATTACAACCAATATTAATGCATATATATTGTCACAGAATAATTATTTTTGAATACTCTGTTGTATATCATCATAAATATTTGCATAGTCATCACTCCTTACCATGCTTGTAAATTACCACTTGAAAAATCAATTGACACATTTGGCAATATATAAGTTTAATTAATAAATTGTTTTTAATTAAGGTATTGGAATACCTGTCTTCTCTACCATGACAATATATATATGTATTAGATAATAAAAAGGCATATATTGGATTTAATAAAATATATTTTTATTATCTAATGAATTAAATATGGATTGCTCTATTTTCAAAACGATATATATATGTATATATTAAAAATAAAGAAGGCATCTCCTGACCACGAGCACATGTGCTTTTTAGATGGCAGAGCGCCATCTAGTGGAGCAAAAATAAACTAAACGTTTATTTAGCTTGCTCCGTGATATTTGCGCTCTGCCATCTAAAAGGCACATGTGCTCGTGGTCAGGAGATGCCTTCTTTATTTTTAATATCAACATCTGACCCACTTATCTTTTATTTTTTCTATTGTTTTTTCATATGTATATATGTGGCAATATCGTTGCGGGGTTTCTTGTTGTTCGATTTGAATGGTGAGGATTGGTTGAAGCGCAGTCGTTGAGTGGTAAGTGAAGCATACAGTTAGGAATAATCAGGACACGTGATTGTTTTGAAAATAAAAGGCAACTGGATTGGAGGGAAGAAGGTTTGAGAAGGAGCGGGTTTGATTGTTCCTTATCTGATCACATGGCGGTGATTGACATAGCTATGAGCTGAGCTGAGAGAGAGATCTCTAGAACAGATGTTACCTTGGTGGGAGCAAGTCGAAGGCTGATCCGAACTCGGTGGGAGCCAAGTCGCTACTGCAGGTGTTGTTCCTATGAGAGCGAAAACCTCACTGACCATCCTTGCCTTTCGATTTAACACCAAGACTCCGTTTCTCTCTGATTGGTTGAGAGATGATCACATGCTTTTTCCCTATTGGTTGACCTATTTAGATGCTATCTTTTGATTGGCCCGCGGCTTTCCTTGATGAAAGCTGTGGTCTGCTTGATAGGAAGTGTCGAGTGCTATTTTGACTTTATTTACTTCCGTGTTATCAAATACGTCCTATCTTGGGTCGGAAGTATGGGGTGTCTCTATACTAATATAACTTCTGTGGATATTGGATACGTCCTGTTTTGTCAGGAAGTATTGAGTGTATCTTGGCTAAAATAACTTCTGCGGTCACTAGAGACGTCCGGTCTCTGCCCCTGCAATATTGACACAGGGGTGCCCAGAATAGTCGTGCCAGCCTTAGGTCTACTTCCTATATCTTAATGCTACTTGCTTCCCTCCAGTTACCTTGTTCTTTATTAAGTCTTTGAAAATCATACATGGTACATACATAGTGGGTCGGGGTTGCATTTAATTATATACAAATTATGACATATATGTATAAATTTAATTTGTATTTAAGGCGTAACATTATTGTTCATTGCTGTACTCCCGTAGAAGAGAGGTAATGCCCAAAAACTTAAGATTGCAATAAAAATGAAAATAAACTCATCACCAGAAACCTGTTGTATCATTTAATTCTTGTAAAGAATCAAAGATGTTTTACTGAAAATTATTCATCATTTATTCAAAAGAAATTATAGAAGATATAAGAGATTTGTGCTTCACCAAAGTACTGCACAAATCTCATCTAGATGTATATATATACATATATACACTTTTATATACAATTTAAAGTCAAAGTTATTATTCACCATGTTTCACTGTAAAAAAAATCCAGAAGAAAGCTTGATAAATTCAATACATATTAATAAAACAAGTCTGATCATTGACCAGCTATTTGGCTCTGATCATCATCCCACGTTATTCCAGCTTGTTTAAGAAAGAGAGCAATATTGTGTACAGATTAAGGATGCACCCTTTCTATTCGAGGGCAGTAACATATTTTAACTTGTATTTGGTATTTTTCTTCCACAATATAATATTATATATCATAGTAATATATATTGGAAATTCACACATAAAGTTTGAGGGAAATAATCAATTAATACAAACATACCCTCTTCTCATAAAATCAAAGAATAATCTTGAAAGATTCGCGTCGAACACGGTTTATTTTAATATCGTCGAACACAGTTCATTCGTCTGTTTATTTTTTTTAAATGTATTAACTAGTTCCCCTTTTTATTGAAACCTTTATTTAACCTGATTCCGTGTCTTTCTATCTACAAATCTTGTAATCAATTTTAAACATACAGAGCATCTAGAAGCCTAAAATTTGGTACACTTCCTCACACCTGATGACAATTCAATTTTACAAAATCTCTAACTTCTGGGTGGTCGAGAATGACCTAATTTCTTTTTTTTTTTTCATTTCAAATTTCAAAATCGATCTTTACTATACTTATAGAGCACCTATAAAATCTGATATTTGGTCAACTTTATCAAACCTGATGTCATTCAATACACGATGATAGTTCCCTGTCGCTTTCATTTTGACCCATATATATCTGATTGTTCAATGGCATGTGGCTGAAATATTTCTTTTCTTCTTTTTTCAGGCGTCATGTTAATAAAATATAAATATTTAGAAAGCCCTATTTTTATTAACTTATTATTTAAAAAGAAGAAAGCTTCCTCTGAATGTGGTCACCCAACTGTACTACGTAGATATTTGTAGACACATTTTAAGTATTGGTGGTAGATTTATATGCGAAATATCAAATTTTTGTTGTTATTGTTGTCGTGTCCAATGAAGTAGCAGTAGCAATGTCCACTAACTTGGTTGTGTAAAGCTACTTCTCTGGGTCCATGTCAATTTTATACAAAGTTGCAGCCATTGCTGTCCTTGAGAATAAATATCAAATTGAAGCTAACATATGTATTTTGGTCAAGCTCCATTGACATTTTAATGAGTTTGTAAAACAATAATAGCACAAGTGGGTCGGAACAGACATCAAATTCTCTAATTAAAATTCTAAGATAACTACGACTGGGAATTCAATGTGTTGAGATAAACCTAATAAAGAAATTGGTTGAAGGACGTTTGAGACAAAAGCACGTACTGCATTAGTGAACCAATGTATCAATCACTTTGAACAAACATGTTTGTGAAGTTCGACCAGTTTTAGAACTGATTCATCTGGAATATTTATCTTTATTTAAAACAATAGTGCAGACTGTGCAAACTTTTGCATGTATTGACAAGTTTTCGCTGAAATTATGTTAATTGTCTGTAATTAAAAACAAAAATACGCTTCCTGACCGCTCACATGTACCTTCTAGATGGCAGAGCGCCATCTAGTGCAACAAAAATCAACTAAGCGTTGATTTATGCTTTTCCCTGAGATTTTGCTGAGTTTGTTGTTGACACACTTTAAAATGTTATAACACCTTGATAAAGGTTGGCGTTCAGCCAATTGAAATATTGGTAAAATAAATGATATGTTGATCCAATATATGCCTTTTTATTTAAATACTTATTTTATAAACCAATGCATTTAAAAAAGGTTATTTGATCATTATTGTCGTGTATTGTAAATCATTGATTTTATGTACTTTTTTTTTATCATCATCCATGTTGTAATCAAAAGATGTTTCGAGAATAAATTGTTTTTATTATTGTGTGTGAAAAAATAAAAAGGTTTCGATCCGATTTCAAGACATTGATAATTCTTGTAACCTTGCAGAGAAACTGGCCACACATTTACAATACATCCACCCCAAGTACAATACAATAATATAAGCCATAAATACCAAAGGTTAACTATTGAAGCACTGATATAAAGAAAACAGTATGTATTCGTGATAAAATAACAATTATAAAAGTTTATAAAATAAAGTCCACAGAGGAGATCGAAGGTATCACGCGGCTAGAACAACAATAAAAAAGAGAACAAGGACAGAGAATGATACATCAGGAAATCCAACACACCGTATTGAGAGAATGTAGGCGGCTGTTGTCGGATGAGGAGGTTACTTGGCTCAGGGTCGTTGTCTCAATTAGGTCTCCATCCTTAACTATTATGGTGGTGGGTGTGGGACATCGTTTGTTTGTTAGTTAGTGTAGTTAGTGTTGTCTGCTATACATGTACCGACATGCCGTGTGTTCTAGCAACTATTCAGAATGTTAAGGCATCTCCTGATCACACCTGATGGCTTGTGTCATCTATCGGAATAAATATCCACTGATCGTTGATTACAAGAAAGGATAAGACGCTGCAACTTTTTTTATTTACTTTATTAAAGGAATATTTCGGGCAAGACCTTTTCCAACTAACTAAAATATCACGTTTTAGTTATCTGAAGAAGGGCTTCGGGGGGGGGGGGGGGGGGGGAGAAGTCCGACCACACCTCCCTGCGGTTCCCCCTGGACCCTTGGAATATTCGACCAAATTCTGGTTCGTTTCCAAGGTGACTAACGTGGCAACGACACTCATTTTCCAATGAAGAGCAACAATTGTCCTGGTGTGGAACTAACACCTACTCACATATTCTCATGCCCAGCAATGGCCGCAGCCTTGCAGAAAATTGACTTAGACCCAGAACTTTACACACCCAAGATAGTGGATATTGCTGCTGCTGTGATGGAGATGCATGGAGACATCTGAGACTCTTCTTTGGACACGACAACAACAACAACAAGAAGGGCTTCCCCAAAATCTTCCTCGAATCAAGTAAATAAAAATAATTCGACGTCTTATGTTTTTTTTTTTTCGTAATCTATCGAAATCTACAATCCGGTGATTTTGTTAGTTTTTTTACTTTTCCTCGAACTTTTATATGCTTCCTGTCAGTCATAATACCCCCTATTCAATTTATTTGTTGTGTGTTTTATTATTTGAACTATTTATGACATTCAACATGAATAGAGGCAGCTAAATAGTGACATCTAGAGATTAAAATATTCCGACGCAGAGTTTTTCTTAAATTTGAAATTAGCCATAGTTTAAACTATGATCAAATGCTGAATCTAAAGAATAATGGGGGGGGGGGGGGGGGGGGGTATATAATTATTTTTAAAACGACTTTTGAAAATTATCCCGCATGTGTTTCTTTTCAACGAAAAATCAAAATTTATACCAACGATTATTTCTCCTTGGTATAAATTTTGATTTTTCGTTGAAAAGAAACACATTCGGGGTAATTTTCAAATGTCGTTTTACAATCACAAGCCGCATTATATTATATTATGTAATTATTTGGTGGTTAGCAGTGTGTTCAAAAAAGAACATTGATGTTTCAATCTTTCTCGAGTTATTTATTTCCTCGACATCTCGGTAACTCACTGTAACCTTCTTCAGAGGATTGGGTTCCTGAATTCTTGCTACTAATTCAATACGCCATTTTGTAATATACATTCAAATATGAGACGCTCTGCGTACATTTTAGAAAATCGTGTTTAGAAGCGACCAGAAGCAGAATTGGGGAACTCATTCCCCTGAAGTGGAGCCAGCAAGTCTCTGAAACGTTGGTAACATGGCGAAGCTATCATCCTAATCATCATCATGATTGCAATATTTGGGAACATATCATCATTTTAAAAAATAATTATCGCAGTAAGAGGTATCTATGGGTTGTGTGTGATATTGACAATGTAAATTTTAAAAAGCGTTAAAGTAAAAAATGTAAAAATTATAAACAATAAAAAAAGCAGTAGTTTCTATTCTATTCATTGTGGTGATGGTGTTCATCTCCTTATTTGGAGTAAGTGGATACCTTTCCTGTTGATGGGAACATATGAGGTACACAAAGGTAGGAATATGTCTGTTAACATTTAGCTGGGCTTAGTAGGACAGCAGCCTTCAGGTCTAAGGTGGCCTTACCAGGAGTACAAGACATACTGTCCTGTCCAGGTTGACCGCCAAACTGAGGCAGTTAACAGGACTTGTGACGAGGGCTATCCATTACAAAATCTCACAAAGGAAAATCAGACGTTCTAAATGTTGTGGTAGTGTCACCCAGTTTGAAGAATGTGGCGGTTTGACCGGAACTGATCCTTCGTTGTAAGATCATGTGTCACTTTGTTGACATCTCCTATTGTCGGCCTAATGGTTGTTTGGCTGAGCGTCCACCGCTTCTTCAAACAATGTCTCGAACTTCCGGCATACCGGGCCCCCCACATTGGGAAACCGTGACACATTGTATCTATCAAATCTGGGGTTAATTGAAAAAAGAAGAAGCAGATATTCGTATTATGATGCATTAGCGAACCATCTGTTATGGAAATTCGAAACTATTTTAGACGCGTATGATTTTATTTTTTAAATAAACAATTTCTACTGCTCTTATTTCAATGGAAAATTAATGAGAGGGCTTGGCTCATCAGTGGTGAACCCTCCCAGCGGTTTCGCCAGATATACGTATAGGTAATAATTATACAGAGATATAATGCATTAGCATGCCCTCTCATCTGTTATAAGAGATGTAATCTATTTTTGACGCGAATGGTTCTTTTTGGTATAAAACAGTTTTCTACTCACACAGCCAAGATAGAGAACGACAGCTGTGATAGAGATACATGGAGACATATGAGGCTCTTCATTGGACGCAACAACAACAACAGTTTTCTATTTACATAGCCAAGATATAGAGGACATTGCGACTGCTGTGATAGAGATACACGGAGACATCTGAGGCTCTTCATTGGACACGACAACAACAGTTTTCTATTTACATAGCCAAGATATAGAGGACATTGCGACTGCTGTGATAGAGATACATGGAGACATCTGAGGCTCTTCATTGGACACGGCAACAACAACAGTTTTCTATTTACATAGCCAAGATATAGTGGACATTGCGACTGCTGTGATAGAGATACATGGAGACATCTGAGGCTCTTCATTGGATACAACAAAAACAACAGTTTTCTATTTACATAGCCAAGATATAGAGGACATTGCGACTGCTGTGATACATGGAGACATCTGAGGCTCTTCATTGGACATGACAACAACAACAACAGTTTTATACCACCCCCTCCCCTTACTACAATGATAAAATAATTGGAGAGTCTGGTTCATCAGTGGTGAGCCATTTTTATCTGAATCAGTCTTGTACAGCATGCTTCTAAAGCGTCAATAGTATGCAATTAACTATAGAATTTTAGCAATGGAGGTGTCTAAATAAGAACAAAGGTAAGAAGACATTTCCCGACCGCTAAAATCAACATTTAAATATGTCCGAAAGCATCTTTCATCATGGAGCTCTTATACTCCAGGCAGCACCCAACAACAGTCTCCAGGTTCGACGCATGTCCAGTGGCCATACGTCAAGGTTAGCGTATCACTGAAAAGACAAGTGTGGAATCAGCCGTGTTCTATAGTCTTCGCTTTCCTCATCCAAATGGACCACGACATTCGGCGAATCCATTTATCTCTTCCGAACACTGACTGCGGCCTTGTAGAATTTATATAAACCAAAGACTTCAAACGTCATTGTATTCATCCAGTTATATATTTGTTGACTATCGGATTGAGACAAGTCGTCCAAGAGTTCTTTTCTCTGTTTTAACAAGAAAAAGCAACTACATATTAGATGCATCTTGTATTCTTCTATTACATAGATCGCAGGTTAAAGGGCAGTCAGTCTCCCAGCGCATTGATCGATTTTCTGGGAATAACTCCCATAGGAGTCTCAGTTGCGCATTAAGTCTTTTAATTACCAGAGGAGTATTCGTGAGTAAGATATAGTTCTGCTCTTATTGGATTTTTTAAAGTGTTTAAAGTGACTGTAATGAGAGGTATTTAAGATTTGCGCTTTGTCCTTTTAAATGCTTTGTTTAGTTGCTATTCGAATAATACCGGGTATTTCCTTAGATAACACTGATAGACAAAACTTGAGGAAGTTGTACCTTATAGCATATATATATCGGGATTCAGAAAATAACTCTGAGAGATATATATATATATGCTATAAGGTACAACTTCCTTAAGTTTTGTCTATCAGTGTAATATATAATGAAAGGTTTTAGAACGAAGATTATAGCTGTTTCTCTTATTTTTTATTTAATTTGATAAAATAAATATTTCTACTTCACTCTTGAACTTTTCGTTAGATTGGATTCTTGTAAATAGATTGGGTGTTATATCGCCTTATGTGTGTGTTTAAGTTAAAATTTTGGTTGATAGATAAATTTAACGAAACAGCGTTGTTTATCCAGTATAAAACAGGCAGATAACCCTGGCGCTATGCGGTTTGGCGTATTGGAGAATCTGGAATAAGTCCTAGGCAGGGCTATGTCCACACATGGAGATGGAATGTGAGATTGCTAAGCCGCGATTGGTCAAGCTCGCTGGACATTCGAATCGCTGATTGGCTTCGAGGGATCGGCCTTGGACGGAACATGAATCACGGCCTTGGAGAAATGACATCAGAAAGGATGAAGCTGTTTTTTAATTGAGGCTGTAATTTGGAACCTTGGGCAACGTTTCCTGATTCATCGGTGAAAGTTGATAGTTTAAACCTTTTTGTCTCTTGGTTCTTTCTTTTGCCCTGGCTTGATCGTTCATTGATTTTTTTCTGGAATTAGTGGTGCAAATTATTTTTTATTTAATGTGAATTCTATTCAACCCTGGTTGCTTCAAACTGCTCCCTCACTTGTCAAACTGCCGTTTACTGTCACCTGGTGTTCACATTTTCACTCTGCGCCCTTCCAACCTTTCTCCAAGGACCTTTTCCTTGTGGCGCGCAGAAATTTTGTTCGGTTGCTGTTTTTGGGCCTTAAAAAAGTTTCACGAAGGAACTTGTAGAAGTCGTGTTAATTGTTACACACACTTCTTTAGTTTCTCTGTTCTTGAGCAGGCTCTGTCAGATCCCTATGGCATCAATTGTCTTCGGTCCACCAGTCCAATTCTTTTTACCGTTCTCTTTACACTAATTTACCTCCCAGAACTTTAATAAATCAATTCCATCTTAAAATAGGTTTCTTGTAATAATGCGAGTTTAAATATAAATAGGTTTTTTAATCTTGCGATCGATGTTACGTAACTTTATATCGCGATCATGATCTGAACGATGTCTTCATCAATATTCTATTGTATGAAGGACGAAGTCTTTTTCCTTAAAGTTTTATTTTTCCTTTTATTCCCCATTTTTCATATTTGCTTATATATGCGGATTTACTATCACAGACAAAACATAAAGACGTAGAAGGTATTTATTTGGTGGTCGTCTTTTTTTTTTTTTTTTTTTTGAAAGAGACAGAGGCAATTTTGTTCATACTTGATTATCTCATGTGTCTTCAATAAAGGTGTCTTCAATAATCTACCAACACATGTCTTCCACAGGCCACACATTCAACCTCAGCCAACCGACCATCCACTACCATCACTTTCCGAACCAACACCAAAGATTGGTGTTGGAAGCTATAACCTCTGCCAAGCTGAATAGTTTTAATAGGAAAATAGACATACCAGATATTTATAAAGTATTCTTATCCTGATGTTTTACTGTCCTCCCTTCATAGTGATATTCCGGTCTCCCCTAATGTGTTAGATTTAGAATTAACCTCATTGTCTTTTCCCTATATTTTTTGCATATTTTTGCATATCTTAATTGTAATCATAGTAGTATTTTGTTTCTCCGTCTATAAAAAAAATGTAAATATGCTAAAATTTCGCATACCATAGTATAAATAAGCTTGTATCTTTTGGAATCTCTTAGCCTTTTAGCCAGTAGAAGGGCGTGTGGCCCGAAAGCTCGCTCGCGTTTATTAAAAAAGAAACTAATCTTCCTTCATGTTTTACTTTATTTGGTCACTGTAATATCTTTCAGAGTTATTGTCTAGTAGCTATGAGGAGGATAAAACTACTTATTGAGTTCTATCAATGATCGTCTTTGAAAAATTCACGTAAAATAAAAATTCTTCAAATTTGCAATTAATTATTTCTTATTAAGCGATATATAATAATTCACAAATTTCTCTCTTTCTACCTCATCAACAAAATTTCTGAATACGGTCTTGTACATTTGTTATTTTCGCAGCATACATCATACGGTCCACAGTCAAAAAGAAACTCAATAGATCCGAAACAAATTACTCAGTTGGCAAATTGGTTAAAAATTCCCGGGTTGACCTGAAAGGAAATATCTCACGGTAGCCGGCAATCCACACAATTCTTTACTCAGTTGTTGGAATGAGGTATTCTTACAGTACCTGTGGTAATATCCGTTATGAATAGATAACGGTTTTTAGTTTGGAATTTTGTTTTCTGAATGTTGGGTAGGTTTAGTGAAAAACCTGCAGTCCACGAGCTGTTAGCAATTAACTAACAATGAAACGATTAACAATGGCGAATTCCAAACATGGCGATTGGACTCGGATCAGGTAGACCTTCAGAAATCCCAAGAAATCCTTGGACCATCGCGACCTTCGGGCGATTTAAGGCTTTCTCCTCATTTTTTGGAAACATCCTCTTTGTCTGATTGTATTTAAAATCTGGAATATTTCTTGCAGTCGCTAACAATCTGGCTGTCAGAGCTGGGTCTGGTTGTCTATTGTGTTGCCAGACCAATTTCTTGTTGCCAGCGAATGTTGATCGGTATCATCTTATCCTCAGCGTGGATTCCGAGGATTTGTAATTAGGCCTACGCTACTTGCATACGGATATCGGTCCGGGATTTACAAGAGAAATACCTGTTTTTATTTTAATAGCTCCATTTGAAGATATTCCAGTTTTTTTATTCCCTATAGTCGACTCTTGTTGAAATAACCAACCATTATTCCAGTTCTTGTTTGGAATGATAAGCAAAACGGCTTCTCCGAGGATGAGTCTGTTGTTTTATTATATTTTCTTCTTAAGATATTTCTTGGATTTTACAAAGTCGTCTACAGAAGTAGGTGATGAATAAAACACCAGTCAGTTCTTGTTTGCTTTCTGAATGTGTAGACGTGTGACAATTGACAATTAAACAACTTTATTGACATATCGTCAATCTTTACACTCAAAGGGAGTTATAAGGTAATAATAATGGTAGAAATGAAGAGAGATATATACAATCGACGTAGCTCTCTCCGAAGGTTGGTCCGGATCAGGAGCTTAAAGCCGCCTTGAAACTAGACAGATCCCTGCCATTTGGGGAGTTCATGTTCGGAACATGTTGGATGATAACGTCGAAGAATTTGTCGAGAAGAATTTTGTCTTCAGGCGTGAGTCTGTAGACGTGTGGTGCACTTACAGAATAACCGGCAACCCGCTAACTACCCATTATGATTATCATGGGCTGTACCAAATATACTTTGGTTAAGTAAAAAATGCATAGGCTCGTAAAAACAGCATAAATAGAGTGAAGGGGCTAAAGATTGACATTTTAGGTGATTTGTACAATTTGGGGTCTTGTCATGGGAATGATGCAAAGATAGGTTAAACGATTAAGTACAAGATGTCAGACTTCACAAGTTAGGAAATTTGTGAAATACTTCAAATTCTACTTTTTCATTCTTTCGTCTAGAAGCTTTTAAAATCCGATTAAAAAAAACCATCGTCGCAATTGCTCATAATATATATAAAAATATAAATTTTTCGGAAATATGACATCTTCAAAGAGCAAATTTTATAAGTTCCAGGTAAAGTGAGGTCTCCCAAACTGCTAAATCCATTATGCAACGTTGCGTAAGCCTAATTTCATCAACATTGTTATCTATAAGAATAGCGGCCGTCCAAGAAACCACAATTGCGGCTGTAAAAGAGACCGTTTCTCTTTGTGAAGGAACTCGTAATTTCCTTTTAACTCCCCGGATGTGGTGGCCTCATCTCGTTGGTTGGGACAGTCGCTGCTGTAATTGAATGGTCACGTGACTTCTACAAAGGCCACGGTCACGGTCAGTTTTTTTACATGACCTCGTTACCAGCCTGGTGTTTGGTTGGACTTTTTTATGGCCGTCTTTTTGGTGAAAGTTTTGCTATTGTCTCGACACGTGGTTTCCAAACAATTTATACAAACTAAAAGTAGAGATTTCTACACCTTTCTTTCCCAAATTGATCAATTAGAGAAATAAAAATAAGAAAATATTCACACTAGACGAAGCCCTCTCCGGACGTCTGGATCCTATCAGGAGCTACAAGCCGCCTTGAATGTGCCCTTGTCAATTACGGAGTTCTTGTTCCCAACATGCTCAATGATAAAGTTGAGGAATTTGCAGAGAATTATCTTGTGTTCAGGCGAGAGTGGCTTGAGGAGTTTCTTCCTATCATGACGGAATAGGTTCGTTAACACGATTTACCCCTTATAAAGTCCTTATATAGAGGGCTCAGGAAAGATTTATCGTTCGGTTATTTGAATATATCGATTAGCTGATCCACGAGATCCAAATCGAAGAGTATAGAAGTCTCAAAAAGATCAGGAGCGGTCTGGAGCTCATGGGTCCACGGGGCAGGTAGTGGAAGTGGTGGGGCTACTACGGCTGGAACTGATTCCTCCTCATGGGGAGTGGGCGGCGCTGGTTCGGCAGGCTGAGTCGCAGTGGAGCGACGGGGCGAAGTGTGAGCCGCGGGACCATTACTTGGTACCTCCACAGATGGAGCAGGGGGTGCTGGTACAGGAGGCGCGGGTTCTAGCTGGCTGAGCAGCTGAGGCGTGGTCGGTGATGGGACATCAGTGGGGGAGGGCGATTGATGCTTGCTTGGGGCCGATGGTCTGCCTAGCAAGCATGGGGCAGTTGACCTCGGTGACCTTGGTTGTTGCATTTCGAACACCTTATTCCGATGGTCAGGGAACGTCGACAAGGTGTCGCCTTTAGTTTTGATGTCGAGGCAGGTGGACAGCCTCTCGATATTTATGCCGACGTGGGGGAAGATGTAGGCCTCGCGGTGACCGTCAGTGTAGCCATACACCCCAGCTTTGAGTTGCTTGGGGGCTATGGATGTAACGCGCCCATAAGGCCGCAGGGCGTCGGTGATGACCGCGTCTTCCACGTATAAAGGGAGATATCCGATTATCAGTTTCTCCGACCTTCTACGGAAAGGGAAGGTCCTAAGGATCGTGCCTTCGATTTCAAGGGCCCGTCAATGAGGCGTTCCGCAAGAGTCTTGGTGGTCAGACCTACCAGGACATGTCCATTCATTCTCGTGAGCTGGATGATGTGTCTGGCCCCTACGACCACTTTATCTATCGCCTGAAGATATTGGTAAGGCGCATAGTCAGGGCAGTGGTCTATATAGACGCAGGATCTCGAGAAAGAGTGGCCGCTCACTCGAGTGTGTGAACACGGGACTCTTTTAAGGAAGAATCTCTAAGTTCCGTTCAACTCCCACACATGAGCAAGAATCAGAGCCATTTGGACAATTTTAAATGAAAAACTGTTTTTTTATTACGTTGAATGGCGATCATTAAGTTGGGAACCAGGCCGACATGCGAATTCTTTTCATAACAAACGGATTTCACCTTTTGGAATATATCCTTATTGTTCTTGTTCGGAACACTGTAAACACATATATGTTTATAGGGATAGATACTTCCTTTTGGTATATACACTCATGGACAAACCTTAAGGAAGTTGTACCTTTTAGCATGTATATTGGGACTCAGACAATAACTCTGAAAGATATTACAGTGACCTTTATTGAAGACACACGAGATATCCAATATACACTCATGGACAAAACTTAAGGAAGTTGTACCTTTTAGCATGTATATCGGGATTCAGACAATACCTCTGAAAAATATCCCAGTAACCTTTATTGAAGACACACGAGATAACCAAGTGTGTATACACTCATGGACAAAACTTAAGGAATTTGTGCCTTTTATCATGTATATCGGGATTCAGACAATAACTCTGAAAGATATTACAGTGACCTGTACTGAAGACACACGAGATAACCAAGTGTGTATACACTCATGGACAAAACTTAAGGAATTTGTACCTTTTACCATGTATATCGGGATTCAGACAATAACTCTGAAAGATATTACAGTGACCTGTACTGAAGACACACGGGATAACCGAGTGTGGACAAAATTGTCTCTTTCTTCTTAGAAAAACAGACGACCTGCGACATCAAACACTTTCCACTTCCTTAAGGTTTGTGTCCATGAGTGTAGATATTATATATAGATGAGTATTTCGATGTTAGAATAATGATCTATAAAATAAGGAATCGCCTCTCCCGTCCAAATAGACATTAGAATTAGGCGCTATCTATTGATCGCCGCTGCAAACTAGCGGAGTCGTTTCAGCGTCAACACCACAACACCAGCAAGCTGAGAAGTGTCTACCTGGAGCCCTTGGTTTCTGACTAATGGCCCCTGTCAGTCCAGGATGGACTCTGTATGTAGGTAATTGTGCTAACACTCTTTAGAAGTGGTGGAATGGCTCGAGTCGATCTAATCTCCTCTCTTGTTCACATCCCGTCTAACTTAACTCTCCCAATGGGATGATGTCTCTGTTTGACACTTGTTGACACTTGTGACATTTTCAAAGTGGAATTCGTGTCCTGATCACGGTTGATGGCGGTACATCTGCGACCTATAATGTTCCAGATAGGTCCAATGATACATTCATAAATACAAAAACCTCATTTTGTAGAGTTTAAGCTGTTTATTCATTGTGAAAACAAGAGCGAAATTGTACTGGGATCAATCAGGTGGATACATTAGAAGGCATGGCTTGATCGTGCAACTGAAGGTTGCTAATGGCTTATCTGTCGAATTAAATATCAACTAATTATTGATTTTTAATTATTCCAGAATTGTCCACAAATGCCCTTTCTCAAGAAAAGCTAACCAAGTACGCGTTCCGGATGCTAGCTGTACCTCAACGACCAACTTTCTTGTCATTCGGGCATCCTAAAAAATCCCGAAACGGGTATTTATGGCCTATAATAGGTATAAACGGCCTTTTAAAAATATTTTATCCTTTGTATTTGCATACCTACTTGGAAGAACACTAGGTAGGCCGAGATGACAGTTTCTTAAGATGACAGTTTCTTAAGATGACAGTTTATTAAGATGACAGTTTCTTAAGATGATAGTTTCTTAAGATGACAGTTTCTTAAGATGATAGTTTCTAAAGATGACAGTTTCTTAAGATGATAGTTTCTTAAGATGATAGTTTCTTAAGATGATAGTTTCTTAAGATGACAGTTTCTTAAGATGATAGTTTCTTAAGATGACAGTTTCTTAAGATGATAGTTTCTTAAGATGATAGTTTCTTAAGATGATAGTTTCTTAAGATGATAGTTTCTAAAGATGATAGTTTCTAAAGATGACAGTTTCTTAAGATGATAGTTTCTAAAGATGATAGTTTCTAAAGATGACAGTTTCTTAAGATGATAGTTTCTTAAGATGATAGTTTCTAAAGATGACAGTTTCTTAAGATGATAGTTTCTTAAGATGATAGTTTCTTAAGATGACAGTTTCTTAAGATGATAGTTTCTTAAGATGACAGTTTATTAAGATGACAGTTTCTTAAGATGATAGTTTCTTAAGATGACAGTTTCTTAAGATGATAGTTTCTAAAGATGACAGTTTCTTAAGATGACAGTTTCTTAAGATGATAGTTTCTTAAGATGATAGTTTCTTAAGATGATAGTTTCTTAAGATGACAGTTTATTAAGATGACAGTTTCTTAAGATGATAGTTTCTTAAGTTGATAGTTTCTAAAGATGATAGTTTCTAAAGATGACAGTTTCTTAAGATGATAGTTTCTAAAGATGATAGTTTCTAAAGATGACAGTTTCTTAAGATGATAGTTTCTTAAGATGATAGTTTCTAAAGATGAAAGTTTCTTAAGATGATAGTTTCTAAAGATGATAGTTTCTTAAGATGACAGTTTCTTAAGATGACAGTTTCTTAAGATGATAGTTTCTTAAGATGATAGTTTCTAAAGATGATAGTTTCTTAAGATGATAGTTTCTAAAGATGATAGTTTCTTAAGATGACAGTTTCTTAAGATGACAGTTTCTTAAGATGATAGTTTCTTAAGATGATAGTTTCTTAAGATGATAGTTTCTAAAGATGACAGTTTCTAAAGATGATAGTTTCTTAAGATGACAGTTTCTTAAGATGATAGTTTCTAAAGATGATAGTTTCTAAAGATGACAGTTTCTTAAGATGATAGTTTCTTAAGATGATAGTTTCTAAAGATGACAGTTTCTTAAGATGATAGTTTCTAAAGATGATAGTTTCTTAAGATGACAGTTTCTTAAGATGACAGTTTCTTAAGATGATAGTTTCTTAAGATGATAGTTTCTAAAGATGACAGTTTCTTAAGATGATAGTTTCTAAAGATGATAGTTTCTTAAGATGACAGTTTCTTAAGATGACAGTTTCTTAAGATGACAGTTTCTTAAGATGATAGTTTCTTAAGATGATAGTTTCTTAAGATGATAGTTTCTAAAGATGATAGTTTCTTAAGATGATAGTTTCTAAAGATGACAGTTTCTTAAGATGATAGTTTCTTAAGATGATAGTTTCTAAAGATGAAAGTTTCTTAAGATGATAGTTTCTAAAGATGATAGTTTCTTAAGATGACAGTTTCTTAAGATGACAGTTTCTTAAGATGATAGTTTCTTAAGATGATAGTTTCTAAAGATGATAGTTTCTTAAGATGATAGTTTCTAAAGATGATAGTTTCTTAAGATGACAGTTTCTTAAGATGACAGTTTCTTAAGATGATAGTTTCTTAAGATGATAGTTTCTTAAGATGATAGTTTCTAAAGATGACAGTTTCTAAAGATGATAGTTTCTTAAGATGACAGTTTCTTAAGATGATAGTTTCTAAAGATGATAGTTTCTAAAGATGACAGTTTCTTAAGATGATAGTTTCTTAAGATGATAGTTTCTAAAGATGACAGTTTCTTAAGATGATAGTTTCTAAAGATGATAGTTTCTTAAGATGACAGTTTCTTAAGATGACAGTTTCTTAAGATGATAGTTTCTTAAGATGATAGTTTCTAAAGATGACAGTTTCTTAAGATGATAGTTTCTAAAGATGATAGTTTCTTAAGATGACAGTTTCTTAAGATGACAGTTTCTTAAGATGATAGTTTCTTAAGATGATAGTTTCTTAAGATGATAGTTTCTTAAGATGATAGTTTCTTAAGATGATAGTTTCTTAAGATGATAGTTTCTTAAGATGACAGTTTCTTAAGATGATAGTTTCTTAAGATGATAGTTTCTTAAGATGACAGTTTCTTAAGATGACAGTTTCTTAAGATGATAGTTTCTTAAGATGATAGTTTCTTAATATGATAGTTTCTTAAGATGATAGTTTCTAAAGATGATAGTTTCTTAAGATGACAGTTTCTTAAGATGATAGTTTCTTAAGATGACAGTTTCTTAAGATGACAGTTTCTTAAGATGATAGTTTCTTAAGATGATAGTTTCTTAAGATGATAGTTTCTAAAGATGACAGTTTCTTAAGATGACAGTTTCTAAAGATGATAGTTTCTAAAGATGACAGTTTCTTAAGATGATAGTTTCTTAAGATGACAGTTTCTTAAGATGATAGTTTCTTAAGATGATAGTTTCTTAAGATGATAGTTTCTTAAAGAACATTAAATTCAAGAAACGCACTCCATCTCTTTTATTTACAGAAGCCGTGTTGTTGCTTCTACAGAGAGATTATTGACACAACCCGGGTTCCTAAAATGCACATGTGAAATCAAAGTTGAATATTGGAACGTTGTTATATTTAGCTCCACTACTCTTATCTCCATGAATTAAAAGAATGCCATCTCCTTATCATGCAACTAAAATTTGTATAAACTAGATATTTATTCCGACAGATGGCACAAGCCATCAGTAACTTTTAGTTACCAGATCAGGTAGATATCTTTCTCTTAATTTATCCATCCCATCCATAACAATTGTTCAATTTTATACTGTTTTTTCTTATGTCTATAGTTCGTTTAAAATACCTTTTTGCTAATAGTTCATCTTCAGTACTGGTATAAAACACAGGACAATATAATAGTAGAATGGTTTGGTAGATTAGACTGGTGAAACCGCTGGGAGGATTCACCACTGATGAGACAGAACCTCCTATTATTTGTCAACCATTGTTTTAAAGGGTCAGTAGAAGTTTGTTTTATCTAAAAATAAATTTGCATGCTATAAATAGTTTTTATATTTCAATGAGGAGATTTCTGTTTATCTCTAATAATTAAAAGATCAGATTTCCGACACAAATTTGCTGTTTCTGAACTCAGCTTTCACTGAGCACCACTAAGGGTGCTGTTCTCGCCCTCAGTTTCCCTGGCGCCATCTATCAACACATTTTAGAATTAATTTTGGCCATCGTGCTAGCTCCGATATATTTTTGTCGTTTGTTGAGATCACGATGGCCCAAACCTCGAATATGGAACCTGTAAATATATTTTTTAATATTATAAATTAATATGTGGAAAAAATAATAGGAAAAAATAACCTGCTCCACGCTGACGAGGGCCAACAGCCCGAAACGCGTTCGTGGTTGGCTTTTCTTGATTTATCAAGAAAATAGGTTTGCCAAATATCAGGGAACAGGCTTATTCAACGTTTGGTTGATTTCTGTTCCACCAGATGGACTCTGCCATCTAATGAATGTTCTGAAAAACGAAGCAAATAATACCTTCTTAAGCTTTTTTCCTCAAGAAATCCCTAAATACTTTCGTCCAAATTTTTATAATACTCAATTTGTTACAAACCACGGAAATTTCAAAAGTTTTTTAAAATAGAAAAAAGGCAGTGGAGGATTCAAGTTGTTTTTGTGGTATTGAGGAACAAACCTCAAGACATCTACTGATCGATTGCCCAGCATTTCAAGATTATAGAATGAAGAATGAACTAGTTGTTTGTGAACTTAACGATTTGATTTCCGATAAAAATTCATTTTTAAAATTCAATTCATTTTGTAAATGCATTCTAAACTTTCTACAAAATCTGGATTTCTAATGTTTTCATGCGTTGAATAATGTAAATAACTTATGTAAATAAACTTTTCTCCTTGTTTGGCGCAAGTATCCCTTGCGGGATATAGCGCTTTGGAAATAAAATAATTGGAATTGGAATTATAATTATAAATGTAATCTAAAATGCACACGTGCTGGTGGTCAGGATATGTCTTTTTTGTTTTAAATAAATTATCGTATAATTAGAACTTCTAATTAAGAAATGGCTAATTCTTCCGTCATATTCGGATTTCAGGATGTGGCTTACAGCAGTAAACTTGTGACTCCTTGTACACAGGGCGAGTGAGGAGGGAGGTCTAGATATACACAGTGTGGCAAATAATTTTTAAGACTCGCGCTAGATAAAAGCCAATAGCAGAGCCAGTTATGAAATTGCGCATGCGTATATATATTCGAAGCCTTATCTAGCGCGTGGCTTTGTTTCAGCCATTTTGGTTAACTCTTTAAAACCATACAGGCGATTTTTGAGAGGTAAAAATATTTGTTCGTCGGAATTCTGAGATGGAACAGAGAGCGGTCATTAAATTTAATGCTAAACTTGGTAGAAGTGCATCGGAGACATATATTTTGATGAAGCAAGTTTATGGTACGTTATGTTTGAGTAAATCAAATGTTTTCATTTGGCACAGACGTTTTTCGGATGGAAGATATACGCTAGAAGAGGATAAGCATACTGGACGACCAAGTTCTTCGAAGACACCAGAAAGTATAGAAAAAGTGCGAGAATTTGTTGCAAACAATCGCAGTGCATCTCTGAGAATGATGGCAGAGGTTTTACACATCAACAAAGAAACGATTCGAACCATTCTGCATGAAGATTTGGGTAAAACTAAAGTCTGTGCTAAATTTGTTTCACACACTTTAACGGGCGAGCAGAAATCATTGAGAATTGCACATTGCAGGGACATCATTTTTGCCTATGAAAATGATTCAAACTTCTTGAAATCAATTGTTACGGGTGAAGAAACATGGTGTTTTCAGTATGACCCAAAGACAAAGCGCCAAAGTGCCGAATGGAAGTCAAAAACTCTCCACAAGCCAAAAAAACGCGAAAAGTGCTATCAAAAATCAAAACAATGCTGATTACCTTTTTCGATAGTATAGGTATTATCCATAAAGAATTTGTTCCCGCTGGACAAACCATTACTGGAGAGTATTATTTAAACGTTTTGAAACGTTTGATTGCCAGAATTCGTCGCATTCGTCCAGAATATCGCGATGAAGACAGTTGGTGTTTGCTGCATGATAATGCACCGAGTCACTCCTCACTCATTGTTCGTCGCTTTTTGGCCAAAAATAACGTCTGTGTGTTGAATCATCCTCCGTACTCGCCTGATTTAGCACCAGGTGACTTTTATTTATTCCCAAAAATAAAATTGAAGTTAAAAGGTTTTTTTAAAATGATATTCCGACCATCCAGAGAGCTGCGACGAGCACTTTGGAGGCGATTCCTCAAAGTGGCCTGCAAGAGGCATTTAATTCCTTATTAAATCGTTGTAACATATGTATTGAATCCGGAGGGGATTATTTTGAATAAAAAAATAGTAGAAATTGAATTAGCTTGTTTCTGTTTCATTTTACAAACCCATTCTTAAAAAATATTTGCCACACTGTGTATACATTCATGTAATACAACAATATTGGACTTAGAGAGCAACTTGAAGGGCACACCGGACTTGATGGTACTGAGATGGTACAACGCTAAACTGCTAAGTTATCCATCCACAGGTCACTGGTCCAAACAAAACAAATATAATAAAAACAAATACTGTACTTGATACTCTATTGTGCTAAGTATTTCACCACTATTGTCGCAGATTCCATTAATGCGCAATATTTATTATTCTACCATTGTTATGGAATATATTTTTCCATTATTGTCCTAGATATTTAACCATTTTTGTTGCATATATCTAGTCATTATTGTGATAGATATTTAACACCTATTGTTGCATTTATCTTGTCATTATTGTGATATATATTTAACACCTATTGTTGCATTTATCTTGTCATTATTGTGATAGATATTTAAAACCTATTGTCGCATTTATCTTGTCATTATTGTGATAGATATTTAACACCTATTGTTGCATTTATCTTGTCATTATTGTGATAGATATTTAACACCTATTGTTGCATTTATCTTGCCATTATTGTGATAGATATATTTAACACCTATTGTTGCCTTTATCTTTTCATTATTGTGATAGATATTTAACACCTATTGTTGCATTTATCTTGTCATTATTGTGATAAATATTTAACACCTATTTTTGCATTTATATTGTCATTATTGTTATAGATATTTAACACCTATTGTTGCATTTATATTGCCATTATTGTGATAGATATGTAACACCTATTGTTGCATTTTTTTTTATCTTGTCATTATTGTGATAGATATTTAACACCTATTGTTGAATTTATCTTTCCATTATTGTGATAGATATTTAACACCTATTGTTGAATTTATCTTTCCATTATTGTGATAGATATTTAACAGCTATTGTTGCAAATATCTTGTCATTATTGTGATAGATATTTAACACCTATTGTTGAATTTATCTTTCCATTATTGTGATAGATATTTAACAGCTATTGTTGCATATATCTTGTCATTATTGTGATATATATTTAACACCCATTGTTGCATTTATCTTTCCATTATTGTGATAGATATTTAACACCTATTGTTGCATATATCTTGTCATTATTGTGATAGATATTTAACACTTATTGTCGCATTTATCTTGCCATTATTGTGATAGATATTTAACACCTATTGTTGCATATATCTTGCCATTATTGTGATAGATATTTAGCACCTATTGTTGCATATATCTAGTCATTATTGTGATAGATTTTTAACACCTATTGATGCATATATCTTGCCATCATTGTGATAGATTTTTAACATTTATTGTTGCATTTATCTTGTTATTATTTTGATAGATATTTAACACCTATTGTTGCATATATCTTGTCATTATTGTCCTAGATATTTAACACTTATTGTTGCATATATCTTGTCATTATTGTCCTAGATATTTAACCATTATTGTTGCATATATCTTGTCATTATTGTCCTAGATATTTAACCATTATTGTCTGATATATAATATATATATTGCCATTATTGTCCTAGATATTTAACCATTATTGTCTGATATATATTATATATATTGCCATTATTGTCCTAGATATTTAACCATTATTGTCTAATATATATTGCCATTATTGTCCTAGATATTTAACCATTATTGTCTAATATATATTGCCATTATTGTCCTAGATATTTAACCATTATTGTCTAATATATATTGCCATTATTGTCCTAGATATTTAACCATTATTGTCTAATATATATTGCCATTATTGTCCTAGATATTTAACCATTATTGTCTAATATATATTGCCATTATTGTCCTAGATATTTAACCATTATTGTTTAATATATATTGCCATTATTGTCCTAGATATTTAACCATTATTGTCTAATATATATTGCCATTATTGTCCTAGATATTTAACCATTATTGTTTAATATATATTGCCATTATTGTCCTAGATATTTAACCATTATTGTCTAATATATATTGCCATTATTGTCCTAGATATTTAACCATTATTGTCTAATATATATTGCCATTATTGTCCTAGATATTTAACCATTATTGTTTAATATATATTGCCATTATTGTCCTAGATATTTAACCATTATTGTCTAATATATATTGCCATTATTGTCCTAGATATTTAACCATTATTGTCTAATATATATTGCCATTATTGTCCTAGATATTTAACCATTATTGTTTAATATATATTGCCATTATTGTCCTAGATATTTAACCATTATTGTCTAATATATATTGCCATTATTGTCCTAGATATTTAACCATTATTGTTGCATATATCTTGCCATTATTGTCCTAGATATATTACCATTATTGTTGCATATATCTTGTCATTATTGTCCTAGATATTTAACCATTATTGTTGCATATATCTTGTCATTATTGTCCTAGATATTTAACCATTATTGTCTGATATATATTATATATATTGCCATTATTGTCCTAGATATTTAACCATTATTGTCTGATATATATTATATATATTGCCATTATTGTCCTAGATATTTAACCATTATTGTCTGATATATATTATATATATTGCCATTATTGTCCTAGATATTTAACCATTATTGTCTAATATATATTGCCATTATTGTCCTAGATATTTAACCATTATTGTTTAATATATATTGCCATTATTGTCCTAGATATTTAACCATTATTGTCTAATATATATTGCCATTATTGTCCTAGATATTTAACCATTATTGTTTAATATATATTGCCATTATTGTCCTAGATATTTAACCATTATTGTCTAATATATATTGCCATTATTGTCCTAGATATTTAACCATTATTGTTGCATATATCTTGCCATTATTGTCCTAGATATATTACCATTATTGTTGCATATATCTTGCCATTTTTGTCCTAGATATTTAACCATTATTGTTGCATATATATTGTTATTATTTCAATAGACATTTCACACAAATATTTGCCATATATATATATGTCGTATCCGTCGTGGTCGAATGGAAGGGCCCAGCCGTTATGCATGTATGCTTCTAAAAATAACTTGTTCCACACTCGTGAGCGCGCGCTGGCTCCCACGTTTATTTTGTACAGATTTATAGATGGGTGAATTTGTATTTTCATTTTAACATATATATTATGGAGAAATTATATTATACATATTGAGCATTAGGCAAATTATGACATATATATATATGTATATCCTGAATTAATTAATAGTAAGGTGCCATCGTGATTTCAATTTGCGAATATATTCCTTTTCATTATTAGAGTGGAGTAAATATCGAGAATAAATAGTAGAATATGGTTTAAATATACAATCAAGAAGCTAGACTTTGCGATAATGACCTCTGAAATACAACTCTATAACTTAGCTACAACACACACAGCTAGAGAAAATATAATGAAATAAAATATCTTCTCTAGACAATGTATCTTTTTGTAAATATTTGTTGTGGTTAGGCTATATGATATTAGTTAAACAAGTCAATAAGTCTCCGGAGTTTCTTATTTCCTTTTATTCCCAACTCTAGCTTTCGTAGCCTTTCTTTTGGAATACATAATAAACAATAATATCAAACATGGATGTGATAATATTGCCACGTGGAAAATTAGAGAAGACAAAAATTTCAGGAGGAGACAACAATTTATTTCAGGCAAGGACAAACTATGAATGGTAAACAAAAGATAAGCCACGAGGGAAATTTACAGAGTAGCAAAATAAAAACATAAAAAAATGACCACTCTGTTAATAAAAAATAATAAAATTAATAAATACTATGTTACATAAATAAAATTAATAAATACTATGTTACAATATTGTATATTTGAACTCCTGTAAAGGGGCTATGAAAGCTAGAGCTGGCAATAAGAAGAAATAAGAAACTCCGGAGACTTATTGACTTGTTTAATTGATATTTAGGAGATTTAAATATATATGATATTGGGGTAGTTACACTATGGATAATACAATAATCATGGACAAAACTTAAGGAAGTTGTACCTTTTATCATTTATATCGGGATTCAGACAATAACTCTGAAAGATATTACAGTGACATTTATTGAAGACACACGAGATAACCAATATAAACTCATGGACAAAACTTAAGGAAGTTGTACCTTTTACCATGTATATCGGGATTTAGACAATAACTCTGAAATAATTTACAGTGGCCTTTATTGAAGACACACGAGATAACCAATATAAACTCATGGACAAAACTTAAGGAAGTTGTACCTTTTACCATGTATATCGGGATTGAGACAATAACTCTGAAATATATTACAGTGACATTTATTAAAGACACACGAGATAACCAATATACATTCATGGACAAAACTTAAGGAAGTTGTACCTTTTACCATGTATATCGGGATTCAGACAATAACTCAGAAATATATTACAGTGACCTTTATTGAAGACATATGGCATAACCAATTGTGAACAAAATTGATTCTGTCCTCATAAAAAAATATATATATATAGAAGACAGGCGACTTCAATAACTTTCCACTTCCTTAAGTTTGAATGTATTTTAAATGAACTTTATAGCACACACATTGTTTAAACTTACAACTGTCGTGTATATTCCGTAAATTGAAGAAATCTTTCACCAAAAGATTTTCATAAATGAAAATACTGCGCTTCTGATAGATCAATTAAAAAAGCAAAACTTCAAATATATGAATATATTCATACAAAAAAAGAAGTATTTTATATATTGTGGCAGAGAAATAATTTATATTTTATTATTTAATTTAAATATTCTCAATGTGAATATTTGAAACAGATTTTTATTATTTTATATTTGGAAAATCATCATTTAGTTACCTAGCTTGCTTGCTCAATATTCTCTAGCTGTAGATAGTTGGGTTAATAATTGTCGACTGGTGACGTCATCAATAAATACTGACACATCTTAAGATATTCCAAGACTGATTACTAAGCTACAATATTATAAAAAAAATACTCATATCATATATCATTATAAATATTTTGACAATTTGCATATGATAATTATGTTCATATATTGGGAGAGAAATAGTTCTACTGAGCGGGTAAGATATGAAGTTGCTATATTCTACATTCGGTGAAATTGGTTTACAACAGAGCTACGGTCATCTTCAGGTGCCGAACTTTCTGCAGTAGAGTATTAGAATGATGTTGGACAATTTAAATAATTTTATTGATTCTTCTAATCAATTTTTACAAAGGGGGAAAATATATAATAAAATAATAAATAAAGGGTATATAAAGTGTAGGGGAATATATATAGTTGTGTACACATGTATTTTCTGATATCAGAATATAAACGTTTATGGAGATAAGAATCTTTATTTTGATCATCTCAAGCTTTCGGGCTTGTCTGCCCTTCCACAGGAGAACAATACATTAAGAATATAACGCCGCCTGATGCTAAAACTTTTATGAATCTATACACATCTATTATATACATTTCATTAGGATATTTTTGCATATTATTTTACTTAAGATATGTTTTTATTTGATTAAGGTATTTACATATTTTACTATTGTTTGTTTTATTCTATGAGTTATCATATGGGTTGGGAATTCTACTATTTTATGTTAGTTTTATAATGGCTATTGGCTATTACGTATAAGTTACAACATATTATTGTTGATATTATTAGCTGTCACTAGGATATATCGTGTTATATATTTCGGGCAAGTCTATTTTTCTATTGATGCTCTTGTGTTTTCTGGATAATAAAGATTCAATGATTAGTCTTTGATATTTGCTATTTATGTTGTTGTAATGTATTTTGGGTTCTTCTAATGCGAAAGTATGACCTGTTTCTTTGCAGTGTTGGAAAATTAGGGATCTATTGTCTTGGTTTATTATGTTGCGTTTATGTTCATATATTCTATTGCTGACTCTCCTTCCTGTCTCCCCCACGTATTTGATATGGCAGTTATTGCATTCTAAGGAATATATTGCTTCTTTTTTGTTAGTGGGTTTTATGATATTAGATTTATTCTTAGATAATGGATTTTTAATGATGGAGCCAATGTTAGGGGAATTACTGTAATATGTTTGGATACCGAAGTTTTTTATGTAGTTGGCTATTGTTATAGATGTTTGTGAAAATGGAATGTAACATATTGCCCTGTAAATATCTGTGGTTTTGTTAATTGGGTTATTGATTGTTTTACTTTTGTGGAAATGTTTTAATATAAAGGTGATTGGGTATCCTGCTTGCTGGAGATTATTTATGATGTTCTGTGTTTCAATTATTTTTGAATTCTGTTGCGAGCAATGGGTGTGTATTCTTTTGGTTAGTGTTTTAATTGTGTTTATCTTATGGCTTAATGTGGGAAATATGAAGTGAAATGTATATAATTTGGTTCGAAACTTGGTTTGTAGTATACGGAGGTTTGTAATCTGTTTTGTGTCCTTATAATATTAATGTCTAAGAATGGTAGTTTATTGTTTTTTTCAACTTCTATTGTAAATTTAATTCTAGGGTGGTAGTTATTTAATGATGTTAATATGTGGTTAACTTTGTTAGCTGTACATATACAGAATATGTCGTCTATGTATCTTTTATATATTATTATGTCTGTGGGGAATTGTGTGGTTTTCCATTTGTCTATTGTATTCATAACTATTTCAGCTAACGGGGAAGATAGTGGGCTGCCCATGGGCGATCCTTTTATTTGTTTAAATAATTGTGAGTTGAAATTAAAAATGTTGGATTTTAATGATATATCTATTAATTCTGTTATTTTGTTTATAACTGTTTGGTCTAAACTTTTTTCTATTAAGAGGGATTTAGTGTTTTCTATTATTAATTGGTGAGGGAGACTAGGATAGAGAGCCTCAACATCGAAAGATACCATTATGTGATGGTTTTCTATATTTGTGTTTAAGATTTCTTGTATGAATGTGGGTATGTTTTTTATTGATTGAGTGGGAGTTTGTGTTCTAACTAATGGCTGTAAGAATTTGGTTAAAGATTTAGCTATTGGGGCAATGGGGGATAGATAAAATGCAACTATTGGTCTTAGTGGTACGTTTTGCTTGTGCAATTTTGGTTTGCCGTATATGTGGGCTTCAGAATCAATATTGCTGAGAAATGCTTTGTGTTCATTTTCGGTGATTATTTTGGATTTTTTCAACCTGTTGATATCCTTTTTTATATTTAAGTAAAATTGGTTTCTCTCTGTATCTGTCAGTGGCGCGAAGGTCGAGCTATCCTTTAGTATATCTTCCATTTTGTTTTGGTATTCGGTTTTATCCATTATTACTGTGGTTCCTCCTTTGTCTGCTTGAGTTATGACTATTTCTTTTCTGTTTTTTAAGTTTCTTAAAATATGTTTTTCTCTTGGGTTTCGTAGGGGCTGATTTGGTGAGTGATTCAATGTTCCGGATTCAATATACCAAAAGAATACACACCCATTGCTCGCAACAGAATTCAAAAATAATTGAAACACAGAACACCATAAATAATCTCCAGCAAGCAGGATACCCAATCACCTTTATATTAAAACATTTCCACAAAAGTAAAACAATCAATAACCCAATTAACAAAACCACAGATATTTACAGGGCAATATGTTACATTCCATTTTCACAAGCATCTATAACAATAGCCAACTACATAAAAAACTTCGGTATCCAAACATATTACAGTAATTCCCCTAACATTGGCTCCATCATTAAAAATCCATTATCTAAGAATAAATCTAATATCATAAAACCCACTAACAAAAAAGAAGCAATATATTCCTTAGAATGCAATAACTGCCATATCTAATACGTGGGGGAGACAGGAAGGAGAGTCAGCAATAGAATATATGAACATAAACGCAACATAATAAACCAAGACAATAGATCCCTAATTTTCCAACACTGCAAAGAAACAGGTCATACTTTCGCATTAGAAGAACCCAAAATACATTACAACAACATAAATAGCAAATATCAAAGACTAATCATTGAATCTTTATTATCCAGAAAACACAAGAGCATCAATAGAAAAATAGACTTGCCCGAAATATATAACACGATATATCCTAGTGACAGCTAATAATATCAACAATAATATGTTGTAACTTATACGTAATAGCCAATAGCCATTATAAAACTAACATAAAATAGTATAATTCCCAACCCATATGATAACTCATAGAATAAAACAAACAATAGTAAAATATGTAAATACCTTAATCAAATAAAAACATATTTTAAGTAAAATAATATGCAAAAATATCCTAGTGAAAATGTATATATTAAATGTATATAGATTCATAATAGTTTTAGCATCAGGCGGCGTTATATTCTTAATGTATTGTTCTCCTGTGGAAGGGCAGACAAGCCCGAAAGCTTGAGATGATCAAAATAAAGATTCTTATCTCCATAAACGTTTATATTCTGATATCAGATATCCAAAGGAGATTTAAATTGTTTCACATGTATTTTCAGCAAGAAAGACTTCCCCACCTTGAAAGAGTTCTCCTTCAGACAAGGTCTTCACTCCTCAGTTCCACACCGAGGAAGTACTTATAGATGTGGGTCTTGGTAGACGCCAGGATGGTCAGGGTGTCATCGTCTAGGTCATGTACCCAGCCCTGTAGGTCAGGGGGGATGATGGTAAATGCCTCCCGGATGAGAGGCCTGATGTAGCGGCAGGACCGGTGAATCAGCGACAGGTCGCCGGACCCACAGGCGAGAATGATGTTGGATAGGAAGAGATTTCTGTATTAAATACTGACGTGTGGGTAAAGATTGGAAGTTTAGATTCCATATGTCTCTGGTCGTCGTTGATACATTGTGATGGTTGGTTTTAGACAGGGAAGTGTAGCATCGAATTACACCTGGCATCAAACATGCTACCGCGATATCATATTATACTTGTCGTCAAACAAGATATCGTAGTTTCGTTTTAAACGTTACATTGCTCAGATACCGCGGTTTGGTATTCCACGTGGCATGATACAGTAGTGACATGTTACACGTGGCACAAAATAAGGTACCGTATTGTCGAAATACACGTGACATCAAACCAGGTACCATAATATCGAATTATACGTAGCGTCAAACAAGTGTACCGATGAATAGAATTACATATGCCAATAAACCAGGCACCGTAATATCGAATTGCACGTAGCACCAATAAAAATAGCGTAGAATCGAATTATACATATCGTCAATTCTGGTACCATAGTGTCGGATTTACATGGCATCAAACTAACAATGATTCCTAGAGCCGTATTCACAGTGGTATCAGTCAGTTACAAACATCGTAACAGCAAACCGTAGTGTCGAATAACCCCTGGCATCGAACAAGGTACCGTAGTTACAAACTGCATGTGGCATATAACCAGGTACCGTAGTGGTATTTTACATGTAGCATCGCACTGTGTATCGAAGTGTCGAATCGCTCGTAGCACCAAAAAAAGTAGTGTAGAATCGAATTTCATATATCGTCAAACCTGGTACAATTGTGTTGGATTTACATGGCATTAGACAAGGAATGATAGGGCCGTATTTAAAGTGGTATCAATCAGTTACAAACACCGTAACAACAAACTAAATAGCGTAATGTCGAATAATAATCTAACCAGGTACCGTAGTGACAAACTACACGTGGTTTCAAACAAAGTATTGTATTGTCGTATATCACGTGGTATCAGTCAGTTACTATTATCATTACTATTACTATTACCACATAAACACGTGAACGCAAACAAGATACATAGTATCGTATTAAACATGACTTTAAATCTGGTGCTATCTTATCGTATTACACCGATCGTCTGAGAGTTCTCAAAATTATTTGAAAATAAGTTTTTGTATAAGTCAACACCAGGAGCATTTATTGTAAAAATCGAAAACCGACTAAATATATAGAAAAATGAGATAGTTAACATTAAAGAATGTTTATACATATTGAATAATATCTGTACAATGCGGAGTTTTTGCCGGCTATTGAGTCGTGCTAAGTGCCGGGTCATTAAGCCATCGTTCAGACAATGGAAGCTAATGGATTGGGGAGACGCTGATATTGTCTAGATAGGCTCGGCTCATGGGAGTCTTGGTGGATTGGACACGTTGCATCAATAACGTTTTCCATATGAACCAATAGACCTATTTGACGAATGTATGTAATGACGCGATGGCGCAATTGCGCTCTGGTTATTGGTCCAAGTAGGCTGTCCGGCCGGCAATTATCGAGCGGCTAATTGGGTTTGTGGAGACCTCGGGGCTCGGCGGCCCTCCCTATATAAGGTGAGATATGACAGGAGACAGCATTGGGATACCACACCAGCAGCAGCATGCTAGTCAAGGTAAGTCCTCCTCCTCTTACTGAGGCCTTCGCCAGGCTTCACTCTTCCTTCACTTCATTCTCCAAACCTCAACAGTTTGCCGGCTATCAACCAACTCTTTGATAGTTTGAATCAAAAGCCTTCCATTAAATATGTTTATATGATTTCTTTGATAGTTGTTTTCTATAGAAATCTCTTTTTGGTATCTCAACTGCACGTGAATGCTGCCAGACATTCCAACATTAACCTTTTATTCAAATGTATGGCATATGACGTTCTCGGACGAATTTTTTAATGATAAATATTTATAATAACGTTGGTTGATAAAATTGAAACTATTTATATAATATTTTTTAAATTTTATTTTTTTAAATAAATAACGTTCTCTTATCCTTTCTGCGATGGTTAAATATAGGAAAGGCCTGTTACATATCGGTGAACCCTCCCAGAGGATTAGCCAGTTTGTTTGAGTTTGGGAAGAAAGTTCGATTACAGTAAAAGTTTGATTACAAAGAAATTTTATTTACCAGAATTTATTTGACTATGACCTACTCAAAAGTTTATTAAATGAACATTTAATGCTTTGGTGGTGGTGTTTTGTCCACCATGGAAAGGTGAGGTACCATTGCTCCGTTAGTCAGCCACATTTCAGAGTTCCCTGTTCACGGTTACCGTAGCGGCTCACGACACCGTACTACAGGGCAGTCCCTTATTTGTGCTGCTTCTCCCACCCGCCATGTAGAGGAAGACTTCTAGGAAAGATTTAATGCTATAATCAAGGTGATAACTTAGCTTGCGATGGGTAACATTTGATAGAATCAAAGGAATATATATCGTGGATTTCATATAAAGTTTTCTAACTAGTGAAATGAACAAGGAAAGTGTGAGCTATTGTACAGCCTCGTGGTGAAGTTTGAACTCTTGCTTTATCCCGAAGTGTATAGAAACTGAACTTGTTAACATTCTCGTTTTTTATATTGTAGCTCTGTGACTTGCCTTGATCCCAAGCACATACTATGTGTATTATCGAAATATATGTGATAGTGCGATATATTATTTATATAGTAATATATAAATATATGATAGAAATACTGAAGAGTTTTATATACATTTCACTACACTCGGAAAGCTATGAACAGTAGTTAATAGGTTGAATCAATAGGTTTCTCCTTATATCATCTCTCTCTATCTTTTTTCTGCCATTGAATCGTTGAAAAATTAGTTTCACCGGTTACTTTTGTGATTATTTGGTTGATATTTATATTCGCGAGATAAAAATGTAATTTCTCGTTGTGGCTTCCTTGTGTCACCATTTATTACGATCTAGGGAATTGAAATGTATCAAAGGTTGGAAAATAATTCCTAAAAATTGAGAGTCAGGAAAGAAAAAAAACTAGGTATTTTTTGTAAATTATTTAAATATGTTTTCCATAAAATACCATAAAGAATCTTCTGACTTGTTACTGTTCACCAATAGAAAGATCCTATCCTGAAATCTGAACAAAATATTGGATTTTTTTCTGAAGAGAACAAGCTGGTAGGACATGTAATCATAGCTAAAGCCAACAAGCTGGTCAATGGTCATTATTCGTTTATTTTATTTATTTTCATAGAATTTATTATAATATTTTCATTTACATATGGTCCGATATTGCTATCTCCCATTGTATTCCTGAAAGAATTTGAAAAAAAAAAACATATTTTTTATAGGCCAAATGCTCGAGGCTATAAGAGAAATCTTGATATAGAGGAAATAATACTACATGTTCCTCATTGTTGATCACTTAGGCATTCTTCCATTGTTTGGCAGGTTTGGGAGCTGAGCAAGGTTTATAAAACTTGGAGGAACTTGCTCCAGCCAATCACAAAGCTTCCCATCAATCAATCAACCAATCAACGGTAGCATACTACCGGGAGGTCGCTAATTACTCTTCTTTTTATATTGAAACGTGTTCGGCCGATGGGAAGTATGTAATTGGGGAGAAAATCTTCAGTCGTGTTTGGCTGAGTTGGTAAATATTAATTTATTCAAGATTTCTATTTTTTTTCTTCATCTCCTTACTTCTTGACCCAGATTGAGTCAGAAACGTCTTCAGCTCGGATGAATCAACACTTTTAGTCGAGAAGATTGGTTAAAGTGAAAACTTCAAGCCACCACGGATAAGTTTTTTTCAAAACATTTTTATATAAAATCTCTATAGCTCTCGGACAAGAAAACTGGAGATTTGAATTAAACATTTAAAAACGAAACCTATCCCTGGAAACCTAATGTTTTCATCTTAATACTGATATATGGGATTTTTTATTGAGTTGAAGAAGATCAGTTGTTGGACTAAGTGATGGGCACAACTAATCTTTGATTATTGTTTCTATACTTGAATCTTTGAAACTTTTGATTTATTGTGGGACAAAACTCTCTTTTTTGTTCTCAGATTCATGGAGCGCCTCACTATAATATAATCTATTAATATGCAAGGCTTATATACACCGAATTTTAAAAATCTGGTTCTAAAGAAATATAATTTTTGTTTCATCACAAATTTAATAAATTTGTACATAGATGGTTTCTTATGAGAATATTTTCATTACACATGCCATATCTACGTGGTATATTTATAGATGGTTTCTTATGAGAATATTTTCATTACACATACCATATCTACGTGGTATATTTATGGTAGTGTTTGACTCAATTTGATACGTTAATACTTGAAATCGCACGGTGTCTCCTGACGACCCCAATCAATATTATCATCAATATCACATTTCATACAATTTCTTCGATTTATCAATAAGGACAGGGCAATAATCTTCTTATCATTTTCTTCTTTCTTCAAATTGGTGAACATTTTCCTGTTAAACGACACGTAGAAACACAAAGGAATCCCTGGATAGATGTCATATAAAGGTACAAAAATAATAAAATAACATTCTGTTACTTCTTGATCAAAGGTTTCGAGTATTCCATTTCTTTGTTCTTGTTGCGAGTTGGCTCACTGATCTTAATTCAACATTCTATATCTCCAGCTGTTGTTTGAAGTGTGAATGAAGATGGCGGTGTGATATGTCCAGATTGCCTTCCTGTGCCTTGTGGCTGTAGCCTACGCCCAGAGGGGCCACCATGGAGGCTACATCGACGACGGAGGCTACGGTGGTGGCTACGGCTATGAGGATGAGCATGTGAGTAGAACGATCCGTGTAGGATGTCAACCTTCGGTTCGTTAAACGAAAGGATAGAGCGGAGGTAATGAATCATTAACATCAGAGTGTGTTGGTATAAAAGGCGATTGGTTAGTGTGTGGGCAAGTAATATTATATATTAAATAAACATTAGAATATAAATATAAATAATATTGTAAACGATAGCCAACTTACTACAGTACAAAGTATTTTAACCAGCGCCATATCAAGTCGAGGGGTTGTTATGTCTCTATATAACTTTTATAAAAAAGTAAGCGGTGAAAAGAAATTTAATTCATCATTTTCACTTGCACTGCACGATGGTGATTGACCATCGTGAGGATATCGTTGCTAGCCGGCAATGAGAGAGGAGAATCTGACTGTGGTCATAATAAAGGCTTTTTGTGTATATATGAATAATATCTATGTTAGAACATTGAAGAATTATGTATATTCGTGCTCCAAGCCCTAACTCACGTACTGTACCATATTGGAGGACCTAGTTGTAGGTTCATGTTGATCTATATAAAGTCGAGTTGTATAGCAACTTTTATGGATAAATCGACATATCCTGACAGCTCAAACGGGCATTTCAGATGGCGCCATGAGGCGGAATAAATAGGAACTAGACGTTGATTGTATTCCAGAATATTGGCCAACTCATTGTCTTGAATCATCGAGAAAAGCCAAACACGAACGTGCTTCAGACTTTTAACTCTTACAGTATGGTACGGGTCTTCACCAAAGTGGTCGAAGAGGCTTCTTGAAAACTCAAGAAATCAACATTTATGGCTTAATTTGAGAATACACAATGTACTTGTATGAGGTCAAATCCGTAAATGGTTAAAAAGTTGATAAAAATATAGTTCTGCTGTGATCAGACTCGAATGTTGGAAATGTGATTGAGGCCCGGGGTGTGGCAGTACGCTCCCCAGCCGTACAAGTTCGGCTACGACGTGAAGGACGAGTACGACGCCGAGCAGCACCGCGAGGAGGAGAGCGACGGCAAGAACGTCCGCGGCAGCTACGGCTTCCGTGACCCCCACGATGGCCGCTACCGCCACGTGGACTACGTCGCCGACGAGCACGGCTTCCGCGCCCAGGTCCGCACCAACGAGCCCGGCACCGCCAACCAGAACCCCGCTGACGTGCACCTGCAGGTTGAGCAGCAACATGGCGGCAGATACTGTAAGTGGAGCTTTGGCACTTGGCTTTCTATTGCCATCTCTATGGCCTGGAATACACAAGTAGCATATCTTCAACAGAATATATTAAATACTTCAACTGTGTAGAATATGCAGTACAACATGATATAGGACGAGTACGTACCGATGGCAAGATGTACAGAATGTAGGAATTGAACGTACTGAATATAGGCTGTGAACCTTAGAGCATATAAGATATATGTACGCCTTACAGCATATAAGATATGTACGCCTTACAGAATATAGCATGTGTGCCTTACAGCATATAGCATGTGAACATTACAGCATATAGGATGTGTGCCTTACAGCATTAAGGATGTGAATCTTACAGCATATAATATATGAACGCCTTCTGTAAGAATTTAGGATGTGAACCTATATAATTTAGAAGGTGGACTTACAGAATGTATGATGTGCATCTTAAAGCATATATGATGTACACCTTACACAATATAGGATTTGTACCTTACAGAATTTAGGGGTGAACATACAGCATATAAGGTGCGAACCTAACAGAATATAGGATTTGTACCTTACAGAATTTAGGGCTGAACGTACAGCATATAAGGTGCGAACTTTACAGGATATAGGGTTTGTACCTTACAGCATATAGTAGGTGAACGTACCGAATGTAAGAGATGTAGTGGAATGTGAAATATAAATTGGAATCTAACAATGTGATGTTACAGAACCGCCTACTCAGGGAGCAGCCATCACATCGAGGTCCTCCATGTACAAACCTAAGTTGTTAATAAAATATAATTTCGTTTTCCACATCGGTGTTCTGCATTTCTTGGTGTTTGCGGTACAATGGATGTTGTTGATGGTCAAAATTTGGGCATTAGGGAATTCTATGATTGATAAACACATATAGGCCCCCATGAGTGAGGCCATAGCCTGAAAACCTGGTCAAACTCCAGTCTCTCTTGGACCTGGTCTTTCCTAAAGGTGGTCTTTTATCAGAAACTGTTTTAATTGTTAGACTCCTCATTGCTTGGTCTGTGACATGAGAATCTCTGAAAAGATACCTCATGAAAGAAAGACTTGTGTCAGCCATGTTTTTAAAATTGGGTCCTTGTATTAAATTAAATGCTCAAAGCCTTATTTATCAATTGAGAAAATGATGGTTTATGACCATGGCATCCTACCTTACAGAGACAGAGTTAATGGTCAGTCCACATAGGATAATCATTCAGCAGTTGCCGGTGTGGTTGTAACGCTACTATAGATGCGGGGTTTGAGTTGGCTCTGGAAAATTTAAGTTTATTCTTCCTCTACATCAACAACTTGTCGTAGGGCCATTGAGAGTTTGTTTGAAGGAAATCATGGAAAAACTTCAAGAGCCGTTGAAGAATCCTCAAAAACGAGAATTCTCTATTCTCTAATCCAAATTAAGACGCTATAATGAGCATGAGGAAAGATGACTCCAGAAGTGAGACATCACCAACGACAAGATCTCGTGTGGGACCTCCTGAAGATGTGTCAGGACTCCATTGTCCCGGGACAATGGGCCTGGAATAGGATCACCATTCATCATCATCGACACCAAGTCCTGGGCTTCCGCTTGGAGTATTCTGGGAAGGTGCTGGTAATTGATTTCGCTGCAATTTCCTGACATCACGCAACCTCAGCACAGCTTTGGAAGCTTGGTCTATAACCGATGCCACACAAATCAATGACATCCTTGCAGTCCTCTATATGGCAGACATCAATCCAGAAGAGGACATCCATACGGACAAGGCACCTCAGTTGGCCGGTATTGTGATCAGGGTACATGGACCTATCTGATCTGTTCTATGAACAAGACACAACCACCTCAGTTGGCCGGTATTGTGATCAGGGTGCATGGACCGATCTGATCTGTTCTGTGAACAAGACACCACCACCTCAGTTGGCCGGTATTGTGATCAGGGTGCATGGACCTATCTGATCTGTTCTATGAACAAGACACCACCACCTCAGTTGGCCGGTATTGTGGTCGGGGTGCATGGACCGATCTGATCTGTTCTATGAACAAGACACCACCACCTCAGTTGGCCGGTATTGTGATCAGGGTGCATGGACCGATCTGATCTGTTCCATGGACAAGACATAACCACCACACTATTCAGTTCTGTGTTCAGGTGGGATTCAGTCGTAAACGTTATTGTGGCAGACTCGGAATGATAGCATCCTTTATTAGAGAAATGAGCACTGAAATATCATCCTCGATAACTTAGTTTAAGACCTTCTCCAGAGTTATGCTCCTTAAATCTATATGAAAATCAGTTTCAATAGAATTCTGAGAGAGGATATTCTAAATTGATCTTATCCGAAGACCTAGGCTTCTTCTTTAATATTCTACCATCATTTTTGAAAATGTACTCCAACGTCGAAGGAAAGACCTCTACACACTCATGAACACAACTTAAGGAAGTTTGATATTTTGGTGCCTCCGGTGGTCTGTTTTTTGAAAGAGACAGAGGCAATTTTTTCACACTGGTTATCTCGTGTGTCTTCAATAATGGTCCCTGTGTATTAAATATCTTTCAAAGGTATTGTTTCAATCCTGATATACATGCTAAAAAGTACAACTTCCTTAAGTTCAGTCCATGAGTGTATCCCAAAAAAATATTGATGTGATTTCTTTTTGAAGATGCTTTGTGATAAATACCTTTACATTCGCCGTGTCTTGGATTCCAACATCAGGAATCATCATGTGCAAGCTCATTAAAATACCAATGTCAAGGGAACAATTAATAATTCCCTTCAAAAGGCTTTTTCGTGAACCATACAAGGCCGAAGAAATGGTTTTGAGTCACCTAATGAATATGTTTTTAAACTGGAAATCATAAAATATGGTAAAAAATTATGTATTGATAGAGTTATCATTTGGCACAAATTTCAAATGTAAAGTTCTTTCAAAATTCCCCTTGAATTCGCAGTAATAAACATTTTCAAATGTGACTCACAGCATTCCATAAACTTTAGATTTGAATTAAAAAATATATAATAATATATATGAGGCAGATACACACATGGACAAAACTTGAGGAAATTTTACCCTTTACAGGTATACTGGAATTCAGACAATAACTCTGAAATATATTTGGTACACAGTGATTTTCAAAAGTAGTGTGAGAGGTTCATCAAAAAGTAATCGTGGGAGAGAAATGAATCTTTTTGAAGGTCACCGAGAAAACACTTCTTGGGGCATATATTGGAATATATCTGTAACATTAAGTAGAAATGTATTAATGAAAAAATTTCTGGGGGTAGAATGATTTGAAAGGAAACATTAGGAATAATTTGAGTGATAGACTGGATGGGAAGCTATGAACAAATAGAGAACTCAAGATAGAAAGGTATGGCGTCACTGGGGACCTGGACAAGAACAGAGAAACTGAAGAATTGGACTGATGGACTGGATGGGAGGCTATGAGCAAATAGAGAACTCAAGATAGAGAGGTATGGCGTCCCTGGAGACCTGGACAAGAACAGAGAAACTAAAGAATTGGACTGATGGACTGGATGGGAGGCTATGAGCAAATAGAGAACTCAAGATAGAGAAGTATGACGTCACTGGAGACCAGAGCAGATAAATTCAGGAATAAAGAGTGTTGGTATTATTCAAATGCTGACTCGCCCATTTACCTCTCTATTTTCAACATCGTATACACCATGACGGTCTTGAATCCAAGAAACCTGATTGCCTGAGTCAAATCTCTGACCAGTCACATTGGGTGCCAGGATCTTAAATTCTTGTTAAATGTTTGGGATTTTCTCTTTAAATTCGTTATTCTTAGTCTATTTGGATAAAAGCATAGAAATTCTTCGTGCAAAAAAGGTAAAGACCTGATAACACAGACATTTTCTGTGAAAACTGCCGTGTTCTATGGAAGGATACCACGTTGTCGATTGTTTTTTAAAGAATCCTTTACATTTTACGTGATCTTTGCACGCTTATGTGTGAAAATAAGTTATTATAAAATTGTAAGGAAAAACAAATTGTCTTTGCTAAGACACAATTTGGATTATAGATTAGAACTACAAGGTGATAAGACAAAATCTCAAAATAAATTATCTTATTTGTATTTGGTATTAATACCTTGTAAATTGTTTTAGATACGTAAACGTAATATAGGTAACCAAGAGAGTGACATTTCTCCTGATCATGCAACTAAGGAGATGCTTTTTATTCTTAATTTATCCATTTTATCCCAGTACAATTTCACTTTTTTACTATTCTTCACAAGGCAAACATGTTTTATTTAAAGAGAAATTTATGCGAAGAGAAATCAAATTTTAAAGTTCCACAAAAATATTTGTAGTTTGGCTATTAAATTAGGTGTTGAAAGGTTCAACGTGTCGCCCAGACTCCCAGACTTGAGCCTCACTACAGATTTGAGAACTACATAGGTAAGTGATGTGATATAACCAAAGGGAGAGATTGGCCCAAATAGAAGGAATAGTCTCAAGACAGCTAACCCAACTCCCAGGAAGACAAGATGACTGAAGAAGACAGATGGTCAGGCTGGTTAACTGATTTTTATTTTAGTTGAATGAAGTGATTCGTAAAGACACAATTTTGATGTAAATTTGATCTGTGCCAGGACGTCCCAGTTTCTGTCAGCCTCAAGTATTCTGGAATGAAAGTTGACATGTTGGAGGAATGGACATTCTGTTCGACTTGAAATCTTTCATGGTTTGGTTTACTTTATTATAAGGTCTGCTTGTTGGAGTTTATACGTAATACTCATTTCGATAGTTAAACAAATACACTCATGGACAAACTAAGGAAGTGGAAAGTCTGATATCGCCGATGTTATATTTCTTTTTAAGGAGAGAGTGGCAATATTGTTCACACTTGGTTATCTCGTGTGTCTTTATTAAAGGTCATTGTAATATCTTTCAGAGTTATTGTCTGAATCCCGTTATACATGATAAAAGGTACAACTTCTTTAAGTTTTGCCCATGAATGTATATTCAGAAGAGGAATGAAGAAGACACCTACTGATCGGAACAGAAATAAATCATCAACAGAATCTTTTTTGGATGAAGATCACAGTACTGCATGGCAAGACATCGTAAATAAAGTGTGTGTGTGTGTGTGTGTCACGCCTAAACTCAACATTTATTTTATAGGTAAACAATTCTGGAGGACAATATCTTCACAAACTTTACGCTATTTCCAACGTCTTCCAGAGTTGATCCATTCCAATTTACTGTACACGATGATATTAAAACGTGCTCAAGGTATCTGTTAGAAACAGGTACAAGGGGGACACTTGACCCCAGCACCACCTCATTGCCAACGGCGAATTTACAAAGTGATAAAAAAAGAGACCATTTTTTAAATAACGTCGTTTTTTTTTTTGTTTTAATTGCTGAGTAAATTGACCAAGAACATTAGGTAATTAACGCTAAGAGATTCCAGCAATTAACTCCATAATCAGCTCCTTGGCCACGACACTTCCTGATGGCGTAACCCGACATTGTCCTGTTCCACAGTTTGACTTGTCACAAATCTTCAATATTGCCAGGTGGAAAATTAGGGAAGACAAAAACTTCAGGATGACACAGCAATTTATTTCAGGCAAGAACAAACTATGAAGGATAAACAAAAGATAAGCAAAAGAGGGAAGTTTACAGAGTAGTAAAATATAAACATTAAAAATGATACTCTGTTAATAAAATAATAAATACCTGTTACAATATTGTCACTCTCCACTTTCACTGATGGTCCACGCAGTTTTTAGTGAATATCATTTCAAAATTTGAAACTATTATAGACGCGTATGATTCTTTTACAAATAAAACAATTTCTACTGCCCTTACTGCAATGGAAAAATCAATGGGAGGGCCTGGCTCATCAGTTTTATTGCAATAAGGACAGTAGAAATTGTTTTATTTGTAAAAGAATCATACGCGTCTATAATAGTTTCGAATTTTGATAACATATGGCGCGCTAAAGCATCATAATATAATTTCAAAAAACATGTTGATCTAGACGACCCGCTGTCTCGGGTGCTGATCTCAGTCAGGATATCTCTGTGGAATTAGCAGACTCCCAAAATATTTTGTTTAATCAAAAACTCGCGTATTGAAGCTATGAAATGAATCATCCTCACGCTCCTGCTCGCATTTGGAGCAATTATCGGTAAAATATTTTGTAACCTAAAAACAAAATTGGCTTATCCTGACAGCTAACATCAGAATTTTAGATGGCAGAACGCCATCTAGTGGAAATCAAATGAACTAAACGTTGATTTAGCCTGTTCCCTGATATTTGGCCAAACCATTTTCTTGATAAATCAAGAAAAGTCAACCACGAACGCGTTTCGGGCTGTTGGCCATCGTCAGCGTGGTGCAGGCTGTACCTCAACGACCAAAATTTGGTTCTTGAGGCTTCCTGTAAATTCAAGAAATGGATATTTAAGACCAAACTTTTTTTTTTCAAATTTTGTAAATTAGGTTCAGGCTTTGCGCAATTATGATTAATATCAAAAACTAATAAATATTTAACGTTATTTACTTTTTATTAATATGATGGTGAGCTTTCGAAATATTCTCCATATTCTACTCAAATGTACGATGTTTCAAGATAAGTTATTGCTAGCTTTTCCTGAAACATTGTACCTCTGAGAATAAAAAGGAAAATATTCAGAAAGCTCATCTCATCATATACACTCATGGACAAAACTTAAGAAAGTTTTATCTTTTACCATGTATATCGGGATTGAGACAATAACTCTGAAAGATATTACAGTGACCTTTATTGAAGACACACGAGATAACCAAGTGTGAACAAAATTGCCTCTGTCTCCTTCAAAAAACGACGACCGGTCAAAGACTATCCACTTCCTTGAGGTGAATAAACAAATATAAATAGCGTTAAATGTTTTGCATATTATTGTTCTACAAAAAGCTCTCATGTCGTTGCTCAGAAGCCACTTCCTCAAATTTTGTCCATGAGTGCAAATAGAAAATATAAATAGCGTTAAAATATTTTATATATTATTGTTCGACAAGAATCTCCTATGTCGTTGCTCGGAAGAAAAAGAGAAAGTGGATCACCGCTTCTTCAGCTGTCTCAGACAAGGACTGGATGACATCGCCTGCCAAGTCATCCATACACAGGTTCTTTCTGAGTCTTGAGATGAAGGGAGAACATGACTTACTGTCTGGACTCTTTGTCGCTGGGGAGGACTTAACTGTACGAACCGGACTTCCAGCATTGCTTCCAAAAATGGAAAAGTCGTATGGAGCGGTGTAGAGATCACCAAGGACATTGAAGTTGTCTGTTGTAATTGGTGACAGATAGTTGTGACATATGTCCGGTAATTTGATAGCCAAACCTTGTATATTGTATCTTCTTCCATATTTTATCTTTTTATTTTGTCAAGTTTTATTTCTTTCTATCATTCACGTGTATAATGTTAATTAAAAACTATTTAAAATATGAAAGATTACGTTTTTTTTCTGAGATTCCGTTTGCAATCCTAAAGGTCAGCATCCCAGATTTTACAATATCATGGAACTTTCTGGTTAAATGATGGTTCTGCAGAGTATTTCACTCAGATCACGATTGGAACTGTTAGGTACTAGCTTGTGTTAGTTCGCTGAACAACAAGGTAGTTGGAGTTCTAGTTGGAGGAATCTGGAATATCTATATCTCTACTTGAAAGGGATCCCAAGATAGTGGACAATGCGACTGCTGTAATGGAGAGAGTGAGAGAGAGAGATGCATACACACACATGGGGACATCTGAGGCTCTTCGTTGGACACGACAACAACAACAGAAAATTGTCATGGACTCAGAACTTCACACACCCAAGATAGAGAACGACTGCTGTGATAGAGATGCATGGGGACATCTGAGACTCTTCATTGGACACGATGACGACAACAGAAAATTGACATGGACTCAGAACTTTACACACCAAAGATAGAGAACGACTGCTGTGATAGAGATGTACGGAGACATCTGAGACTCTTCATTGGACACGACAACAACAGAAAATTGACATGGACTCAGAACTTTACACACCCAAGATAGAGAACGACTGCTGTGATAGAGATGTAGGGAGACATCTGAGACTCTTCATTGGACACGACAACAACAGAAAATTGACATGGACTCAGAACTTTACACACCAAAGATAGAGAACGACTGCTGTGATAGAGATGTACGGAGACATCTGAGACTCTTCATTGGACACGACAACAACAGAAAATTGACATGGACTCAGAACTTTACACACCAAAGATAGAGAACGACTGCTGTGATAGAGATGTACGGAGACATCTGAGACTCTTCATTGGACACGACAACAACAGAAAATTGACATGGACTCAGAACTTTACACAACAAAGATAGAGAACGACTGCTGTGATAGAGATGTACGGAGACATCTGAGACTCTTCATTGGACACGACAACAACAGAAAATTGACATGGACTCAGAACTTTACACACCAAAGATAGAGAACGACTGCTGTGATAGAGATGTACGGAGACATCTGAGACTCTTCATTGGACACGACAACAACAGAAAATTGACATGGACTCAGAACTTTACACACCCAAGATAGAGAACGACTGCTGTGATAGAGATGCATGGGGACATCTGAGGCTCTTCATTGGACACGATAACAACAACAGAAAATTGACATGGACTCAGAACTTTACACACCCAAGATAGAGAACGACTGCTATGATAGAGATGCATGGGGACATCTGAGGCTCTTCATTGGACACGACAACAACAACAGAAAATTGACATGGACTCAGAACTTTACACACCCAAGATAGAGAACGACTGCTGTGATAGAGATGCATGGGGACATCTGAGGCTCTTCATTGGACACGACAACAACAGTAAATTGACATAGACCCAGAACCTTACACACCAAAGATAGAGAACGACTGCTGTGATAGAGATGCATGGGGACATCTGAGACTCTTCATTGGACACGATAACAACAACAGAAAATTGACATGGACTCAGAACTTTACACACCAAAGATAGAGAACGACTGCTGTGATAGAGATGCATGGGCACATCTGAGGTTCTTCATTGGACACGATAACAACAACAGAAAATTGTCATGGACTCAGAACTTTACACACCAAAGATAGAGAACGACTGCTGTGATAGAGATGTACGGAGACATCTGAGACTCTTCATTGGACACGACAACAACAACAACAACAAAGGGATAACGTTGATATTTCAAAAAGCTAATAAAAGAAAGTTTATTGGTGAGAGTGATTTTAATTGCTATGTAATCAAAATTCGGAAATTTCTGCCAACCACGAAAAAGAAGAACAATGGAATGTGGGAATATGAAGTAATACGGAAGTTATTGGAGCCATATTGGACAAACAGAGCTAGTGGGTCGCGCGGGTGTTGAAACTGCCCGGCCGGGATATAATAATTACAAGTTTCTTGGACCGTGTAGGACATCGAGGAATTAAGACAAAGAACTGCCACATACTTCCTGATGGCCCAAACTTTGCTAATTGATCTCCGTCACTTTTTAAATTGCCTCTAAATCAACTCCGTTATCTGCACCTCTCGCAATGAATTGGTCCATTTTTTATCTCCTCATTTTTTACATAACTTTCCCACTTTGGCTTTTTTTTTTCCTCCATGCGGCTGAGTGGGGCGTTAACACACTTTCTGGTCGCGATAATTATTAATGACCGTCAGAATTGGCAAACTAGCTCTTGTGGTAATTAAGATAATTTGGTGAGTGCTTAATTACAGTTCGTCATTACAAGTTTGTAGTCTAGATGACCCTCTGCTCTCCAGTAACTAACCAACGACATGTTGGCATTCACTGAAATCAAAATGATATTAATTGTGAGATTTGAAATTTTGTTTTTAATTTTTTATGAACCAAATGTATTTTTGTTTCTATTAGTGTCTAACACAAGAGAAATATTGAAAGACAATCAAATAGTATATGGACATTATATTTGAAAACATGCGCAAAATATTTTGAAAGATGAAGTTTATATGCGCGCAAGTTTAGCATGGATTACGCGCGCAAACACACACATATATATTGTTTTGAAAATAGAGCAATCTATATTTAATTCATTAAATAATGAAAAGGGGAATATATTAGATTGAATAAAAAATTTATTTGCCAATATTTCGGTTGGCTGAACGTCAAACCTTTATCAAGGCATTACATTTTTGTATACACAAACTCAGCGCCGCATAATGTTATTCTATAGCACTACGCGGCGCTGAGTTTGTTTATACAAAAATGTAATGCCTTGATAAAGGTTTAGCGTTCAGCCAACCGGAATATTGGCAAATAAATATTTTATTCAATATAATATATATATATAAGGCTAATGGCTATTATATATTATACTATATATATTATAATGTATATGTGTGGCTAAGAAATAATTTATATTTTATTATTTAATTTAATTATTCAATGAAAACATTTAACACAGAATATTACACTGTATTTGTGAAATTATCATACATGGTCCTTAGCTTGGTTGTTCAATATTCTCTAGCTGTAGATAGTTGTTCTTGTTTGATAATTGTCGACTGGTCGTGGTGACGTCATCAATAAATACTTTCACATCTTAAGATATTCAGCTACTTAATTTCTACGCTACAATATATCTTTCTTATATACAAAAGTCAATGTCTGTCTGTTTCGCGATAAACTCAAAAACTACTCAACCAATTGGTACCGAATTTTGCATGTCGCTTTTTATAAACCTGAGGAAATTTTTCGGCTACATTTTGATTAGTATTTATGGCTATTTATTTTTTCATTTAAAGAACTTTTTTACACAGAGTAAATACGAGGCGAAGTAACAACACAATGCCAATTAAGCGACCAATGAGCGTTATGCATTTTTTTTTCAAGTTGCTTTACGTAATTTTTTTGAAATATCTTTTCATACGAGTGTTCCCTTTTTTTTACAAAAGTATTGAGTATTGAGAGAGAAATGTATATTACTAAGTTACGGTTAGTGCACACAATGCAATTAAAAAACACGTTACAAAATTAGCGTTACTGTATGTAAATAATGAATTTTATATTTTTTATTAATTTTTGTTCTGGCCTTTGTTTTTTTTCATCTCTCTCTTTTTTTTAATCGTTAAAAATGCAGTCGCAGTTATTAGCAAACTCATATGTTTGCCTAATTTCCATGTGCTCTTCTATTTTTTACCGAAAAATATTTTCATCCAGTATTTTGGATCAATTTTTTCTATAAACCGATTTTTTCTTTTTTTTACTGAGAAGATTAATTAAAAAGAACGGCAAATATCTCCTTGATTGGTTTTCAACATACACGTTGCACGACACTGACGAGGGCCAGCATTCCGAAACGTGTACACGGTTCACCTTTCTGGATATTTCAAAAAAGGGTATTGGCCAATTTTTCTAGATATATAGAAAAAAGTTTAATTTGCTTTTTTTCAAGAAAGATTTAGGTGTGCCCTGAGCAATATTGCGTGCCTTCGAACAGGAGGTAAATATATTCTTCAGGTTTGGAACTGTCGTTGCTCTTCTTGTTCGTTGTTTAACCGTCCTTCCATCACTGGACCATATTCTGTGGTGTCATCCAATCCGCGAGTGCTGCTGTGGGTAACTGATGGATTGTTCACACTTGGTTATCTCGTGTGTCTTCAATAAAGGTCACTGTAATATCTTTCAGAGTTATTGTCCTGATATATACATTCTAAAAAGTACAACTTCAATAGGTTTTGTGCATGAGTGTATATTGGTTATCTCGTATGTCTTCAATAAAGGACACTGTAATATCTTTCAGAGTTATTGTCCTGATATATACATTCTAAAAAGTACAACTTCAATAGGTTTTGTGCATGAGTGTATATTGGTTATCTCGTATGTCTTCAATAAAGGACACTGTAATATCTTTCAGAGTTATTGTCCTGATATATACATTCTAAAAAGTACAACTTCAATAGGTTTTGTGCATGAGTGTATATTGGTTATCTCGTATGTCTTCAATAAAGGATACTGTAATATCTTTCAGAGTTATTGTCCTGATATATACATTCTAAAAAGTACAACTTCAATAGGTTTTGTGCATGAGTGTATATTGGTTATCTCGTATGTCTTCAATAAAGGACACTGTAACATCTTTCAGAGTTATTGTCCTGATATATACATTCTAAAAAGTACAACTTCAATAGGTTTTGTCCATGAGTGTATATTGGTTATCTCGTGTGTCTTCAATAAAGGTAACTGTAACATCTTTCAGAGTTATTGTCCTGATATATACATTCTAAAAAGTACAACTTCAATAGGTTTTGTCCATGAGTGTATATTGGTTATCTCGTGTGTCTTCAATAAATGAGTTATTGTCTCGATATATACATGCTGAAACTTCATTAAGTTTTCTCCATGAGTGTATTTCTTTCCATGGTTCTATTGTTTCTGATTGTCTGCGCCATCCATCGGAAAAAATATCAACGGTACCTTTTCAAATTTTGAACATTGGGCATAAAACACTTGATAAATTGACTTATAACTCTGGTCAGCGAGGTGCAGGCTATACCTAGATGTTCTCTCAGTGTTTTATCTTTTGGAATATTTCATTTCCTCATTGTTTCCATGTATATAGAAGAAACTCGTCACATTGGCTACAAATAAATTTCCATCGCGTTGGAGATTGCAGAAAATATTTCAAATACTTAATCAATTACTGCGCAAAAAGTTTCTAATTTATTATCATTGACAAGCTTTCGAGTTAAAGAACTCTTTCACAGGTTATCTTCCAGGTATATCCAAGTAAGGGCTGTTTATAAATATTCTTTTTGAAATGTATATGTTGTAATATATTCTAATATATACTTATATACCATATGTAATATAGATATAGTATAATAACCAAAACTGTAAAAACAATTTAAATCTCCAGTTCGGCCATCATGTAATACCAAAACGAGAAAATAAAATTTCGATTGAGTGACAGCCGGCGCCAGGACAGGAAAGGGTCCAAAAAACATGTCGGGGTTACCAGGTGTGCTCCCTTCTTGCTCAAACATAGGGCAGTCCGCTTTGAGACGCGATGATTGACAGACCCCTCTCTACAGACCTGCATTGACCGGTGTCAGCATCACTTACTCGCCATCTCTGTGGTGACATCCAACATGTCTTTGGTGCAATATATTCACATCTGAACCCACTCTAACATTGAGGCCACAACGACTGTATTTAACCACCACACTACAGTCATCCTACAGGATTATGATTGTTTGATGTTGAATTGAATTGATTGATGTTCGATGTTATGATTGTTTTGTTGTTGAAAAAGATAGAGAATTGAAGGTGCAGTCGTGAAAATAGGAAAGATTATTATTTACCCATCAAGTAGTTTTTATTTTGAATTACTAGAAGCAAATTACACATGAAATTAATTTTCACAGTAATAAAGAATTTTTCAAATGAATTTTATATTCGCGAATTAACAAAAAGGTAGGTTAACTATACATATTTACAATAAATATTCAAATTATTCTAAATCTATGGTCAAAAATAAAAGAATAGTCACTGATGAAAATAAAATGCATGTTTTTGAGAACTAAAATATTTGCATTTTAGATTATACAATAAATATATATATACTTGGAGAATAAACATTTGTGGAAGAGTTCTTCAACTCGAAAGCTTGCCAATGCTAATGAATTAGAAAAAAAATGCAGAGTATATAGTTGAATGAGTATTTAAAATAAAGTTATTTATTTATTTGCCAGATGTAATATTATATGAGTGCTATGCTCAATAAAATATCTCATTGCAATATATTGACACAGAAAATTTTGATAAAGACAAACATCAGAATGACACAGAAATTTATTTAAGACACAGGCAACAACTAAAATTTATAAAATATACAAGAGAAGCAATAAGGGAAGTATGCAAATTAGAAAGATATGAATATCAAAATTAAAAATATGTTTATAAAATATTATTATTTCGCTACATAGCTTCTTTCAAATGGGAGTTGTGACTCACAGCTTGCAAACCTTGTTGATGCTGAAAGGGATCTGAAGTGCTTCTACCAAGGATTCCTTAGGATTCTTGGAACTTTGTGAAGAGTGGCTTTGTCGTCGTATCGTCTATAGGGACATCTTGGAGAAAAGTCTTGGCTTTAATACAATGTTGGAATCCTGGAGCAAGTAGCTGAAAATGTAGATCGTAGCATCTATTGCCTCAAGTTCTTCTCGGAGATCTTCAGTTTGTCTTCCCTAGACTACTCAGCATCTCCACCGTCACGTTGAAAATGACAAACTTCAGGATGACACAGCAGTTTTCCCAAGGCACCAACTAAACTGTATAAAGTACAAGAGAAACAATATAAGGGAAGTATGTAAAGTAGTGAATTTATAACTGGATGAATACAATGATGTTTGATCAAGGTCTTCCTTTTGGTTTATATAAATTCTACAAGACCGCAGTCACCGTTCGGAGGAGATTAATAGAATCGCCGAATGTCGTGGTCCATTTGGACGAGGAAAGGGAAGACTAGAACGCGGCTGATTCCACACTAGCTTGTTCAGTGATTCGCTAACCTTGACGTATGCACAAAGGAACGTGTGGCTATTGGACATGTGTCGGACCTGGAGGCTGTTGTTGGGTGCTGCGCTGCCTGGAGTATAGGAGCTCCATCTATTATTTCTTCCTGTGGTAATTCTGTATAAGACTGATGGTCTTAATGAAGCTTTGTGTGTGTGTGTATGGAGTAGAGAGATATAAATATCTTGAAGATAGAGGCTGCCTGGCCGGCATTCATATTTCTGTAAACAATAGACACTTCGGCCAATTAGAATTTGTTATTTTCTTAATATTTCGACAAAAATATTTTGTTTTCGTCTGGAGAAAAATATTCATTTATATCTCCTGACGAAGACAAATGATTTTAGTCGAAACGTTGAAAAAATAAAAACTCTAACTGGCCGAAGTGTCTATTTTCACAGAAAAGATATAAAGATAAAAATTGATAGTCTGTTAATAAAATGAAAAATAATTTGCTGCAATATTTACATATCTCAGAGAGCCAGTCTGGAGTGACAACACTGCGATAGCCATCAAATGAAGCTCCTCGGGATTTACGGCGTCGTAAAGTGTCGCAGGTCAAGGTCGGGACCTTCGTGACCTTTCTACTGGGCTTGACTAGCACGGGACTAATGGATTGTATCCTTTCTTTGGATACCAATCGAATAATGGATTTTTCCTTTTCCTAAGAAAATTGCAAAAATACTGGTTATTTAATAAACTTATACAATTATATGTATGTTGAATTTATGATTGATTTTTAAACGTTAAAGACGTAATTTTATGCTCGGCCAATAATACGAGCCGACATAACTTGATTGACAAAACTTAAGGAAGTTGTATCTTTTAGCATGTATATATATCGGGATTGAGACAATAACTCTGAAAGATATTACTGTGACCTTTATTGAAGACACACGAGATAACCAAGTATGAACAAAATTACTTCTGTCTCCTTAAAAAAAAAATGACTGGCGACATCAAAGACATTCCACTTTCTTAAGTTTTGTCCATGAGTGTATTTGCTTCTTCCAATATCATCCTGTGGTAACTTTCCAAGGTTCTTGGTGGCAGTAGAATCTGTGAGATTTTGTTACTAAAAAATATAGAACTTCAAGATATACAATATAAGCGAATATCGTCATATTCTAAAACTTTGCAATCATTTTTAAACTCTGAAAACTCAAGTTGTTTTTTTTTTTTGTTGTTATTGTTGTTATTTTTTGCTTATACCTATTACACGTGGTGCATGCCATGATAATCATGGTGGATAGAAGTAGGCGACTGCTTTTACTGTAAGTGCACCACATGTCTGCACATGTGAAAAGCAGGCATTAACAAATGTGCCAGAGTTGTGAAGAAGAAGATTTAGGATTCTTCAATACAAGCTATATACTCGTAGACTAAGGGAATGTCCAGGGACCAAGTATTTACACAACCTTACTGTTTATATTATCACAATGGGCTATGTTACACAGATATTTTCTGTTGCGCGCTTATATTGAAAAGATGGAATTTAAGTTTAAAAAACGCACAAATGGCAGCATTAACCGAAGTAAAAGAAAAAATAATGATAACTATCTATTGAGATAATTCCATAGCAGGTTCCACGTCGACAACAACTTAAAATGTTGTTGCATCATGACCTATTTTATTAATAAATTGGTCATTTTATTTTTAATATATTTTAAATTTAAATTGATATTATATATTTATTTATTTTTATTTTTATGAATAGAGAAATTATATATTTATAAAAACAGATTATGTACTATTATATTAAAATAAAAAATGGCATATCTCCTGATCATGAGCACATGTGCTTTTCAGAAGGTAGAGCGCCATTCATATATAATATAATATATAATTTGAAAACTGTGGCTACACAACTCTTTAAACTTTAATGCGATGATTGAACACATAAAATATTTTAGAGGCTGTAAAGTTATCTCATTATTCACTTATCAAAACTTGTAGGATGGTTGAAGCACGTTCTGACATGTCTGAGGAGAGAATCAAGACTTCTACCAGACCACAACCAGGTGAAACAATATACGTGTATTTTTAATGCAATATAATGCGGCTTATGATTGTAGAACGAAAATTGCAATTATACCGCGAATGTTTCTTTTGAACGAAAACTCGAAATTTATTTTAAGGAGAAATAACGATTATTTCTAACCTTAGAGATGAAGTATGAAAGAATGAATTGTGAAGAGTAATGATAAACGGAAAAATAAAAGTGTCCAGGGATGGGAACCGAACCCACAGTGTTCCGCTTACCGGACAGATGTCATGTCCACTAGGCAACCCTGGACACTTTTATTTTTCCGTTTATCATTACTCTTCACAATTCATCCATTCATACTTCATCTCTTAGGTTAGAAATAAACGCTATTTCTCCTTAAAATAAATTTCGATTTTTCGTTCAAAAGAAACATTCTCGGTATAATTGCAATTTTCCTTCTACAATATACGTGTATATGGAGGTCAAGTTTATGAGGTAACACCGAGCAAGTTCATTTCTCAGAACATGGTTTAGGAATTCTGGGCTTAAATATGTGATTCCTAGATGGAAGATCGTCTGAAATCTTTGGTATTGGGAAGTGAAGGTAGGTGAAGAAATGGTCGTCCACTGTTTTGCCTTGGGCGTAATGGGCGCAAAATGTATTTTCTTGAAATACCTTTGCATAGCCTGGCTAAAAATTACCATGCCGAGTTGGATTTGTTCTTGGGGATTCATGCTTACTGTTTGGTAGCAACAGTCTGACATAGTGGTAGCTAAGTTCTTGAGAATTTGGTGGTTTTTAATGTGAAATATTTCCGGTGAATCAGCTGTATGTAGAGGCGAGGGCCGGTGGTACAAGATAGGGATGGTAGCTCGTCTGTTATTGGAGCTATTGCTTTATTTGAAGGACGATTTGGTCCAAATTTGACAACCCACCCAGCCCACAGAACCGGTCGGTCGCAGGGTGGGATCAGTATTGCGCAGGACGGCGGCGCTGTGATTTACATGACAAAATTGATTATGGGTCGAAGTTCCGTGGCCCAGGGCGGGCATGGCCGGGCTATATAGCGGTGGTGGCTGGACGGAGGCCGTATTGGCAACATGCTCGGTGCTAAGGTACGTCCTTTCCTCTCATGTAGAGCTCGTAGGTCAACCTATCTACGATTCAATATCTTTCAAATCGATATATCTGCAGGATATTGTATCCACGAGTTTGAGCTAATCGAACGCGTTATAAACTACAATCGCTATTTATTCTGATAATACTGCCTCCTATTTATATTCCTTCATTTAGGGAACTCGAAGAATCTTGAAAGTATTGATGGGTGCATTCATGTTTGTGGGGGATAACCTAAAGGTCAGCTTCTTCATCCAAGGGGCGCGTTAATGCATCATATTCTATTTTATGCCGAAATGGATTTTTTTTTTTTGCAGAAAACGAAGTGATTGTGTGTATTTATATGTGTTTATACTATCCCCAAAGCGCATGTCAATAGTTCGCTTGAATATTCAAGAATTCCTCGACAATATCGAAACAGCCCGATTCAAATGTAGAGCTGCGTAAAGGATTAAACTAGCGAGCCTGCTGAGAAGGTTCACCGCTGATGGCCAGGACCTTCTAATATGTTTGTCATAGCTAAGAAGAGACGAAAGGAAAAAGCGACCAGAGGTATGATCTTGACGAGAGATGACCTTGTATTCGTATTACAGCCGGTTGAAGGTCGCTTTTGTCTGAAAGATCGCCAAACTTCTTTAATAAAGAAACTTGTCGCTTTTACCTTTAGTCTTAGCAATGGTATCCTTCTGTTTTAATATTTGTCATTTCTGACAAATCAAAAGTTCATTATTCTGTTCCTTTAATCATTTCACATCAGTTCTCCTGAATCTTTCTGCAGGTGGACATCGCACTTTCTAAAACGATTCTTTATTTGAACCATTATTCATCCTAATTTAGTTATCTATATTAAATATTTAGTATATCTATAGTATACATAACTTTATATATTAAAAACAAAATTGGCATTTCCTGACCGCTCACATTTTGTTTTTAATATCAACATCTGATCATTTTTCTATTTTTCTTGTTTTTTTTTTTCACACAACTTTATAATTTTAATATATCTATATCTGTTTCCTCTAGTGAGATGTGACCCTCGTTTGCTTTGACGGCCTCTGGAGTTGTGATTGTTTGAAGACGTCGTCCATATCAATGTTCATTACATCTATCTCGTTGAGCAAATATTTGCTTGTTCCAGAGGGGGGTTGCGACAGATTGTAAATACAGAGTTCTAGGGAATTTTCTGTTTCGTTCTTCGGGAATATCTAACCCACCAATTGCACATACGACGGAAGATGTTAAGAATAATTAAACCTAAAATTGCGTCAATGTAATAAAACCAATCCATCCTTACTGTGTTGAAATCTACAATCACAAAATAGGAGATCAAGCGTCACATCCTTATGTTGTTGTCGTCGTGTGCAATGAGGAGTCTCAGATGTCTCCATGCATCTCTATCACAGCAGTTATTCTCTATCTTGGGTGTGTAAAGTTCTGGGTCCATGTCAATTTTCTGTTGTTGTTGTCCTGTCCAATGAAGAGATGTCTCCATGCATCTCTATCACAGCAGCCGTCCTCTATCGTCAGATCCTTATGATACCGTGATTTGAAATTCTAATATCAATACGATTTATAAATAAACTCTGAAAAAATATTATTTTTAATACAATTAGATGACAAATATGAAGACTTTTTAGTGACACAAACAGATATAATTTCTTTGATATAGTATTTCATATCTGAATTCAATCACAGACTTGACACGCTGAATATCAACCAGTAATCCAACATTACTTTGTCTAGAAGAGAGATTCCTGGCTGAACAAGATATGATAGGCGAAGACAGAGATAGATATCAGGGGAATTGTATGATAAGCAAATACATATTGTAGATTTTGTAGTGAATTCCTGAAATATATACTTGATTGGACCACACAATTAAAGGAACTCACTGGCTTAACGGTCCCCGAGATGGTACATCGAGCTCAAGACAGAGATGACTGGCGTAGCATCGTGTTTGGGATGTAATACGTACAGTATAACGTTCGAATAAAATGATTTTTATATGTGACAATATAGTGGTAATAATGTTGTGAGGAGAGAAAAAATCACACGACGAGTTGGAAGAGGAATCTGGAAGCCATCCGAGAGAGAGAGGGAGCGAGAGCGCTGTCCGCTGAACGACTGCCTGTGTGGCCACCATCCGACTACCAAAATAGTCCCCAGGTGTTGACGGGCGAGCCCCTTTTGCCGCCCCTTTGGAATGTCGTGATGTCTAAAGTGTCTCGCTTTAGCTGCCCATCTCTCTCTCGTTGACTGTAGGTTTGTTTTATTAATCCTGGAAGAGCATATATTATGACATATATATATACAGTTAAACCTGTCTATAGCGCCCCCTCTTGGGACTCACTAAAATAGGGTGCTATAGAGTGGGGGTGTTATAGACAGGTCACTTTTAATGTAAAATGTTTACATTTTAATGTTTAAAATCGGGCGCTATAGAGAGGAAGGCGCTATTTAGAGGGAGCGTTATAGACAGGTCTAACTGTATATATATATACTTGATTCTCAACTGAAGGCTTTCTGATTAAAATTAAATTCCCCTGGGGACAGCTGGCCACTGAAAGGTCTAGAGTTGAATCATTGGTTGATGTGACCGTGGTTTTCTGGATTATATTTCAATTATAAAAAGATGTGACCCTCGGCGCGCAGACTCTCCTCCTGCTCTGTCTGGCCGTCGGCCTGTCCGTAGCCCAGCGCGGCCACCACCGCAGCAGGCCGAGTTTCTCCAGAGGCCACAGGCTGCCGCTGTACCAGGACCACGACCTGATCGCCAGACCCCAGCACCAGCCACACCACAGGAGGCCGGTGTACGAAGACGAGGTGGGTCCTTGGTCCGTTCATTGACGGGGACAATCGCTGCGTCCAACTTACTTGGAGTGGGACGCTCTTTAATGATATCATTGTTATCTTCATAATTTACATAACTCATCAAGTTTCTATTTAATTTATAAAACACAATAATATCGATGTTTAAAGAGTATATTCCAATATGGAGAAGAACACTCACTAGTTCTTGAAGTTTGAAACGGCTTCAAAAGACGGATAAATTTGCTATTTGGTCTCAACATATAGATGCTGAATCCAGGGGGCAAGCGAATCGCATTATATTTCCTTTGAAAATCCTCAAAGAATGGACCAATTATACCTATATACTATCCAACCACAAGACTATAGATATAGCTCAGCGGCGTGCAAGTGTCTGACGCCAGGGAAGCTGAACGTATAGTGGATTTCTTGAAGATAGAGCTTGTCTGGCCGGCATTCATAGTTTTTGAAGAAAAAGACTTCGGCAGGTAGAGTATTTAGACGTTTCGACAAAAATATTTTGTCCTCGTCAAGGAAAAAAAACTTTATAGAAAAGCATTAAAACGATTTTTGTCGAAAAGTCGAAAAATAAACTGTTCTGGCTGTAGTGGATCATTATTCCACTACAGCCTCTATAGATGGTTCTCGTCTCTGATCCCCGCTGTGTGAGCAGCACCACCACGCCCCGCAGCCCTACAAGTTCGGCTACGACGTGAAGGATGAGTACGGAGCCACCAACTTCCGCGACGAGGAGGGCGACGGTCACGGCGCGGTGAAGGGAAGCTACGGCTACCGCGACCCGGAGTACGGACTGTACCGCATCGTGGAGTACGTGGCCGATCACGACGGATTCCGTGCCCAGGTGAAGACCAACGAGCCGGGGACCCAGAGCCAGGACCCCGCTCACGTCAGGTTCAACGCCGAGCCCTACACTGGCAGGCACCACTGTGAGTATACCTGCACAGTAACTTAACTTACACCTCGACTTGGTAGGAAGACCTGCACTTGGTTGTTGACTACCCAACTACATAGCTCCGCTCCTCGTAGCGCTACTGACGTGCTAAGAAAACAAAGTATTTTTTTTATCGAATTTGGAAAAAAAAAACATGTTTTGATTATATCTATGGATCATATTATTCATTAATAAACGACTTATATTTAGTTCTTTTATATTTACATATTACAAGCTCGAATATGTACCTAATATGCAAATTTCATCCAACTCAATATGTAATATATATGCAAATTTATTTAAAAAAAAAAAAATTTCTGTAATTTTCAAAAAAATTATCATTCTCTATATTTTCGTTGCTCAACTTTAACACTTCAGTATAATTTTTCTGAGTATATATAATATATATATATTCAGTATGAGAATAATTATCTATTGTTGAGTTTTAGAAACTGCTTTAATCTTGGTGGGGATTTATATTAAAGCAATGTCACTCCCGCTGTAGAGGTGGTCGAGGAAACACCTGAGTATAGAAGGCAACACCGCCTGGATCTTATTTTGTTCAGCAAAATGTCCATCTTTCTTTCATAAAAAAACTAAACATAACAATGCCTTGTTAAACCTGACTCTCGCATGAAACGCCTTCCTCATATACAAGGTACATGTTCCACATGTGAACTCCTCTATCTTGAATGTCATTCTCACATGTGACAACCGTTGGCTGTGATGTCGCAGAAAGTCCATCCCGCCAGTACCTAGAGCAACTCACTCGTCCCATGTACAGATCTGTGAATAAACGTCTTTTATATGTGCTCATTGTCTGGATCTTTGAAACCCCCCACATATCTTCACATGTATTTACCCCTATAATTCACATAAATGAAGTCAATATTTGATTCAAATTTAAAGAAAACTTCAATTATAATCTTTCACAAACACAGCGTCGTACCCAGACGCTGTTCGTGTTCTTTGTCTAATCAGGATGCCACAAAGATACACATGTGAGTTCGAAGGGACGCAGAAAAATTATCGCTTTATTATACGTGGCACTAAACAGAAGGAGTACAAAAAGTGGGACTTGTCTTCAACCTCCCCGTCAGAAGAATCCTTGGCGCCGTGGATGTCACTCTTGTGTTCCGCTCCACACTATACAGCCTGGACCACACCGTCTTGTAGGCCGCTCCGATGTCAGGCTCTCCTGGCACCGTCCTACAGGATCATCCACACGCCCGGGGACAAGTCGCCACGTTTTCTACTTGCCGCAGATGTCACCAGACTCTGTCCTCCCCCACACAGGAATGCTGTTTTTGGCGCCTGCCTCCCTGACAACACATGGCCATCCCCCACTCTTATTCCCCCAACTTTACTCTGGAATCTTGGCTTCTCGGATATCTTGCTATCCATTTTACAATAGGGTGAAGGTTATTGCAAGATAATTCTAATTAAATAAATGTTCACTTTTTTAATACAACGATAATAAATTCTAATATCGTCAAATATAAGTTTAATATTTTCAGACGATTAGAGTGTAGTATCGTTTGGTATCTATATAAAAAGAACTTTTCTCTCTCTTTACTATAAATTATTATTATACTTAGTACATATGCTGTTTAACAAAAGTTTAAAATTATTCTGTGTTTTATTTTGTACTTTTGTCTCACTATTAACAGATTATAAAAACATAGGACAAACGTTAAAAATTATGTTATAATACGCTAACTTCGTTTTTTAGCTGTCCCATTTTTTTTTCAGAAACTCTTATACGAGTCTATATACTCGTACGTCACAAGTCACAAACGCAGAAAGTTTTATATAAAAACTTATGAAAAAACTTGAAAAACTTTTCAGAAATAAAACATAATTCTCAACAAGCTTCCTAATTATTGAGTCAAGAGGCGATCTATTAAATATTTATTTTAAAAAGGACGAAAAAATTGACTTTAATTTCGGATTTAACAATAGCATCAACAATTCGCAAAGTCTAACAAAATATCCATGGATTTTAGTGTTATAATTTTCTTTTAATTTTCTCAAGATAAACTTTTATTGATTTCCAAGATTGTAGTCTTTGACGAGTTTAATATTTGTCTATTAGTATGAAACGCGAAAATGGCTGCCAGAGGCCGCTGTGCAACTTTATTTGAGCCGACGATGGCGCTGTTGAAGGCATTTTGTTTTTTGACTCACGTGGCATCAGCATGCGTGGAGTTTTAGAAAAATTTAAATCGTGGAAATTTTCTGGAGCCCGTGGAAAATGGTGATTTCCGAGCCTAAAAGTGCCCATTTGCGGGAAGTTTTGTTGTTCGCCTTCAACTGGACGAAAAGTGCCACTGAAGCCCACCGAATGCTCGAGGAAGTTCACGGCGACCACGCTCTGAGAAAATCACAGTGTTACAGGTGGTTTAAAAAATTCCAAAGTGGCGATTTCGAACTTGATAATGAACCACGTGGAAAACCGCACCAAAAGTTCGAGGACGCTGAACTGCAAGCTTTGTTGGATGACGACAGTACCCAAACGCAGGAGAAACTCGCGAAACAGCTCCAGGTGTCTCAGGGTTCTGTTCCCTACGTTTAAACAGCTTCAGAATGACCCAAAAGCTTTCCAGATAGGTCCCCCACGAGTTGAGCGAAAGGCAGCAAGAACGGCGTCTGGTAACCTGCGAAGGGCTGCTCGCCAGGCATGAAAAGAAGTCATTTTTGCACCGAATCGTAACTTCTGATTAGAAATCGATCCACTTCAGCAATCCTATGCGCTAAAAGTCGTGGGGCCTGCTCGGCCAATTTCCAAAACGGAAGCCTAGGCCCAATCGCTTAGGAAAAAAGGCAATGCTTTGCGTATGGTGGGACCAGACCGGCGTAGTATATTTCAAGCTCCTGAAACCTGGCGAAACGGTCAATACTAGTCGCTACGAACAACAAATGCACAGTTTGAGAGAGGCATTGAATGAAAAAAGACCGGAATTGCGTGAAAAGCACAACAAGCTGATACTGCAGCATGACAAGGGTCCAGCCCACAACGCTAGAGTGGTCAAAAACACCATAATATACTTGGGCTGGGAACTCTTACCACACCCGCCGTACTCACCAGACTTAGCGCCGTCGGACTACCATCTTTTCACATCTTTAGGACACGCCCTGAAAAACCAGGAATTTTCGAACTCAGACATACTCCGAAAATGGCTTGTTGACTGGTTCGACTCAAAAGGAATAGAATTTTTCAGACAAGGAATTCGAAAATTGCCTGAAAGGTGGTCCGAGTGTATAGCTAATCAGGGCAATTACTTCGAATAAAAAATATTTTGTTGTATGGAATTGGTGAACTTTTGAATTCACTGAAAATTTTCGCATTTCATACTAATAGACCTGGTATATGTTGTACTAAGTTCGAAAAATCGCGTGAGAACGCCTTTGCAACCTCAGAACAATTTTTAACGCCTTGCCAAATGCTTTATTTTTATTTACTTCTCCTGACGAAGACAAAGGATTTTTGTCGAAACGTTCAGAAAATAAAAAACTCTTAACTGGCCGAAGTGTCTATTTTTCACAGAAATATGAATGCCGGCGGCCAGGCAGCCTCTATCTTCAGGATGAACTTTTATGTTCAGTTTTGACCTCAGCGGAATACCAAAATGTACATTTTATATGAAAGTGATTTATTGGATATTTCCAGCAACACTTCGATACGAAGGTAGCCCTCCAACCTATGTCCAGATAACACCCAACTCACTCCGGACCATATATACCCGGCCATCCTTGCAGTCCTCTATATGGCAGACATCAATCCAGAAGAGGACATCCATACGGCACCTCAGTTTGCCGGTATTTTGATCAGGGTGTCCGGACCGATCTGATCTGCTCCACGGACAAGACACCACCACCACTACACTCATGGACAAAACTTAGGGAAAGTGTACCTTTTACCATGTATATCGGGATTCAGACAATAACTCTGAAAGATATTACAGTGACCTTTTGTTGAAAAGTGACTCGCACCTCGGCTGTCGCTTAGCAACGGCCACTTCCCCCAGACATTACGTAACTGTATATAGGTTTCAGATTTGCTTGCTTGTTGACTGCCACCGCTTACCTTCTTTTTAACTCTCTATGTTTGTCATCTAAATATAATCTCTTTTGATAATTAAACATACTTTCTGAGATCCAACCTCTGTTTTATTCTTACATGGCAGCAGAGCTTGGTTGGTATCAAATATTTTTTGTTTATCTAAGCTGAAATTCGCTTGCTTGCTCAAGATGACAACTGAACTTCCACAAATTCAAAAATTCAACGGCGATAATTTTCATCTATGGAAATTTCAAATGAAGATTATTCTAGAAGCAAAAGATCTTCTCAGTATAACTGATGGCTCTGAGGTAAAACCTGAAATAGAGGATATTGCAAAATTCTCTAACTGGAAAAAGAAAGATGCAAAATCCAAAATGCTGATCACTACTGCTCTAGAGTTTAAATATCTTCAACAGATTGTTAATTGCCAGACTTCAGCAGAAATGTGGAAGAAATTATCAACAATATATGAACTGAAATCTGAAACAAACAAATATTTGCTGCAACAAAGATTTTTCGAATATAAAATGAATCCAAATGATGACATTGCTACTCATATTTCCAAAGTTGAAACTCTGGCACAACAAATGAAAGATCTAGGTGAGCCAATCTCTGATGTTGCCCTAATTACAAAGATAATTTGCAGCTTGCCTGATAAATACAAGAATTTCATAACAGCATGGGATTCAGTTTCATCAGAAGAAAAGACACTAGAAAACTTGACGGCAAGATTACTGAAAGAAGAAAGCTTACAGGATCATTGGGATTCTTCAGGAAATTCTAAACCAGATAATGCCTTGATGACTTTTTCAAAGTTCAACAGAAATTCAACAGCTTCCAACAAACAACAGCAGCATCAACAATCCATTAAAGATAAAAAGAAGAACACACACTGTGGATATTGCAAGAAGAAAGGACATTGGTGGAAAGAATGCTATAAAAGAAAGGAAGAACAAAAAGGACAACAGCCAAGTTCTTCATCCAGAGATGATAGCTGTGCTTTTTCAGCTGAGACAAGTGCCTTCCTCGCTGAAACAAAGGATTCCTGGATTGCAGATTCTGGAGCAACGGATCACATGACTTTCAGAAGAGAATGGTTCTCTACGTTCGAAGAAATACCAGAAGGTGTTCATCCTGTGTGCCTTGGAGATGGAAAGAAGATCTATGCAAAAGGTAAGGGAAATATTGATATTCTCTCTTATGTTGATAGTCAGAAAATTAATGCAACTCTTTTGGATGTTCTCTATGTACCTGAATTGGAGACTAATCTTTTCTCAATATCTACTGCAACAAAACATGGTTTGACGCTCATTTGTAAAGGAAATCAGATAAAATTGACTAAAAATTCGAAAGTGCTAGTTACTGGAATAAAGGACAATTCAAATCTTTATAGAATTTTTATTAAAGCAAAGCAATCTTCACAAACTCATGTTGCTCAGTTAAGTCTAGATATATGGCATCAAAGAATGGGTCATGTAAATCCTATAAAATTAACCCAAATGTTTGAAAATAATGTTTTTGAAGACGACATTAAAATTAGAGAAAAGCCTGATTCTTTACTATGTGAAGCATGCATCTATGGAAAACAAAATAGAAAGGTTTTTCACGCGTCAACAAGTCCAAATTCGACCTATCCAGGAGAGCTGATCTATTCAGATGTTTGTGGACCAATGAGTAAAAGATCACCAGGTGGATCATTATATTTTGTATCATTCAAGGATGATTTTTCAAGATTTAGAGTGGCCTACTTCATTAGGCATAAATCAGATGTTCTTGAGAAATTTAAAGAATTTGTAAAAAGAGTTAGGACTGAAACTGGAAATAAAATAAAAAGATTCAGAACAGATAATGGCACAGAATTCTTAAATAAGAATTTTTCTGATTATCTAAAATCTCTAGGAATTGTTCATGAACTCACTGCTCCATATACCCCAGAACAGAATGGAATTGCTGAAAGAGATAACAGAACAATAGTTGAATCAGCTAGATGCTTGTTACATGGAAGAAAAATGCCGCTTGAACTGTGGGCTGAAGCCGTAAACACAGCAGTCTATCTCTTAAATAGATGTACTACTAAAGTATTGGGAAATTCTACACCTTATGAAATATGGTACAAGAGAAAACCCTCCATCTTACATTTGAAAACTTTTGGATGTAACGCTTATGTGCATATACCAAAAGATAACAGAAAGAAATTAGACAAAAAGAGTATTCGTACATTTTTTGTTGGATATACTGAAACTAACAAAAATTATAGAATGTGGGATCCTATTGCTAGAAAAATTATCATAAGCAGAGATGTAATATTTACTGAAGCTAATACATCAGAAAATATTCAGGATAACCAACAAGAGCAGGTAACTATATACAGTGAAGAAAGTGTTGATAACACAAATACCAGTTCCAAACCAGAAGAATCATGTCGATACCCTCTCAGGAATAGAATCAGAGAAAATGAACAAACATCAACCAGCTGTACAAGAGCTATTTCATATGCTTGTTATGTCCATGACCAAGAACCATTGAACTATGAAGATGCAATTGTAGGACAAAACTCAAAACAGTGGAAACTAGCTATGGACGATGAATTCAATTCCTTGATGAAAAATCAAACATGGACGTATGTGACACTACCATCAGACAGAAAAGCTATTGCATGCAAGTGGGTATACAAAATAAAGCAAAATGCAGATGGATCAAATAAAATGTTTAAGGCTAGACTAGTTGCGAAAGGTTATTCACAAAAACCAGGACTTGATTATGGTGAAACTTTTTCTCCAGTAGTAAAATTCGATTCAATTAGAACAATCTTATCACTTTGTGCATCACTTGATATGGAAATGATTCAGTTAGATGTAGTAAAATCTGCCTTCTTGAATGGTGATTTGGAAGAAGAACTTTACATGGAACAACCCCAAGGTTATGAAAACCCAGATTTTCCAAATCATGTTTGCTCTCTTCAGAAAAGCATCTATGGTCTTAAGCAATCCCCCAGAATGTGGAACAAGAAATTTCATGAGTTTTTAATTAAGTTTGATCTCAAACCTAGCATATCAGATTCATGTGTCTATACAATGAAATGTAAACAGGCTTACATATTACTTGCAATATATGTAGATGATTGCTTAATCTGCAGTGTAAATAAACAACATTTAGACGATATAGTACAGTACTTAAATTCCAATTTTGAAATAAAAACTTTTACTGCCGATTATTTCCTTGGCCTACAAATATATCGAGATAGAACAGCTAAAATGTTATTTCTGCATCAAGCCTCATACATTGAAAGAACACTTGAACATTACAACCTTCTTGATATTAAGTTACAATCTGTACCTTCTGATCCTTACTCAAAACTAACAAAAGAGATGTGCCCAAAGGATGATCAGGAAATTGAAGAAATGAACAAGATTCCATACAGACAGACAATTGGTAGTTTAATGTACCTCATGACTGGAACTAGACCTGATATTGCCTACGCAGTCAGCAGGGTTAGCCAATTTATGAACAACCCAGGACCTTCACATTGGACCGCAGTAAAGAAAATATTTGGATACTTAAAAGCTACGAAAAACATCGGTATTTGTTTTGGTGGGAGTTCCTGCACTTCAACCCTGATAGGTTTTTCCGATGCTGATTTTGCTGCAGACATATTTACGAAAGCTCTACCTCCAGAAAGGCATAAAAGACTAAGGAGCCAACTTGGACTGTTTGAAACAACGGAGTGCTCGTCAGGTGGGAGTGTTGAAAAGTGACTCGCACCTCGGCTGTCGCTTAGCAACGGCCACTTCCCCCAGACATTACGTAACTGTATATAGGTTTCAGATTTGCTTGCTTGTTGACTGCCACCGCTTACCTTCTTTTTAACTCTCTATGTTTGTCATCTAAATATAATCTCTTTTGATAATTAAACATACTTTCTGAGATCCAACCTCTGTTTTATTCTTACACCTTTTTTTGAAGACATATGAGATAACCAAGTGTGAACAAAATTGCCTCTGTCTCTTTTAAAAACGGTAACATAAGAATAGAGGCAATTTTGTTCATGAGTGTTTATAGGTATGCAAGTACTTAGTGCAGTTATGCAAATCAAATATGCTATTTTTTTTTATCTTTCACTTGAGATAAAGTCGTTTGGCGTGGTTCCAAACAGAAGATTCATTATGGTATTCTTTGATCTAATATATATCATTTTTTTGTGTTTAGCTTCAATATTGAATTTGTTTGAAGTTTATATGTTAAGTTTGTAATTTTTCTTATTTTTCAATTCATAGAAGCATTTTTTTCTGGCAGACATATTCAATTTCTTATCATCATCATTTTTACTATTATTGTTTTTTTTTCTTTGTTAGTTATCAAATCATTTTGTAATTGTAGTTTATTTTTTATTTTTCTTGTGTTCCTTTTTATTCAATAAAATATATATAGAACTAAGGTGTATTATTCAATTCAAGCATATGGAACCAACATCGATTATTTTTTAAACAAAGCAAAATCATAAGCTTATACAATTTTTACTTTTTCATACAGGATTTTTGGCTCAAATTTTAAAATAATAGAGAAATTTAACGCTTTTTTGACATCCGTGCTTTTTTACGAATTAATCGTCAAAAATATTTAACAAGCCTTACAGGGGAAATCAACGTTTAGTTGGTTTCTGTTCCACTAGATGGCGCTCTGTCATCTAGAAAATGCTTATGATAATGGTCAGGATATGCCTTATTTGTTTAAAACCTTTCTATGATTAAAAAATTTAGATAAGAGAAAATGGCTAATCAGTGACGCTGAGAAGGTTGCTCAAAGCCAAGCCCTCATATTGAAATTTTCTATTATCGCAGTAAGGTGTTTATTGAATTTTTGATGATTTATTCGAAAAAAAAAATCATCAATGTTAAAAAGTGTAAAGTTCATTCGTTAAATATCATTTTAAAATTTAATCGTATAAAAATATTCAGAAACCTTTATAAAAAGATAATCAGAAAAATTGCGAAGGCTTGGAGCACACATTGGCTAAAATAACGGTTATTTCAGCAATAAGCAACTTCGAGTGATCCACTGGTAGAACGGATGACATTTTACCATTTTATCCAAATATCGGATAGTTGGATAGTCAGTGAGTCTTTTGATGGAAGCAGTCTGGAGGGAAGATCATTCCATTGCGGGAGAAAGTGTCGGGGTGATGAAAGGAAAGCTGGAAGGCTCGAGGGTGGTGCTCAGCAGGTCGGCGAGGAACTGCTGGACGCCAATGGTGTGGGGAAGATAGCCTTCGTACTGTATGGCCAGGTTGGGCACATTCTGGGCGTTCTTCATGCTTGTGGCCAGGATCTCGCCCAGCTCCTGCTTGCTGAGTCGCTCGTCTCCCTCCGTCAGTGCCGCCAGGAAGGCCTGTCTCGACAGGACCGGCTGCCCATCCTCGCCTGTAGCCGTGGCCAGCGTGTCGAAGGCCCACTCGATCATCTCGTACGTCGTCCCGAAGACGTGTTTGTGGTTGACAAACAGCTTGATGAAGTCGTCCAGCTCGATGTTATCTTCGTCCGGGCCTAGAGTCAACTCAATATCATCGAGGAACCTCCTCATCTCCATCTCGGTGGGGAAATAACCGAGTGCACGAATTACATTCGGCATTTGGACGATTGGGATTTTGTTCGATACTTCCCAAACTTTTGACTGCTGACCTTTTCTTTCGACGATCTGGACGGTGTAGAAAATGTCGATGATTTCTTTGAGGAAGTCGCCCGACTCCCCGCCGGGAAGGAGGGTGTAGAATGGGGACATTCCGCTGCCGCCTTCTTTAGCAAGCCGTTTCAGAGAGGTCAAGCTGATCTTGTAGACCAGAATTGACCGAGAGCCATTCCCAGAGACAAAGATGTACTGCCCATCGTAGCTGCAATCCATCGATGAGATCCCATTGGGAAGGCTCTTGACTCCTAAGTAGAAGTACGGGTTGCCGTCGATGGGCATCATGCCGAGGCCGATCGTATCTCCGGAGAAATAAAACATGAAACTCAACTTGCGCACCTTGTTCGGGCCCAGGATTTTCTCTGGGAAGATGTTGAAATAATCTATATGAGAATCGTGGAGGGGTCCTAAGACAATTTTGACAATTCGGCGCTTCAGGACGTCATAAAACAGGAATTTGTGTTCTGTGTTTGAAATGACAAGAAACTTCTGGATTACCCTGTTTGGAAACCATTCCATACAGGTTGGGAGTGCAACTTGATCCACTTGAACATTTGATAATACATTAAGCTGGAAGTTGTAGCATTCCTGCACTTCAGTTTCGATGAGCATCTGATCTTCCCCCAGAGTGAAGAGAAGCGGATTTCTTTTCAATGGATGCCTTCCGAAGATGAGGTCGACCACACATTGCTCGTGACTTCGCATTCTTCCAACCAAATGCCATTTCCTCGCATCCTTGCCATCCTTCGGCAAGCTTTTCATGAGGATGTTGGTGAATTTGAAGAGGCTGACTATCCTCGACTTGTCCGAAACCGCCAGATAAATGGAATCCTGAGAAAACTCTATCTTGGTGACATAGACTCGCGCCCTGAGATCGCCCAATATTGTGAGTGTCGGGAACATCAAGACAAGAATCCTCCCTTCGTCGGTACCAACGGCTAAGAAGATTCCTTTGCTCTCAAATGCGGCGCACGTGATTTCTCCGGCGTTGTCGGGGATATTGGTTGTGTTTTCAGTTCTCCATTCCCGATACTCCACTAGGTCGATACTGCTGCCAAGACATAGGGCGAGCCTGCCTCGGAAAGGATGGGTGGCAATCACATACGTGCTGCTCCGAGACAGGTTATGGGGAAGAATTTTGAGCGGCTCATTTTCCAAAGTCCCCACAAAACTTTTCGAAGTCCCAACAAGAAATTCAGGAATGTCTAGAGGTTGAGGAACAACTGAGGCCGATTGAAACTTTCGGTTCTTTCTTCGTTCTCTTGGCGCAGTGAAATAAGGAAACGATATGGAATTGATAGGACCGATGTTATCTTCGGGCCGATACCCGAACAGGTACTTGAGCCAGTAATCATACATGAGGACTTCGCCAGAATGTAAGCCGACCATCACGAAACTCTTGGTGGTCTTGATGTAGGTGACACTTGCGTGGGCCCCTACCTTCATCAGACGTATCGGAGCTCGCTCGTGGTGCAAGATCGTTTCAATTGGGTCGTGGAATTTGGGGAGAGAAACAATCTGATTGGATCCCCAGACGATCAGATGACCTCCGGACGTTCCAGTGAGCGCAATGTAAGAGGAATGCATGAAATCCGAGTTGCAGAATTTCCCCAAGCTGGTCTTGAAATGTCGATCCGGTGTGGAATAAACTGTGTACTCCATCCGCCGGTCTTCCACGTTGGCTTCGTAGAATACCAAATAAGATCGGCCGGTTGAGACAAAGATTTTACTGTGCTGGAGCCGATGCCACGTGAAGTGGAGCTGGGGGTCCACCAACCTCTTCAAGTTGACCTCAATGTAAGGCTCCTGCAGCATCTTGCTCGAGTCCCACAGGGCGATCACCTGGTTGTCGGGATCGGCGCTGGAGGTCGCGATCCAGTTGTCGTCCCACAGGTAATCCACGGCTTGGATGCCATATTCGGGATAGGGGTCCAACACGAAGTCAAGTGGCATTCCATGGAAGGTGTCCCAAATGACCATGGCGTTGTTCTGTCCCATGTCACAGGTGATCAGACTCCTCTTGTTGCGCGACACGGCGGCACAAGCGATTGCGTTGTTGTGACCGACCAGGACGACAATCTTGTTGAGCGCCCACAGATTGAGGACTCCTATTTGCGAGTTGGTGTAGAAAATACACTTGTAGTCGTTGATGGAGAGGTTGGCGAATGGGACTTTGTGTGGAGGGCCGATTGCTCTTATCAGGTTCAGATGAAGTCTTTTGTCAGGAGCCCTGAACTGGCTGGCCTTGGGCATAACATCCTGGCGCAGGTGCCCCTTCAGTAACCCAGCGTACATCTTGCTTTGGTTGAGAGGACTTCTTGACTCGACCTAGAGAAATTGAACTGATTGGACGGTTTCCTACAATGGGGGAAATTTTTTGAGAGACGAGAGTGGAAAATGAGGAAACAAAGTGGCTGTGAAATTTCTAGAATCCTGAAAACCAATCTATCTAGAGCGATTCTTGTAGAAGCCAATTTTGATTATTTACATTAATGCTGTTATCTACAGAGCAAAACCTGGATGTGACTATACGTGTTCTAGAAAGGAAGAAACCTAAGTGAAGCCTGACATCTGGTGACCAAGTTTTGACCAGGCTATTTTATCTTCCATTTCCTCATACTCCCAACACAATATTTCTCAATATTCAGACATACATTTGGATGGCATTATCTATATTCAGAATGTTGTTTATTGCCCATCAATGACTTCTATATTCAATTTAAATATATTTTAAATGTTATCTTTCAAACATGACTTCTAAAATTCAATGTAAGAAAAAGACATCTTGTTTCTCTGCCAAAACTCTGGTATTGGCCACCCACACAAACTTTAGAAATTTTGGCCAGGAGGAAATACTGATCTATAAAAAAGGTCAACTCTCCCAATCAGAATAGACGCAAAAGTTCCATCTATTGACCTTCTCTCAAATTTACCTTATAGTTTTTTACCAAACGATTGACATTTAACCGTTGTAATAAATAGGCTTCACGCGATATTTTATAAATTGTTGCTTTTAAATTTCTCTGTGAGAGCAACTAGCAATAAATTTGTATAAATTTATATAAAAGGGCGTACCTGGATCTGTAAATGAAAAAAAAATGTTCTTAAAATATTTCGACAGATTGCTCCCTCTTTATCAATTTATTGTACAGTAAATTTAATTCACAAATTCTTGTAGATCACATGAAAACAAATTTGTCATTGGTCAAAAATAATTATTGATAATAATACATTAAAATATGTAAAAAAATAATAATAATAAAATAAAAATATTATGAAAATTAAAGGTTTTTGTGAAATTAATAATAATTGTCATTTTTATTTTAGTTCCATTTATAGAATATAGATGGCAGCACCGAGTAGATCGCCATGTTGAAATAAACCAAGTTGTGAACAAACACCTCCTCCCTCACTGCCTATCTTCAAAGTTAGATGAGATAAATATTAAATTAGTTTTACGCAAAGTTTAGCGACTTTGTGAACAGCGGATTTGTGGGAATATGAGATGGAATCTCCTAATTTTCCATTTTAGTTACAAAAATGAATTGTAGATGGCAGTACCGAGTAGATCGTCTTGTTGAAATAAATCAAGTTGTGAAGAAACACCTCCCCCTCACTGCCAATTCTTAAAGTTAGATGAGATAAATATTGAATTAGTTTTGCGCAAAGTTTAGCAAAGAATTGCGACTTTGTGAACACCGTATTGTGGAAATACGAGATGGAATCTCCTAATTTTCCATTTTAGTTACAAAAATGAATTGTAGATGGCAGCACTATGTAGATCGACATATTCTAGGCCAGTTTTTATTTCTCGTTTTTATTTTAATCACAAAATCCTTATTGCTCCTTCAACGTTAGAAGATTTCATTGTGTGGTGAATATTCTTTGTTCAATTTATCTCATTTCTAGCCATCGGTGTGTGTATAAGAGAAGATTTTAGAGATTTAAGAGAATGATTTTCTATATTAGAGCTTTCCTCGCTCTCTCACACAATTTCTCATGTAGAATATAAACATATATTAGTAAATAATAGTAATAAATCATATACAGTAGAACCTCCCTTCAGCGGACACCTCTCCACAAAGGACAGTTTTCATTTGCAAAATTACCATTTTTACTATTTAGCAACTCTCCGGTAAGAGGACAACTCTCCCTAAAGGACACTTTGGCTCTGAAATTAGGTGTTGTCCTTTAAAGGGAGGTAGTTTTACTGTATCACATAATTTTTAGTAGTTAGAGTGGTGCAAATGGGGTATAATTTCATTATTTAAGAAATTAACAAAAAAAGCCAATGACAAAAAGTTACTTTGTACGGGTTAACATAAAATGCAATAAACTAGGGCCTACAGTAAGAGTAACTTAAACACAGAAAAAACGTACACTCAAGAGTACAACACAAAAAAGTAAATAATAACTCACAATTTGTTAAATAAAATAAAATAAACACACACACACACAGTACTTATCTTTATTGTAGCGTTGGTAGGGATCAGACCGGGGTTACACAGGTATGCGAGGAGATAGCCAGACACGGATAAAGCACGCAGAGAACACTTTAAGCGTCTCCACACGATAATCCACCACACTTCTCCTCCCGACTATATCCAATATTGTAGCGAGTTCTAAGTGAATCTGTAGGAAAGTATTCGGTAGCTGTAAAAGGATTGTGTGCGGTGAACTTCTTTACTGATGTTATAGCTCTCTTTGATAAACTGACTCACACCCACAGCATTCTGTCTGTCGAAGGACATCTCGTCCGACAGCTCAGGTTATATGTAAATATGGAATTGTTATACATTCCTTTATTATTCCTCTATATGGCGTGGGTTATAGCCACTATGTATATATACATACAATACACCATAACACAATAACACATGTAACACCTGATAACACACATCACACTTAGAAACACACATACCCCCCCCCCCCCCCTCCCACTTAAGCATATACGAGGGCCATCCAATAAATAAGTTTCCCTATTTTTTAACAAATAAACAACATTATTTACAATTATGCAGTTATTTTATTTTCATTATACAACTCATAGACTACTTCTCTACATAATCACCATTTCTGTCCGAACATTTTTGGTACCGTTGTAGCAATTTTTTGATACCACTGTTGTACCAAGCCGTGTCCTGTCTTTGTAGCCAGTGGTTCGCCTCTGCCTGCACTTCGTCATCATTCGCAAAGAGATTGCCTCCAAGGTGCAACTTGAGTGCTGGAAAAAGATGGAAGTCGCTTGGGGCAAGTCCGGAGAATAAGTTGGATGTGTGAAAATTTCCCATTTGAAGTTTTCCAGCAACGTTTGGGTCGTTCGAGCTGCGTGAGGGCGAGCATTGTCATGGACGAGTAACACTTTCCGAGACCAAGGTCCAGGATGTTTCCGTTTTATTGCAGTTCTGAGTTTAATGAGGACTTCGCAGTACCTCGCAGCGTTAACCGTAGTGTTTGGGGACAGGTAGTCAACCAAGAAAACACCCTTACAGTCCCAAAAGACGATAGCCATAACTTTGCCTGCAGAGATTGTGAACTTCGCCTTTTTTGGTACACTTTCCTCAGGCTTCTCCCACACCATGCTTTGTCGTTTTGTTTCAGGAGTTGATTGATGCACCCAGCTTTCATCTCCAGTGACAATAGGGGAAAACAGTTGATCTCCATCTCTTCGATGAATTTCCAGGAAAGCTCGGGCTGCCTCCATCCGTTGTTGCTTGTGATTTTCCGAGAGCAAACGCGGGAACCATATTGCGCAGACTTTGCGAAAATTCAAAACATCTAACATGATTGTTCCAATCGAAGAGCGTCCAATTTCGATTCCAGGAGGCAGGCGAATCATTATTTCGTCAATGGTGACGCGGCGATCTGTTTCCATCACATTCCGAACAGCAGCAACCGCTGCATTGTCCGTAGCAGTAACGGGCCTGCCGCTTCGCTCGTCATCATGCAGGTTTTGCCGTCCTTCCAAGAACCATGAACGCCATCGGCAAACCATTTGGATGCTCATACATCCTTCACCATACACTGACAATAAATTGCGATGAATATTGACCGCAGTTTCATTTTTGGCCGTGAAAAATCGAATTACAAAACGGAGTTCGCAAGTGGACACGTTCACCAGTGGTAGCTCCATGGAAACTGAGGCGCTACGGACTTTCGCGTAGGAGTAGCGTGATTTTGAAGGTCACGCGCTTCCAACACATCCTAGTGACCATTTCTTACACTACTAACTAATTTTTACAACGTTTCGTTCGCAGAAAAAAAAATAGGGAAACTTATTTATTGGATGGCCCTCGTATAAAATAACTCCCAAAAACACATAAAACCTAACAACACACAACATCTACACGAACAACGCCATATAACACTGTATAACACACATAAAGCATAATAAAATGTAAAACTACACTAATAACACCATATAACACACATAACATTCATTAACACACATAAAACATAACACCTACACACATAACACCCAATAACACAAACAAAACCTAACAATACACAACAATTATACACACAACGCCCCATATAACACATATAAAACAAAAAAAGGTACATAACACCCAATAACACTCATAACAACACACATGACAAACAGTAAAATGCATAAAATCCAATACCACTCATAACACACAAAGATCACATAATAAAGCATTGTGCATAATAAAGTATTGTGTTGGGCACACAAAGATCACATATCATCCAATAAAACAACAACACAACTGGTCAAACTTCTTTCCCTTCTCAGAGAGCAGCAAAAATATCACAACTCCTTTATTGAATATAGAACTCTTAAGACGAAACCTCGAAATATGCAATTAAATATGCAAATTTTCCCCGAAACCTGTGATATAGTAGTTTATAAATAGATTCAGTCATTAGAGAGAGGCTTACGAAATTTATCTATATCTTCTGGTCATAGAATTCTGGTGTCTTCCAAGAAAATCTAGTAAACTAGAATAGATAACAACACAGAATTTATTCTAGATCTGGATGATGGAATTATCCAGCGCTGTTTCTATTGAGTCCTGTAGGAAGAATTTCCATAATGACTAGACGGAAAAGAATTGAAACGTTTTAGCTCATCAGTTATTAACTTCCCAAATATCCTTTCCAACTTCAGTTTACTATTTGTAAAAATTCGTCAATTTGATCAATTTGAAATAACGCTGAAAAATATATTTTCACCAATTAGAATCGCCTTTCAATTTTAACACACGCACACACAAGGAAAATAAAACTTAAATCTTGAATAAAAAACGTTTGTGTGATAATAAAAATAAAAAAAGAAGAAATCCAGACTCACCGAGCCGTAGACTTCCTGTCAATTTTGATTTTGACCAATTAGACTTCCTGTCTCCCAATAGTCGAAAGTATTTTAGGATCGTCTGCTTACAAAATGGTACCTGACCATTGTCTTCTGACTTCTCACGTTACGTCACGAGACATTGTTAGCTCTTCCTCCTCTCAGATTAAATAAGTCAGACGACCCCGGGGACATTTGTACTGACCCCGTGTTATCGCGACATCGCCATATGCAACTATTGTTGCCATTTGCCCAGTGGGTATAAATACGTCGATATTTCCGTCTCAAGTATTTGTCATGAGAAGTACTCCACAAATATTCTAAGAATGTACCCAGGAAATTGGTTTTTATCCAGTATTATATTTATAAAACAATGAGTTTAGAGAATTATTTACATTTATAGCAACATAAATAGCTTCTTTTTAACTGAAAAAACTTATTGATATAATTACGCTATATTAAAATATTTCAGCATTTTTCTGTCATTGACCCAAACGATTCTACGAAACCCTGTCATTTATATCAAGGGATAATTGGTGATTGGTATCAGTATGAAGCGAAAGAATCATCATGTCAACAATAAGTTTAAATTTATTGATGTGTCAATATGGCATTTAAAAAAATATTTTTACAAATATAAACAATTTATTTATTCAAAAAGGCATATATTGAATCAAAATGTCATTTATTTTACTAATATTTCAGTCGGCTGAACGCCAACCTTTATCAAGGTGTTATAACATATTTAATGTTTGTCAACAACAAACTCATAGCCACATAACGTCAACAGAATTAAGTTTAAACAATATGTTTTCTTATATTCAATAGGGAGAAAAAAATTGATATATATATTTATATTATGGATAAAGTAAATTTAGTAAAATAAGGGTGTGAATATATTTGTGTGAAACAATTCAATATTTGCATATGGTTAGTGTCCTTTCAAATTTCTTGTTGATGTTGGGAAATCAAAGTCAGCGGAGCCTCGACTAACAAAGACATAACTCGATGAGAGCTTATAAATGCATTATGCTTATATTTGGCGAAGGCACTGGAAGGGTTCCCCACTGATGATCCAAGCCATCCCAATGTTTTCCATGAAGTAATGACAGTAGAAATTTCTTGAAAATAAAGATACTTCTGACAGTAAATCTTTTTATTACCTCGACGTTTCGACAAAAAACTTTTGTCTTCGTCAGGAGCAAACAACATTTGGCAAATGTTTTCATTTTTGTTTGCTCCTGACGAGAACAAAAGCTTTTTGTCGAAACGTCGAGGTAATAAAAAGATTTACTGGTCGAAGTATCTTTATTTTCTAGAAATATGAATGCCGGCCAGGCAGCCTCTATCTTTACAAGTAGAAATTTGTTTCATTTGGATTTAAAAATAACTTTTTTTCGTGTTCTATTGTTTTATATCCTATGTATAGCTGGCACGTTATTGGCTAACAGCTACATATATTTGTCCATAGTTTCCTTAAATACTTCCAACAGGAATACTTCAAAGTGTTCCAGATATATGGTCAGACCAGTCCAATGCAATAGTAGATCTGTCTGTTCGCTCAATATGGCGAAACCGCAGGTAGGGTTCACTATTGATGAGCCAGGCCCTCCAAATATTTCCCATCCCATCAGTGGTGAACCCTGATGAGCTAAGTCCATCCAATCATCGCAGTAAGGACAGTAGAAGTTTGTTTTATGTATAAAAGAAACATTCGTGTCTTAATGTTTTCATCTTCTATATATAGCTGGCGCGTTATTCCTTCATATTAATTTATGCCTAACTGGCCTTACAATTACAATTATTTTATTCCCAAAGCGCTATATCCCTCAAGGGATACTTGCGCCAAACAAGGAGAAAAGTTTATTTACATAAGTTATTTACATTATTCAACGCATGAAAACATTAGAGATCCAGATTTTGTAGAAATTTTAGAATGTATTTACAAAAAGAATTGAACTTTAAATATGATATTTTATCGGAAATCAAATCGTTAAGTTCACAAACAACTAGTTCATTCTTCATTCTATAATCTTGAAATGCTGGGCAATCGATTAGTAGATGTCTTGAGGTTAGTTCCTCCATACCACAAAAGCAACTTGGATCCTCCATACCACAAAAGCAACTTGGATCCTCCACTGTCTTTATTCTATTTAGAAAACTTTAGAAATTTTCGTGGTTTGTAACAAATTGAGTATTATAAAAATTTGGACGAAAGTATTTAGGGATTTCTTGGGGAAAAAAGCTTTAGAAAGTATTATTTGCTTCGTTTTTCAGAACATTCATTCTTGATTTGAGAAAGGTATCTATAATTCCTGGCCTTGTTCTTATTGTTTTCAGAAGAGCATTGCTCGATACAAATATTTAAATGTAATTCTACTGTCCTAAAAGCTTATGTCCATAGTTTTCTTAAATACAATTACTAAGTTTCCACCCTTCAGTGTAGCATATAAAAGCAGAATGATCCAATACAGTATTAGAGCTCTAAGAAGCGGTATGGTAGATTAAATTGGTGAAACCGCTGGGAGGATTCACCACTGATGAGCCAAGCCCTCCCAATATTTTTTCATCGCAGTAAGGACAGTAGAAGTTTGTTCATGTATAAAAGAAACATCCGTGTCTTAATGTTTGTATTTCCTATCACGTTAGCGTTATTTCTATTACCTACCTGTAACCTATATATACAATTCCATTATAAAAGAAATGAAGCTTCCAGGGTTAAGTTTCTTGTGTAACCTTTTATTTTCAAGCTTTCGGACTTGTCAGTCCTTCAACAGGATTACCACTTTAACAACTTAATAATAAATACAATTTTTATATACACATTATTATTCGTTAAAATAGTCCCTTGAATGGGGAGCTCTCTTTCAGCCTCAGTAGCCGAAATAGTCATGCGTCGCATAGACAATTGGATCCCTATTCCCGTCAGATATAGTTTTATGGCGTCGTTATATTGACGACATATTCTGTATATGCTCCGAAAATCAAACCAAGAACATTCTAGAAAGACTCAACAGTTACCATCCTAACCTAAATTTCACATTTAAAAAAGAAACAAACAATAGCCTGCCTTTTCTAGATATAAAAATTATTCGCATACAGAATCAATTCCAAACAACTGTTTATTATAAGCCATCCTTCAACCCCGACTATATCCGTATTTCCTCCTACTGCCTACTCAGCAATAAAATAAATACCGTAAAGACCTTAACTAAACGTATCCATAGCCATTGCTCACTTCAAACCTTTAAAACAGAAGAAACTCAAATATATTATAAGAAATTTAAAGACTTGTCAATATCCTTTATCATTTATTCTAAGACATTTCTATAGCCCCTCTGAAATTCGGAATTACCCAATCTATAAATCTATTAGCAGTATTCCCTATTCACCAGTAACTGTTTCTATAGCCCGTTATCTGAAGAAATTTGGAATCAAAACCTTTTTCAGAAACTCACCTAATTTAAATTCGTTACTAAGAAACCCCATAACAAAGAACAATACCATTGATTATCCTTCCAATATTAAGAATGCCATATACTCCATAGAATGCAACGAATGCAAAACCAAATATGTCGGCGAAACTGGCAGACATTTAAATATAAGAGTTTCAGAACATAAACGGAATATCGATAATCAAGACAGTAGATCTTTAGTATACCAACATATAAGAGAAACAGGCCATTCCTTCTCCCTATCAGAACCAAAGACCCATTACTCCAACATCCCCAATAGACTACAGAGACTTATAATAGAATACATAATATCCAGAAAGCACAATAGCATTAACAGAAGAATAGATATTCCGGAAATTTATAACATTATATTCCCTGAGCCCAGCCCATAACCCTCAAGCGAAGCACGCGCAACAGAAGCCCGCGTTGATCATGCCTTAAAACAAATGTAAACAGTGAATGGACTTTATTTAAGTTTAAATCATATTTTATTGGCGTATTATTCATATAAAGCATTTTCTCCCGTAGAAGGGCGTACTTGCCCGAAAGCTCGAGATATTTTTTTAATAAAAATTATTTTTAAAAGAAACTTTTCCCTGGAGGCTTTATGTTTTTATTTTAACACTTTATTATATACATATTTTAAATAGTTATTATATATTGAGAGAAAAATATATTACATTATTTCTGTTTGTAAAACAAATTTTGAAATATATACAATTTCAAGTTTGTTGGTATAATTGACCTACAGTCGGCTAACAATACAATAATAGATGACTCGTTGACTGGAGATAGCCATCTCATCTGGAGTTATAATTAGAAGTTTTCTACAGTACTGTACCTACCATGTCGTTAGCCATGTCTTTGACGTTCCGAGGTGTGTCTTCTGCTGAATTAATATATATTCAAACATCCTCGTCATTGCCTCATGTCAAATTGATAATTTGTGTCAAAAAACCAACAGGTAATCCAGGTCCATGTTTCTTTTATTATTTTTATTCAAATTTATAACAAATAAATTTACTAGCGAAGTGTTTCTTTTTAAAATAGAATCAAATGTTATCTCTACAGACCTTACTGTTATAATTAACAGTATTTATTTATAATTAATTATATTGTTGTGCATAAATTAAATGCGCTCTACATTTATTCAAAATATTCTATGATATTTAATATTTATTTAAAACAGAGTATTTAGATTATCATCATTCCTTTTTATAGTTTCATTCCTTTTGTAATATTTTATTGTACGTATATCTTGATTGCTTATTGGAGCGAGAGAGGACCTAGACGAAGACTGCGGACCGCGACCTACGAGGAAGACAACGAATAAATAAACACAATAACTTTAAAAGGTAATTTATTTTTATTTACTTTTCTTTTTTTGCTTTAAGTATGGAAACCCGCTCGGTGTATAACACCAAGGAGGAAGAAACCAAGGTCGACGACCCTGCAAAGCTGCAACTTGGAGCAACAATATATATAATATAAGAATATTTAATAGTATTATTAAAATTCGAAACTATTTTAAACGCTTAAGATTATTTTTAAAATTAAACAATTTAAATTTAAAAAGAATCTTACGCTTTTAAAATAGTTTCGAATTTTGATAACAGATGGCGCGCAAGTACATCGTAATAGTATTATTATTAACTTTTTAAAATAGAATCAAATGTTATCTCTACAGACCTTACTGTTATAATTAGCTGTAAGGTCTATAGAGATTTGATTCTATTTTAAAAAGAAACACATTGCCAGTAAATTTATTACAAATTTTAACGATAAATGGCAATTGAATTTATGAATTTATTTTTATTTCTTTAGCTTACGGGCCAACGTGTCCTTCAACAGGAGAACTAGAAGTATGACTTCCAGATAACTATAAACTTAGTTTAACACAAAGCAATAACGCGCCATCTATACATATAAAATAAAAGGATTTAAAAGCGCGAATGTTTCTTTTATACATAAAACGAACTTCTACTGTCCTTACTGCGATGAATTTTATATGTATAGATGGCGCGTTATTGCTTTGTGTTAATTTATTCCTAACTGGCCTTGTCTTTATAGTTTGCTGAAGAGCATTGCTCGAAGCAAATATTTGAATGTAATTCTACTGTCCTATAAGCTTATGTCCATAGTTTACTTGAAACCCATTTCTAAGATTCCATCCTTCAGTGTAGCATATAAAAGCAGAATGATCCAATACAGTATTAGAGCTCTGAGAAGCGGTCTGGTGGATTAAATTGGCGAAACCGCTGGGAGGGTTCACCACTGATGAGCCAAGCCCTCCCAATATATTTTTTAAGCGCAGTAAGGACAGTAGAAGTTCGTTTTATGTATAAAAGAAACATTCGCGCTTTAAATCATTTTATTTTATATAAACTTAGTACTAACACTTAGTTAGCTGGAAGTCATACTTCTAGTTCTCCTGTTAAAGGGCATGTTGGCCAGAAAGTTTGAAAAATAAAAAATGGTTAGATAAACCTGGCCATGGATTGTTTGTTGAATTTGTTAAATTGTGAATGCAGGGATGGAGGATATGTGTTGTAATAAAATTTTAATATCATTTTCAAAATATAGCAGACGAGAACATTAGCTCGCCATGCGTCGAAGGACTTAGAGAGAATCTTTATAACTGAATAAATGATGATACTACTCCCGGCAGTGATTCGGTACTATATAAAATATATATTTATGACATGGTAGATGAGATATAGCCACGTTTGAAGTGTAAAAGGGAGATCAAGAGGAACGTGGTGAGTTTCTTTATTGAGCGGTACACAAGCTTTCGGACGTCACCCGTCCTTCATCAGGTGTTGACATGAATAAGAAGGAGATGCTATATTTATAAGCGACAGTTTAAAAATATTAAAAACAATCTGATGCACGCCCGCGAGAGCACATGCTAATAACAAAAAATATAAAAAATTATTTTCAATTTTACTGTGTATAAATATCAGCCCGTTGAAAATCTGCATACCTAAGACGAAGTGAGAAAGGCGGACAACGGGAGGCGAAGACAAAAGCAAGAAAAAACAAAATAAAAATAGAAAATCAGCGGAATAAAGATAAAGTTAAAAGTTACGAAGAAGGTGTATCTGAGGTAGAATAAAAAACAGAATATTGGGGCGGGAGGTCAATCTTTCTGTTGAGGCTGGGGGTAGTATTAGAAACAAGGGCCTCAAGAACTAAGCGTTGGTATTTGTTTGCTATATCGCTATAAACGGGGGTTGTATTGTCGAGATTGAAGGAATGTCCGGACTCGGCGATATGTTGGTATATGAGCGATTTTTTGTCTTTCGAGCGGATGTTACGGGCGTGTTCACTGGCTCTGATACCAACATATCGCCGAGTCCGGACATTCCTTCAATCTCGACAATACAACCCTCGTTTATAGCGATATAGCAAACAAATACCAACGCTTAGTTCTTGAGGCCCTTGTTTCTAATACTACCCCCAGCCTCAACAGAAAGATTGACCTCCCGCCCCAATATTCTGTTTTTTATTCTACCTCAGATACACCTTCTTCGTAACTTTTAACTTTATCTTTATTCCGCTGATTTTCTATTTTTATTTTTTATTTTTATTTTTGTTTTTTCTTGCTTTTGTCTTCGCCTCCCGTTGTCCGCCTTTCTCACTTCGTCTTAGGTATGCAGATTTTCAACGGGCTGATATTTATACACAGTAAAATTGAAAATAATTTTTTATATTTTTTGTTATTAGCATGTGCTCTCGCGGGCGTGCATCAGATTGTTTTTAATATTTTTAAACTGTCGCTTATAAATATAGCATCTCCTTCTTATTCATGTCAACACCTGATGAAGGACGGGTGACGTCCGAAAGCTTGTGTACCGCTCAATAAAGAAACTCACCACGTTCCTCTTGATCTCCCTTTTATATATTTATGAATTAGGATAAATTTACTTCACAACATCTCTACGTCATCTTACACAATTATAATTCGACATATAGAAAGGTACTCCAAGAGTTCGCACGGAGCGTGTCCGGTAACTATCTCAGAAACACTGAGAGTCATTTAAGTCGCTGAGTGCTGATCTTCAAGATGTCCATGAGATCAGTGAAGTCGGTGGGGTCTACACCGTTGGTTCTCGCCGCTACGACCCGGGATTGAATTCCGCATCGGGCAGTTTTTTCTAATTAAATAAAATTTCTCCAATGGCCACCGATTCTTACTAGATTCCAACCCCAACAGCAAATGCAAATCACAAAATCAGGGCTCTGGCACATTTTTAAGTCGAACCGCTTTTCACATGGTGTGGACATGTGGTTTACTTACAGTAAAAGTAGTCGACAACCTCTACCCACCATGATTATCATGGCCACGTATACTAGAGATAATAAGTGCACGAAGTGAAATAAGAACAACCCTAATTCCCTCCAAGGACCATTTACATATTTCCTAATGACTCCAAGACAGACAGAGATCACGAACGCCCAGTACTGCACGAGCTAGGAATGACTTCAATTATGAAAATAAAACATTTAAAGATTAATGTTTTTTCAGCTAAATTTGAAAATCCAAATGAATATTTTCAATAAGTTTGTTATAATTTGCCAATGGAATAGTGTTTGTATTGGATGAATCTGATTTTGTAGATATATTGTTGCATCAATTTTAATGCCCCCTACATTTATTCAAAATATTCTATGTGTATTTATTTAAAACAGAATATTCAGATTATCATCATTTCTTTTTATATTTTCATTCCTTTTGTAAAATTTATTGTAGATATATCTTGATTGGTTATTGGAGCGAGGGGACCTAGAGGGAGACTGCGGATCACGACCTACGAGGAAGACCACGAATAAATAAACACAATAACTTTGAAAAGTAATTTATTTTTATTTACTTTTACTTTTATTTATTTGCTTTGAATATGGAAACCCGCTCGGGAAACGTGTATAACACCAAGAAGGAAGAAACCAAGGTCGACGACCCTGCAAAGCTGCAACTTTGGAGCAACAATATACATGATTTAAAAGGCGTGGGAGTTTACCAATTGTTTTATTCCTATTCTACACATTTTTCTTCTTCCTATTCTCTGATGTAGTTCCAGGTTCCTTTACCAACCTTTAGACACTGTGTCTTTGCACTCTGACATCTATATAGCAACAATAAAGGTAAAAATAAGAGGTAGTAATTATCCATTGTTGGCGGAGCTAAGAAAACATGACGTTATTCTAACTGACGAATGAATGATCAGGCAATCAAGGAACAAGTCTTTCACATGTTGGTTATGTAAATATGAAATCCAAGATAGGATGTCCCATAGCATTTATCATTGTCCCCGGCTTCAGGGAGAAAGACAAAAATTGTCATTTTTATTGATAGGTATGTATCAATGTAGCAAGTCGAATATGATTTATTGGTCCATGTGATATTTTTGTCTACTTTTTGCCATTTAAACAGTTCAGCAAGAAAGTTAAAATAAATTTGAAAAATAAGTTGATTAAATGGCTAGTTACTCAAACTAGTAAAGGCAAAAACGATATCAGGATACAATAAGGAAAGGAAGAAGTGAATGGTATAAATAAGTCAGCCTTGACACTCGGTGATTGTTATCACCAACACTGGGTATAGTGGTTGTTTATTTATTTCTGTCCTTACTTTTGTTTGATCTCTTTTTTACTTATGACTCTGGTTAGTGCGAGTCTATATAAAGGAATATGTCTTAATCACACACATGCAGCTTTATTGAGACAACCGGTCTTATACAGATTCATCACATGAAGAAAGGAAGCATAGATAGAGCTCCTATACTCCAGATATCGCAGCACCCAACAACAGCCTACAGGCCCGACACATGTTCAGTGTCCACACTGTGTATATACGTCAAGGTTAGCGTATCACTGAACAGGCGAATGTGGAATCAGCCGTGTTCTAGTCTTCGCTTTCCTCATCAAAATGGACCACGACTTTCGGTGAATCCATTAATCTCTTCCGAGCGGTGACTGCGGTCTTGTAGAATTTATATAAACCAAAGACCTTGATCAAACGTCATTGTATTCATCCAGTTATATATTTGTTGACTATCGGATTGAGACAATATGTCTTAATCAAAAAAGGTTTTTGTTGTTGTTTACATCATCGGGACGGTGTAAGATGGGGATGAATAACTCTTAGCTCTTGTTGACTTTGTTGGTTCAGCAGTCTGGATTTATAAGAGGATATCGCGACACAGGAAATGCTGGCGCCCATGTCGTCATGACGGTCATTCAACCATGTCGGACAGCCACAGGGACATTATCCTAATCTACAACTTTAATGAAATTCCAATTGAATAAATTTCACATGAATTGATTCAAATATCCTGGACATTAATTTAAAAATGAATTCATTGTACACCTATCCCCCGATTTACACGGTACTTGTTTTACACGTTTTCGCTTTTACACGGTTTTCCAAATAAGTTTTTTTTTTGTTTTTATCGCACTATACTAAATGCTACTGTGATTGAACACATGCGCTGTGTACACATCTCACGAGGAATCCCGAGCTTATGTGCTGACTACATATTTTAACCTGTCAATGCATTTAATTTTTATTTCTGTGTACACCTATCCCCCGATTTACACATTTTTCTCAGGAACGTATCTACCGTGTAAATCGGGGGATAGGTGTATATGTTCTCCTATGGAAGGACAGAGATGGCCGAAAGCTTGAGATGGTTTCAAAATAGAAAGAAACACATCTCCGGAAACCTTTTTTAATTGTTTAGCCAATTAAATAGTGTTTGTATTGGACGAATATATTTATATGATTTGAAAAGACAGGGTTTTCTAGGCTTTGAATTCGTGCATAGATGTACCTCATATTTATATAAGGACAATCTTCCAATTTGGAATATCAACACAATTTCATCTAACCACGGACTTCCCAATTGTGTTTCTTTTGGAAAAATATATGATTAGATCAAGGTATTTTTATTTAGTTCCATCCACACACATTGGTTGCCATGTATTTTTATAAACAAACTTCAAACCAACCAATGATTCAACAAATTGTTTCTTGTGAGTAGAGCTTCCAATCTAGCAACGTCTTACAACAATTAACTTCAGCTTAGATCTTGTCAGCCGATACCTGCAGCTACAAAGCCTTGTCTTTACATTTCGTTGGAAAATGTTTCGGAATTATACAAGAAAGGAATAGTTTATTCTGCTTCGAATCACCTTCAGTAACCAAATCAAAATCTTTTGTGATCAATTTTGATAAATTTATTTCTGATGAAAAACAAAGGATATCTCTCTGTCTCGAAATTCTTGGATGAAATGTTTGAATATAAAATGAAGTTGCAAACCTTTTTTAAAATTTAAACACCACGTGAAATTTTAATTAGAATATAATTTTCTAAATTGATTTAAGAATTTAAAAATATTATCAATAAAGAATGTTCTATTTAAAATAAATTGCACGAAGTGTTATCAAAAGCTGATCCAATGCTATAATAACAATTTTAAAAATATTACTGCAATAGAAAATGGTGTCTGCTTCATGCTGGAATAAGATGTTTTAAAAAATCACATAAGATAAATTGCTCAATAAGCAAGATAGGATGCTATGCTAAAAACTACACAAAAAGTTGTTCTAATTAAAATTGAAATTAAAATGAATACAAGATTCAAAAAGATAAATCGTCAAAAAGTACAATATATTTCAATGCTCAAAAACTGCGATAAGATAAACTTATCCAATGTTCTATAAGATAAACTGATCCAATGTCCAATAAGATAAACTGGTGCGAAGAGATGAACTACTCAAAACTAAGATAAGATAAACTGATCCAATGTCCAATAAGATAAACTGGTGCGAAGAGATGAACTACTCAAAACTGCGATGAGATAAACTGATCCAATGTTCTATAAAAGATAAACTGATCCAATGTCCAATAAGATAAACTGGTGCGAAGAGATGAACTACTCAAAACTGCGATGAGATAAACTGATCCAATGTTCTATAAAAGATAAACTGGTGCGAAGAGATGAACTACTCAAAACTGCGATGAGATAAACTGATCCAATGTTCTATAAAAGATAAACTGATCCAATGTCCAATAAGATAAACTGGTGCGAAGAGATGAACTACTCAAAACTGCGACGAGATAAACTGATCCAATGTTCTATAAAAGATAAACTGATCAAATGTCCAATAAGATAAACTGGTGCGAAGAGATGAACTACTCAAAACTGCGATGAGATAAACTGATCCAATGTTCTATAAAAGATAAACTGATCCAATGTCCAATAAGATAAACTGGTGCGAAGAGATGAACTACTCAAAACTGCGATGAGATAAACTGATCCAATGTTCTATAAGATAAACTGATGCGAAGAAATGAGTTACTCAAAAATACGAATAAGATGTTCTACTTGAAGACTACAATAAGAGAATATATTATTTAAACGGTTTAATATCCTTCTCTTTTCCCATACCCGCTGTGTTGGAATCCGACCAATTCACTCTGGAGAAAGGTAAGTTCTTCCATCTTATATCTGGTCATCTTCAATCTGTGAATTTGAACATTTTTGGAATCTCATAGATATATTATTCATTGAATGAATATAGCATAACATTGTTATATTTATATTATAATTTAATTAAAAATATATAGAACGTAAATAGCTACTAGGGGTGTGTTCTGTTTCATTTGAAAATTTAAATGTAAACTAACTAGCCTGATTAAACTCTAAATACGTTAACTTCACTCTAGCCTGATTACTTTAAACTTTGAATGTGAAACATAATAGCCTGGTTAACTTTTCAACTTTGGATGTAAACTCTGATATCTTGGTTTGCATTAAAACTTTGGATGTGAAATCTAATAACCTGGTTTATATATACATTAGAACTTTGAATGAGTGGACTCTAATATCCTAGTGTTTATTTTTAAATCGGAATATACTCGCGTTCACTATCCCGAAATATATTGAAGCTTTTTAATTGAATGTCCACCTTTCTCTCTCACCCTCTCTGCCACAGAGCTCTCAATGAGGTAACTTATCCGGTTCGATTTCTCTTCACTCATCAGGATAAATTCACATCTCCCACAAGACATGCGCCACGGCAGGAATGAGACCAGTCGGCTACTGACGGCTGCAGGCGACGTCTTTCTTTGTGAGACCTATCATCCAGGTCATCTCGGCTTTCCTATCTCCTCGAGCTGTCTTGTGCTGGGACCTTTCTCTGTCCTGACCTCTGTCCTCGGGGTGTCTGGCTTATCTTGTTCTGGAACATTTCTTAGCCCTGACCTACACTATCTCTCGTTGACACTGGAAGCTGGTGTCTTGTTCTGGAACATTTCTCAGTTCTGACCTACACTATCTCTCGTTGAGCTGTACACTGGAAGCTGGTGTCTTGTTCTGGAACATTTATCGTCCTCTAGCCAGAATTACACTAGTTCTATTTCTCTTTGAGCCGTGTACTGGAACTTAGTGTCTGGAACATTTACCTTTCTCTGTGCTGACCCACTCAGCTTATTTGTCGGCGGGTTGTCTGGCGTATCGTGTTCTGGAATTACACTAGGTCTATCCCTCGTTGAGCTGTCCAATGGAAGCTGATGTCTTGTTCTGGAACATTTACCTTCCTAAATTATACTTTAAGTCTATCTCTTTATTCGAATTTCACATGAAAAACTACTCTTTCTTCAATTCTTCTGACATGGTTGAGTGTAAAACTAACTATCACTTTAGGCCAATAGTGGGATTCAATGTCCTAAATTGTTTCATCTCCTTCTGGTCCCTCTATACATTTTGCTGACAATACTTCCTGATATATATTTAATAATTCTTTAATTAATAAATCATTTATTTTACCAATATTCCAGCCAACTTAAATATTGGTAAAATAAATGATATTTTGATCCAATATATGCCTTTTCAATTAAAGATTTATTTATGGATTGCTCTATTTTCAAAACATATTCTAATTTATTGAAAGCAATATATTACTCTTGAAATAATAGATACTTCGGCCAGTAGAGTTTTAAATATATTTTTATTTCCATAAAGTTTATTTTTACTGTCGAGGACAATTTATTTTGTCGAAATGTCGAAAAAATGGTAAACTTTACTGGTTGAAGTGTCTTTAATTTCTGTACCAATGAATGTCGGCCAGACAATCTTCAACATATTGCTATACCTCTGGATTTTCTAATTAAGAATACTTTTTTTAGACGCGTAAGATTCTTTTTGAAATTAAACAATTTCTACTGCCCTTATTGCAATATTGAATTTATATATTTATAATTGTATGTAATTCTGCTGTCCTCAAAGCTTATGACCATAGTTCATCTAAAATACCCATTCCAAGAGTCTAGAAACAGTATCACTATAAAAGGAAGATTTAAAAAATGCAATATAACAGCGGTATGGTAGATTAAACTGGCGAAACCGCTGGGAGGGTTCACTACTGATGAGCCAGGCCCTCCGATTAATTTTTTCTATTGCAGTAAGGGCAGTAGAAATTGTTTATTTTCAAAAAGAATCTTACGCGTTTAAAATAGTTTCTAATTTTCATAACAGATGGCGCGTTAGTGCATCATAAGAATACTTTTACTTTTAGGAACTGCGATTAGTGTCTATCGTTTGCAAACCTAACTTAATATTACTATAGTACAGTTCGTTCTATTTTCTGTTTAAATTTCACCTTGAATTATTAATTCTATTCTATAAGATTTTTCTAAGGTTCGATGGAACAAATGAGTTTGTTCATCGTAGGAGAGGAGCGCTAACTTCTCTAATTTATTTCCAATGGCTCACTTCGAGTAATCCAACATCCCGAAAGCATGTAGATAGCTTTGGAATTGGGGAGTTCAAAGTGGAGCAGCATCTTTGTCTCAGTTAGGATTGAAATATCTCCATCCATCTATGCCTTGAATACACACAGAATATGTTTCAATCATTCACTGGAAATATTTACCTAGAAAAATGATATAATAATAGTCTTTTTTTCGCATATAACATATAGAAAAATACATTTTTAAATTTTAAAGAATTCTAAAAGATGAATAGACAAAGTGGAATCTGTCCAGAGAATTCCCACAGTATTGATAGTCTCAAGTCGTGGAACTCTCACAGTTTACAGAAAGTACTGTAGCCGTCCTATGTGAGGTATCTTGTGGTGTCCTCTCTCTGATTCTCTTAGCTATGAGAATGTGGTTGCTATGTTTCAGTTGGTTTCCTAAAGAATAGAGGCTGGAAGGTTAAAAAATAAAATTTTATTTATAAACATACTTTCTATACACGACACATCCTTGGTGGCTATATACAGGGTAGATTGAATACTTGGGGCTGAGGTTTGCCCTTCGTCACCGATGACTAGTTTCACGTTCCATCCCACGGGATCACTTCTTCAGCAGAGGCGTGGGCAGGAAGGGCAGGTCGTCCCAGCCGAAGGGGTCCGAGGGTAGCATGCTCAGCGGCTGGTAGTGGTGCTCGATGGTGAGGGAGTCCAGCCCGGAATACGGCATGGACTCTACCTCGCGGATGATCTTCTTTATCGGGTCGTCTGGGGAGTAGGGACGGGGCCTCCTCGGTCCACGAGCTCGAACGGGACGTGAGCTGGAGGCGTATCCTCGCTTGGGCTTGTTGTGGTTTCGCTTCTTCTTCGGAAGATCGTGTAGTCTCATGAAGACCTTTGGAAGTGAGTGGTCAAAGTTCTTCGGAGGACGGGGCGGCTTCTGTCGGCCCAGCGGGAATCCTGAAACTGATTCGATTCCATGTTCCGTTAGGAAAAATGGATTCTTTGATTTAGGTCCACTCGGGGGACCGCGGAACTTCTTCTGATCCCGTGGGTGGCTTTTGCGCAGGTTTTTTATGTGTCTTGGAGGCCCGGGCATAGGTCGTCCATGTGGGGGGAAATGGGGACCCATTCCAAATCCAAAGTCCTTTATCATTGAGCTGCCGAACATAGGGTCAAATGGGAAATCTTTTGGAAACCCTGAAAAAGCATCTTTGTGGAATGAACTAGAAGCCGTTTTTGGATCTCTTTGAGGGTGAGGTCTTCTTTGTGGTCTTCTCGGTCTTGGAGGATTGCGGTTGAAGTTGGGTTTGTTCCGAGTTTTCAAGTTGAGGAAGTCGAAGTAATCTGGGAACATGACGTTCTGGGGAGGTCGCTGGGGTGGTGGAGGTGGTGGCCGTCTCGGCTTCTCTTCCCCGACCTGGAGTTCGAGGACCTTCAGCGGCATCTCATGGACCTGAGGTCGGATGGCGTGAGGCGGCGGCGTGGGACGGTTGCGGATCTCCTGCGGATGGCGCAGGCTCTGGGCGCCGACGTCGCCGAAGGGGAACTGTGGCCCGTGGTGATTGTTGAACCCTGCCATCATACCTCCGCCCTGGAAAGGTGCCTGCTCCTTAGGGTTTCCGTTAGGTCCTTGGTTGAACTGACGAAGTAGTTCTTTCATGGCTTCAGGCTTGATGATCATTTCCTGTTGCTCGGGTTGAGGATGGAAAGGGACTTCAGGTCTCCCGGGATTGAAGTTATTCATTTTAGGATCGGTTTTGCCCTCATCCTTGATGTAGATGTTCGACAAAGGAAGTTGTTCCAGGTGTCCAAATCCATGTTGCTGGTTAGGCCCGTTGTTGATATGCTCCTGGTGAGGAATGAAGGGAGGCATGGGGCCAAAGTTGTTCACCTGCTCGGCGTTTTTACCCACGTCGTGGTTGATATAGAAGTTCTGAGGAGGAAACTGTTGTTCCACGTGTCTGTATTCTCCAGCGCCAAGATTGGGCCCAGCAGGTCCTTGGACTATTGGTTCTATGGCTCGGATAAATTCGAAATTATCTTTTGGAATATCCCTGGGAATACTTTCCTGAGCAGATTCACCCTGAATGTGGTGGAAGTTGGGTGGTGGCCTTTGCTCGAAATGCTGTTCGTTGTTTTGGAAAGGGACTCTCTGGCCAAAGTTGGACTCAGGTTTGTAATCTTCGATCTGGATTATGATGGGAAGCTTGTGGTTCTCCGTGTTCACTTGGTGCTGCTCGGGGACCGGTCGGTCAGTGTTGGCTTCCAGATGGTAGTAGGGTACCTGGGGAGATCTCTGGCCGAACGCCTCTCTGGAATTCTCTATTTTCTGCTGCTGCTGATAGTAGCTGGGATCTTCGTCGCTGTAAATCACCTTGGGAGCATCTTCAGATTGATAGTTGGCGTTCGAATGATGGATATTCGGTCCATTTTCAGAAGTGTGTTCCTTTATCTGAGTTATTTCGGCAGAATGCTGATTGTCTTGGTTCATCGCTGGGACGATCTGCACGTAGGTTTCTTGTTCCCTTGGTTGTTCTTGTGGATTCGCCTCGACGACAATCACTTGCTGCATTGGACCTTCGGACTTGACTTGTCGGACTTCCTCATTGCCGGCTTCCTCGGACTTGGATGGATCTACGTAGACCTTCTCGAGATCATTCTCTGCTGCTGGGGACGTCTTCTGGGCATGCCGGACATTGACTCTTTTACCCTTAGGTTCAACTTCGTAATAAACGCTTGGCGTACTCCCAGGTCTCTGTGGATCTATCTCGATGACGATCTCTTGAGCTTGCGCTTGTTTTGGAGATCCGCTTTCGTGATGGGGCTGGCCGATAGCATATTGTTCTTGAGGATTCACGGGAATCTCGATGTACATCTCCTGATTTCTGGGCTTTGAATCGTCGATTTGCAGCACGATGTGCTGTAAATGCGGTTTGTCCCCTTCTCCCTGGTACGGGCTGTTATGTTGCGCCAGGCTGTTTTCGCTGATGATCTCGATGTGGGGCGATGGCGGCCCGCGGTGCGCGTATTCGACCATACCGTCCGAATTCACGCCAAGTTTGGCCATGTATTCATGGCGGGCGTGTTGATAGGCTTCATTCCGGATAGAGTGCATCCCTTGTCCTCCATTCTCGTATAAGATGATGGTTTGACCGTTTTGGTAGCTGGGTCCTGCCTGGTGAAGCTGGTTAGGATCGAGGTTGACAATTTGCACGTTCTGTAAGAGGTGGCCATCTCGTTGGCCTTGGCCTCCATACAAGGCTTCTTGGTGCTGGGGAGGTTGGTTGTAGTAATTGCCCTGGTCGTTCTGCCGAGGATGGTTCCCGTGCCCGTAGTAATCTCCCGTCAACTTGGGAGCAGGCACCTCGTGGAGCGCCTGATGGCTGCAGTCCACCACCTTCTCCTTGGTGTGTTTTGAGCCTTCAGAGCTCGGCGCGTATTGCTGCTGCTGCTCTTGAGAAGCTACCGTATATTGCTGGTTGTATTGTTGCTGCGAGGGCACTTCGTGGGATGTATATTGTTGGTTGTATTGCTGTTGCGAGGGCACTTCGTGGGATGTATATTGCGGATTGTATTGCTGTTGCGAAGTTACTTCGTGAGATGCATATTGCTGATTGTATTGCTGCTGTGAAGGCATCTCCTGTGAGACATACTGGTGAGTGTATTGCTGTTGCGGCAATATTTCTTGAGAGGTGTACTCCTGGCTGTACTGAGGAGACATGTCTTGGTCAGCTTCGGTATACTGGTACTGGGTGACTGACTTTTGTGACTCGCTTTTGTCATTCTCCTGGACGTACTCTCCGCTGACGGGATAGTACTCAGAATAAGCTGTCGACTCCTGGGAAGTGCCATTCTTCGAGTCCCTCAGGTAGTGCTCCTGGAGTCCGAAAGTATCGTTAGGACCCTGGACTGAGGCGGCTGGGTAGAATTTCTCCGATGGAAGGTACTTAGACTTCCCTCGTCTCCTGTTTTTGTTCCTTATGGACTTCTTCTTCCAGCTGTCCTGTTCCGTCTGGTAGGTCCCAGGATCATAATTCTGACCTCCCTCGTGCCGGATCTCATACCCGAACTGGAAGCTCTGGGCTCCCTGCAGCAGACACAGCAGTTAACGCAGGACATAGCTATGGACGGACATCACAGAATTTAGAACAATGTTTATTATAGAACCATGGGCCCATAGAGAGGTTTCGTGTTAATTTCTAAAAGGGAATTATCACCACCAACAGAATCGTATTTAATTTAGCAAAGACTCATGGACAAAACTTATGGAAGTAGAAAGTCTTTGTTGTCTCTGGTCGTCTGATTTTTTGAAGGAGACAGAGGCTGTTCACACTTGATTATCTCGTGTATCTTCAATAATGGTCACTGTAATATATTCCAGAGTTATTGTCTCAATCCCGATATACATGCTAAAAGGAACAACTTCCTTAAGTTTTGTCCATGAGTGTATACAAACTTGATTATCTCGTGCATCTTCAAAAAAAGGTCACTGTAATATATTCCAGAGTCATTGTCTGACTCCCAATATACATGCTAAAAGGTAAAAATTCCTTAAGTTTTGTCCATGAGTGGATTACAGACAATGACTTTGGATTTTACATATCACACATTTACATACAGATTTTACATAGCTTTTCTCTCATCACTCGTATATTGACCTCTATCTATTAGCCCCTAATCTCTTGCCATTTCTATCAGAATATCTTATATGTTTGTGTAACTCTCTGGGACAGATAGAGAAAAGTGTCTTGTTCATACAACAAGAAGGAACCGAGAGACTATCTCAGACAAGCAACCAGTTGTTTGTACCAGAAAAATATCGAGCATTTTGAAAGGTTATCAAAATATAGCTATATTTTGATCCAATATATGCCTTTTTAATTAAATGGCTATATTCATTTTTCGATAGTACCTATTTATAAAATTGGCAGGGCAAGGGATTTAAGAAATTTAATCTCCACTACAATAGTAGAGCGGTCTGAAAATTATTTTTGTTGATTATGTCTTGTGAAGGAAGGCAACAAGGAATTGTGAGCGTTGATGTAAATACAGTAGAACCTCTCTGTAGCGGACAGCTAGTTGCAGAGACAAACTGTCTTTTAAGGAGAGATATCCTCATACTGGAGATTTGCTAATTAGTAAAAATGGTTACCAATATAGGGAATGAAAACTGTCCTTTGTATAGAGAGGTGTCCTCTAGCGAGATGTCCTCTCATGGAGCTTGTTCTATTGTGATAATAAAGGTTGTAATATGTTATTAACAGCAAGCCATATTTGGTTTAACGCAAATGTTAGCTATATAAGAAGGTTGCTAACTAGATGGGTCGCTTATGGGAGTTTTTCTGCTTCCTTCAAAGCTAACTAAGAATGACATTCACCTGTTGGTCTCCCAGCAGAGGGCGGTTCTCGGTGCCCGAGCTCTGAAGATCCTTCGTGGCGTTGGCGACGGCCTCTCCGACCGCGGGGTGTAGGAAGGCAGCGAGGAGGGCCGCGAGACCTAGGGCAATCTGCCGACACAGAACGTTTCGCTCAGTGACATTGGCATTACAATCTCTAGTAGCATACATAGTACAGTTTATGTAATATTGGTGTAGTATAGCCATACTATGTGGGAGTATACAGACATTCATGGAAAACACTTACAGCAGTGAAATTTCTTTAAGGATACAGAGACAATATTGTTCACACTTGGTTATCGCGTGTGTCTTCAATAAGGGTCACTGTAATATCTTTCAGAGTTATTGTCTGAATCCCGATATACATGCTAAAAGGTACAACTTCCTTATGTTTTGTCCATGAGTGTATATTGGTTATCTCGTATGTCTTCAATAAAGGTCACTGTAATATCTTTCAGAGTTATTGTCTGAATACCGATATACATGGTAAAAGGTACAACTTTCATAGCTTTTTTCAATGATTAAACGATACCCAAAATACAAACAACACCAAGTGATGACATTACTTTGAAGGCCAGTTAGATCACCAAGGATAGGTTAGTGATAGATACGGAGGACGCAATAAGTCTTGATGTTAAACATTTTACAGAAAGTTTTGATTGCCGAGTGAATAATGTAGTCAGTGGTACGAGGAAACTGCTGTGACTTGGATCTACCAGCAAGGATTCCATTTTAGTTCTACCCAAGGAGCTGTTGCTCTTTAATCAGTTGAAACATTTTATTCTTGTCAAGCCCCGATTGAAATACCCAACTCCAATGCCCCAATTGCCCCTGGCTCAGTTTACATGAAGGTTTGGCGACCAAGTTGATGATGTAGCCAGTGGTGACCGCTATGACTTGGATCTACCAGCAAGAATTCCATTGTAGTTCTACCCAAGGAGCTGTTGCTCTTTAATCAGTTGAAAGAGCTTATTCTTTTCAAGCCCCAATTGAAATACCCAATTCCAATACCCAAATTGCCCCTGGCTCAGTTTACATGAAGGTTTGATGGCCGAGTGGATGATGTAGCCAGTGGTGACCGCTATGACTTGGATCTACCAGCAAGTGATTCCATTGTAGTTCTACCCAAGGAGCTGTTGCTCTTTAATCAGTTGAAAGAGCTTATTCTTTTCAAGCCCCAATTGAAATACCCAATTCCAATACCCAAATTGCCCCTGGCTCAGTTTACATGAAGGTTTGATGGCCGAGTGGATGATGTAGCCAGTGGTGACCGCTATGACTTGGATCTACCAGCAAGAATTCGTTCTACTCAAGGAGAGTTGCTTCTCTCTTTAATCACTACACGTCCCCAAGTCACCGAGTTTGGTGACACATTCATATCCGAATCGCTGTTTTTAAAATAGAGCAAAGAGAGTAAATCGCTATAAATGTGCTGGAGTATAATTTCTGTGTGCATTAAAATGACATTTCTTCATTTTAATAACCGTCTATTTTGCCATTTATGAAACAAAGGAGAACAGAATGTAAGAGAAGACCTAGAAGACAACATGGATGGCCAACATCAGAGAATGACTGAACTTACCAAATACACAGATATTGTTCATGTTGGACATGACAGGGGATAATTCAAGCATAGTTGCCTTATGGTAGCATTGAAATTGGTCCAAATAAATAATTAACCTAGCGAAATCGCTGGGAAGGTTCAAATCTCTGTTGAACTAGGCTCTTCGAATATTTTCCATCGCAGTATGAACAGTAGAAAGTTGTTTTATATACACTCCTGGACAAAACTTAAGGAAGTTGTACCTTTTACCCCATGTATATCGGTATTCAGACTATAACCCTTAAAAATATTACAGTGACCTTTATTGAAGACACACGAGATAACCAATATACACTCCTGGACAAAACTTAAGGAAGTTGTACCTTTTACCCCATGTATATCGGTATTCAGACTATAACCCTTAAAAATATTACAGTGACCTTTATTGAAGACACACGAGATAACCAATATACACTCCTGGACAAAACTTAAGGAAGTTGTACCTTTTACCCCATGTATATCGGTATTCAGACTATAACCCTTAAAAATATTACAGTGACCTTTATTGAAGACACACGAGATAACCAATATACACTCCTGGACAAAACTTAAGTAAGTTGTACCTTTTACCATGTATATCGGGATTCAGACTATAACCCTTAAAAATATTACAGTGACCTTTATTGAAGACACACGAGATGTGTGAACAAATTGTCCTATCTTCTTCTTCAAAAAAAAAAAAAAAACAGACGACCCGTACGACATCAAAGACTTTCCACTTTCTCAAGTTTTGTCCATGGGTGTATATTCCTTAAAAGAAAAAGATTCATGCGCCAAATAGTGTCAACAACCATCTAAAAACGGCCCGCTAATGTGTCTTTAATCTAAATGGAGATATGCAAATATAGGTAGGGAGGAAAGGTGGGTATTTAGAGCATGGAAGTTATGTCTTTAGAGGGGAAAGTGATTGGCGCGCCGCGGGGATCCCAAAGTAGCCGCAGTCTGCATGCCAATGAAGAGTTGAGGAAAAGGAGATTGGGGGAAGTAGAGTATTTGTAGATCCATCTGTTCCGAGTTTAAACGACGGGCAATAACGACAAATATGGCGGTGTAGGTTGATGAACTGGCGCAGAACTAAAACTGGTCGTTTTTTTTTTTTTTACTGTCTGAAGCATATTGGTTAATTCATTACTAGAAATGCAAATTTTTTAAATGTATTGAAAGTCATTTAAATTTTTTAAATATAATATTACTATCATGTAAAGAAACATTAAAAGTACCGAAAGAGGCACCTTGAAAATGCAATAAAACATTTTGGTTATGACCCCAATATAGAATGTAATTGTGGTGATAAAAGATGTAATACACAACACTAGTTTTGGCAAATTGAGACAAAATTCAACAATCCCATGTCCATGGCTCTCACCTTGCAGGAGTAACTGCGATGTCATAGCATCCTGAGAGAGGAGTAAGGAAATAGCTGACTATGCCATAAGAATATGGACACCATTCTCTCACCATATTCTCTCATATTATGTGAATAGCCAAATTTGAGCGTTAGCCTATCTCTTATTTCTCTTCAAACTTCAACACGCTTCACGTTCTGCAATATGAAATGTGGATACATCTAATCTTTAGCAATGTAAACTTATATTTTCACTTGCAAGGTGCAAGCGTTCCATTAGGCTACGTGCACCCACTGGTGCAGTACAAATCGCCGGCCCCGAGCCCGGGTAAAACATTAAAAAAACATTAAGCAACAAGATCCCCGACAAATCTGTATTCAAGACGAATAATCCTTTTTGAATCTATTCATTATTATAAAATCTGTATTCAGCTGGCCTGACTGATAGTTTTCTGTAAATGCTGTAGAGACACAGAATGTACTCCATGTTAGGAGCGGCTGTACATGGCGTCTATTCCTCATGTCGGCCATTTAATATTGGAGCTACAAGTTGGTCTGCTACTTAATGATTAAAACAAACGCATTTTGCTTCTTTCCACAATATGAATTCCTTTAGGTAATGATTGAGAGGGGATAGGAAAGGAGAAGATCAGAAAAATTTGAGATTGTTCAAGAAATGAGTATCTCTCAGTGAACTGAATATTCATTTTAAAATGCCCGATATATAAGAACCCGGGTTGCAGGGAATAACCACAGAACCATCCTCACCGTGGAACAACGATGTAAACAAAAGCTGAGAAAGTTCAATTGAAGCACAGATGGCGGGATTCCCCGCAGTAGATCGAAGTAGATACAGTATTGGCCAATCAATCCACTCATCACCTATCACCGGCCATCTCACGTCAGCAACAACATCGAGATAACCTCGTTCCCAGCGCGTGTGAGAGTTATTTTAGCCACGCCGCCTACGTGAGTCTCATACTCTCGGCCCAGTGGGTTGAACGGCCCGAGGGTGTGTCCAGTTCTATTTGTATCCGTTGTTTGTTTGTTTGTTTGTTCGCCGTAAATCTTCACTCACTCAATCCGCTATATTTACCTTATTGGCTTTCCCGGACTGCAGCTCGGGACAATGATCACATTGTTTAAACTCAGCTTCCAGACATTGATCTCCATTGGACGGACGCTTGCCTTACTGGCCTCTGCTAGTTTTCTTCTAAAGGTCCGCCTTTGGAAGTGAAAAACATTCCTTCGATTCCATTCAACCAAATAACAGTTCGTGAAAGTGAATTTTGCCGTTTTTGACCATTTCAGAAATAAGTAGGTGTTGAACGCCGCTACTTTTTTGCATTAAAAATAAATTCCAGAATCTTTCGGCCAAGCGCTCTACGGCTATAAAGACGTTCTGTTGGCTCTACTAGAAGGAAGAGTTCGCCGAAAATTTACTGTATTTACTGTTTTAACAAATTTTGCGGCGTCGCCTACTTTTTCTCCTCTAATGGCCAGTTGTTTCATTGGTGATATGACTGACCAATGGTGATCAGGCCACTAAATCTTCTGAACCATCTTGTAGCAAAAAGATTTCTTCTTATAGTGAGTCCTCTTGATTTACTTTTCTCTATTTGTATTAAAAATATTTATCTTCCTTCTCTATAACCTCTTGCTTATAAGTTATTCATTATAAACTTTATCTGCCCATTCAATGTTCGTCATTCTTCTCTCAATACACGTGTATTCTGGAACGCGTCACGATTTTGCGTATCATCCTTGCGCAGCGGCCATGCTAATCTTCTCGTAGCGTTCCTATTGTAGTAGTTGTACCGCCGAACTGGTATCACAGCGGCCATGCTAATCTTCTCGTAGCGTTCCTATTGTAGTACTTGTACCGCCGAACTGGTATCACAGGGGCCATGCTAATATCCTCTGTATCGTTCCAATTGTAGTAGTTGTACCGCCGAACTGGTATCACAGGGGCCATGCTAATATTCTCGTAGCGTTCCTATTGTAGTAGTTGTACCGCCGAACTGGTATCACAGCGGCCATGCTAATCTTCTCGTAGCTTTCCTATTGTAGTACTTGTACCGCCGAACTGGTATCACAGCGGCCATGCTAATCTTCTCGTAGCTTTCCTATTGTAGTAGTTGTACCGCCGAACAGGTATCAAAGCGGCCATGCTAATATTCTCGTAGCGTTCCTATTGTAGTAGTTGTACCGCCGAACTGGTATCACAGCGGCCATGCTAATCTTCTCGTAGCTTTCCTATTGTAGTACTTGTACCGCCGAACTGGTATCACAGCGGCCATGCTAATCTTCTCGTAGCTTTCCTATTGTAGTAGTTGTACCGCCGAACTGGTATCACAGCGGCCATGCTAATCTTCTCGTAGCTTTCCTATTGTAGTACTTGTACCGCCGAACTGGTATCACAGGGGCCATGCTAATATTCTCGTAGCTTTCCTATTGTAGTACTTGTACCATCGAACTGGTATCACAGCGGCCATGCTAATCTTCTCGTAGCGTTCCTATTGTAGTACTTGTACCATCGAACTGGTATCACAGCGGCCATGCTAATCTTCTCGTAGCGTTCCTATTGTAGTACTTGTACCGCCGAACTGGTATCACAGCGGCCATGCTAATCTTCTCGTAGCTTTCCTATTGTAGTACTTGTACCATCGAACTGGTATCACAGCGGCCATGCTAATCTTCTCGTAGCGTTCCTATTGTAGTAGTTGTACCATCGAACTGGTATCACAGGGGCCATGCTAATCTTCTCGTAGCGTTCCTATTGTAGTACTTGTACCATCGAACTGGTATCACAGCGGCCATGCTAATCTTCTCGTAGCGTTCCTATTGTAGTAGTTGTACCGCCGAACTGGTATCACAGCGGCCATGCTAATCTTCTCGTAGCGTTCCTATTGTAGTACTTGTACCATCGAACTGGTATCACAGCGGCCATGCTAATCTTCTCGTAGCGTTCCTATTGTAGTACTTGTACCGCCGAACTGGTATCACAGCGGCCATGCTAATCTTCTCGTAGCTTTCCTATTGTAGTACTTGTACCATCGAACTGGTATCACAGCGGCCATGCTAATCTTCTCGTAGCGTTCCTATTGTAGTAGTTGTACCATCGAACTGGTATCACAGGGGCCATGCTAATCTTCTCGTAGCGTTCCTATTGTAGTAGTTGTACCATCGAACTGGTATCACAGCGGCCATGCTAATCTTCTCGTAGCTTTCCTATTGTAGTACTTGTACCATCGAACTGGTATCACAGCGGCCATGCTAATCTTGTCGTAGCGTTCCTATTGTAGTAGTTGTACCATCGAACTGGTATCACAGGGGCCATGCTAATCTTCTCGTAGCGTTCCTATTGTAGTACTTGTACCATCGAAATGGTATCACAGCGGCCATGCTAATCTTCTCGTAGCGTTCCTATTGTAGTAGTTGTACCGCCGAACTGGTATCACAGCGGCCATGCTAATCTTCTCGTAGCGTTCCTATTGTAGTACTTGTACCATCGAACTGGTATCACAGCGGCTATGCTAATCTTCTCGTAGCGTTCCTATTGTAGTACTTGTACCGCCGAACTGGTATCACAGCGGCCATGCTAATCTTCTCGTAGCTTTCCTATTGTAGTACTTGTACCATCGAACTGGTATCACAGCGGCCATGCTAATCTTCTCGTAGCGTTCCTATTGTAGTAGTTGTACCATCGAACTGGTATCACAGGGGCCATGCTAATCTTCTCGTAGCGTTCCTATTGTAGTAGTTGTGCCATCGAACTGGTATCACAGCGGCCATGCTAATCTTCTCGTAGCGTTCCTATTGTAGTAGTTGTACCGCCGAACAAGTGTATAGTGCATGTATTCTGGATATAACTGGCTGTCCAGGAGAACGCTATTTGAATCTTATTCACAGCATTCCAAATGTATCTGATACTCGATTACTCAGTCATTTTGCCGCTTTGAAATTATTCTATCATTTAATTTAATCTCCTGTTTAGCATTGTTTAGTCACAATGAATGATCTATAGGAATGATTTCTCTCGAATACAGAAATAATCTGCTCCCACTACAATTCATCCATTTCACTCCCGAAGCTTATACTTCTACTTGGAGGGGTCAAATCAGTCTAACACCTCCTAGAGGCCCGGCTGTACCCTGGATAACCAGCCAAGGGCAGCACTGCACGAAACCCATCAAACTGGATGGTCAGTCTATTGTTGATAATACATAGGTGTATCTACAAGTGTGTACTTGTACCATTGCCGGGATTGTCTGGATTGTAATAGGAGCTGTTAGTCTAGTGCTTATACATTGGTATATCTACCATTGCCGGGATTGTCTGGATTGTAATAGGAGCTGTTAGTCTAGTGCTTATACATTGGTATGTATACCATTGCCGGGATTGTCTGGATTGTAATAGGAGCTGTTAGTCTAGTGCTTATACATTGGTATGTATACCATTGCCGGGATTGTCTGGATTGTAATAGGAGCTGTTAGTCTAGTGCTTATACATTGGTATATCTACCATTGCCGGGATTGTCTGGATTGTAATAGGAGCTGTTAGTCTAATGCTTATACATTGGTATATCTACCATTGCCAGGATTGTCTGGATTGTAATAGGAGCTGTTAGTCTAATGCTTATACATTGGTATATCTACCATCGCCAGGATTGTCTGGATTGTAATAGGAGCTGTTAGTCTAGTGCTTATACATTGGTATGTATACCATTGCCAGGATTGTCTGGATTGTAATAGGAGCTGTTAGTCTAGTGCTTACACATTGGTATATCTACCATTGCCAGGATTGTCTGGATTGTAATAGGAGCTGTTAGTCTAGTGCTTATACATTGGTATGTATACCATTGCCAGGATTGTCTGGATTGTAATAGGAGCTGTTAGTCTAATGCTTATACATTGGTATATCTACCATTGCCAGGATTGTCTGGATTGTAATAGGAGCTGTTAGTCTAATGCTTATACATTGGTATATCTACCATTGCCAGGATTGTCTGGATTGTAATAGGAGCTGTTAGTCTAATGCTTATACATTGGTATATCTACCATTGCCAGGATTGTCTGGATTGTAATAGGAGCTGTTAGTCTAATGCTTATACATTGGTATGTATACCATTGCCGGGATTGTCTGGATTGTAATAGGAGCTGTTAGTCTAGTGCTTATACATTGGTATATCTACCATTGCCGGGATTGTCTGGATTGTAATAGGAGCTGTTAGTCTAATGCTTATACATTGGTATATCTACCATTGCCAGGATTGTCTGGATTGTAATAGGAGCTGTTAGTCTAGTGCTTATACATTGGTATGTATACCATTGCCGGGATTGTCTGGATTGTAATAGGAGCTGTTAGTCTAGTGCTTATACATTGGTATGTATACCATTGCCGGGATTGTCTGGATTGTAATAGGAGCTGTTAGTCTAGTGCTTACACATTGGTATATCTACCATTGCCGGGATTGTCTGGATTGTAATAGGAGCTGTTAGTCTAGTGCTTATACATTGGTATATCTACCATTGCCGGGATTGTCTGGATTGTAATAGGAGCTGTTAGTCTAATGCTTATACATTGGTATGTATACCATTGCCAGGATTGTCTGGATTGTAATAGGAACTGTTAGTCTAGTGCTTATACATTGGTATGTATACCATTGCCGGGATTGTCTGGATTGTAATATAAGCTGTTAGTCTAGTGCTTACGCATTGGTATATCTACCATTGCCGGGATTGTCTGGATTGTAATAGGAACTGCTAGTCTAATGCTTATACATTGGTATGTATACCATTGCCGGGATTGTCTGGATTGTAATAGGAGCTGTTAGTCTAATGCTTATACATTGGCATGTATACCATTGCCGGGATTGTCTGGATTGTAATAGGAGCTGTTAGTCTAATGCTTATACATTGGTATGTATACCATTGCCGGGATTGTCTGGATGTAATAGGAGCTGTTAGTCTAGTGCTTACACATTGGTATATCTACCATTGCCGGGATTGTCTGGATTGTAATAGGAGCTGTTAGTCTAATGCTTATACATTGGTATGTATATCATTGCCGGGATTGTCTGGATTGTAATAGGAACTGCTAGTCTAATGCTTATACATTGGTATGTATACCATTGCCGGGATTGTCTGGATTGTAATAGGAGCTGTTAGTCTAGTGCTTACACATTGGTATATCTACCATTGCTAGGATTGTCTGGATTGTAATAGGAGCTGTTAGTCTAATGCTTATACATTGGCATGTATACCATTGCCGGGATTGTCTGGATTGTAATAGGAGCTGTTAGTCTAATGCTTATACATTGGTATGTATACCATTGCCGGGATTGTCTGGATTGTTATTCGGAGCTGTTAGTCTAGTGCTTACACATTGGTATATCTACCATTGCCGGAATTGTCTGGATTGTAATAGGAACTGTTAGTCTAATGCTTATACATTGGTATGTATACCATTGCCGGGATTGTCTGGATTGTAATAGGAGCTGTTAGTCTAATGCTTATACATTGGTATGTATACCATTGCCGGGATTGTCTGGATTGTAATAGGAGCTGTTAGTCTAATGCTTATACATTGGTATGTATACCATTGCCGGGATTGTCTGGATTGTAATAGGAGCTGTTAGTCTAGTGCTTACACATTGGTATATCTACCATTGCCGGGATTGTCTGGATTGTAATAGGAGCTGTTAGTCTAATGCTTATACATTGGTATGTATACCATTGCCGGGATTGTCTGGATTGTAATAGGAGCTGTTAGTCTAGTGCTTACACATTGGTATATCTACCATCGCCAGGATTGTCTGGATTGTAATAGGAGCTGTTAGTCTAATGCTTATACATTGGTATATCTACCATTGCCAGGATTGTCTGGATTGTAATAGGAGCTGTTAGTCTAATGCTTATACATTGGTATGTATACCATTGCCGGGATTGTCTGGATTGTAATAGGAGCTGTTAGTCTAGTGCTTACACATTGGTATATCTACCATTGCCAGGATTGTCTGGATTGTAATAGGAGCTGTTAGTCTAGTGCTTATACATTGGTATGTATACCATTGCCGGGATTGTCTGGATTGTAATAGGAGCTGTTAGTCTAGTGCTTATACATTGGTATATCTACCATTGCCAGGATTGTCTGGATTGTAATAGGAGCTGTTAGTCTAGTGCTTATACATTGGTATGTATACCATTGCCAGGATTGTCTGGATTGTAATAGGAGCTGTTAGTCTAATGCTTATACATTGGTATATCTACCATTGCCAGGATTGTCTGGATTGTAATAGGAGCTGTTAGTCTAATGCTTATACATTGGTATGTATACCATTGCCGGGATTGTCTGGATTGTAATAGGAGCTGTTAGTCTAATGCTTATACATTGGTATATCTACCATTGCCGGGATTGTCTGGATTGTAATAGGAGCTGTTAGTCTAGTGCTTATACATTGGTATATCTACCATTGCCGGGATTGTCTGGATTGTAATAGGAGCTGTTAGTCTAGTGCTTACACATTGGTATATGAAAAAATGAAAGAAAAAATAAAAGATAAAAAGATCAGGTGTTGAAATCAAAAATAAAAATGGCCTATCCTGACCAGGAGCACATGTGCTTTACAGAAGGCAGAACGCCATCTGGTGGAACAGAAATCAACTATTCATTGATTTAGCCTGTTCCCTGATATTTGGCCAACCTAATATCTTGATAAATCAAGAAAAGCCATCCACGAACAATGCTATATATACCATTGCCGGGATTGTCTGGATTGTAATAGGAGCTGTTAGTCTAGTGCTTACACATTGGTATATCTACCATTGCCGGGATTGTGCAGATTGTAATAGAAACTGTTGGTCTAGTCAGAGAGTCTTTCGGGCGACGACGAATGTAAAAGGCATTTTTTAAAATGTTTTTACTTGCTCACTTTTGTTTAATAGTGGAATCTCGCTCTCAGGGAATAAATGTGTAAAAAATGTGAGAAAGGAGGAAAGTCATGTTGATACACACCTTCCAAACCTGGTGCAACAATTACAACATGGTGCCGATATTCTAATTAGATGGCTCAACTGCTACAACGGTGAAATACAGAGACAATTAGCCTGACAGCTTTCGTACTTTAATCCAATGCTACAATGATACAAAGATAGAGAAACACAATTAGAGCAGACTACTACACACAACAAGATGTACAAGATTGTGTCCCGTGGAGTGGCAGGACAATAAAGAACTCTATCAACACCCGTCAGAGAGTCGGATGTTAAAAACCTCCCCACCAGCCACGACGACTCACGCTCCATCTCTGGGGAGCTGCCGGTTTATTTGTGCCTTAATTTGTACAATCACAACATTATTTTACTAATTTACTTCCAATGATTCGATGACCCTAGTCCTTTTCAAGAAATTCAAGTGGGCAAATAATTCCTTTAAAAAGATGACAGAGGGTTGTCGAAACTTTGGAAGTAGAGCAGTAAATAAAAGGTTTGATGTAAACAGTATACGACTCATGTATTGTGGTATATTGCACATTTGATTTGGTTAAATCCTCTATGAGTATATTGGTGTCGCTGGAGACCCGCTGGCGATTCTCCACTAAACTCTGCAGCGCTGGCAGAGACGCCATGTTTTTTGTACATAGTATGATGCATATATATATAATTATCTTTTTTAAATAATTCAGACTGTGTACTTTTGCATGTATTGACAAGATGTCAATAAAATTATTTAATTGTCAAATTGTCTATGAATGTATTGACTAGTTAGCTGGCACCGGTGAGACCTGAGTTTACCTTGACGTTTGGATGACGTTTGGCACGTTGGACCTTGGGAGAATAGATTTACAGAATCTACGGTACATCCCAAGAATTCTTTCTGCAAATTATTCCGAAATTTTTATTCGAAAACAATCAATTTACGATCAACAATAGAAATTTTGAGGATTTTCTTATATAGAATTGATGCAACGCCCGATGTTTCTATTGGATTGGTGTGCTGAATAGATCACATCTCATCGAATGTCTTTCTATTGATGAGTTTAGAAGACACATAGAGATAGAAATAGATTTACTCTTTCCCATGTAAAGTCTTTTATAAACACAAATAACAAAACTTTAAAATATTATATATTGTTCACCTAATTATTTGGGGATAGAGACTCGTCTGACTTCAGAAAATCCATTATTCGATTTTCAGGTGATCCACTGACGCCATTTTCCATGTTGTAAAGTTTTAAACGAAGTTTGTCTTCTGTCTTTCTATTGATAATATGTTTATAAAATTATTAATAATTTAATCACAAAAACATATATATATATACTGCAATGTAAATAAATATATTCCACTATTTTATTTAAAATTATATCATAACTTTTATATATAGGGTGTAATGGTGTAATTATTGGGGTTTTTATATAATGCAAATTTCTCTTGCGGGATATCGCGCTGTTGAAGAGGTTAAATGAAGAAATTAAAAACAATCAATATAATCATGAAATTCACAATGATAAGATTTACGTATTGATATGCCGCTGTTTGGAATACCAGTAGTGTATGATATCCTTCCCTCTACCAACATATATAGTTTCCAGGGGAAAGGGGGAAAAACGCTATTCCTGGTGGTGTTGATTACATTTTAAATTGGCTGGGAGGTCGTGTGCAGACGAACTTTCACAGACCTTCTCGATTTGTTCTCGCCCTCATTACCTCAGGGGCCGTTTGCAAGATGGCGGAAAATTAATATCTCTAAAAATAAACACTTCTCTACAAGAAACTCATTTAGTTCTGTATCAGTGCTGTATGGATATAGGGCAATTTTCCTAGCTTCTAACCCTGATTCTATTTATAAGGAGACATATGTGAATATATGTAAATATAATGTAATCTTTCTCGATGTTTTCTACGCAAATCGCGCATGTTAGACAACTAGCCACAACACCAGCTTTGATAAATTCGAACAACCTGAATACCATGGCTTCAGTACGTGGGCGGTTTAGGTCAATCCATGGCATTGGTTGATTTGTTCCAATTTGCCTAGCTTCCAACCCTGATTCTATTTATAAGGAGACATATGTGAATATATGTAAATATAATGTAATCTTTCTCGATGTTTTCTACGCAAATCGCGCATGTTAGACAACTAGCCACAACACCAGCTTTGATAAATTCGAACAACCTGAATACCATGGCTTCAGTACGTGGGCGGTTTAGGTCAATCCATGGCATTGGTTGATTTGTTCCAATTTGCCTAGCTTCCAACCCTGATTCTATTTATAAGGAGACATATGTGAATATATGTAAATATAATGTAATCTTTCTCAATATTCTCTGCGCAAAGCTCGCGCATGTTAGACGACTAACCACAACACCAGTTTTGATAAATTCGAACAACCTGAATACCATGGCTTCAGTACGTAGGCAGTTTGGGTCAATCCATGGCATTGGTTGATTTGTTCCAATTTGCCTAAGCTTCTGTTGTGGTTATAATGTATTTTATGGGTAATGGTACCTCATTATCACACATATGCAAATATGTGAGATTTTATATATGTGATTCCATAATTAGATAGTGTTTCCTTCATAAATTCTCCTATAGGCAATCTTGGCTTGTCCTTGTAGTGGACTTTTAAATCTGTTTTAAATGACCCACACTAAGCATTAACCTTGAAGGAAGTACAATATTGTATATGTATGTGAATATGAAGCCAAAACTATATTTATATAATATGATTTATAATATAAATATACAAAAGGTGGATATTGAGATCGGTTGATCCCCAGCTCTCAACCATGGATGGAACTAAAAGGCGTGTTCTGTAGTTATTTATGTAAACAAGAAATATATATGTCACATTCAAATTGAACATCAGAAACGTGATCATGATGAAGCACAATTTGTATTATAGATTATAGATACAAAAAAGAAAGTAAGACTTAATCCAAATAAATTAATTTATTTTCCTGTATCTAGAAACTTGATCACAGTAAACTGTAGGCGTATTTAGCTCGACTTTCTTTGGAATGGTAGCTAAGGATTCTTATGGCAAATAGAGCATTCTCAAACAAGAACTTCTTCTTTCTTATCTCCACTCAATCATATTACGATATCAAGCTTGTAAAGCTTGTTGATGGTGTCTGCCGGGGAAGAGTGGAGCTCATCAATGGATGAGTCAATACAGTCAATAATGTGTTTTGGGGTTGTAGATTGAGAATCTTCTCTAAAAGTGAAAATTATCAATAAAAGGCCGCACATATATTTATAAACTATTAATGTGTTTATATAAAACGGACGTACACCTGAATATGTTAAAAAATCGTTTTCTTTCACAGCTCCAGGTACGCTCCATTGTTTATATAAATATATTAGTCAACAGATCGCCTTTTGACTCAAACTCTATTAATGTGTTTATTCACAGAATAGATAGAGAGGGGGAACTTTAAAATGGACGTTTATGAATCTTTTGTTCTAAAATAAAATGGCAATTATATGAACATATTCTAAATATATTTTTTCATCGCAGTAAAGGCAGTAGAAGTTTGTATTATGTATAAAAGAAACATTCGTGTTTTTAAATTCCTTTCATTTTATATGTATAGATGGCGCGCTATTGCTTTGTGTTACTATTCTAAATCGGTTGAATTCGAAAATCATTTGTTGTTGTGATTGGCATCATATAGAATTGACGTGTTTAGTAACTGCCAGGTGATTTCAAACCAAACGAATAATTTAAACTTCGTAAATTTAAAAAGATTTTTGCTGATATGAAAACCGAAAGAAATTAGAGGTCAAACTAAATAGATTAGTGAACAAAATATTTGGTTCAAATACATATGTTCTGAAAATAGAGAAATCCATACTTAAATCATTAGATAATAAATAGGCATTTATTGGATTGAATAAAAGATTTATTTGCCAATATTTCGGTTGGCTGTATGCCAATCTTTATCAAGATATTACATATTTGTATGAACTTTTATAAAATGAAAGGATTTAAAAGCACGAATGTTTCTTTTATACAAAATACAAACTTTTACTGTCCTTACTGCGATGAAAAAATATATTGGGAGGGCTTGGCTCATCAGTGGTGAACCCTCCCAGCGGTTTCGCCAATTTAATCCACCAGACCGCTTCTCAGAGCCCTCCCAATATATTTTTCATCGCAGTAAGGACAGTAGAAGTTCGTTTTATGTATAAAAGAAACATACGCGCTTTTAAATCCTTTTATTTTATATGTATAGATGGCGCGTTATTGCTTTGTGTTAAAAAATATATATGTGTGTTATGATGTATTATATATGTGTGTACCTAAAAAAGGAACCTATCCTTTTAAATTTGCATCAGAACATCCATTATGTTTATCAGCCCAGTAAACTTTGTGATAAAGGATGAGTCATAGAACCAGGTTACAAGTTATTGGCTTTTGTCTGAATTTTCCAATACTGGTATTGTATGCCTATTTCATCACACCATCTCTAAGTGTTGTTGACTGGGATGATAAGTCATTGTTCTAACTCCTATTTGAAGGGAGACGTGCTTCTTTTGGTACATGTGTAAATATAATTCTTGCACAAGTATCTTTACCTAATTACTTTTATAATTTTGTTTTTATATTAATTATAACATATATAACTGTGTGTTTCACATTTAAGGAAAGATTGCCTGAAATTATATATTTGTGTGGGAACACGGGTGTAAAAATGTTGTGAGTTGATTGATAATTGTTGAGGTGTTGGCGCAGTCGTTGGTGCTGAGTGGACATGTGTTCACAACAGGGGAAAATAACGAGAAGACACGATGTTGATTGGGTTGAAATAAGGCAATTAATCGAGGGAGAGAAGGAGTCGAGAGGTTGAGCGAAGTTGACTATTGGCTATAACTGTTCACATGGTGATAGGATTGACTTATCTGAAGGTTGAGCGGGTGAGGATGACTCCAAAGTGGTCTCTATCGCGGCGAGCTCCGGACTTAACTCGGTGCGGTCCAGCTCTCCACTGCAGGTGCTAACTCGATGGTGTCGAGCTCCTAACTGACAATTCTGTGTTCTCGATTTAAGAAGAAAGCTCTTCTGATTGCTCATTGGTTGAACATTCGTGACGTGTAAGCTCGCTATAGGTCCTTGACTAATGAGCTCCTCTCTGATTGGTCTTTGCTAATTCTTTGTCTTTTGGACATGTTTTAACCTGACCAGGAAGTACGAGTTTCTTGAACTCAACTTTTATGAGTTCCGGGATAATAAAACCCTGCTAATGATTGTCCTCTCTAGGCCTTCTCTCTCCAGATTGTTAAGCCTTGTTCTTTATTAAATCCTTTAAAGCATACATTTCTTACAGATTGGGTCGGGTTTGCATCTAGCTATGTACAAATTATGACATTTGCATATTAAGAAATAACACGAAACTAAATTTAAATTGAAAATTTCGTTATGATTATATATATGCCAAAAGAAACGTATAAAACTTACATGGATACAACCTAAATATTAAATTGAATGAATAGAACTCAAATGTGTGCCCCATTTTTCCAACAACTAAATATAATTCTGAGAAAAAAGCCTTTTCTCTTTTCACTTTCCATATTCTATTTTTAATATGAGTTAATATATGTAAATAAGACCCCATTATTTATATTCGCAGACGATCGTGATTCCCTACCCCGGTGAGTCTCTGAAGAATTCTCCACTTTCTGAAAGGTCAGCTGCTAGGGATGCAATTAACCCCTGCCCACACAGACTTTGAGGTCGGAACAACACAAAGAGGCAAAATTCTTGTTTTTTATTCAATATTTAAAAACCTAAATTTGTGCAGACGATACCCCCCAGTAGCGGAATATTTGCTGAGGCCGCAACAATTACATTGTTTACCTGCCCAGCAACAATGGCGGCCACCCAACAATGGAGAATACCTCCAACTGATTCTAGCAGTCAATAAAATGTCCCCAGTGTTTCCCTGTTCTATTGTATCGCTGCTATAAATAAATATTATCTCCAATCCGGGACTTCTTGATCGAACCCGCTATTGGAAACTTGGATTTCAATTCAACAAGATGGATTGGACGTTCTTGTATGCATATTGTCCATGTATATTACGATGCACTTGCGCGCCATCTGTTATCAAAATTCGAAACTATTTTAAAAGCGTATGATTCTTTTTGAAATAGTTTCGAATTTTGCTATTGTCCATGTGTATGCAAATATATTCTTTAAAATTTCACTGATGATATTTGTTAGGTGCGGGCTATCCTTCTAAATTCTTCTCCTCTTGATTTTCCAAAAGAATGGTTATAATACAGATTCATCCCCGAGACTTGTTATTTAATAAAATCCACAAATAATCCGGTAAAATTTCCATCAAAACCAACAATCTGGAAGTTATAGTTCTACTGTTGAAGGTCATGTTAGCCCCCGAAAGCTAGATAAATTGAAATGATACAAGAAACTTAACCCTTGGGGGATTGTTGGTTTTATATAAATTTGTTATGAAAATTAAATCAAATTAAATGTTTAATTGTGATAGAAACCTGATATCTTTTCAAAAATGCATTCTAAACTTTCCACGGTCGGTATCCCTAATTTATTTCTTAAAAGAGAGTGTAAGTTTCCCCAATGCACTACACACATATATATATATATGTTATGAATAATATTTTTGTTGTTAGAAAATGGTTGATAAGACAAAGGATCGATAAGATAAAGGGTTGAAGGTGCAGTCGTGATAAGAAAAAAAGATAATTATTTACCGTCAAGTAGCTTTTATTTTCAATTAATTGAGGAAATATTACACATTAGTTATTTTCACATTATATAGAATTCATAAAGTTAATCCTATATTAGTGATTTAAAAAGATAGATATGTTAACTACGCATCTTTACAACAAAACTGAAAGTCTTTCTAAAAACGAAGATAACAAGAGTAAAAATATCAATGAATAAAATAAATATATATTTTTTTAAATATAGAAATATTTCAATTTTTAGATTATTTAATATATGTATAGATGACGCGTTATAGCTTTGTATTAATTTATGCCTAACTTGTCCTTATTGTTTACGGAAGAGCATTTCTCGATGTAAATATTTATATGTAATTCTACTGTCCTATAAGCTTATGTCCATAGTTATCTTGAAAAACATTTCTGAGATTCCATCCTTTAGTGTAGCATATAAAAGCAGAATGATCCAATATAGTAATAGAGCTCTAAGAAGCGGTCTGGTGGATTAAATTGGCGAAACCGCTTGTAAGTTTCACCACTGATGAGCCAAGCCCTCCATATATATTTTTTTTTCATCGCAGTAAGGGCAGTAGAATTTTGTATTGAATATAAGAGAAACACTCGTGCTTAAATCCTTTCATCAAAATACGAAACTATTATAGACGTGTATGATTCTTTTTAAAAATAAGTAAATGTATGTACCTCTACAGACCTATAAGCTTATGTCCATAGTTCACTAAACACCATTTAGCTGCCTTCCATAGAAAATGCAGGGTATATAACAAAACCAGTCCAATACAATAGTAGAGCGGTCTAGAGATTAATTTGGCGAAACCGCTGAGAGGGTTCACTACTGATGAGCCAAGCCCTCTCATTCATTAAATCATATCATTGCAGTAAGGTCTGTAGAGATTTAAAAAAGAAACGCATTGCCAGTAAATTTATTTGTGTAAAATTTTTACTGTCCTTACTGCAATGGAAAAATTAATGGGAGTAAGGACAGTAGAAATTGTTTATTTTTAAAGAGAATCATACGCGTCTATAATAGTTTCGTATTTTGATAACAGATGGCGCGTTAATGCATCATAATATAAAATCCTTTCATATATAGATGGCGCATTATTGCTTTGTATTAATGGACTTAGTGGCGAGATTTAGACACTTCAACGGGCCGAAGAATCGGCAAAGAGTGAACTTAAATTTGAAAGCTTGTCGCCATATTGATGTCACTATTGCCATAGAATGTCTTAAACAACGCGAAAATCCTATTTCCAAAGATGGTGACTAAACGTAATCCAACCAATGTCAATATCCTCCATGAGGAAATCTGGCCATATGCAAATAAAGGCCGCGGAGAAACCTCTCCATCATTTGGAGGAATTTGCATAGCTAAGTGGAATATTGAGAGGTATCCATCATGCCAGGCGCTGCCACAGTGGGGTCACGCGGCGTGGGGTTAATTCTGGAAAGGAGGTTGTGCTGAGACCAATGGCATCGTGGAATGGTAACTTGTATATACGACCATTTGTCTTGGCTGTCATTTATTCCTTGGCAGAAGATACATGTCTCCAAGCCTTGTTCATCCTCAAACCTAGAAAAGGGTTAATAGTGAATTTGAGATATGCGCGTGTGCCTAAAACTATTCGTTATTTTTTCTTAATTTTGATATTATTTCAACACAATTTAAAACTTAAATATACAAAAATATATATTTAAAAAATTGTTTTAATAATATCCAAATTAATATAAACATGCTAATAAACTAGTAGTTATTGCTAGTATGTATGTATTTCTAAGGTAGCAGCGACGTGTATCTTTATTTAAGATATATGCAAATTACTACTAAAATATATATATGTAGTAATTTGCATATCTCTTCAATATATATATCATTTCTTTCTCCTTTAGTTTCTTGTATTCGTATTACAGGCTGTTGTGGAGGAGGTTATTGTTCTCGCCAAACTTATATCTATTTGTAACATGCTTTGTGTTTATTTGTGTAAAATATTTGATTATTCTTTAATTTTTCTTTATGGTTGGGCAGGCGGCAACACTTTACTTTTCTTTTGGTAGCTTTGCATAAGTTTGTTTTGTTGATATATATGGATTACCTTGTTGTAATCGGGTTAAATAAGGAAACGTTACAACATTAGAGAAACTCGTCGCGTTTGCCTCTGGTGTCTTCTCATCAATGGTATCCTGCGGTTCCTCCTGTCGTAGTAAGTATTGACCTCTTCAGTCCCTCACATGCCCCATACATGCCGCCATCTTTAAATATTACACCCGCTATGTAATCCAGTATGTAAAAGTATCAATATGATGCTTTATCGCGCCATCTGTTGTAATAAATTGAAACTATTTTTGACGTGTAGAATAAGAATCAATAAAATTGTTTAATTTATCAATTGTCCAGCTTTCGTGCACGAGAGCCCTTCTACAGGAGAAAACACTCTGACATGAATCACAAATAAAGGCTAGAAGTAAAAAGTCAAATACATAAGTTGTTTATATTTATTTAAAATAAGCCCTATTTTGGACTTAATAAGTTTATTAATCCAATATTTCGATGGACCAATCGTCCATCTTTTACAAGGTATTTTTGACGTGTATAGTTTTTTAAAAAATAAATCAATTTTTTCTACTGCCCTTACTGCAATGATAAAATAATTGGAGGACTTGGCTGTAATGAACCATCTCAGGGCGTAAAAACGATAGAAAATTATTTTTGAAATAATCATACGCGTTAAAAATTGCTCAAATTTCTTATAAAAGTAAATCTCTCCATTTAGCGAAAGCACTGAGAAGGCTCTCTACTGATGAGATCTCAACTAGTTTTCTATAATTGTAGTAAAGCCTATAGAAGTGATATGTTTTGAGAGATCCTAAAACAAAACTAATCGTTCATCGAGTTTGACCACTGATGAGAATGTTTACATTTTTGTTCGATAGATGGCGCTGTATTATGGTCAAATAACATTAAAGTATATCATAGATGTAATATTCTGTGAGTAAATCATACGACCGATTAATTATTCCTAATATTTGCTATGAATTGAATTATTAATATTCAAATTTCAATTTCGAAGGAAATAATATTTATCATAAGATTGTATTAAGGGGTGTTCTTTAGCGCTTATTTTATATAATTTATTTTAAAATAATTAAGGGGCTTTATTTGAGAGCTTGTGACCCCTATCTAGGCAACCAATGAAGTTGGATAGAAGTCTAAAAAAACGATGATTCAGGATAAATTCACCATAATTACCTGAAATTGCTTCAAAATTAGAAAAGAAAAAAAAAAGAAGCTCCAAACAATCGAATCTGGGGCCATTTTCTCGTCCAAACAAACAAAAAAGTGCAGACGATATTTCCTTAATTTCCCGTAATGTTCGCCTCCAGTTCTAAGAAGAATCATTAGGCCTAAAAATATCGAGGCAGAAGATCAAGGATCCAGAAAGTGAGCATCGTTTGCTACTATTGTTCGAAGAGGAAGTAGGCCGGGTAGATCGTCTGCATCAGATAGCCCAACCAATTAGTGAAGGTTCACTTTCAAGTCTTGACCTTCTGCTATTTTAATCGTTACACATCAATAGAAATGCCGCCACTCGAATAAAAAAACAGATGATTATCTCGACTCCCCCGGAAGTCATTATAGTTTCATTACATCTTCATAAAAATATTGAAAATGGATGACACCCAGATTTATAAATAGAAGAATAGCCGAGTCCAGATTGATTTGTCTCAAACATCCATGCTAGGGAGAAATCCAACACAATACACACAATTGATAGAAATTATATCAATGACATCGCAATTTTTTATCAAAATATATTCAATTTGAAAGCTTTCAGTCTTGCGCTTTCACGACCTGTAGATAAAATATGATAAGATCCAATGTTGGAGTATGGAATATACTAAATAAGCATGGTTGTATATAAAATTATATTTTTCCTTCTTGAGCCATAACCCTTGTTATTAGAAAGGAAACAAACCAATAAATTCCGAAGAACAATTATATTATGATTCATAGCGCGCGCCATCTGTTATGAATATTCGAAACTATTATAGACGTGTATGATTCTTTTGAAAATTAAACAATTTCAACTGCCCTTACTGCAATAGAATGGAGGGTTCATCACTGATGAACTAGGCCCTCCCTTTAATTTTTCCATTGCAGTAAGGGCAGTGAAATTGTTTAATTTTCAAAAGAATCATACGCGTCTATAATAGTTTCGAATATCCGAAGAACAAAATTGAGCTAATACTAAAACGCTTTCACAAAATTCTATAATAAAAATCCTGAACTTACCTCTAAAATACACCACATAACCATATAATGTATGTATAATGGCAATATATTTACACTCGATATATTTGCACCTTATATTTTATTGGAAGATAGAAATAATATGTAAAACTTTTAAATATATAAATTTCTTTCTATATAGACAACTGACCAGTTCCCCCTGAGTGATTGTTTGTCCAGCGAATATTGCAATATAGAATGTAAATTATTATTATTATTATTATATGTATTTTATAATTATTAGAGAGCAGTAGGAGAGAATATTAACTATATTTACGATATAGGAAATCATTAATATAACATCATTATTGTTATTTTAAATATTCAATTTATAAGGTTGTCCCAATAGTTCGTGTTTTCTTATTACTTGGCGAATAATATTATTACGGCGAATACATAATAATACATAATACAATTACTTTATACCTAATACAAAAACATTATACATAACGGCGAATAATATTGGTATTTCTATTTTTTTCAAGTGTTTACGAACTTTGGGACAACCTTGTAATTTGTTATTGGGATAATAGGTGGTTTTAAATATCCTCTATGTGGTAATCCATATCTTCAGCTACTTTAATGTGAAATCCCAGGAACACTTATTCAATAACACAGCATTGATTTAACACAACATTTCTATACATGATAAAAAGATAGAATATGAAGGATGACAGATATAAAGACGACGTTTGTCATACAATTATTCGTTATAAAAATGTCTGATGAGGAAATTCTAAATAATTTGCTAAATATTTTTATATTTTGGTAAATTTTCAATCTCTAGAGGTCGCTTTTCAAATGACCATTTCATTTATACAATATTAATATAAAAGCAAATTATATCCTTATTTTTTTAATGGCCCTCGAAGAAAGACAGCTTCACCTAAATGAAAAAACTCATTTCTTAAAAATATTTGAATTTGTTTAACAAAACTGGAATGTCATTCTTTGTATTTTATCTTTTAAAAAATTCAGGTTGTGATTATAAAAATGGAAAGGACGATGTCAACACTATATAAATACAATCGAGTAGTTTTAGCAAACACATCTTTTGGAATGCTAAAGATTTTATTAGGAATATAAAACGCTAATGCTATGATAGAATCAATGATAATGTTTTTTTGTGGAAGAATCTCTGTAGATACACAAAAGGAGATATTTATTCAATATGCAAATATGTTCTTTATAATGTGGAATAGAAGAAATAAAGTTGAATATCTGGCACAATATTTACTCTTTGATAGGGATTGACTGAATCTATGTACAATTGTAATGTTGGAGCGGAATGTTTGGACGCAATGGCTGCTAAGTAAACAATCTAGTTTAGCCAACATGGGTACCATTTTGTCAACACATTAAGCCAAGTTGCATAAAACAATGGCAAATTGCTTTTTTCCTCTCACGAACATCGTGATTAAAATTGGAGCCATATTTACATAAAATGAGGTAAAAGCAAACCTTTTCACAACCATAAATGACTTTTGTAGGGAAGTAAGGCAAAAAAAATGAGAGTTAATTTTATTTCAGGCAAAAAGTCGTGGAAACCCTGCGGCTGGCCATTGCCCCGCTGTCACGGTCCGGGGATCGGCACAAATGGATGGAGAACTTGTCATCCCAGACGGCTGTGAAGTTTTGTCGTTGCTGTGTTTAATTCTATATACAGTTACGAGCGTCATTCTTCATCAGTCATCTCTGTCACCGTTTGATTTTTTTTTTTTTGGAATGGCGCCCTCCTATTGGTCGGCTACGATCACGCCACCTTTGCCCCCCCCCCCCCCACTCGCTTTTTCGTTTTTGTAACCATTGTGTTGGAGCGGGTCGCTCCTTAAATAAATGCATATATTAGTTAATAACCAAATGGAATCCTCTCTTTCTTTTTCCCAGTAAGAGACGCCTACGGAAGCCAACAGTACATAGACAGATAAAGCACATAGGCTATAGTTATTAACTAATATATGCATTTATATAAGGCGCCAATTTATAATTGTAACAAATAGTATTTGAATCAAAACATTCAATCGGGTAAAACACGGGCGTTGCCCGGGTCATTCGGCTAGTAGAATATAAACAGTAGCGTTTCTTTATTCGTGCAAAGTGCAAGTTTTCGGATCTTGATAATCCTTCTACAGTCATAGCTTTTAAAATCCTTCTAAAGAAACGCATGTTTATATTCCTATTTCATACTTTTTATAGAAATTATAGTAAGGATAGAGGCTGCCTGGCCGGCGGCATTCATATATCTATGAAAAATAGGCACTTCGGCCTAATTTTTAACCCCTTGCTAAATGTTTTATTTTTATTTACTTCTCCTGACGAAGACAAAAGATTTTTGTCGAAACGTTGAGCAAATAAAAAAACTAACTGGCCGAAGTGTCTATTTTTTTTATAGAAATTGTATCTTCTATTAGCTATATTTGCTTACATGGAAAGTGAAGAGTAGAAAGAAAATTTTGGCTGGTGGACTGGAGGCGAAGCTATGAATAAATAAAGAAGTATGGCGTCACTGGAGACTAGATCTGCTCAAAAGAAGAAGAATTTAGCGTATTTCTATTATTTTGGTGCACATTCAACTATAGATAAGCAGTAGAATCTCTCTATAAAGAACAACATTTATTTCAGAACCAAATTGTCCTTTAGACAAAAGTTTTTACTTACCGAAAACAGCTAATTGATAAAATTGTCATTTTGACAATGTAATCTATTATTCTAGAGGTTTCCGTAGAGAGAATTATCGCTCATGGAGGTTCTACTCTATCTGGTTATGGTTTTCATTGAAAAGATGGTTCTGTAATAGAAGAACACCATGTGTGAGAAAAGGCTTCTTTATTAGACATAGACTTTATAAACACTCAATAAAATTAGCACAGTTAGTTTATTTTATTATTAAAGTAAATAAACAAGATTTAAAACAAATTTGCTTAATAAGAAAGATACTGAATTGTGGATGGCAAAATGATTGGAAAGTAAACTGTAGAAAGAAAATTTGGGCTGATGGACTGGAGCTATGAATAAATGAAGAGAAAAGACTTGAGATAGAGAGATGCTACTAGACCTTCTCAGGAGAAGAAGAATTAGAGAAGAATACTGTAAGTACATCACATGTCTACGCATATAGAATATATTTTAGATTTGTAATCGCAAGGTTTCCATAGGCTGCATTTACAGAGCCTCTACGGTCATCTACAGACAATGACTTTCCAGAATGTTACAGGGTTTTCCCACTATGTACTAAGTGCAATTCTCAGCCTGCAACTCCAAGACATATTATTGACTGTATTGACTCATCCATTGATGAGCTCTACTCTTCCCTGGCAGACACCATCAGCAAGCTTTACAAGCTTGATACCTTAGTGTGATTGAGTGGAGATAAGAAAGAAGAAGAAGACAGAGCCTCTATGGGGCATTCCAACAAATACAAAAATAAAACTTATCAATGATCTTCTAAACCGATCACAATGCCTGGAAACTGACATTTTTACATAATAAGGGTTTAATGATGAATGTACCGTGAGAGCCTGTGGAATAATGTGTTGTAAATTGAAAGAAGGGGTACATCTTCACAGCCAGACATATGGTACAGAGTTATGTAATTAATTCTATACTATATATAACGTATATAATGACCTATATACAGGCCTGTATATTTAATTAAAAAGGTAAATATTGGATCAAAATATTATTTTTTTTTACCAATATTTCAGTTGGCTGAACGCCAATCTTTATCAAGGTGTTATAACATTTTAAAGTGTGTCAACAACAAATTATGATCCAATATATGCCTTTTTAATTAAAGATTTATTTATGGATTGCTTTATTTTCAAAAAGATCTGTATATGTGCCGTGAACTGTCTGTACTGGACATACGATCTTTGTTCCAGCTTCGGTTTATATGCAAATCGATTTCAACCTCCTACTGGGAAAGTATTGAAATCAGTCAAATATGCCGAATGATATTATTTATCCTTGTGCCTAAGTTTGGCCATTTCAACAACTTTAACATCTTTTTGGCAAATTTAACTGATTTCTCAACACTTCTCGTAGGATGTTATGGAAGCCGCCCCTGTACTGATGAGTGCCATAGCCTGAAACCATGGTGTGTATACAGGTTGTTGACCTTTGTCTGAATTTGTCAAAATTGGCGTTGTGGCTTATAAACTGATGTAATTGATACAAATGTATTTGGAAGGTTGTATCTGCTGACTGAGATCTATAATAATTCCCCAAGTCAGCCATATTTATATACGCGTGTCTCCAATTCATTGAGGGGTGTGTACTTTGACAGCTAGAGGTTAATTTGAAAATCAAATAATTTGTGAATATAATCAATCCTTTAGAATTACACACATAAATATATAAATGAATAAAACAAAGCATCAAGGGCTGCGTATCTTTATTAGAACAAATATATACGAGCTTTCGAGCACATACGCCCTTCTACAGGAATTATATGTGCTCGAAAGCTCGTATATATTTGTTCTAATAAAGATACGCAGCCCTTGATGCTTTGTTTTATTCATTTATAAATCGCACAGGGCTTTTTCAATTGACATAAATATATAGATATGTATTACAAATAACATCAAATGTTTTAAAAGGTTTCGTATCACGATTTGTATATATTTCTTAGAACCAGTAGTCATTTGAAACAATATTTAAGACAATTGAAAAATGCAAAACCGAAAACTGTAAACATTCGTTACAATTTGCTATATATGCTTCTAAATATGTAAAAAAAAAAAATAATTCAACCTCAGTATGGATATGTATAGAGACGCATAGGTACATAGAGTGCGAACACTTTCATGTAGTTGTGTCATAGGAATTATCTACAGCAATCACTCCATAATAATGACTGTAGATCCACATAGGAACGGGTTAACAAAAGCTGTACCATGGTTCCATGGCTTATCGATGAGTTCTACCTAGCAGACACATTCGCTAAGCTCCATAGAGTTCATATCTATATAGGATTGGGTGGAGATAAGTAGGTAGATGAAGGTATATATATGAAATTATCAAACTTATACAAAGTTATAACATGTCGTATGGACAAGAGATACATTCAGAGAAATCAAAAGTGAAACCATAGTCACTGATGGCAGATGTCTGAGAGAAAGTGAGAGAGGGAGTACCTGGCACATGACGACGAGCTCCGTTCACATCCCGGTCACACGCCGGACTGAGCCCCGCGCCCGTGGCCCGCCGGTTTTATCCCGAGCCCCAGTTTCTCTGCCGCCGCGGGCGCCGTCACACCCTCCTGGTGCACCCTTCCCTCTCTGCCACTCTCCCTCTCAACTCAGCTTCTCACACCCTGTGTCATGTCACACCTTGTGTCATGTCACACCTTGTGTCCTCTCATGTCACACCCTGTGTCATGTCACACCCTGTGTCTGTCACACCTTGTGTCTTCTCATGTCACACCCTGAGTCCTCTCATGTCACACCCTGTGTCATGTCACACCTTGTGTCTTCCCCTGTCACACCCTGTGTCCTCTCATGTCACACCCTGTGTCATGTCACACCTTGTGTCTTCTCATGTCACACCTTGTGTCTTCTCATGTCACACCTTGTGTCTTCTCATGTCACACCTTGTGTCCTCTCATGTCACACCCTGTGTCCTCTAATGTCATACCCTGTGTCATGTCACACCCTGTGTCCTCTCGAGTCACACCTTGTGTCCTCTAATGTCACACCCTGTGTCCTCTAATATCACACGCTGTGTGACCCCTCATCTCACACCCCGTGTCCTCTAATTACACACCCTCTAACCTTTCATGTCAAACCCTGTGTTCCCTTATCTCACACCCTCTATCCTCTCATGATACACCCTGTGTCCTCTCATGATACACCCTGTGTCCTCTCGTGTCACACCCTGTGCCTCCTCATATGACATCCTGTCTCTCTCCACAGCTCATCACTTTCCCTCTCTACTCATGACGCATTCATTTCCGCACCCTTTGAACCCCCATCTCTCATCCTCCGCTCCTTCTCGAGCGTCCTCCCCCCGCCTTACACAATTTCTTTCCTCTCGTGTTTCGCTCATTTCCCGCTCAGCTCACATCCTGCGTCTGCACATATCGCACCCTTCCTACACTCTCGACCCATCTCACACTCACTTCCAGCCCCGTAGCCCCAATATCTCCTATCCCGCTCCTATTCTGCCATCTGGCCGCTCCATCTCTCACCGCTGAGGCTCTCCTTTCTTAAAATATATGCTAGATATATTCAACCATTATATTTATATTCAGTGTAACCTTTATTTATTTGTTTATACATTCATTTTAAAATTTGTATAATCTTATATGGTCGCTGTAATGAGGAAGTTTCGATCTCCTCATCGACCTGTCTACTCTGTGGAGAGGTTCTCTCAGTCTATCGGAGTCTTTCCCGCAGTGGAGGCCGCCAGCGAAGACATTGTACATTTAGGATCAGACATACTTTAGCCACGTTTTAAAAGTTAAAAGAGAAAACGAAAATATAACGTGGTGAGTTTCTTTTAACGTTATATTTTCGTTTTCTCTTTTAACTTTTAAAACGTGGCTAAAGTATGTCTGATCCTAACTTTTCTTTTATCACTCATTAAAAGAAACTCACCACGTTATATTTTCGTTTTCTCTTTTAATTGTACATTTAGTTTTCTTGTATATATTTCTATTTTAGCTGGATGTCTATATGTAATACTTAATCATGAATTGACGATTTGGTAGAGTTTGTTTCCATCTCAATATTTTAATACGGTCTCCAAGATGTCCAAATAACATATTGATTTGAGTCGGCCGCACAACATTGACTTGGTAAAGATAGAGGCTGCCTGGCCGGCGGCATTCATAGTTCTTCAAATAAAAGAAACTTCGACCAGTAAATCTTTTCATTGTCCTCGTTAGAAAGATTTTTGTCGAAACGTCGAGACAATAAAAAGATTTACTGGCCGAAGTGTATTTTGTTTGAAGAAGCATTGACTTCGTTTATTCCATTCCATCGGTTGGAAATATCGAAGAATTCTAACCAAACATTTCACTCCACCAAGCTATCAGCTCTTCGACGCCATCCTCGGCCTAGGCATCAATCCACAGGTTCTTCCTGAGGTAAGAGGAGTCTTGAAGAGACCACCTGATTGTCTGAACTCTTCGTGGTTGGGAGCCTCCTGGACTAATTGAATAATTTCACGTAGTTTCCTTTTACCTTTTTTTTTGTTTGAGTGTTTTTTCTGAAATTATTTTTCCTCTCTCTCTCTCTCTCTCTCTCTCTCTATTGTGTGTGTGTCTTGTTATGCCAATTTTTTAAAATCTCAACTCTCTATTGTAGAAAATTAAAATTATCTTACTTAGAATTTGTCAGAAAATCCAATCTAATGAAATATTAGCTTTAAAAGTTTTAAGCTAAATAAGCCCCTTGAAAAGAGTTGCATCTATTGTAGTATAGAATTTATCTACAAAATATTCTGTCTGATTTTGTTGCAATGAAGTCTTTGTCAACTAAATTATTGCAATGTTTTTAGGTGAGTACATCTCCACGCAAGGACAGCAATAAATCTACAATATTCAGAGAATGTTGGAAATATAATTGATGTTTATATATTTAGATATATTAATGTGATCTGCATCAAATTTGTTTTCAAATTATCAACTTGAATATTTCATAAAGTTTTGTATTGAATTTATCTAGCTGTTGCCCCAAGAATGCCAAAGACGGAATGTCAGCGGTGGAATTCCTTGTGTGTAAAAGCATCAAAAATAATACCATCACAGAATTAATTAAATCATAGAAGGTTGAAAAACCTCGGTGGAAGGGAATAACCCCTTCTCCATTAAATATTTATCTGGGAGCAGCCGAAGTGGAGATTGCGGATTTAATTACATTTCTTGAATTTTCTTTCTTCACTTCCTTCTATCTGGTCAAATATATTTAACCTATTTTCTCAGAGAATATATATTTATTTTTAAAGAATCGTATATTATCTGTGAATTCTATGGAATTTCTAAAAATAATCTTCAAAAATCGTTTAGCATTGATGAACAAAGAGATAAGGTTGAAAGAGTTTCTGCATAAGTAAAAAATAAACAGCTATTGTTTCTTTTAGCCTCTTTAGCATTCATTAATTAGCTAGATAATGGGTAATTAATATTTAAAAAATATGATTCTCTCAATCTCCGAAATGGGCTAATGACTTGAATGAGGATAACGCCCAGGTATTGTATCGAGCGTCATGATGGCCGCGGGCGGGATGGGCATGCAAGTTATGCAAATTGACAGAGACGGAAACTTTCGTCTGTAAATACCAGTTCACAAACCTCTTTTACTTTTTTTTTTTGCTTTCATCTGGCTTCTTTCTATATATAGTGTAACCTCCCTTTCGTCGTCCCCTTCGGCATCCATTCCCATAAGAAGGAACCTTCTTAAAATGTCTATTTTTTTTACATAATTACAATAAAATTTTGCATAATTCCAAAATGCCTTTGCATAATTTCAATATATTTTTACATATTTTTTTTTTTTTTAAGAATATCGATCCATTTTTACATAATTCTAATATATATTTGCGTATATTCAATCCATTTTTACATAATTCCAATCTAAAATATGAAATTAATTTATACTAAGCACCCCCCTCTCCCATTTCCTTTAGATAAATCAAATTTCAGAATAAAAATGTATTCCTAGTTGAAATACTCTGTTAAATATCTCCAGAATTGCCTGTACTCGCGATATCTGGTTGAAGGTCATCCAATTCTGGCTGAACCCAAGATTTGATTATCGGGGGTGCTACCTTATTTCCAATTTACACAGTTCACAACAGACACCTTCCATATTTCCATATTGTATTCCATGCAACTTTTCCTTGTGATTTCATCTGGGATTCTTGACTTGAAACATCCCGCAGTAGAAGGTCCCAATTGTTCCAGATGACACAGCTTGACCTCGCAGTTTCGTCTGCTGATTAAGTCGACCAATCACGGCCAAGACATTTCAAATACATTTTTATTTATTTATTTATTACAAAACACAAGCTATATCCTATGTAGATATTTGCGTGTAAATTTTAAAACTATTTTATATACATAGGGTTAAAATACAAATTATTTCTAGTATTAGAGAGAGAGAAAAATTATTTAAATTTAAATGTTTGAGTAATATTTATATAAGAAATTTATTTACATATTAGATCTAATTTTATAGTTTTTTTATCAATCAATAATATTACAAATATTATAATAATTAATCACTAAAATAATAATAGAAAAATAGATTATTTAAAATAATAAATAATACAAATTGAAGCTAAAATTTTCAATTCATTAGTGTGATTCAGGTCCACTGTGTAGTCTGCAGAACCTTTTAAATTTTCTATATTCTGACATTTTAAAAATACATGGCGGTTTCTTCTGGTTGGCAGATTTTCTCAATCGATACGTTTGGTCACTTGGTGGTGGAATTTCAGAATACGTTATTGTCTTTTTGATATGTTCTGAATATTCTCTTGATATGATATGCTCTGGATATGCTCTGGATATATAGGCTCTTGATATGATATGCTCTGGATATTCTCTGGATATCATATGCTCTGGATATTCTCTGGATATGCTCTTGATATGATATGCTCTGGATATATATGCTTTTGATATGATATGCTCTGGATATTCTCTGAATATGCTCTTGATATTATATGCTCTGGATATTCTCTGGATATGCTCTTGATATGATATGCTCTGGATATATATGCTATTGATATGATATGCTCTGGATATATATGCTCTTGATATGATATGCTCTGGATATATAGGCTCTTGATATGATATGCTCTGGATATATATGCTATTGATATGATATGCTCTGGATATGCTATTGATATGATATGCTCTGTATATTCTCTGGATATGCTATTGATATGATATGCTCTGTATATTCTCTGGATATGCTCTTGATATGATATGCTCTTGATATGATATGCTCTGGATATATATGCTCTTGATATGATATGCTCTGGATATATATGCTCTTGATATGATATTCTCTGGATATATATGCTCTTGATATGATATGCTCTGGATATATATGCTCTTGATATTATATGCTCTGGATATTCTCTGGATATGCTCTTGGTATGATATGCTCAGGATATTCTCTGGATATGCTCTGGATATTCTCTTGATATGATATGCTCTGGATATTTATGCTCTTGATATGATATGCTCTGGATATATATGCTCTGGATATAATTTCTCTGACGTAGACTTCGGTCTAGGCAGCCCGCCGTGTGTGTATTTTTGATATTTATTAATAAATAAATATATATATACGTCACATTTTGAGAATTTACAACCCGACACGTTCTGGCCATTTACAGGCCAATAATTTCCATATTGGAAGATGTATTTACATATTTCCCCTTGTATTTATAAGACTCATATAATTAGATGAGATAAAATCTATTGAAGGAGATATGCAACATTCATGTTATAGCAATAGAATTGTTAGAAAATATTTCACCAATGTTATTACATGGTCTAGCAATGTGCATCTATATAATGCTAAAAACCCAGCGTGAGCTATAGAGCGAATAAACGGCTCTTTGTCAGGTTTAGGTTTCATTTTAGCGTTAATTATATATTCCAGACAAAGAGCTGTTTTTCACCCTCGAAAGCTCGCTTGTTTTTATATTCTAACTAGCGGACATACCCGGCTTCGCCCGAGGTTTTACCCGAGTAAAGGTTTGTCTAACGAACATTTGTTAAAACAATTCTCTATAAACTTATAAAAAAAAAGATATATTTTGATAATTTGAAACTCGTAAATTTGAATCTCTCGATAAAGTGAACATTTTTCCCCGGTCCCTGTGTGCCGTGTCATCCTGAATTTTGTCTTTCATAATTTTCTACATTACAAAATCATCGTTTTATCTAGTGAACATATTTTCCCGGTCCCTTGAAAAATACTCGATAAGTTGAATAAAATCATGGTCGTGAATCTCTCGATAAAGTGATTATTTTTTCCCGGTCCCTGTGTGCCGTGTCATCCTGAATTTTGTCTTTCCTAATTTTCTACATTACAAAATCATCGTTTTATCTACATATTTTCCCGGTCCCTTGAAAAATACTCGATAAGTTGAATAAAATCATGGTCGTTTATGGAAGATGGACGTAGTTCCCGGAGGTCACCCGCCCCCCGCTTACGAGTTAAAGCTACAAATCTGCAAATAACTCTAAGGATATTTAAGATATTCAAGAAATTATTTTTCGTAAATCTTTCCGGGGATACGCCTAATAATATCCCAAATTTTCACGGCGATTGGATGTATGGTTTTTGAAGCGGATGTACCCGGCTTCGCCCGTGTTTTACCCGAGTAAAGGTTTGTCTAACGAATCTCTCGATAAAGTGAACATTTTTTCCCGGCCCCTTGAAAAATACTCGATAAGTTGAATAAAATCAATATTAATCGGTACCCGAGTAAAGGTCTGTCTAACGAACATTTGTTAAAACAATTCTCTATAAACTTATAAAAAGAAATAGATATATTTTGATAATTTGAAACTGATAAAGTGATCATTTTTTCCCGGTCCCTGTGTGCCGTGTCATTCTGAATTTTGTCTTTCCTAATTTTCTACATTACAAAATAATCGTTTTATCTAGTGAACATTTTTTCCCGGTCCCTTGAAAAATACTCGATAAGGTTGAATAAATTCATGGTCGTTTATGGAAGATGGACGAAGTTCCCGGAGGTCATTTTGGGCAAGCTCCCGCGAGGCTTTTTTTTCTTGTCTACTTGGCATAGCTGTGTCACCAACTCTGCCCTGATTGGTCGGTGGGCGGCCGGCGGCCGGGCGAATCCATTCTCTCACGGGGTGGGGCAGACCCAAGGTCATCAGGAGCAGCAAACCTAAGCCTATCTCTGTCTCAATGGTGGCACTGCTTGCGAGTTAAAGCTACAAATCTGCAAATAACTCTAAGGATATTAAAGATATTCAAGATATTATTTTTCGTAAACCTTTCCGGGGATACACCTAATAATATCCCAAAATTTCACGGCGATTGGATGTATGGTTTTTGAATCCATAGAGGACACACACACAGACATTCATTTATATATATATATATAGATATAGATACGCAATGCTGGTCCACGCTTTGGTATTGGTCAAAACTTCCACGCATGTTCGAACTAGGGATATACGAAATAGTGATTTACATACGTATGCTAAAGACGATTGAAGAAAATATATATACCAAAAGGGTACCTCTCCCTTTAAAATACATTAAAACAATGCACTTCTCGATTATCTCTACACAAACAGGTAGACTCAGACAAGTCACAACACCAGCTTATTGTATCCAAATATCTTAAATATACAACTTACGACACCAGCTTATGCAAATCCAGGGAAAAGTCAACAACCTGTATCCCATGGTTTCCAAAATCTTCAGTGAGTGCAGTATGTGCAATACAGAGGAATACAGTATGTGGCAATACAGGGGAATACAGTGCAAATAAAAAATGGAAATTGAAATATCTCATTGTATCTTTAAGTACCAGTATATTAGCAAAGAAAGAGAGACGTTCTTCTCAAAAGTAAACGACAGCCAACTTACCTCAGTACAACGTACCAGCGCCATATCAATGGTTGCTCTGTCCCTGTATAACTTTTACAAAGCATCTTTTGTCCTCGTCAGGAGCGAACAAAAATTAAAACATTTGGCAAAGCGTTAAAAATTATCCTAAGGCTGCAAGGGCGTTCAAATTTTGTACAACATCTAAACTCCTGACGAGGACAAAAGATTTTTGTCGAAACGTCGAGACAATAAAAAAGATTTACTGGCCGAAGTATATTTAATTTGAAGAACTATGAATGCCGCCGGCCAGGCAATCTCTACCTTTACGATAATACAAAACAGTAAATTGGAAAAAGAACATATTCATTGTTTTCCCCTCCACTACATGATGGTGATTGTGAGGATATCGTTGTAATGAGAGAGGAGAATCTTAATAAGAATGGTGTTATAAAATAAATAAAGCTTCCAGGGCTAAGTTTGTTGTTCAAACCTTTTATTTTCAAGCTTTCGGACTTGTCAGGCCTTCAACAGGATTATCACAAAGGACTGACAAGTCCTAAAGATTGAAAATAAAATGTTTGCACAACAAACTTAGCCCTGGAAGCTTTATTTATTTCATAACATTATAAATCAAGGAATTTATTTTTAAAATAAGACTGTTATATAAAGACTGTGTGTATACCATGGTTTAGGGCTATGGAACGGGATGGAAATTTGTATTTCTAGGTGTTAAGGTTCTTTCTCCTTAACGAATTAGAAGCCGTATGGCGTTTACTTTAGAGGACTGTATAGTTTTTCAAATACCCAGGCGACACACCCCAATGGTGATTCCAATGCCCAGGCGAAACCCCAATGGTGATTCCAAAGCCCAGGCGACACCCCAATGGTGATTCCAATGCCCAGGCGACGCACCCCAATGGTGATTCCAATGCCCAGGCGACACCCCAATGGTGATTCCAATGCCCAGGCGACACACCCCAATGCTGATTCCAATGCCCAGGCGACATCCCAATGGTGATTCCAATGCCCAGGCGACACCCCAATGGTGATTCCACTACCCAGGCGACACCCCAATGGTGATTCCAATGCCCAGGCGACACCCCAATGATGATTCCACTGCCCAGGCGACACCCCAATGGTGATTCCAATACTCAGGCGACACCCCAATGGTGATTCCAATACTCAGGCGACACCCCAATGGTGATTCCAATACTCAGGCGACACCCCAATGGTGATTCCAATGCCCAGGCGACACCCCAATGGTGATTCCACTGCCCAGGCGACACCCCAATGGTGATTCCAATACTCAGGCGACACCCCAATGGTGATTCAAATACTCAGGCGACACCCCAATGGTGATTCCAATGCCCAGGCGAAACCCCAATGATGATACTAATGCCCAGGCGACACCCCAATGGTGATTCCAATACCCAGGCGACACCCCAATGGTGATTCCAATGCCCAGGCGACACACCCCAATGGTGATTCCAATGCCCAGGCGACACCCCAATGGTGATTCCACTGCCCAGGCGACACCCCAATGGTGATTCCAATGCCCAGGCGACACCCCAATGGTGATTCCAAAGCCCAGGCGACACCCCAATGGTGATTCCAATGCCCAGGCGACACCCCAATGGTGATTCCAATGCCCAGGCGACACACCCCAATGGTGATTCCAAAGCCCAGGCGACACCCCAATGGTGATTCCAATGCCCAGGCGACACCCCAATGGTGATTCCACTGCCCAGGCGACACCCCAATGGTGATTCCAATGCCCAGGCGACACCCCAATGGTGATTCCACTGCCCAGGCGACACCCCAATGGTGATTCCAATGCCCAGGCGAAACCCCAATGGTGATTCCAAAGCCCAGGCGACACCCCAATGGTGATTCCAATGCCCAGGCGACACCCCAATGGTGATTCCAATGCCCAGGCGACCCCCCAATGGTGATTCCAATGCCCAGGCGACACCCCAATGGTGCCGATAATGACTCAGCCAAAGAGAAAATAAAGCACTATTTTATTTTTTATTTATTTTACAGTTGGGAGAGACACGCCATATCCGCAATTCGGATAATTGCGTGTATATTTTAAATTATATACAATTTATACAATTGAACATTGGGAATCATGAAAATTAAAAGTTCGATGTCAACTTTTGCATATAGTAATTATAAATAGTAGCTTTAAATATGTACATTCAATACTTTCGCCTCAAAATATACATCCTGCAGAATCTATTAAACTTTATGTATTGGTCTTTATTGCAAGCAGCTTGTTTTGTATTAGTCAGGTAAAGTTGGTTTTCTTCCCTTAGATCAGAAGTTAATGGACAGTCTATCAGAAGATGTTCAGGGGTTTGTTGTTCGTTTCCACAAGTGCATGCAGGTGAATCAATTTTGCCAATTCTAAACAAATATGTGTTGAAGTCACCATGTCCAGTAAAAAATTGAACGTTATAAAAGTTGTGTTGAACATAGTTAGGAATTCTTGAAGTATCAAAGAATCCCTTGAAATTATCATTGGCACCCCCATAGTATTCCTCAAATTTCTGGTTTATAAAATTAGATATAATTTTTCTTTTAGTTGGATCTGATTTTTTGTATCAAATATTTATTTTTAGTATATTTGTTTCAATAAAGTCCGTGAGCTTTGGTGTTCTAACAACATATGAGTACAGTTTGAAGATGTTGAATTATAAACCTGTGTGCTGTGCTTCAAAATTTTGTACTGCAGAGAGTTTAATTTATCTTTGACTTTTTTGGGTATAAAGTTGTACCAGATCGTGGAACCATAAGTTAGTGAACTTCGAAACAGTGTCTTATAGAGTTCTATTCTTCTTTTACTGTCCAGTCCCCATGCTCTCCTGGTTAATCCAATCAGGTATCCACTAGCTCTATTTGTCTTAGTAATAATCTCATCAATATGGGGCACAAAATCCAATTTATTTTTATTTCTATGATTTTTAAAAGTTATTCCCATAATCTTCAGTTTTTCTACCCGATTGGCAGTGATAGTGTTCGGAATTTTTGCAGCTATTTTGCCATTAAACAAGTTAAGATTTTCGTTTTCTCTTCAGATACGGTCAACTTATTGTTCCCACACCAGTCTAATATTCTCCCCATGACCTCTCCTGTTGTATTCCAAAGTTCTGTCAAGTTGTTTCCCCAACATATCACAGTTATATCATCCGCATAAGCAATTATTTCACTGTTTGATTCTGAATAGTTATTCAATAAATCGTTTAGAATAATATTCCATATTGTAGGGGATATAGGCCCACCCTGTGGACATCCCTTGCTTAATTTTTTATGGATTTCATTTGATGAGTATCTAAATCTCCCTCTTCTATTATTAAAAAAAGACTGTAGTAGTTTTATTATTGAAGCTTGAACGTTGTCCTCATCTAGTCTTTTCAGCACCATCGGCCACCATGCATTGTCGAACGCTCGACTTATATCAACTGCGATTATAGCTGTATATTCTTTGTTTTTATGTTCTAGAGCTATTTTGACAATTTCATTTAACGCTGAGATGGTAGATCTTGATCTTCTAAATCCATGTTGACGATTGTTAAGCAGATTCGAGTCTTCATAAAATTTTATTAGTTTGTTGTTAATTATTTTTTCAAATATTTTGGAAATGTTTGAGTTGAGACAAATGGGTCTGTAGCTTTTATAACTTTTCATGTCTGTTTTACCTGGTTTGGGAATAATTATTACCTCAGATTTTTTCCATTCATTTGGATAATAATTTAAATCTAAGCATTTTTGAAAAGGTTTCACCAGTATTGGAACTATTAGTTGTTTAGTATGTTTTATCATATTGTTAGAAATATTATCAACTAATCACTACTAATTACTACTCACAATCTTTTATTTAAAAACTCAATTATATACAGAGATAGTCAGCGGTCAATATATACATATTCACAAAACAATTAAATTAAATATTAATAAACAAAATAATATATCTCACAAAACTCAACACTAGGCAAAAAGAGGAAAGCAGTACTGTAGTATGATCCGAATACAGAGGTACTGAAGGAATGCAGGCAGAGGTAAGAAAGCTGATGTACTGTACAAGAGATGGATGTCCCGTGAACTGGGGCGGCTGCCTGGGGCTAGGCCTGGAGCAGACGATACTTCTCCCATTGTTGGACGCCATTTTGATCTGGTCAAATGACCAGGATTTATAGTTTTATTAATATCACTGAACTTTGAGGAAGCTTTCTTCCTATTTTACTCGCATTTATATTAAATATTTCCTTATGTTTTTGTGTGAAATATATTTTCTTTTAATATTTTATTTGATTAATTTCAAATTGGTGTTATTTATGTGTTACATATATATGAATAAATGAAAGTTAGAATTCTAATTTTTATTGCGATATGACGGCGGTAGATAATTGTTTTGATTTTTAAAAGTATATCGTTTAATTGTTTGAATTTATACCTATAGATAACGCTCAGATGTATTATAAGAATAAATATGTGGAACATAATTTAAAAAATAAAATGATGAAAAAGGTCAGATGTTGGTATTAAAATCAAAAAAGACATATCCTGACCACGAGCACATGAGCTTTTTAGATCGCAGAGCGCCATCTAATGGAACAGAAATCAACTAAACGTTGATTTAGCCTGTTCCTCGATATTTGGTCAACCTATTTTATTGATAAATCAGGAAAAGCAAACCACGAACGCGTTTCGAGCTGTTGGCGCTCGTCAGCGTGGTGCAAGCTGCACCTCTAAGACCTGGTCCCAGAGGCTTCTTGAGAAACCAAGAAATAGGTATTTAGGGCCAAACTTGCGTAAAAATACGCTGAACATGTTAAAAAATAATAATAAATAAAATAATAATAAAAAATGTATATAATATGATGCACTAGCGCGCCATCTGTTATCAAAATTCAAAACTATTTTAAAGGCGTAAGATTCTTTTTGATATTAAACAATTTCTACTGCCCTTACTGCAAGTATTATTATTGCAGTAAGGGCAGTAGAAATTGTTTAATATCAAAAAGAATCTTACGCCTTTAAAATAGTTTTGAATTTTAATAAAAAATGTGTTAGTGTTAAAATCAGAAAAGGCATATCATTCCCACGCTCACATGAGCTTTTTATTTGACCTTAAATAGCTATTTCTAGATTTCTTAAGAAGCCTCTGGAACCAAAACATTTTTGGTCGTTGAGGTACAGCCTGCACCACGCTGACGAGGGCCAACAGCCCGAAACGCGTTCGTGGTTGACTCTTCTTGATTTATCAAGATTTATTAAGAATAAATAGACATATCCTGAACGCTCACTTGAGCATTTTAAATGGCAGAGCGCCATCTAGTGGAACAAAAATCAACTAAACTTTTATTCAACTTGTTCCGTAATATTTGGCACATGATATCTTTTCTATTTTTATTATTTATTTACATATATACATGTTATATAAATATATTATTTTTTTTTTAATTATAATTACTAGAAAAAAATTACTCTGTTAAATCGACCGCCAGAGGTCGCGCTTTCCCTATATTAGGCTTGTTGTTGTTGTTTCCCGTTGGCCGGTTCAAACCTTTTGTAATTATGTAAATAATATTTTCTTTACTTTATTCTCTTACGCCTTAATTCAGGTAGTACTTTATAAAATTATGTATTTGTGTTCCATAAGCTTAATTAAAGCTATTTCTGATCTTAACTATTTATATTTTCAAGATTTTCCACAACCAATAACATTTAGTACCAATGTATTCAATAGAACCAGCAAATATCATAATAATATTCATGTATCAAGCAAATGCTCAATAATTCTATATAAAATTTATCATTATAATATACATCTACCTACACGCTTGTTCGGTAGTTCTTATGCTAAAATTGGAATGACACAGAGAATATTAACATGGCCCCTGCGCAAGAATGACACGCAAAAATCGTGAAGCGTTCCATATATACATAATGGAGGTTAACATGTGTATCAGCACACACGGTCATTAGCAAGTTCTAATGAGGGCTTCAACGCTAAGTTTAGAGCGGGGGAGGGATCGGTCAGGAGGGCGCGGCCGAGAAAAGTCGCAGTTGGAGGGAGGAAATGGAGAAATCCAAGATGGGCACAGCGATGCCCAGAGTTGATGATGGGGCTAATGATTCCACAGTTCTCATTTTGTCCTTTTTACAAATGGCTGGGCTCAGTTGGCCGGTATTGTGATCAGGATCCATGGGCCGATCTGATCCGCTCCATGGACAAAAAGAGAAATAAACGTCGCATCTCCCGGCAAAACAGACGCTAAAACTTCAATCTCTATTTTGTATATAGATTTGGCCTAGTCACTCTACCAGTTAAACACCTCTTTGGTAGATTGTGAGGATTCCATTAGATCCCGTGTGTATCTCATGGAATAAAGTCCGCCCTGGACTGACGAGGGCCATTAGCATAAAACCATAGTCTCTAGGTGGACGCTTTTCAATTTGCCAAAGCTGGTGTCGTGGCTGTGTCACCGAACTGAGTCCGCTGGTTTGCGGGGACGGTCAATAAAGATGGCGCTCAGTTTCAGCGTCTATGTTCTCGTGAGAGGCGCCCATTATTTTTATGGATCAATTTCCTACCGGAAAAATCTACATCGATATATAAAATATATATTATTTCATTGGTGTATTTCACCGCGGTAAAAACTCCGCCTCCGATGGACTGCGAGAGTTCACAGAGTGTCGATGTGAGGATGGCTGACACCTCAAGATGGTACTGTAGATGGGAGCCACTGCTGTTGTCTTCATTGCCTCGGGATGGAGGCCGAAGAGAAAGAAATCTTTCAAGCCACAGGTTCTATCTCAGGCCCATTTACCAGATCTCCATTCTGTCACCCCGGAAGCCCTGAACTGGCTGAAGGCCTTGCCTCTCAGACTTTAATGACCGATATGTCCTCACTTCTTTTTTCTAGATATAATTCATTTTGTCTCCTCTCTAATTGTAAATACGCTGCTGTATCACCTCATAAGCATAAATAAATAACTTGAAAACGCTAATTAGAATGGAAATTGTATCCACATTATGATTCTATTACCTTCAGTTATACCATACTATTGATTATCAAATAAGTAGTAGCATTTAAACAGAGTTTTAAAGGAAAATCATATTCAAAAAGATCCTATATATTAAAGAAGAGAATTATTTTTCTATTAAATAAGGTGTGTGTTATATAAATATATTTTCCTAGTATTGAATGCCATCGGGAAAGTAGGTTTAGATAGAAGGGCGTGAGAAGACAAAGAGATCCTGAGGCTTGCCAGCTAGCTCGGGGATTGTGACAAAAGAAACGTCTCTCCATACTGACGATTTCAGTTCGACGAATTGTAAACCTAATTCAAATGCTTCACATGGAATCAACTTTGTCAAAAGTCTCCATGTAGACGCAGGTCACGAGGGCCGCTGCTAATCTCAAACAGCTTGTTTGGACGACATATCATTGAAATCCGTCAGATCGAACAAAAGTTGACCCGGAGGTCAATCCGAAGGTCTCAGTTTCACTTCTGACCTTTGACCATCGCACCATTCAACGATCGGCTGAGGGAAATTTATAGTCTGCTGCCATTTAAAATTATGTGCATAAATTGGCGCGCGGTCTCTCTGCCGCTATTTTGATCGTTTGGCATCTTTTTCTTTATTATTTCGTCATCTGCTTCATCGGGAACAGATGGTGCAGGTGTGCGAGGTCTTTGAACTCCCTGGTCTAGATCTTACAGAAATGGAAACCTGAAATAACTAAAGAGATTTGATTGTTCTGAAGGTTTTGCCACAGAATAACATGGCACTCTTACATATTTACATATGATAACAACATGTTTCTATTGTCGAAAGGTTTTAAAAGCTAATTGTCGAGAAGATATACCGCTAGGAAAGAAATCGAAGACGAAAAGTTTCCTTAATTGAAAAATTATTTCACAATCTTTCGAACCTCTCGGTCCTCAACTGAAGTGTGAACTCACAAGGAACGCTGATACAAAGACGGCCTTACACTGCGGTAATGTGATTGTTTATAGATTAGATAGAGGAATATGTAAATAAATATGCAAATAATTATATACAAAAAAAGGGATAGAATGTGTTTGCCAACAATGGAATAATAACTACAGATAAGATAGTACCAAATAAAGCAAATTATTATCTAGGCGAGGGTTGACGCTGGGATATTGCAGTAAAAGTCGAGATGGTATATTGTCCGGTTTATGCTTTTTTGTTTTATGGAAAAAAAAACCAAGGCTTCTTTCTCTCCAATACTATTCTTTGTGCTTGTTTTTTATGTTGTACTGTTGCTTGGTTTAGGTTGGAAGTGTGCCATGCTAATATATTACTATTTGTAACAAATAAATTTACTGACAATGTGTTTCTTTTCAATAATATCCTCAAATATTAGACCTTACTACAGATAATATTTGATGATATTATTTAAAAAACATATTGTCAGTAACATTAATTAGTTACATATTTTATCGATTGATGGTAATTTAATTTATAAATATATCACTGTCTCAATGGAGGTTTCCCGATGGGCAGCTCCCAACAATTTAGACCGAGATTGCCATGTCCTGGACCAACTCATCACTCCAATATCTGCCGTCGATACACCGAGGTTGCCATGTCCTGGATCAACTCATCACTCCAATATCTGCCGTCGATACACCGAGGTTGCCATGTCCTGGATCAACTCATCACTCCAATATCTGCCGTCGATACACCGAGGTTGCCATGTCCTGGATCAACTCATCACTCCAATATCTGGCGTCGATACACCGAGGTTGCCATGTCCTGGATCAACTCATCACTCCAATATCTGCCGTCGATACACCGAGGTTGCCATGTCCTGGATCAACTCATCACTCCAATATCTGCCGTCGATACACCGAGGTTGCCATGTCCTGGATCAACTCATCACTCCAATATCTGCCGTCGATACACCGAGATTGCCATGTCCTGGATCAACTCATCACTTCAATATCTGGCGTCGATACACCGAGGTTGCCATGTCCTGGACCAACTCATCACTCCAATATCTGCCGTCGATACACCGAGGTTGCCATGTCCTGGATCAACTCATCACTCCAATATCTGCCGTCGATACACCGAGGTTGCCATGTCCTGGATCAACTCATCACTTCAATATCTGCCGTCGATACACCGAGGTTGCCATGTCCTGGACCAACTCATCACTCCAATATCTGTCGATACACCGAGGTTGCCATGTCCTGGACCAACTCATCACTCCAATATCTGCCGTCGATACACCGAGGTTGCCATGTCTTGGACCAACTCATCACTCCAATATCTGCCGTCGATACACCGAGGTTGCCATGTCCTGGACCAACTCATCACTCCAATATCTGCCGTCGATACACCGAGGTTGCCATGTCCTGGACCAACTCATCACTCCAATATCTGCCGTCGATACACCGAGGTTGCCATGTCCTGGATCAACTCATCACTCCAATATCTGCCGTCGATACACCGAGGTTGCCATGTCCTGGATCAACTCATCACTTCAATATCTGCCGTCGATACACCGAGGTTGCCATGTCCTGGATCAACTCATCACTTCAATATCTGCCGTCGATACACCGAGGTTGCCATGTCCTGGATCAACTCATCACTTCAATATCTGCCGTCGATACACCGAGGTTGCCATGTCCTGGATCAACTCATCACTTCAATATCTGCCGTCGATACACCGAGGTTGCCATGTCCTGGATCAACTCATCACTTCAATATCTGCCGTCGATACACCGAGGTTGCCATGTCCTGGATCAACTCATCACTTCAATATCTGCCGTCGATACACCGAGGTTGCCATGTCCTGGATCAACTCATCACTCCAATATCTGCCGTCGATACACCGAGGTTGCCATGTCCTGGATCAACTCATCACTTCAATATCTGCCGTCGATACACCGAGGTTGCCATGTCCTGGACCAACTCATCACTCCAATATCTGTCGATACACCGAGGTTGCCATGTCCTGGATCAACTCATCACTCCAATATCTGCCGTCGATACACCGAGGTTGCCATGTCCTGGATCAACTCATCACTTCAATATCTGCCGTCGATACACCGAGGTTGCCATGTCCTGGATCAACTCATCACTTCAATATCTGCCGTCGATACACCGAGGTTGCCATGTCCTGGATCAACTCATCACTTCAATATCTGCCGTCGATACACCGAGGTTGCCATGTCCTGGATCAACTCATCACTTCAATATCTGCCGTCGATACACCGAGGTTGCCATGTCCTGGATCAACTCATCACTTCAATATCTGCCGTCGATACACCGAGGTTGCCATGTCCTGGATCAACTCATCACTTCAATATCTGCCGTCGATACACCGAGGTTGCCATGTCCTGGATCAACTCATCACTCCAATATCTGCCGTCGATACACCGAGGTTGCCATGTCCTGGATCAACTCATCACTCCAATATCTGCCGTCGATACACCGAGGTTGCCATGTCCTGGATCAACTCATCACTCCAATATCTGCCGTCGATACACCGAGGTTGCCATGTCCTGGATCAACTCATCACTCCAATATCTGCCGTCGATACACCGAGATTGCAACTGAGAGTTGTTGATGGCTTGCTCCATCTGTCTGAATAAATATCAACTAATCGTTGATTTTTAATTATTCCAGAATTTTGACCAACTACCTTTTCTTGATCAATCAAGGAAATCAAACCACGTACGCTTTTCAGGCTGTTGGCCCACATCAGCTTGGTGCAAGCTGTACCTCAACGACCAAAACACAGCCTGAAACATGTCCCTGTTTAGCCTTTCTTGATCAATCAAGAATACAAAACGTAATCGTAGTGATAAAGAATGAGCCTCAACACCAGTTTTGGCAAATTCAGACAAAAATCAACAACATGGAGAACTTGGTTTCCGGCTAGGGCCCTCATCAGTTTAGAGGGATAGGTATCAATGGAGATCTTTATATATTCGTTCAATTACACTCATAGTAAAAAAAAATTAAAAAGAGGAAAGTCTTTGTCGCCTTTCGTCTGTTTTTTTTTTTTTTTGAAGGAGACAGAGGTTGTTCACACTTGGTTATCTTGTATCTCTTCAATAAAGGCCACTGTAATATCTTTCACAGTTATTGTCTGAGTCCCGATATATACATGCTAAAAGGTACAACTTCCTTAAGTTTTGTCCATGAGTGTACGTCTAACCATTATTTACTGATACTTAAAGGTTATATATAGTTAGGAACATGTCCAGTCACTTAAGTGTTCCTTGTAGTCAGAGTCAAGCTGCGTCATCCAGGGAAGGAGCCTCGTGTCGCTTGTAACCAGTACAACCAGACTTGATTGATTGCAGCAGAGATATCTGTCCCCGGCATGTTCTTATTCCTTGGCAAATACATTTCGTCTAGAAATTCATTTAATCGGTGCTCCGATTAAAATCTTAATGACCACAGTGAATCGAAAGCTGCTATTTCCTAATCATTTCCTTCATTAGAAATTTTCGAGCTTTCAGGGAAGAAGTTCTTTCCAAAAGTCGAGAAAAGGTAAAACGGATAAAATCTCTAGAGATAAAAATCGATTTAATCGTTTTATCTCGTTTTACCTTGTATCAATACGGGGCTTGGGAAAGGAGTTCTTCCTGAAAGCTCGCCCTGATCAAATAAAGGAAATAATTGGAAAAGTGTTGGGTTCACGCCGGGGTTGTACCAACTGTGTTGGTGAAAGTCAAAACCAATTTGTCCTGATCTGAATACATTCTATGCACATAAAGATAAAATGGAAGCTAGTTCGATATACATTTTCCCACAATAAAAATGGCTTCAGAGAGAAGCAGATAAAGACAGAATCTCGTCTGTATAAATTCTGTTTTCTATAGTTGTCTAGACAGGATTTTGTATTCTGGAAGCGAAAGAACTGTGCTCGAGGTAATAACATTTGTCAAATTTCAACCATCATAGAAACATTCTTCCATAGTTACGTCAAACACCATCTCACCAAGAGTAAACGCCCAAGTACAGATATTAGGTTGTCCCAAAGTTCGTGTTTCTCTTAAAACGTTGTTTTATTTATTACTTGGCGAATACATAATAATACAATTATTTATACAGTTAAACCTGTCTATAGCGCCCCCTCTAAATAGCGCCTCCCTCTCTATAGCGCCCGATTTTAAATACATAGTACGATGCGATTTACCTTAAAGTGACCTGTCTATAGCACCCCCTCTCTATAACACCCTATTTTGGTGAGTTCCAAGAGGGGACGCTATAGACAGGTTTAACTGTACATAATACAAAGACATTATACATAAGGGCGAATAATATTATTACGGCGAATACATAACTCCCATCCCTGGACACTTTTATTTTTCCGTTCATCATTACTCTTCATAATTCACCCTTTCATACCTCATCCAAAAAGGTTAGAAATATTCAATATTTCACCTTGAAATAAATTTTGATTTTTCATTGAAAAGAAACTTATGCGGTGTAACTTCAAGTGTTGTTTTACATAATACAATTACTTTATACATAATACAAAGACATTATACATAACGGCGAATAATATTGGTATTTCATTTTTTGCAAGTGTTTACGAACCTTTGGGACAACCTTGTATTATACACAACACTATATGCGCGAGGATGACACTCAAAATCATGAAACATTCAATATAACAGAATGAAGAATCTAAATAAGAAAATTATATTTCTGGGCAAAGTGTTTATTTTTATTTTAAGTCTTGCTAGCTTTCGAGCAGATTTTTGCTCTACAACGGGCAGATAAAATTATATAAGGACAACAAAATGATTGATTTGTTGTGTTGAAGAGCAAGAATTTGTTCGAATGCTTATAGCACCTCAAATAAAAATAAACACTTTGCCCAAAATCGAATTCTCTAATTCAAACAATTTCTGGGGAACTATTGTGTGCATAGAATGAATAAAACAATAGTTGCAGCTAGAAGGTAAATTGTCGAAATTGTCACCACTGATGATCCAATCCTTCACCAATCTTATACACCTTTACTTTAATGAAAGTTCTCCAAGACTCCATCTATATATATTTAGAACTTTCAATTGTTTTGTTTTATAATTGAAATGTTTTGATTGGTCACCACCCTAGTACATATGCACATAAAGAGCTATGCAAATAGAAGCTATTCCCGTCCTCACAGAGTCCAGTAATCCCGTTGAGCCTCAAGGGAGGAATAATAGAAAAATTTGCATCGCAAAGCAATATTGATTAAAGGCCGGGCCGGGAGACAATGGGACTGAAATAGTGGACCGAGGGAGGGAGGGACATTTGCCCGCGGGCGGTGTACCGAGCCCTCTCCCCCGCAGCTGCCATAGCTGCTTTGGACACTTAATTAACCTACTTGTGTCTTAGTTAATTTCTCTTTAATCAACTCACGATGTTGTTGTTGTAACTCTACAGAAAGCTTTCTTTGTCAGAAACCTATATAAGAAGGAGCATGCCAAAGTCAATGACCCTGCAAACTGGTGGTGTAACAATATTTCATCTTTTATTATAAGTTTAATCTACTCATAGATAAAACTTCAGAAAGTGGAAAGTCTTTGTTGACGGGCATCAATTTTTTTTTTTTTTTAGGAGACTTCTGGTCATTACACTTTCTACTCTCACTAGTGGATGCGTAGTTGTTTTTGTTTAAAAGGTGAAATTATTAAAACTTTAAATATAAAACAATCTGAGATAGGGAAATAAATATAGTTTAAGTAGATTTTTTTTATATTTTAAAATTAAAATTACCCATTAAAAATATTGTGAGTTGCAAAATATTTGATTATCATTTTATAATGTTTATTTATTCTAATATTTACAACACACATTTCATACACACAATTCCATCTATGTTTATCATCCGTTTCTAAAAATAGCTATTTACTCTTACTTTATATTCATGGAAAAGAACAATATAAAAAAGCGCGAACAAAAATAAGGTTAGAAAGATGTAATTTTAAGATTTGAAAAAAAAAAAAAAACTCTTCTGACAAGAAGTCATTTCAAGAAGGTTATAGCAGTCAGACGAGAATTGCACCCTGTGATATCGCCCCAGGGTAGTTCCATCTATTGTCGCCAGGGCGGCGCGCGAGTTCAACAGACACTATCTAGGCCAAACGATCCGATGAAACAAAGCAGACGCCTCCTCTTCATCCCTTTTTCCCTGATCGCCTGCCTTAATTATTATTGAGAAGCTTTTCCCCTTTTAGGGTTATTATTTCCATCTGAGTATTCCCAAATTAGCTTTTACTATCGCGCACTGACGATCTTTAAAATAATGATGATAATAATTATATTGATTAATTTTCAATGAGTGTATTTTTTCCCATTGTTATTTATATGAAGGGAGAAGACAATGTGTTTGTTAATTGGCATTTCTCTAGAATCTTCTGGAGCCAATTAAAAATGAATAAATTGCCGCACGTTTTCGAGTTCATCTTCTGTTTTTAATTAGCACATCTCGGATATATAAAAGATAGTTTTGAAAGCGTAAATAGAAATTTGATTGGAAATATGATGATATAATTAGTCATCTTTCAATTCTTGGTCATTTTTCTAATAATTAATTTAAAATATTGTGACTTCAATTCTTTCATCAGAATCCACGTTTTGCGGATGAAGAATAAAGGAAATCATTTTTTTTCAATGCATTTATTTAAAGTTCCAAAATCACTTTATTAGGTACCGCTCAACAACAGCAACCTAGTTTATGATAATTGCAACAATGAATAATATATGAAGGTTATTCATTTATTAAACAAAATGTTAACGAGGGATTCGATCCCAGTTCATGGTTGTCGGGAATCGAGGGTGTTACCCACACTGACTCGTATTGTTGTATTTAAAGAGTTTTTTTTTTTCTGCACATTAAGAACATCAACTGCTTTTTGAATAACAGTATATAGGTGAATAAACCAAAATTATTTTAAAAGATTCTATGAATAATTTCAATATGAGGAATGTCCCAATATTGAGGCAGATTGTCTAACTACAGGTTGGCTCCAGATGTTGGCTAGAGAGTCTGTCATTTCAGGCAGGAAAAAAGTGCTTAATCCGGGATTCGTTACCGGGCGATGGGAACTCGACAGCTTGGAGCTCCACTTCATCCACCAACGTCTTTTATATTCTTTGAAATAAGAATGTCGTTTTTCCTTATTTTCCAAGTACACATGTGCAGAGAGAGATACAATGATACTCATTACGACTTGCTGCTGATATTGGAGTTGCCGTGCGACCCCTGCTCCGGGAGGTGTTCGCCTCCTGCGAAGTGCCCCTGGATCTGCAGGCCTGGCTCTTCGGCGTCGGCCTCCATCCCGATTTATAAATTATAAAAATATATATATATATATATATACTAACAATCTTATCTACCTTCTTTACAAAACTTTTGTTTTCTTATTATTAGTTTGATTAAAAGTGCATGGTTCTTTCTTTCTCTCTTTTCTCTAACTACTAAAATGTATAATATTATATATATTCTCACTTCTATTATTCTATATATAGGATTAGAGTATGTCTAAATGACGTGTAAAAGCCGATGCAAAAGACGTTACGTTGTTAAATTTTATTGTTATTAATTATAAATATATAATTAACTAGATGATGTTTTAGAAGTAAAGGATTTTTTTTTTCTCTCTATCTATACTAAATAATAACAATTTACAAATTTTATAATTTGAATTTAAATAATCAAAATAATGAAGATAATTTTAATAGAAAACTTAACTATAAAACTATACAACTATTTATTGTTATAATTAATTTAGATTTAGCTTGCTAATCTAACCAAATCTACTTGATATGATTTATCATTCTTATCAGTTTGCTCCTTGAGTTTTAAATGTAGAATCACTGTTATATTTTTATTATATAGTTTTTACACTATATTTATATATATGTATATTTATCAATTATTTTTATCTATTTTTTGATATCTATTTTTTCCTATATTTATCATTATATAATCTTATATATATTTATATTTATTCTGTATTTAACCTTATATAATCCTATATGGACATTGAAATAAAGTAGTTTCAATCTCTCTTTCGGAAGGAGCTATGTAGCAAAGTATTTTTTTGTTTGTTTGTTTATATTTTGCTACTCTGTAAACTTCCCTCATTGCTCATCTTTTTTTTATATATATAATTTATAGTTTGTTCTTGCCTTAAATAAATTGTTGTATCATCTTGAAGTTTGTCTTTCCTAATTTTTCACGTGGCAATATTAATCTAAAAAATAAAAGGCTACATTTTCCGTCTAAATAGACACAAAAGCCATGTGTCATCTGTTGACCGGATCAGTAATATAGACAAATGACAATCTACATAATTCTGCTGACATCTTGTCCATACATGTGAAGTGAACAATCCGCACTGTTGTTTCAAAATAATTCTATATACAGTTACGAGCGTCATCAATTATTTTTCATCTCTGTCACCGTTTGCTTTTTTTTTTTTGGAATGGCGCTCTCCTATTGGTTGGCTACGATCACGCCAACTTTGCCCCCCCCACTCGCTTTGATGTTTTTGTACCTATTGTGTTGGAGCGGGTCGCTCCTTAAATAAATGCATATATTAGTTAATAACTAAATGGAATCCTCTCTTTCTTTTACCCAGTAAGAGACGCCTACGGAAGCCAACAGTACATAGACAGATAAAGCACATAGGCTATAGTTATTAACTAATATATGCATTTATTTAAGGCGCCAATTTATAATTGTAACAAATAGTATTTGAATAAAAACATTCAATCGGGGGTAAAACACGGGCGTTGCCCGGGTCATTCGGCTAGTAATTATATCCACACAACTATGTACAATGAATATGGCACCTCACAGCCACCGCTGCAGAGTTTGGTGGAGCCAGCGGGTCGGAGTACTGATATGAGCTATCCATGGTATCACAGTACGCAGGTTTTGATAGGAAATTATCATTTATTTGATCTACAAAGGAAACGTAAATTTGGTGTTTCGCAGCTGAGGAGAATCCTAAATCTAGAAGACTGTAGTTGGTGACAACAACAGCTCTTTGGGGTGGTCCGGCAACATGGGTTTCAGATGAGCTTTTTAAACCTGGTGCTGTGTTTTTGAATCGAGTCTACTATATTGAAGAATCGATCAATAAATGGTGCTTAGTGTCGCTGTAGGCAGAAAGGGCAGCCTTATCTTGTTTGTATTGATCAATGGATGAGACAAATTGTGTTCCCAGGTTAGTCTCTGGACGGATTGTCGCAAAACGCTCGGTGAATATTCAATGGAAAACACGGTGGTAAAAGGGGTAATCTTCAGTGAGATAAAAAAGCTAATGAAAATAAAAAAGATGATGAAAATTGGAGCAGAAGATCTCCGCGGGTAGAGAATTGATCGGCTGTCCCCCGCAGCCATTGCTATAAATACGCGATGGAAACACCCTTTAACTGGTTTGGTTGGCAGACGCCCGGCGATAATGATCTCACGTTCTTCTGATTCGTTTTGAAGGGTGACATCGTCTACGATGATTTCGTGTGTTACCTTTTTTAGCGTTCCTTGCCCTTGGCAACCTGCGGATTGTTGCCCTGGGGGAGTGTGAAGTAGCACATGTATCCTTTCACACACTCTCACTTGTAGAATTTATTTGCATATATAAGGTACAGATATATTCAATAATATATATGCAAATATGGTTCTCTTACTGGCGAAAAGGCTGGAAGTGCTCACCAGTGACGAGCCAGGCCTTCCTAATAATTTTCTATTTGCAGTAAGAAATTGTTGTCTATTATAAAAATAAATTATAGTAAATGGCTTTATTTCATATATAAGATGTATGTAAATTTATTTGCATATGTAAATCTATAAAAGCATGAGGCGCTTCTCCCGTCAAATTAAATATCAAAACTAGACGCCATCTATTGACCGTCGCGACAAAGTAGCGGAATCAGGTCGGTGACAAAGCCACAACACCAGCTTTGGAAAACTGAGGAGCGTCCACTTGGAGTCCATGGTTTCGGACTAATGACCCTCGGTCCTAGACTGACCATCTCTGCATTTTCAAAATTTTGAATCGTGATTTGTTAGAATCATCACTTTGTTTATTATCCGCCAAGGTTACATTATATTTAGTCTGCACTTCCCTATAAACCAAAGGAGTTTGAAACAACAAGGAAAGTTCCATCCATGGGAACTCCCTGGAAGATCCTTGAACAATTTGTCAGGTGGTCAACAGTCAAAACCCCAGAACAGCTCTTGCTGAGTTCCTCGGTCGTCTCTGGTCAAATCTTACAAAAAGTTCGTAAATTTTTTACATCAAAATTTAATCAAATTCCAATATTTCCATCTATAGTGGCTACGTTATGGTATAGTGGTAGCCCCTTAATGTGCTCCCTCTATGACCAAAGTTTTTTTTTCAAGAAAAAGGTTCCTCCTTATCGTGCAACTGAGAGTTTTTGATGTCTTGCATCATCTATCGGAATAAATATCAACTCTTCGTCTGGAATAATCGAAAAATCAACGAAGAGTTAATATTTATTCCGATAGATGGCGCACGCCATCAGCAACTTTCAGTTCCACGATAAGGATAGACTTTTTTCTTAATTTATTCACCTTATCCGAGTACAATTTCACATTTGTACTGCAGTAGAACCTCCCTGTAAAGGACAACACCTAATTTCAGAGCCAAAGTGTCCTTTAGGGAGAGGTATCCTCTTACCAGAGAGTTGCTAAATTGTAAAAATGGTAATTTTGCAAATGAAAACTGTCCTTTGTGGAGAGGTGTCCGCTAAAGAAAGGTTCTACTGTATTTTTGACAAAGTATTTTTATTATTTATTTCTTGGGATTTGCCTCGGTAGGGTGACCATGAATGAGCAGCCTCTAGCTGTGTTTGTCTGGGGTTTTGTCGCTCAGTGAGTCACAGGTGAAATGTCCACCGGGTTCTAATTTCATGAGAAAAAGCTACGGCGGAATAAGACCAGACAAATAAATGATAATTTCCAATCAAAACCTGCGTTCTGTGATACCATTTATCATGTATCAGTACTCCGAAATTAACTACAAGATGTGTAACTGAATTATAAAATCAAATATAAAGCTATGTCCTTATCTTAAAGATAGAGGCTGCCTGGCCGCCATTTTTAACGCCTTGCCAAATGTTTTATTTTTATTTACTTCTCCTGACGAAGACAAAAGATTTTTTGGTCGAAACGTTGAGAAAATAAAAACCTCCAACTGGCCTAAATGTCTATTTTTCATATAAATACTTATGTCCTTAGTTTACTTAAATACCATTTCTAAGATTCCACTCTTCAATGTGTAGCATATATAAGCAGAATCGTCCAATACAGTATTAGAGCTCTATAGAAAGCGGTCTGGTGGATTAAATTGGCGAAAACACTGGGAGGGTTCACTACTAATGAACCAAGCCCTCCCATTATTTTTTCATCGCAGTAAGGACAGTATAAGTTGGTTTTATGTGTAAAAGAGAAACTTTCGTGTTTTAATGTTTTATTTTCTTTTACATAGATGGCGCGGTATATTGCCCTATGATTTATTTATAATTATATAGTTTTAAAAGAATAGTAAAATTTGATGGAAATCATTTTAACCTCTCATCATAGGTCTTCTAACTTCCATTATAGGATGAGATGTGATAAACGACATCGATGCCTGGATTCAAAGCCCAGTTCACAAACAATTAGGTTTTTATAAAATGAGAATTATTGCGGTGATGATGGAGGGTCATTAAACGCCAGGTAACCTAATGATGTTTGAGAAAATCATATAGAATTTCCTTGTCCAAAAATAATGTTGACCCGCAGGGAATCGAACCACCCGACCTTGCACTTTCCCGCTCAAATTTGAGACTTCTTTGTTTCACTCACATTGTTCGTCTGATAGTTAAAAAAATCGTCTGCTATTATTTGGATATTGTGAAAAAAATAAAATTACATTCGAGAGGATATTTGTTGTTTTTCTCTGTATCTTCTGTGTCCAGAAAGTGGAATGGAATTTTATATAGCATTCTATTGAATTCTTCTTTTGAAGACTTTTTTTATGAATTTGAATGCATCGATATCTGAATTGTTTTGTCTTCCATTGAACTATAAATATTTGGCGGGTTTAGGGTTATTTTTATATTCTTTAAGGAAATTTCTATAAACTTTCATAGTTTTCTTTTCAATTTTTTTTTATTTTATATTTTAAAACTTACATTGGAGTCGGACAAAGGTATATAGTAGAACTTAATGGATATATGTTGGACGGATGTATTCGGCTAAAACCAGGATTTAACCAAGCACATGTACCTATGTTAAGCGGAGAGAGATTTAAAGAAGATTATATATACATAATTCCTTTTTGTAATACTTATAACTGAAAGAGGGGTGAATGTGAAGAGTTGTGTTTAATGTATATTTATTATTATATTTATTATTAGGGTTGTCCGGATTACGCTGCAATAATGACTGAAATCCCTGGTATTATTCGAATAGCAACCGAGCAAAGCATCCAAAGCGACATGGCGAAAATCCTAAATACTTCACATTACAGTCACTTCAAATACCTAAAAAAATCCAATAACAGCAGAACGATATTTATTCACAACTATTCCTCTAGCAATTAAAAGATTTTTTGCACAACTGAGACTCCTTTGGACGATCTTCCCAGAAAATCGTTCAAATCGCTGAAAAATTGATTTGACTCTAACTTGCGATCTGTCTAAAAACAGAATCCAAGACGAAATTATGCATATAATATTTGGATGCTCTTGCTTAGAGAAACAGAGGAAAGAAATTTTGGGTGACTTACCCTGGTCTCAACCTGACTGCCAACAAATTTGCAGCTGGATGAACACACTGATGGTTGATCAGGGTCTCTCCCTCGGTTTATATAAATTCTACAAGGCCGCAGTCAATGTCCGTTGGAGAACAATGGAAGCGCCGAATGTCGTGGTTTGCTTGGAGGAAGAAAACGAAGATTGAATGCGGCTGATTCAACACTAGCCCTCTCAATGATATCCTAACCTTGACATATTTTAAACATTGGTACTTTAATTTAAATTTTTAATCATGTATGGTTCCTTTTGCTCTGTATGTTTATTTTTTGTATATATGGTTATATATATATTTTTTTTCTTCTCGCTTTTTTTTTTCCTTATTACTTCCTGTATTCTAGTTTTTACTTTCGAAATATCTTCCTTTGCTAAATCCTGTAGAGGGGAATCATGTATAGGGCTGGATGCCCCAATAAAAAGGCTTGTGTGTGTGTGAAAAAAAAATATTTATATATATATGTATATATATGTCGTATATTTTATATTGCCACGTGGAAAATTAGGGAAGACCAACTTAGGGATGAGAACAATTTATTTCAGGCAAGAACAAACTATGAATGATAAACAAAAGATAAGGAATGAAGGAAGTGTACAGAGTATAGCAAAATATAAACATAAAAAATTATACTCTGCTAATAAAAAATAAATACTTTGTTACAATATTGTAATATAATAACGCTGTAAAGTATACGTATTTCACATATATTCTAATTAGTTAAGTTAGAACCAATAGTTTAAGATCATACCCTCCTATTACAATATACACTGCTCCTATTTGCTCCCACCCCCATATTTTGTATCTGATATTCTATATCTTTATTATATATAATATAACCTGTATCATCCTTATTTGTATTCAAACTCAAAATGATGACGTCATAATAAAACAGCAAAAAAAAAAAGCAGGTTGGAAACAGCTACGAGGCAAAGCCAAAGGACATGACACCCCCAGGATGGGCCCTTCCGTGGCTTTTTATAGGCGAACCCTCCCGGGGTAAACAGAACAGTGTCATCTCAGAGTGTAATACAGCGTGTCCATCTACACAGGCCGCTTCTGGCTCTCTCTCCTTGTCTCGGTGTTAGGCATCCAGGTTTGTGTCATGGCCTCCACCTCTGTCCCGTGGGCTGTCTCCAACCCGCTCGGTGCTAACATCTAACCCTGCCTCTGCTTCTTGTTGTCCACGTGTGGGAATAGCCTCAACACTTCGCCCCACGTCTACGACTGCCAGTTTATTCACACGTCGGTTTGCTCGAGGTTACAACAAACACACACAACACATACAACTTCTCTGTTTAAAAACTTCCAAACATGTAGTACAACTGCATAGCATTCTCTCTCTTGTAGCATTCTTGTTCAACTTCAAAGATTGAAGAACAGAAATGCTTGTGCGGATGGTCGCATTGAAAGAAACTCTTAAACAAATTTAATTGTTACAATTTTTTTCTTTTCCTGAAACAGAATTTTAAAGCATAAATTATATTTGTTTATAAAAACTTATATATAGTTTTATATTATTTTTTATATTTATATTAATTTTATTTAAAAACCAATATATAACCATATATATGGACCTAAAAATATATCTGTTCAAGTCGCTCACTTGAATGTTTGATACAGACAGGTATCATTAAACAATGATAAAACTTGGGTTCAAATATAACTTTAATATTTAAATTAACAACATTCAATAACTATTATATCACAGGCCGTTCATGACTCAATACATTGTGATGATCGATCAATAAAGGAATTTTGAAAATATAATCATCAATCTAAATTTTAAAAGTTATTTTACTGTCCCTGAAAATTTATTTAAATGAGTTTCCCCTATTAACATTCTTCAATTTATGAATAGCGATATTCTATTTGAAAACACAGGTCTTTAAAATTCTCATTTAAATTATATATATTATTTTAGATTTATTATAGTCATTTGAAGGGCTGAATTTGAATCAATTCCGAAGCCTATGATTTCAACAATCCTAAGAACCAACTTGTACTCAAGTCTATCACGGCCTTCTCAATATCCAAGAACCAAATTGTGCCTAAATCTTTCACAGCCTTCTTAACACCCAAAATACAACTTGAACTCAAGTTTATCACAGCCTTTTTAAGATATAACAACCAACTTGTACTCAAGTCTATCAAAGTATTCTCAACATCCAAAAAAAAAAACAACTTGTATCTAAGTCTATCACAGCTTTTTAATATCCAACAACCAACTTGTACCCAAATCAATCATAGCCATCTCACAGTCTAAGAACCAACTTGTACTCAAAGTATATCTAAGTCATCTCAACATCCAAGAAAAAAACAACTTGTATCAAGTCTATATCACAGAATTTTCAATATTCGAAAACAAACTTCTACCCAAGTCTATCACAGTCTTCTCAACATCGAAGAACTCATTTGTACCCGTCTATATCATGGTCTGATCAACATCCAAGAACTCATTTGTACCCGTCTATATCATGGTCTGATCAACATCCAAAAACTCATTTGTACCCGTCTATATCATGGTATGATCAACATCCAAGAACTCATTTGTACCCGTCTATATCATGGTCTGATCGACATCCAAGAACTCATTTGTACCCGTCTATATCATGGTCTGATCAACATCCAAAAACTCATTTGTACCCGTCTATATCATGGTATGATCAACATCCAAGAACTCATTTGTACCCGTCTATATCATGGTCTGATCAACATCCAAGAACTCATTTGTACCCGTCTATATCATGGTCTGATCAACATCCAAAAACTCATTTGTACCCGTCTATATCATGGTCTGATCAACATCCAAAAACTCATTTGTACCCGTCTATATCATGGTCTGATCAACATCCAAAAACTCATTTGTACCCGTCTATATCATGGTCTGATCAACATCCAAAAACTCATTTGTACCCGTCTATATCATGGTCTGATCAACATCCAAAAACTCATTTGTACCCGTCTATATCATGGTCTGATCAACATCCAAAAACTCATTTGTACCCGTCTATATCATGGTCTGATCAACATCCAAAAACTCATTTGTACCCGTCTATATCATGGTCTGATCAACATCCAAAAACTCATTTGTACCCGTCTATATCATGGTCTGATCAACATCCAAGAACCAACTTGTACCCAAGTCTATCAGAGCCTTCTCAACATCTCAACATCCAAAAGCCGCCAAACCCGATACTTACTCAGCTCGCTCAGCGCTCGTAAAAAAATCAATAAATCGAAGTATTAAAATGGAAATTAATTATCAAATTTTCCAAAGAATTTTTTACAAGAGAGAGAGAGAGAGAGAGACAAAATTAAAAAAGAGAGAAGTGGATCGATCACGAATATCCATTAGCAGTTTGAGGGAGAGTTTTTGTTCCACTTTGCTAATTGGCGACACGGTCGTGCCATCGGCTTCTTCCACATTTGGGTTTCTGGAGCCATTGAGCGGACATTAATCTTTCTCCACAGTGACATCCATTATGGCCATATGGGGCTCTCCACATATGGGAACCTCTCTACTGGCTGGTGTAGTTGACCTTTAAATTATTTTATTCCGAGAATCCTGTATACATTCTATCATTGTGACTTCAAGTATATCAATGGGAGGGTCGGTGGAAGGATGGTCTAAACCGTTGGTTTTCGACCGCTACGACCCGGGTTCGATTCCCGCATTGGGCACTTTTTTTTCTGATTAAAAAAAAAGCTCCAATGGCTCCCGATTCTTCCAAATTTCTAACTCCACCAGCGATTGCAAGTAACCAAACGGGGCTCTGGCACATTTGTAAGTGAAAAATCGAACTGCTTTTCACGTATGTAGACATGTGGTGCACTTACAGTAAAATCAGTCGCCAACTTCTACTTACCATGATTTTCATGGCCTGTACTACGTGTACTAGGGATAAACAATAAAAAAGTAAATCAATTGATTAAAATCTCCTGGATATTAATTAAACAATTAAAAAAGGTTTCCAGAGATGAGTTTATTTTTATATAAACCGTTTCAAGCTTCAGGCATCTCTGTCCTTATACAGGACAACACATATACAATAAATAAAACGCCATCAGGCGGTGGTTGGCATCAGACGGCGTTTTATTCCCTGTATAAGTTGTCCTGTGGAAAGACAGAGATGACCTGAAAGCTTGAGATGGTTTAAATAAAAAGAAACTCATCTCTGGATTTTATTTGTTTACTTTACGTAAATCTTGGAAAGTCCTGTAAATATGTTGTGAGCGGTACTTAAGAAAACAAATTTTGATGGTATAACTTATAGAAGTTATGATGGCACAACATGTCATGGCCGTTCAAATTTAATAGGTATAACGTTTTCAAGTTTGTAAAATACAACATGTACAAGTTATATGATTGTATAAAATTTGTACTATATATATGTATATACTAGACGTATGACCCGGCTTCGCCCGAGAATTCCCCCGATTGCAATTTCTTTCATACTCAAAGTACATCAATAATAAATATTAGAAGTGCCATAGAATAGCAATACAGAAGTAACACATAAACTACAGGAAAAAAGTGTGTATGATGGCAAAAATTGTATTATATTAGTGTTTAGGTATTTGATTTAATTAATATAGTTGATATAATAATATATATTTATATTGTATATAATATAAATGAGTTTTAAAAATTGTAAAAAAAATGCATCGGCCGGGAATCGAACCCGGGCCGCCCGCGTGGCAGGCGAGCATTCTACCACTGAACCACCGATGCTTATAAAAAATGGCCATATTTAGGTATTCATTCCATTCCGGATTACTCCGCGTAAAAAAAAGTTCTTCAAATGAAAAAAGGAAATAGCCAAAAATACTAATCAAAATGTAGCCGAAAATTTTCCTCAGGTTTATAAAAAGCGACATGCAAAATTTGGTACCAATTGGTTCAGTAGTTTTTGAGTTTATCGCGAAACAGACAGACAGACAGACATTGACTTTTATATATAGAGAGATTATATAATCAAAAATGCAAATATTTTATTTTTCAAAAACATGTATTTTATTTTAATTCATTGACTGTTCTACATTTTTGACCATAGATTTAGAACACTTTGAATATTGTTGTAAATATGTATAGTTAACCTACCTATTTTTTAAATTCACGAATATAGAATTCATTTTTTAAATTCTATATTACTGTGATAAATAATTTTATGTGTAATTTGCTTCAAGTGGTTCGAAATAAAAACTACTTGATGGGTAAATAATTATATTTCTTTTTTCAAGATTACACCTTCAATTCTTTATCTTTTTCAACAACAAAACATTATAATCATAACATATATATATCTATCTACAGACCTCACTGCAATAACAAAATTATTATATCTCATTTATTATCTGGGTTCACCACTAATGAGACCTCTCTCATAATAATTTGCATTATTGCAGTAAGGTCTATAGAAAAATATTTGACCAAATATTTGACAAAAAAATATAAATTACAAATTGTATCAATAGATAGTAGTTAAATCTATATATATAAAATTCAATGTCTGTCTGTCTGTCTGTACTCTATAGATTCAAAAACCATACATCCAATCGCCGTGAAATTTTGGGATATTATTAGGTATATCACCGGGAAGGTTTTTGAAAAATAATTTCATGAATATCTTGAATATCCTTAGAGTTATTTGCAGATTTGTAGATTTAACTCGCAAGCAGCGCCCCCATTGTGACGATGATAACAAGTTTTCTTACCACTAAGTTTGTTATCTTAAATATTATTTATCAAAACTAAGATTATCTCAGGATGACACGGCAATGTGACACGGGAAAAAATGTTCACTAGATAAAACTATGATTTTCTAATGTAGAAAATTAGGAAAGACAAAATTCAGGATGACACGGCACACAGGGACCGGGAAAAAATGTTCACTTTATCGAGAGATTCAAATTTACGAGTTTCAAATTATCAAAATATATATATTTTTTAAATAAGTTTTTAGAGAATTGTTTTAACAAATGTTTGCTAGACAAACCTTTACTCGGGTAAAACCCCGGGCGAAGCCGAGTACGTTTTATAAGTTTATAGAGAATTGTTTTAACAAATGTTCGTTAGACAAACATTCACTCGGGTAAAACCCGGGCGAAGCCGGGCACATCCGCTAGTTTGATATATTTTTTGTGTTATTCGTGTTTAAATATATGTATCAAATATCCGTGAAGTTTTCAGTTATTATGGAATTACTATTGAAACTTCCCTCAGGATATGTTACGGAATAAGATCCCAGTAATCCTGACGTTGTTTTATAAGTGAACACGGAACTGTTCGGAAGGTTTAAAGTCTTGAAATTTATTGACCGCGATATATTTATCCAGTTTTCCAGGTAATGGCTTATCTGTGGATTGAACGACACAACTATACGTCATCTCGTATAAAAATCTCGTTTATGTGTTAGCTCGTATATACAAATTATTTTGATATTTCGCATTGGCTAGATAAAGAAACGCTTTTAAACTATGTTCATATATTTTTTAGATAGACAATTTCGGCCAGTTCAAGTTTTATTTTCTCAAAGTTTCAACGTTATCATCTGAGTCAGGAGAAATAAAAATAAAGGATTTGTAAAACATTTTTTAACATCTTGCCAAATGTTTTATTTCGCCTGACGAAGACAAAATATTTTTGTTGAAACGTTGAAAAACAAAACTGGCCGAAGTGTCTATTTTTTAAAGAACTATGAATTCCGGCCAGTCAGCCTCCATCTTTAAGAATTGTTCATTTAATTGAAAATTAAATAAATTTAAAAATATTTGCAGAGTTTCTTTATTCTGATATTGGGAGGCAAGCTTTCACGTGGTCGCGCTTCATCAGGCCACTGGCTCCGCAAAGGCGTACAACACACATTAAATAGAGATTCACAGAAATACATTTTCAAAAAATCAAATATAAAAATATAAACATATGTTCATATGTTTCACAATCCTGACATTCTTATAGGAAACAAACTAAGAGATAGACGTTCATCTCCCGACTTAGCATTTTCGGCGTGTATAATCAGCTGTAAGTCATACTTTAGGGTGCTCTTGCTGAAAACAGGTTAGCCCCCGAAAGGTAGAGAAATAAAAATGGTACAAGAAACTTGACCGTGGATTTCTTGTTGATATTATTGACGTGGTAAATATGGAATAATTATAAAAATGACATTTCATGAGAATGAAGGAAGTCTTGAGCCCATTCCCCCAATAACCAGCCAGGCCTATTCGAAATTCTGGCAATTTTTGGATATACTAGGTTAATAAAAACTAAATAAATGACTTTCAGCAAGTTTTTTTAGAATAAATTTATTGGGAGCTTTCGGGTCTTGCCCTTTCTTAATCTGTATATGAATTAAATGGACGATGCAGTAAAGAATGAAGTATGTAAAGCGAATTGTAAGTTGGTAAATAAATTATCTATGAAGGTAGTGGTGGAACGCTCTGATTGGTCGACGAATAGCAACCATTCTTTCATGGAAATTGCGCAAATTTAGTTGGCGTAAAAAAGATGAATCGTTGAAATGAATCACATAAATAAGATCTACACCTGGGTGTGTGAAATGTCTTTTTTTTTTCAAACTATTCGATAAAATGTGTTCTCACTAAATATCAAATCATTGAACACACAAAAAGTTTTGTTGTTGATTTTGTGTAAAAAAAAATATTATGAAGAAGGAGCAATTCCTTGAATAATCTAAAAATGGAACTTTGTTTCACAGATCTGGACAATCTCTGCCTGGTTTTATATATAGATATATATATATCTCAATTTTGTCAGTAATAATATAGTCAATTAGCATTCTTCACATTGTTTTATTGGTGACTCCTATGTTTATTTACATATATACTTTTGTAACTCAAATAAAGATGCAAATAATATTATAATTGAATTAAATAAATATAAAAATATTCGCCGAGTTTCTTTATTCAGAAGTTGGGAGGCAAGCTTTCACGCTTCATCAGGCCACTGGCTCCGCGAAAGCTTGCTTCCCAATTTCCGAATGAAAAAACTCTGCAAATATTTTTATATTTATTTAATTCAATTATATCTACTTTTATCTGCACCAAGCGCCAATGGTACTAGCCAGTCGATGCTGCTGCCCCCAGTACAGCTCTCGTACTATCCGACCTGGAGTTACGGAAAATGACCACACCTGTTATTAAGGTGAAGTTCCTTGATTGGAGAGTCCGTGGCATTTCAGGGTCAGCCAATCTCTTTTTATCTATCTTGTCTCTGACAGGCACCCTTGGAATTACTGTCATTGAACTCCCTCTCACAGTTATGATCATACGTTGGGAACTGTTCCTTGTTGGAGTCATGGGGTCAGGAGACTGTCACACGGAGATATGTAACATGATCTCTGCACCCAGAATTACTGGCGGATACCTGTTACAGTAACATTGGGGAACGCTTGTTACCGTAACATTGGGGAACGCTTGTTACCGTAACATTGGGGAACGCTTGTTACAGTAACATTGGTGTATTCCTGTGCCTGTACGTTGGTTAATGTCTGTACAAGCAGATTGGTGAATGCCTGTACTGAAAACATTGGTGAATGTCGGCACCAGAAAATTGATGAATACCTGAATACATAGATGAATATCTGTTCCAGTAACTGTGGTGAATGCCTGTACTGGAAACATTGGTGAATGTCTGCACTAGCAGATTGATGAATGCCTGAATACATAGATGAATATCTGTTCCAGTAACTGTGGTGAATGCCTGTACTGGAAACATTGGTGAATGTCTGCACTAGCAGATTGATGAATGCTTGAATACATAGATGAATATCTGTTCCAGTAACTGTGGTGAATGCCTGTACTGGAAACATTGGTGAATGTCTGCACTAGCATATTGATGAATGCCTGAATACATAGATGAATATCTGTTCCAGTAACTGTGGTGAATGCCTGTACTGGAAACATTGGTGAATGTCTGCACTAGCAGATTGATGAATGCTTGAATACATAGATGAATATCTGTTCCAGTAACTGTGGTGAATGCCTGTACTGGAAACATTGGTGAATGTCTGCACTAGCAGATTGATGAATGCCTGAATACATAGATGAATATCTGTTCCAGTAACTGTGGTGAATGCCTGTACTGGAAACATTGGTGAATGTCTGCACTAGCAGATTGATGAATGCTTGAATACATAGATGAATATCTGTTCCAGTAACTGTGGTGAATGCCTGTACTGGAAACATTGGTGAATGTCTGCACTAGCAGATTGATGAATACCTGAATACATAGATGAATATCTGTTCCAGTAACTGTGGTGAATGCCTGTACTGGAAACATTGGTGAATGTCTGCACTAGCAGATTGATGAATGCTTGAATACATAGATGAATATCTGTTCCAGTAACTGTGGTGAATGCCTGTACTGGAAACATTGGTGAATGTCTGCACTAGCAGATTGATGAATGCTTGAATACATAGATGAATATCTGTTCCAGTAACTGTGGTGAATGCCTGTACTGGAAACATTGGTGAATGTCGGCACTAGCAGATTGATGAATGCCTGAATACATAGATGAATATCTGTTCCAGTAACTGTGGTGAATGCCTGTACTGGAAACATTGGTGAATGTCGGCACTAGCAGATTGATGAATGCCTGAATACATAGATGAATGTCTGTTCGAGTAACTGTGGTGAATGCCTGTACTGGGAACATTGGTGAATGTCGGCACTAGCAGATTGATGAATGCTTGAATACATAGATGAATATCTGTTCCAGTAACTGTGGTGAATGCCTGTACTGGAAACATTGGTGAATGTCGGCACTAGCAGATTGATGAATGCCTGAATACATAGATGAATATCTGTTCCAGTAACTGTGGTGAATGCCTGTACTGGAAACATTGGTGAATGTCTGCACTAGCATATTGATGAATGCCTGAATACATAGATGAATATCTGTTCCAGTAACTGTGGTGAATGCCTGTACTGGAAACATTGGTGAATGTCTGCACTAGCAGATTGATGAATGCTTGAATACATAGATGAATATCTGTTCCAGTAACTGTGGTGAATGCCTGTACTGGAAACATTGGTGAATGTCTGCACTAGCAGATTGATGAATGCCTGAATACATAGATGAATATCTGTTCCAGTAACTGTGGTGAATGCCTGTACTGGAAACATTGGTGAATGTCTGCACTAGCAGATTGATGAATGCTTGAATACATAGATGAATATCTGTTCCAGTAACTGTGGTGAATGCCTGTACTGGAAACATTGGTGAATGTCTGCACTAGCAGATTGATGAATACCTGAATACATAGATGAATATCTGTTCCAGTAACTGTGGTGAATGCCTGTACTGGAAACATTGGTGAATGTCTGCACTAGCAGATTGATGAATGCTTGAATACATAGATGAAAATCTGTTCCAGTAACTGTGGTGAATGCCTGTACTGGAAACATTGGTGAATGTCTGCACTAGCAGATTGATGAATGCTTGAATACATAGATGAATATCTGTTCCAGTAACTGTGGTGAATGCCTGTACTGGAAACATTGGTGAATGTCGGCACTAGCAGATTGATGAATACCTGAATACATAGATGAATATCTGTTCCAGTAACTGTGGTGAATGCCTGTACTGGAAACATTGGTGAATGTCTGCACTAGCAGATTGATGAATGCTTGAATACATAGATGAATATCTGTTCCAGTAACTGTGGTGAATGCCTGTACTGGAAACATTGGTGAATGTCTGCACTAGCAGATTGATGAATGCTTGAATACATAGATGAATATCTGTTCCAGTAACTGTGGTGAATGCCTGTACTGGAAACATTGGTGAATGTCGGCACTAGCAGATTGATGAATGCCTGAATACATAGATAAATATCTGTTCCAGTAACTGTGGTGAATGCCTGTACTGGAAACATTGGTGAATGTCGGCACTAGCAGATTGATGAATGCTTGAATACATAGATGAATATCTGTTCCAGTAACTGTGGTGAATGCCTGTACTGGAAACATTGGTGAATGTCTGCACTAGCAGATTGATGAATGCTTGAATACATAGATGAATATCTGTTCCAGTAACTGTGGTGAATGCCTGTACTGGAAACATTGGTGAATGTCGGCACTAGCAGATTGATGAATGCCTGAATACATAGATGAATATCTGTTCCAGTAACTGTGGTGAATGCCTGTACTGGAAACATTGGTGAATGTCGGCACTAGCAGATTGATGAATGCTTGAATACATAGATGAATATCTGTTCCAGTAACTGTGGTGAATGCCTGTACTGGAAACATTGGTGAATGTCGGCACTAGCAGATTGATGAATGCCTGAATACATAGATGAATGTCTGTTCCAGTAACTGTGGTGAATGCCTGTACTGGAAACATTGGTGAATGTCGGCACTAGCAGATTGATGAATGCCTGAATACATAGATGAATGTCTGTTCCAGTAACTGTGGTGAATGCCTGTACTGGAAACATTGGTGAATGTCTGCACTAGCAGATTGATGAATGCCTGAATACATAGATGAATGTCTGTTCCAGTAACTGTGGTGAATGCCTGTACTGGAAACATTGGTGAATGTCGGCACTAGCAGATTGATGAATACCTGTGTCGCGTTCAGCGGCGTAGCGCCCAGGCTCTATTTTGCCCAGACGCCCGAAGTCCCTTATTCTGGTCCCGGGGAGGAAAAAAAACCGTGGAATCTCAAAGGTAGAGAAGAGCGATTCCCAAGAAGTCAAATCTACGGAAGTGTCTAAGGCAGGTATCAACCAAGGCGTAGACCTCTCGAGGGCGGGCCGAGAAAAACCACACGACTCTAACCAGTCAACATAACAGTTTATTTTTTGTCACGAATATATATACATATAAATATTTACATATGACAAATATGTTTCTTATAATGGATTAAATTTACATATATTTAGAAAAATATAAATCTATAAGAAAATTAACATTCTATTCCCAACATACTCCCACCTTGAGTTTTTTCTACAGAAACTCAACCAATAGTTGGGAAACGACCGTTTTCATTCCAGTTCTTTAGGATTGGGCTATCTTCGTAGGGTCTTTACTGGCTTCTCCTCGGGAGCCTCCCCGGCGTGGTTCCGACTGTATACTCCTCAAGGTACTCCCCAGATCGGCGGGTATCTCTAAATTGTAGAGCCGTTGAACCGGCCTAATCTGGACGCCCTTGCTGGTTCTCAACTTGGCGACCCTCACAGGTCCATCTCGGCCAGGGTAGACCTCCACAACTCTCGCCAAAGGCCAATTGACTCGCTTAGCATTATCTTGTCCAATCAACACCAGATCTCCCACCTTGATAGGTCTTGTCTTCGAGCGTCTTCTAGTCTCTTGCCTTAAGAATCCAAAATACTCCGTCCGGAATCTCTTCCGCAGATCTTCTCTTAACCTTTGTCTAAATCAGTATCTCTTCTGAAGACTAGCCCTTTCAATAGAGTCCAGATCTTGTCTCCTACTTATTTTAGTTTTGACCCTCAACAATCCCAAAGAATCGCAGCATAACTTGAAATCCTTCAACCTCTTGTCCTCTGGTCCAGTGAAGGATTCCCGTTGGATAACTCTCACCAGCATCAGTTCCGCCCTTTTAATTTCATTCACAGTAAGATCACCTTTCACTCGCTGACCTATTGTTCCTCTCGCATTTGTTAAAAACCGGTTCATCCAGGCAGTTACTCTCAATATCTTGTAGTAGTTTGAAAAGCGATAGTAGTACTGATCTTTTTCCCTTTCAATACATGTTGATGTTAAAACAATCTTTCTCTTTTCCGAGTTCACAATATCTGAGTCAGGGTATATTTCCCTATGGGGCCAATCTCTTCTTGGTCTTCTCAACCAACTCGGGCCCTCCCACCACTTCGATCTCTCCAGAGAATCTGCTAAGCACCCCCGTGATGGTAAATCCGCTGGATTCAAACATCCTGGTACACGATACCAATCCTCTGTCTCACTGAGAGATCGGATCTCCATAACTCGATTCATTACAAAAGTCGCCCAGTTATCTTCCATTGCAATTTCTGGAACCTCTTGAGAACATTGAGCTTTACATCCTGAAGAATCAGGATCTTATGCCGAGGCATCGTCTTTAGGCTTAGAGGTATCGTCTGAAGGCCCAGAGGTATCGTCTGCAGGCCTACAGCAGTCATAGGACTCTGAACTCTTCCTTAGAGATCTCAAACCACTCAATATAATAGTCCTATGATCTACAGGATTCGCAATCCTTTCCGGTCTAGCACTTTCACCAGACTTTCTGGAGACTTGTCTCCCAAATTAAGACCTTTTCGCTGGAGTAGGCACTTGCCCCTTTGGAGAACTGGCCGGAGTATATAACATTGGAGTTACTGCAGCTCCAGAAACAGTTTCCTTCGATACAAGTCACATTCCATTGCTTGGAAGATATTTGCCAATTGAACCTTTTTCTATTGGCTCTCTCCTCACATAGGTGATCTGGACAGTGCAACCCTGCTTAGAAAGCGTTTCACCTTCTCCAACCATGCATCATCATTCAACCATTTACTTTTCTTCCGGATTTAGAGGCACGGGCACTCAACCAAAATCGTCTACAACGATTTCCCGCTCAAAACCATCAGTTGTCCATCTTTTTTTTTTCCAAAGAAATTTGAGGTAGTCCCAATCATTATCTCTGATGGCGATCATCTGGAAATATCTTTTCAGGTCGGCCACAACTCCGAACTTATTCCTCCGAAGCTTTATCCTTATCTCAGGGATTCTTCTCAGCAGACTGTGTATCCTCTTCATATATCGCTTCAACGAGAATCCGTTTCGTCCTCGATAGGAAGCGCCGTCTTTCGCTGGCCGTACAGGCGCAGCCCTGGAGTCACACCCACATACAGGGCGATCAGGCAAATAGTATCCCTTTACTTTAAATTCCGCATCTCCTATCTGTCCTGCTTCCATCAATTTACTCGATGCTGGAATTCTGACAACTCTTTCCTCAATATCATCAATGGACTCAGCCTCACCATCTGCAATCTCCACTTGATCCGCGCCTTCAGCTACCGCTTTAGAGTTGCTCACCGATTCACAAGCCTCAATTGCAGTTCCAGAATCCTCCACTTCATTATCCTTGGTTTCAGCTTCAGAATCCTTTACTCCGTCGCCCTTAGGCTCATCTTCAGAGTCTTGTACTCCATCGCCCTTAGGCTCATTTTCAGAGTCTTGTACTCCATCGCCCTTAGGCTCAATTTCAGAGTCTTGTACTCCGTCTTCCTTAGGCTCATTACCTTGTTCTGCATATGGCCTTTCTGCCATCCTTAAATCGGTACCTTGTTTTACATAGAGCAGCTTCACTTCTTCGGTGTTCTTTGAATCCATTCCTTGTTCCACATCCAGCACTTTCTCTTTATCTGCTTCAGAGGCATTCAAAAAACCAGCAGCCGTGGGCAGGGGATTCCTCTCATTTCTTCGATACTTCACGATAGAGCTTTGTGACTGAGGGTGCTCATTTGATGGTTGGCCGGCTGTTATTTCGTCCCGCGTGCCGAACGTGCTTTCTAATGCAATCAATTGTCTCTCCAAAAATTCAATCAAATCTCCAAGAGAAAAAGCTCCTGTGAATTCCCGGTGCAATTCAAGCTTTAAGTCTGATGGCAATAGCTTGAGGAGTAAAGGGCACAATAAGTTACCGTAGCTTTCAACGACAACACCCAATGACTCCAAACTTCTAATCTGCACCAGGATTCTGCCGTACAATTCTCTGAAAGCCCTCACGTCCTTTGTCACTCTAAGTGGTTTCAAGGCCAAGAGGTTGTTCATATGCACGTCGATCAACCTTTCCCCTTTTCCGAAGCGTTTCTTCAACAATTCAACGGCCTTATCGTAATTTTCCTCAGATAGGCAAAATCCTTCCACAGTTTGGGCCGCCGTTCCACCCAAGTAGGCTTTAAGATAGTTAAATTTATCTATCTTGGTCAAGTGTTCATTCCTATTGATTGATGAATCGAAGGCATTCCAAAAATTTAACCACTGGCTAATTTCCCCGTAAAATCTTTCCATTGTTAATTTGGGTAACTTAACCATCCCAGTTAGAGTCGGTCGACCGATTTCATCTGGATATTCCTTCTTCGTGGCAGTTGCAGTTTCCCTCTGCATTCCTTCCGCTACCACCAGACTTCTTTTCTTTAACAAATATTTCCACGCCACGGCCTTTTCCCGGTATTCCTCTACCATCTTTAGATCTTTCTCTAGATCTTTGATGTCAATCAGCTTACCGATTTCTTCGTCTACCCGCCTCAGTTCTTCGTAGACATCCGAAAGCTGCCCCAGCAGTTCCTCGTGGTCACACTCCTTGTGCACGTCATATTCCTCTATTCTTTTCCCGTACTTGGATAAAGACGTGCGGAGTATGGTTCTCTTCTTCTTGAGTCTCTCTAATGCTTCTTCTCTCTCCATCTTCTGATCCAAAATGGTTCCAAATATAGGCACGGCTTTCTCCTCGCGTCCCGGCTGGGATGCCAAATGTCGCGTTCAGCGGCGTAGCGCCCAGGCTCTATTTTGCCCAGACGCCCGAAGTCTCTTATTCTGGTCCCGGGGAGGAAAAAAACCGTGGAATCTCAAAGGTAGAGAAGAGCGATTCCCAAGAAGTCAAATCTACGGAAGTGTCTAAGGCAGGTATCAACCAAGGCGTAGACCTCTCGAGGGCGGGCCGAGAAAAACCACACGACTCTAACCAGTCAACATAACAGTTTATTTTTTGTCACGAATATATATACATATAAATATTTACATATGACAAATATGTTTCTTATAATGGATTAAATTTACATATATTTAGAAAAATATAAATCTATAAGAAAATTAACATTCTATTCCCAACAACCTGAATACATAGATGAATGTCTGTTCCAGTAACTGTGGTGAATGCCTGTACATAGGTAAATCTCTGTACCAGTACATAGGTGAATGCCTGTACCATACACACGAGCGAATATCTGCACCAAACATATTATTCAATTCCTGTAAATAGTTATTCTAGAAACTCCTAAAAACAGAAAGTTAAGAAAGGGTTCCGTCACAATTTCACATCTTGTTACTTATCATTGTGATGGTCAAGTGTAGTAATCTTTGATACTCATATATCGCAGTACTACGGATCCTTAGTTCATTTCTACTGGTTATCTTACTCGGTTTCTTATTCTTGGATCAGCACAAAATGGCTTAAGTTCTAATCAGAATTCCCAATATCCGTGTATGTATTAGTTGCTGAGATGTATTGGCGAATCTGTGGTAAACTATCTTCAATGATCATCCACAGAATTATTTATTTTGAAAATAAAGCAATCCATAAATAAATCTTTAAATAAAAATGCATATATTGGATCAAAATATTGTTTATTTTACCAATATTTACACACTTTAAAATGTTATAATACCTTGATAAAGGTTGGCGTTTAGCCAACTGAAATATTGGTAAAATAAATGATATTTTGATCCAATATATGCTTTTTTATTTAAAGAATTATTTATATGAAGGAAAATGGAATAATGCTCTCTTCGTTATTTCTTATTTTTGCATTATCCCTAGTACATGTGGTACAGGCCATGATACTCATGGTGGGTAGTAATTGCTGACAGCTTTTACTGCAAGTACACATGTCTACACATGTGAAAAGCAGTGCGACTTTGCACTTACAAGTGTGTCAGAATCCGTTTGGTTATTTGCACTCACTGATGGGGTTGAACTTTTACAATAATAGGAACCATTGAAGCAATTTTTATTTTCAGAAAAAAAGTGCCCAATGCGGGATCCGATCCCGGGTCGTTGGTGTTGTATCGCTGACCTATACCCCTCGACCACCAACCCTTCATCATCTATCATAATAGATGCAATAATTATTGCTGAGTTAAGGATTCAAATGAAGAAGTTGACGTCAATAAAAGTTTCAGGAAAACGCAACTGTTCCTGCAATTCCAGATCCGGGACTGTCAGAAGACGGTAGCAGTCGTCTGCCAAGGAATTCGGGCCAATTGGAGCATTGACGCCACAACAATGGCGGCGACAATCGGCTGCATCACCCTCCGTTATAATAAGGCATTGAGTGATTTTCGCCATTGTTGGTCGGCGTGGGAGTCTGCTGCTGCGGCCATTGTTTGTTTACATGTGTTAACTGAGCTACTTGGCCGTCAAGTGAGTGTTTAGCTCACAGAACACTCTGTGTGTGAGGCCTTCTTAACTCCTTCTACTTCTACTTTCATATTGATTGCCATTGCTATGGATGGCGTCTGGTTTTGACGTCTGTTTTGACGGGAGAGGCGACCCTTGTCTCTTTGGATAGCTAGGTCTATCGGAATTGTAGACTTTTAAAAACATATTTATTAATTCCTAGTCAATATCTAAAACACAGCAATGTTTACATCTTTATTCATCGATGGGGGGCTCCGTCACCTTGTCCTCCTCTAGACAAGATATCCTTGGTAACTCCACCCCGAGGAAGTACCTGTAAATGTGCAGGTTTTATCAGAAGGATGGTGTCATCATCCAGGCCTCGTAGAAGATATCTCTGTAGACCACACATGCATACAATACTGGTTCAGCCTCTATCTAACTCCGCCTTTGCCGGTCCCAAGCCCGGATGAAAAAGGAGGAGGGGGAGCAGTAACAAGCTCGCTAAAAAACCTGGACTCAGCTGGCCCGGCTGATAGTACCCTGTAAAGGCTCCTAATCCAGGGATACAGGATGAGCAGCGTCTGTACTCCATGTTAGGAGCAGCTGCACATGGCGTCTGTTCCTCATGTCAGAGGTGGCCATTTCTTTTGGAGCTAAGTAGGCCTGCCACTGAGTAGTGCTCCCAGTCTTAATGACAAAGGCAGACGCATTCTAATTCACACAGTGTGGAGATAAGAAAGAAGCCCGTATCTAGCGATAACTATGGGAAAATGATCTAATAGATTTGGAAATACTGGTCGGTACTATCGATTTTGACCGTAATTGTCGAGTTTACTGATTCCAACAGATATATTTGGCCGATTTCGGTTATTATCTGCATATTTACATATACCCCATGCTTCCACCAAATTTTAAATAAAGAAAAACTCGTTAGACTTCCCAAATTTTACCAATAAAAAATACATTTTATAAAGTCTCTATTCTTGATTCACAAGGAATCATACACTTTTATTTAAAATAAAGCCAAGAAAAATAAAGAATAAACAATCAAACCATTGTTTATACACATTATATTATTTATATGAGCAGATTATATACACATTTCATCAACAATTGCATAGTTTGAATGAATATATTATGAGTATAGACTCCAGAACATGGCTTAACCCAAATGAAAAACCAGACAAACCCAGGTTTACTGTAGAAGTGGGTTCAGCGAGGTTGCCGACAATGGGTAAAGGCAACAATAGGGACAATGGATGTCGGGCAGAAATCAAAATAGAAAATCTCCCTCAAAATACTGCTCTGGTTTTCTGCCATTATGTGTCACAGGATGTTGGAAATTCAATACGTCATGTTTCATTCACTTGGCGCTTTCTGCGTCTATTTGGACGGGATTTGTATTCCCGAATTGAACTTAGATTTGACCCAGTGAGATTGCCAGCTCACACCTCTTTGGTAATTCTGTAGATTCCTTATGGATCAAATAATATTGAAGTCCGTCCTGGACTGACGAAGGCCATAGCTCGAAACCCTGTTGGCGTTCTGTGTTAAGTACGAATCAGTGTTTCATTATCTCTAAAAATATACGCACCGTGTCGATTTGTCAATATGTACATGTGACAATATGCGTAGAGTAGAAGGGGAATGAAAGAAACCATTCAATTAATACGAATAAAAAGAATAGAACACTAAACTAAATAGAAAATTTAAAAGGCCCAAACCCGATAAACAGCCATCTACAGAACGCCGAGCGTATACCGCCAGTAGGCAGCGACTCCAGTTTCTGATATGTATTCTCTTCAAAGTCTCCCCGATCTCTTTTCTTTATTGATTCCTGGAAGGGGATATTGGGATCAAATTATGACATATGTATATATGTTACTAGATGTACATATTAAAAATAAAAAAGGCATATCCTGACCAGGAGCACATGTCCTTTTCAGAAGGCAGGGCACCATCTGAAAAATACATGTGCTCCTGATCAGGATATGCCTTTTTTATTTTTAATATCAACACCTGACCTTTTTATTTTTTAATTTTATTTTTTTCTCTATTGTTTTTTCACATATGTAACTACATATGTAAATATGTACACTATATATGTAACTCTTCACGCACACAAGGTCCGAAATTCTCATTTCCACCATTTCTCCCAATATATTCATCCTAAGCGCAACTTTATAATCGTCTGTTTTATAAGCTGAATGGGTTCTAGAAACAAAGTTGAACACAGAGATCATATAGTGAAATGGTTGAATCGCTGAAAGGTTTTTCCACTGATGTGTCAGGTCCTTTAAATATTGTTTTCTATTGCAATAGGAATTGTGGAAACTTGTTAACTATTTTTAAAAAACGTTGAATTTTTACAATTTAAGCTAATGAATATCACATCATGAAATATGTTTTACCCCTTATATAAACACGACGCTTGTATCAAGCAGCTAATTAAAGCCTTGCGTGTGAGAGGCGATTTTCCTCTTTGAAATGAATATATATTTATAGATGTTAATTTTAATGAATATACAAATTTCTCTTCTTTATTCAAAAGCTATTTTAAATTTCTCATTGGGGATTTTTTTCATCCATTTGATTTGTCCCTTGGATAACTTTTAAATAAACTTCACTTCTATATTTACATGTATATGTTTCTTTTTAATATAGAAATTTGACGATTTTTGGCCCTTCAACCTGTCGTCAACTGGAGCTATATACAGGAGTATAGAATATTTGTCCGTATATATTGCCATTAGTATTCTTATAAATGTTGTTATGCCGCAAAGATGGGATCAAATAATGCACTATTCTAATGGATTCAATAGATGCAAAGAGAGAGGTGTTTTTACCACAATAGCCATTTTTTTCTGCACTTCTAAAAAATTATATATCTGATCGCAGTAAGGTATTCATAAATAATATCAATTTATATAATAGAAAGCATGAGTGTCAAAAAGATATGATGTATTCAGTATCTCGCAGAGTTAAAACTAGACTTGTAGATCGACATTTGATCCCGCATGTGTTTCTTTTGAACGAAAAATCGAAATTTATTTTAAGGATAAATAAAGATTATTTCTAATCTTAGAGATGAAGTATGAAAGGATGAATTGTGAAGAGTAATGATAAAGGGAAAAATAAAGTATCCAGGGATGGGAATATATGGTATTATAAAACTAGACTTGTTGACAGAGTGGTGGACGAATCAAGATGGCGATCAATATCTTCAGACGCCTGTCGTGACAATTGTCACCGATACCTTCGTTAGTAAGGAGAGTCCTCATGATGGTATTCTTGGCTGACGGACAATCGTCGAAGATAACGATGGACCTGCTATTACGGTCTGAGGGCCCTCCGCTTCTTGGTGTATACCCTCATGGTGATTCTATTGAAATAAACCACTTCGTTATCTAGAGGATGTTTAGAATGTCAATTCTTTGGTTGATCTTCTGCCCTAGATCATTAAAGCGATGTTATATAAAACTTTATAACCGCTGACTAATTCAGTTAAATATTAAGTAAAAGACTACACTTTATATATCTCTCTGTATAGTTTTATTTTATATCCTTTTGACAACCTTTTTTATAATTAAATATAAATTCTTGTTTTGATATATATAAATCTTCTGAATATAGAGCCATCCATATTCACATCTTTAGATAATAAAAAGGTACATAAAAGTCCACAATCCATTTTAGCAGAACTTTGCTCGAAAAATCCACGAGGTTGCCAGTCTCTGTGGCATATTTCAGACAATTGGGCAAATATTCACGACATATCAAAGAAGGATTTATTGTTTAGAATTTTTAAAAATCAGGATTATATTTTCAATTAAGAATTTTACTTTCTATTCGTACATTTGCGAACATTTTACATCTAATATATAACTCTAGTATGTTCAAACCTAGTTGGCCTCAATTGTTGTCTTAGAATCCATTTAGTCCACTCAAGTCCCAATGTAGTTTTACCATCGTAATGGTGCGGAATCCATTATAATTGCAATAGATGTAAAATGTTTGCAAATGTAGGAATAGAAAGTAATTTTTTTAATTGAAAATAAAACATAATCCTAATTATTTTAATTCTAATCAATAATTCCATCTTTGATATGCCGTAAAGAGAATATTTGTCCAATTGTCTGAAATCTGCTACAGAAGACTGGCAACCTCGTGGATTCTTCGAGCTAAGTTCTGCTGAAATAGATTGTGGACCTGATAACAAACAAACCGGCAACTTTTTTTTCTTCAAAAGATCCAGGTATGCCTTTTTTATATATAAATACATTCAATTGGTCGCCTTTTGACACAAACCAAGTACTTCGTCTGTTTGGAACACTCTTCGTTCTTTAGTCGTCTGGTTTCTAGAGCCTTTGGGTAGCAACACTGTAAACATCTTTAAAACCCTTAGAATATTTAAATTTTAATTAAATCTACTATGCATATAAGTTTCACCTTAATTTATAGGTATGTAACAATAATATGTTTAATTTAAATCGCCATATTTATTGCATATATTAATGGGCTTGCAGAAATCAATAGTCGACGAGGATGCAGGGTGCCTGGATACATTCTGCCGTTCGATCTAATTGCTGCCCGCGGCCATCGAATGAAAATGTCGTCTGCTATATTTGTCTTTCCTCCTGGGATTTTCCTTCGTAATGGTCGTGATTTAGGAAGGCGACGCTTGTTTATCAAATTTCTATTTTACCTTTTATCTCGATCCTTATTTATCTTGGGGTAAATATTGACTTGATAATTACAAATATTAAAAAAAAAATCATTTTATCACATATAGTATGTTGAAATTGCATTTTTTAGGGCTTTGGTAATTGATAATGCTCTAACAAAAAAATCAATATTCTAATGTTGTTCTTTAAATCAAAAGACACTTCAGCTTGTAAATGTTTTTATTCTCTCGTCATTTCGACAAATCTATTGTCCTCGTCAGGAAAAATAAAAATTGACGAATTTGGCAAGGCGTTTACAGATACATTTATAACGCTTCGCCAAATGTTTCAATTTTTATTTTTCTTGACGATGATAAAATATTTTTGTCAGAACGTCGAGAGAATAAAAACATTTACAAGCAGAAGTGTCTTCTAATCTAAAGAACAATGAATTCGCCGGCCAGGCAACCTCTATCTTCAATATAGTTCTAATGTTGTTTTAATGTTCTAGATTCTAGGACATCTGTAGAACATGGACTGAAATTTAAAACGTTTATTTTTGAGAGACGATTGAAAATTCACCCAGGAATATTGAAAATAAGGAGATTTTCTACATTTTAACGCTTGTTCTAAAGGCATAATCATGCCTAAATAGAGCTTCTACTTTTCAATTTGCATTAATACATTATAATTAGATGGATACTATGTCAATAAAAGGTTAATTGCTTCTTTATTTACACATCTAACTAAAGCTTTCGGATGTGACATCCTTCGACAGGCTGAGGATAATGCTACAAGAGAGACAAGTCGGCTCCCAAACGCCAACCACCCGGAGAACAACTAACGCTCCAAGAATCAAAAGGATTATTTAGCAGCCGATATTCTTTAATTTCAGGACGAAACCAACAAAATTTAAATTTTAAAGTGAATTTTTCCATATTTAAAATAGTGTTTCAAACTACATAAGTTGAATCATTGACGCCTTTCTAAATGGTTAAAAAAAATCCTGACGAGGACAAGGAATTTTGTCGCAATGTTGGGAAAATAAAACAAATTTCTGGCTGAAGTGTATTTTATTTTAAAGAACTATGACTGGCAACCTCTATCTTCAAGATATAAGTTAGATATACAAGATTCCAATTGAACATTTCTACTTTATATGTTGCTTCCTTTATAAGCAAGAATGTCTGGTACGATTAGACATGAATTCTCTCCATGTAAAGTAATGGAAATAATTTGGTGGTATCCAATCAATGAAATAACCTGTTGTCGCGGACTGTGAAACTATTGTGGAATCGCCATAAAATATTCATCTCACAGTTGTCTTTAATATTCAATGCAGAAACAAAAAATTCGATATTATTCAATTTATCTGCACTTGAGGTACTGGTCTCCAGTTACGTCGTGCAGATAAGCACGACTTTAGATTTTTATATCTTAATAGCTTCCCATCCAGTCCATCAGTCCAATTCTTCAGTTTCTCTGTTCTTGTCCAGGTCTCCAGTGGCGTCATACTTCTCTATCTTGAGTTCTTTATTTCTTCATAACTTCCCATCCAGTCCATCAGTCCAATTCATCAGTTTCTCTGTTCTTGTCCAGGTCTCCAGTGACGTCATACTTCTCTATCTTGAGTTCTTTATTTCTTCATAACTTCCCATCCAGTCCATCAGTCAAATTCTTCAGTTTCTCTGTTCTTGTCCAGGTCTCCAGTGACGTCATACTTCTCTATCTTGAGTTCTTCTCTTTATTTCTTCACAACTTCCCATCCAGTCCATCAGTCCAATTCTTCAGTTTCTCTGTTCTTGTCCAGGTCTCCAGTGACGTCATACTTCTCTATCTTGAGTTCTTTATTTCTTCATAACTTCCCATCCAGTTTATCAGTCCAATTCTTCAGTTTCTCTGTTCTTGTCCAGGTATCCAGTGACGTCATACTTCTCTATCTTGAATTCTTTATTTCTTCATAGCTTCCCATCCAGTTTATCAGTCCAATTCTTCAGTTTCTCTGTTCTTGTGTTATTATCTTTATTTCTCTACCAGTCCATCATTCTAATTCTTCTTTATTTTCTCTGCTCTTGAGCAGGTCCAGGTCTCCAGTGACTTTTCGAGTTCTTCTCTTTATTTCTTATAACTTCTAGTCAACCATTCCACTTATTTATAACTTCCTCCTTCCAATAATTTCACCATCCACAGCTTATTCATCAATCCATTTCCTCTTAATATATGTCTCATTCTATTCTTTAACATCGGTGAGTTTCTTGAAAATGGAATGTTTTAGGAGAATAAAACAGTAAAGCCTCAAAAATAACTTAAACAAAGTCAAATTCTCAGAAAATTTTGTAGTTTAAGCAAAAGATAAAACACTCGAATCATCATTTGACAGAACGATCTCAGTACACCATCCCAGCCTCAGTGATACCATCTTGTCATTAACACCCATTGTTGTTGTCGTTAACTTATTGCTCCATTGTGATTGGTCGAGGAAGGTGTCGTACCTTTAATTAAACCTTTGACAAGAATTGTCAACTCCGTGACTGGAACACAGAATGTTCTCACATGGCGTTTCTCCATCCTTCAAGTAAAAATAGTTTGTTTTTTGCGCCTCAGCGCGTCATCTGTTGTAAGAAATTAAGAATATATATTTGAAGCATATTATATATACTTATAATTATATGGTATTTTTACTGTCTTTCGATGCTTGTGTCCATAGTTCATTCAAAATATAAATTCCAAGAGATTTTCTTCAGTATCAGTATAAAGGTAAAACAGCCCAATGCAAGATTGCCGCGATTATTGCAATTTTCTAACTCTATTTACTGGGATATATCTAAAGAATATTTATTTTTTAATTTAATATTAATTAAATTAAATAAATATTAAAGAATGTTAAAATATATTTTCCAAAACAAACATGAAATTCGTAAATCAGATCCATCATGACCATTATTGGCTGAAAATATCGTTTGCTATAAAAACACTCACAGATTATTCGTGCGCCGTGGTGCCGGATACCGCAGGGTTGGCAAAAACACAAAATAATATTAAAAAACTGATTCGTGGCTTTGACATACATACGATGATGTTCAGTTGATTACAAAAATAAATACAAACTCTATATCTTGGTCAATTCAATCCCACGAAAGAAAATGTCTTAATTTAGAATTCAATTTATCCAAAGAAATGTTGGATCTTCAGTGAGCTTGCAGTCGTCTGAAGTGATTCCCCAATGTCAGAGGTCACAGAGCCATTGATGACTGGACCTTGCACGCAACAAATCTCGATGGAAACTTCATTGGGAAGTGTGACGACACTTCTATTCTTTCATTGACCTCGCTCTGTTCTTGTGCCTTATTCCTCCAATATCTGACGTAATATCAGACCAACCAGACCATAGGTTGAAGATGTCTCAGCACCTTTCCTGAATCCAAATATCCAGATATGTGTCGTGTGTCAATGTGATATTGACTAGTGATCCCACACTTGGTGCATGCTGTCCTGATGTTATCTATAAACTTGAGGCGTCCAATATAAAATATTTTCACCAATTTCCCCTGAATAGTTTATTTAATTCTTGAACACCAGCCATTAAATCATCTAATCTCTACAAAAAAGCTATATATTCAATTCTACAATCGTATAAAGTAGATGTGCAAGCAGTTGAAAATCCTCAGAACGTGATATCAATCACCATGGGATTGTCCATTTCCTTGTCTGGCGGACATAGAAAGAAATTGATCTCTTCACCTCAGTCGATAGAAGAGAAGGATTCTCCCAACTTTCCAATGTTTTCAGGATCTGCTCCAGGCGAGCAATCAGGAGATAAGCAATGTAAGCGTGTCATTACATTTTTGTAAGTATTGTCGGGTTTCTGACATGGCGGGTCCTTTACTTAAACCCACATTGTCATGGAATCTACTTTTGGTCACTTTATAGAACCAAAGTTTTAAGTTTTTATTTGTATGAACATGTGTGTAAATTGTGTAAAAATGACAAATATTTGTAAGTTTTCGCACAAGCTATTAGGTGCAATTATTATTGAGAGACTGGTAATTTTTTTTTTAAATATGTTTCAATTATTTCATACACTCCGTGGATTGATAGTCTACGGTCCTACACGATGCTTAATCCGTGTTTCTATACGACGTCCAATCCGTGTTCTTACACGACGAGTAATCCGCGTTCCTAAACTACGAGTAATAGGTGTTCCTTCATGACGAGAAATACACGGTCCTACATGACGAGCAAATCGTGTTCCTGCACGACCAGCAATCCACGGTCCTTCATGATCATAAATACACGGTCCTTGACGACCAGCAATCCACGTTTCTACAGGACGAGCATTCCACGGTCCTTCATGACCAGAAATCCACGGTCCTACATGACAAGCGATCCTACACAAGGATGACAAGCAAAATCGTGAAGCGTTCCACGGTCCTACACGACGATCAATCTACAATCCTACAGGGCGAGCATCCAGCAAAGAGTACCGCTGCTGAATGTTAAATGGGCGTCGGCCCTAGGGGATCATAACGCCGTCGACCATTTTTCATCCACCGCCGTTTATAGCTTCATCCCCGGATGAGGACATTTTGGTTCCTTCCTCGAGGAAGGGAAATGTGGTCGGATTAAACTCGGAAGTGGAGTTTTATCACTTATCCCGAGCTCTGAAAGTTTGTCACGAGACCTCAGGGTGTGGAAGTGTCTTTTTTGGACCTTCCCGCGGTAGACAATAAGTGCATTTTCCTCAAGAAACAACAGCCGTGTCTTCTTTCAACCTTCCCACAGGGAAACCAATATGTGTTTTCCTCTTTCCGATGTTTTCTCTTTCAACACAATTCATCCGAAAAATATGTCGTCCCTTTATTGCCAATCCAACAAAGAGTTATAGTTTCTCAGCAGTCTTTCTTGATATCTTCTTTGTTTTCAATCACACGAGATCTTGGATGAGTGTTTCTACTCAGCCACATATCACCAAAATCTACTTATACCTGAATTGTTAAGACTAAAAAGTGTTTTACTTCTTTCTCCGGCTTCGGATGGGCGACATTTAGGCGTTGCTGCTTCTCGGAGGACAATTTCTCTTCAGATATTAACGACGATTTCCATTTCATTCTCGCGATAATCAAGTTTTTCTTGAACATTAAGGTGAGGGAAGTTAACGAGAGAGAAATCTCCTAGTTGTCTGGAGGAGGACTCTTCGTCCTTGGGGGAATCCTCCCTCCGCGACTGTAATACAATTGTATTTGTGCCTTTCCCATTACGCTCTCAAGTTTAGTGTGCAAGGACCATTTTAACGGAAACAAAATTGATTAAAATATTTATTTTCGTCTAATAGGCAGGAAAAATACAGAATGTATTCTTTTTCAAACAGCATGATAGATAACCGAGAGTTAATCTATCTGGAGTTGTCCACCTGTTTTTTTGCGACGAGAGTTTGTTTAAACCATAAAAATAAAACTGTCTGAAGATTGATTCAACGACACCACTGAGCTACTGGTGATCCAAACCCTCTAATCTAAATGTTTCTATAAAATGACAGTAAGGTATGTCGAAGTATAGAGGTTTTTATGATTTATATATAGAAATGAGAATATATCACAATTATTTGTAAAATTCATTCAATAGATGGAACTTTAATATTGGAGTGTGCTGCGTATATCATCGTGATGTCTTAGACCATTAGAATACACAAGGTTGCTTATATAAAAGTGAAATTCATAGGCCTACCTGATTCTTAATTAGTTCAGTAGAATACAGGTTGCCTATAGAAGTTAAAGTGAAATCCATAGGCCTACCTGATTCTTAATTAGATAAGCAGAATACAGGTTGCTTATAGAAATGAAAGTGAAATCCATAGGCCTACCTGATTCTTAATTAGATAAGCACAATACAGGTTGCTTATAGAAATGAAAGTGAAATCCATAGGCCTACCCGATTCTTAATTAGATAAGCAGAATACAGGTTGCTTATAGAAATGAAAGTGAAATCCATAGGCCTACCTGATTCTTAATTAGATAAGCAGAATACAGGTTGCTTATAGAAATGAAAGTGAAATCCATAGGCCTACCTGATTCTTAATTAGATAAGCAGAATGCAGGTTGCTTATAGAAATGAAAGTGAAATCCATAGGCCTACCTGATTCTTAATTAGATAAGCAGAATACAGGTTGCTTATAGAAATGAAAGTGAAATCCATAGGCCTACCTGATTCTTAATTAGATAAGCACAATACAGGTTGCTTATAGAAATGAAAGTGAAATCCATAGGCCTACCCGATTCTTAATTAGATAAGCAGAATACAGGTTGCTTATAGAAATGAAAGTGAAATCCATAGGCCTACCTGATTCTTAATTAGATAAGCAGAATACAGGTTGCTTATAGAAATGAAAGTGAAATCCATAGGCCTACCTGATTCTTAATTAGATAAGCAGAATGCAGGTTGCTTATAGAAATGAAAGTGAAATCCATAGGCCTACCTGATTCTTAATTAGATAAGCAGAATACAGGTTGCCTATAAAAGTGAAAGTGAAATCCATAGGCCTACCTGAATCTTAATTAGAACAGCAGAATACAGGTTGCCTATAAAAGTGAAAGTGAAATCCATAGGCCTACCTGAATCTTAATTAGAACAGCAGAATACAGGTTGCCTATAAAAGTGAAATTTAAATCCATATAGGCCTACCTGATTCTTAATTAAAACAGCAGAATACAGGTTGCCTATAAAAGTGAAAGTGAAATCCATAGACATACCTGATTCTTAATTAGATAAGCAGAATACAGGTTGCTTATAAAAGTGAAAGTGAAATCCATAGGCCTACTTGATTCTTAATTAGATCATTGGAATACAGGGTGCCTATAAAAGTGAAAGTGAAATCCATAGGCCTACCTAATTCTTAATTAGATCATTGGAATACAGGGTGCCTATAAAAGTGAAAGTGAAATCCATAGGCCTACCTAATTCTTAATTAGATCATTGGAATACAGGCTGCCTATAAAAGTGAAAGTGAAATCCATAGGCCTACTTGATTCTTAATTTGACCATTGGAATACAGATTGCCTATAGAAGTGAAAGTGAAATCCATAGGCATACCTGATTCTTTATATTTTATCGTTTTTAAAATAGAAACACATCCTATTTGAAAGCAGATTTCCTGATAAGACGAAGCAATGCACATTCAGCCTTCACGTTGCCATCCTTGGACAACAGTGGCTCGAGTAGAAAGCCGAAGATGCAAATGTGGCCTGGATCAGTGGCCCCGTTGAGATGAGCGACGGCCTAATTAGCCTGGAGATACGGCCGCCGGTCGGGCTATTTCCAACCCGCTGCTCCATCAATCTCAACTTACGTAGCTCGGACATCGTTCCAACACCAGAATGTTGCCCGCCAGACATGGGCAGCGCATCTGTTAAAAATAACTTTTATTGAGCATTCTTTCGCTTTCTCCTAAGTTCATTTTTTAAATAATGGGCGTGGGGGTGTAATAGGACGCGTGTAGTTTAAACTACAACCATTACATGTAGATTGTATCTTGGATCGTTCCTCATCCTTTACCTCGAAGTAACGAAATCTGGAAGTTCTAGAAATATCTCTTTCTACACATTTGGAAAGCAAACTATCTCTCTCAATGCTACTTGTTTCTTGGAACTGCCTTGACCCAACTCTCACTCCACAGGTTTTCACTTCTATTGGATGGCCAGCCGTGTTGTTACATTGGTGTATCTACCTTGCTGTCAGGATTGTCTGAATTTGAACCCGATTAAATGTTTTATTCAAATACTATTCGTTACAATTATAAATTGGCGCCGTGGATGTCACTCTTGTGAAACGTCCCGCTCCAAACTGTGTGTTTTTAAAATATAAAAATGTAAATTTTCACAACGATATTTGAAAATTGTATTATTTTGATTTTTATATGAATATATTTTAAATTTGATATATACATAAAATGATAGCAAGTGATTTCTTGCCCCTACGCCGTCATTACGTCACTCAATACACTGTTACAATTTCAGTCAGATTAGTTACGTATTGTGGACGTGTATAGCCGACAAACATACACACACTGACTTTTATATATATAGAGATTCCCAATATCCATTAATTAAAGCTCACATATTGATTCACTTCAATTTGTGATGTTAATAGGAGTATTTTAAATTATCCTTTATTTTACAACTCTGTGTGTGAATAGAAAAGTTATCTACCAATATGTAGAGATGTAGTTGCAGTATAAAGGATGTCCCTCCAACTGTAGATAACTGTGGGAGATGTGGTCGATGGATTTACACCGTTGGCAGGACAGCTGAGGACAAGCTGAATCTGTCAAATGCTGTTGTAGTTTATGTCCAGGGTAGCCTAGTGGACATGGCATCTTCCCGGTAAGCGGAACACTGTGGGTTCGATTCCCATCCTTGGACACTTTATTAGTGCTTTGTATTTATTCCGCTTTATGTGTCCATCGGGGCTCAAAAATCATCCATTCTGGTTAGCAGCTCCGTAAATAAAGATATTTCCGGGTGTAGTTTATAAAATAAATGCATAGACTTACTTTAATTGGAACTACTTAATTCAAACATTCTAACATCTGATAGGGGCAATTCGTTAATCCTCTCTCTAACGTATTTACATATTTAAAAATATACTTGCCATAATGATATTCCTATAAACCACTCCCTCCAGGAGAGACCGAGAGTCGCCATGTTTTAGACAGTCTCTCACGAGAGGTTCTGCTGTAAAATATTGTTGTAACGACGTACGGAGAGAAAATCGATCCTAAAATATTTATACTAGATTGGAGGGGGAGCAGTAACAAGCTCTCTAAAAAACCTGGGCTCAGCTGGCCCGGCTGATAGTACCTTGTAAGGGTTCCAGGGATACAGGATGTCTGTACTCCATGTTAGGAGCGGCTGCACTTCTGTTCTTCATGTCAGAGGCGTCCATTTCATATTGGAACTAAGTCAGTGGCCTGCCACTGAGTAGTGCTCTCAGTCTTAATGACAAAAGCAGACGCATTCTACTTCACCCAATAATTATGGTTGCCAAATCTCCTATGATGATATCTACTCATTCCCAGCAGACAGTATCTCAAGTTCTACAGACTTGATACCCTGATAAGATTGAGTGGAGATAAGAGTAGTGCTCCCAGTCTTAATGACAAAAGCAGGCGTATTCTACTTCACTAAGTCATGATGGATATCAAATTTCTTTTGATGAGTTCTACTCATCCCTCTCAAGCTCTACAGACTTGATACCCTGATAAGATTGAGTGGAGATAAGATATATAGCGATGGCAATATTTGGATTCCACAAGACTATATCCCGGAAAAAGGCCACACAGTGTTCTCCCCATCCACTGTGAACTGGCGAATCCTGTATAGGGCGATAGGCCCTAAATAAAGGCTTTTTGTTGTTTGTTGTTGAGTGGAGATAAGAAAGGAGAAGAAGAGTATTTAGTTGAGTAAAAGAAACGCTGCCAGTTAGTACGGACGTCGTTATTGTTGGATCATTCATTCCTTGTGGTGAACACAAACAGCTCCGTGTACCGTTCAAGCTGTCGAGGAACTACGATGTTGAAGCATCAGATGGAACTGTAAAAATAACTCAAATAGAACCAGTTGTCTAGGAAGTTATAAATCCCATCAAGCTACCTAAGGAAGTTGTGGAATATGGAATATTACCTTCAGGCCGTCACGTAGCGGTTGCACCGTTCCAGCCATCATTCCTATATTTATAACTGGCGCTTGTTATCTTTGTGGGTTAACCATTTACTTGAATTCGTTTTCATTTCTTTATTACCAGGATATAACTCATGGAAAGCAATGTATGCCTTACTTTCTTTTCCCCAGATAAATTTGTCCATTGATGGTAACGTTGATGCTTAGGAATTCCTTTCCACATCGAGTTAATGTGCACGAACTGAGTTGGTATTGTTCTGAAACAGATAGTTGTGGAAGGAATAAAAACATCGAAACCTAGATTTTTTAAAATTTAAATCACCGTAGGATACTACAGGGGCGACAATTTCAATTATCTCACTCGAGTAAACAAATTTACTAATGGGAATAAAGAATGAGCCAAAACACCAGTTTTGACAAATTCAGATAAAATCCCAACCTGTATACCATGGCTTCGGACTTTGGCTCTCATCAGTACAGGGGCAGCTTCCGAACGGATTTGAATGGCATGCGTATTCTGTATTGAGAATAAATAGATTGGTGAAGGAATATCTCGAGGATTAAATGACTATAAAGAAATCAGTAGGTGGAGACTGATGGTCTAAATAGGAAGGTGGTATGACGAAATAAGACAAGATCTCAATATAGAAGAATCCTTCATCACAAGAAACCAGGACCTGTTCTAAATCAAAGAAACTAAAGATTATTCAAGGAATAATTTCCAATGTGAGGAATCAAACATATCTGAGGTGAGAATGGTAATATTAGCTAATTTCAAATAAACTATTCCAATATGCCCGTGGATTCTGTTCTTATCGAGATATCAAGGAAATAAAGACAACCTACCTAGCATGGATAAGTCCAACTATTTGTTATGTAAACAATTTCATGTACACGGACACTGTTCATTCTTATAACCCTATCAAGGACTCATATACAAATATTTACAAACGTTGGTCAATGGTCAAAATTAATATAAATTAAATACATATTACATATAATATTAAATATATAACGATGTTTTTAATGTGTAGAATTCTCTCACTGCCCTTTTATTCTGAGATAACATTCCACGTGCAGCCAATGAATATACGGGTGCCCTCTGTGATCCCACAAATTACCACTTTGCTTGGAATTTCCTTTACAACTCACAGAGCACGGCTGTATAGAGCATTAATGAATTATACATTAGTATACCATTAGTACGCTAATCCACTATTTGCATAATCAAAATGTTATCTTTTGGTTGCTTGTAGATATGTAAATTTATCTTTCATTCTGTCAAGTACTAAAGTCTTTCGTTTTCTGTATGCCACACGGAAGTAGAGCTTTGTAAGCTTCACCTACACAGGTTCTTTGTTATCCCAGCATTCACTTGTATCCCAACTTTGCCCGCGTGGGTTCGAATCCCATCCTCGTCGCTATTGTTATTTTGCTTCTTAAATAATTTATTAGAAAAATAGTATAAACACATTTATTTTAAACAAAATAAAAGATATCAGAACTTATAAAATAAAAGAAGTTTATTTACCTTCTTTAAAAATATTTGCATAAAAGCAATTTAACAAAACAAATTTGATCCAAAAATTAAACAATCAAAATTTACATATCTCTCGATTGAATATGTTTACTTCAGTCTTAGTCAAAACCCAATAAATAAATATATACACAATTTATTTTTTTTTATACGTCTGCGTAACTCTAAGTCCATTTACATCACTATTCAAATATAATTTTTGAACATACAATTCTTCTGAAATAAACGTTATATAATTATCTAGAAGTTATATACTACTAATTGCTTCTCTTGAAGGGTTAGCATGAAAGCTAGAGAAATAAATTATACAAGAAACTTGGCTCTGGATTCTTTATTGATGTTATCAAAATTTCATTCTTTAGAAAAAATCTTGATTAGAAGAGATAGGTTGGAGGTAATAAAGAAATTAATAAAATTAAAAATAAAACGGATTAATGAAGAAAGTTCCAGAAGGAAAATGGAATAATTGTTGGAAAGAATTGTACTGTTCCACTATATGGTAAGTTTTGAATAATTAAAAAATAGATAGAGATACGAACTTTTGATATTAGCCTAAAGGGTGAGAAGGGATGGCGTCTTTCGAGGCAAGGCCCTGCTGAAGAACATTCAAACCCTAGAAAACTAAATAATAATAAAACGTCAATCTCTTATCCATAGATATGTTGGACATTATCATATATATAAAATACATATTAGAAAAATATAAGAATATAGGCAGACATGAAACAGACAAGAATTCCATAAGACGCGGAACAAGAGCCGGTAGCATGTATTTTCCAACGCAGTATGTAAATGGCCTCCATGGAAGGAATCCACCCTCATCTCATGGGGCGGAGAACCTTTAAGAGGCGCTAAGCGCTGTTTATCTATCATCTAAATACAGTTAGAATGTCAAGATGATGATATACCATTTTCTTGTTATCGCCTATTGTTGAAACTCCTTGGCATTCCATGACAACTCTATATATATATTTCACCTGTTTAAGACATTGTAAAATGAGATTATTGACCTAAAGGTGTTCTAGAATGTGGATGGAATTCTCTACTGGATATATTTTGAATAGAATAATAATATTCTTGTGGAAATATATTCTAATATGCAAATGAGCATGATAGTTTTATGAATAGACAAATCATTTCATCTCGGTATAAAATAAAGTTACCAGAAGACAATATATATTTTAGGTATAGTTATTCAATTATAAAATATAAATATGTCGATCAAAAAATTATTCTTTTACTAAAAATTATATTCTCGAATCATTTCTTCCTTTTTTCTATATTTATCTTCAAATCGAAAAAGCGATTTGAAAAGATTTATTCTTTACCAAAAATCTAAATTCAAACATCCACAATTGATATTCAGTTCTCCCACCATTCCTGTTTAATAATTCTCTTCACAATTCTTCACTCTCTTCCTGAAATCCAACAAACTCTTCCCCGAATATTTGACCTTTTGGCTTTTCCTGCATTCTCGAATCAAACTTTCACTGCGCATTCACCTTTGTTGCGGAATGTCTCTTTCTCGAATATTCCTTAGTATCGACCACTCAGGCTTCTTTTACATCAGTTTCAGACTCTCTTGTGGACTCCCTATCGTGGAGTTATTTCTACATTTTGCTTGAATACTTCATAGCATCTGATTGGTCCATCATTGCCGGGATTGTCTGAGCTGTAATAGGTGCTGTTAACCTAGATAAGGCCAAGAAATCTCGTGATAGGACAAATGTAGACCAATTTGAGGATATAGATTCCACGACACCCGGAGCTCCCAACGTTAACGTTCATAAGTAATATAAGGTTAGATTTTGTAAGAAGACACACACATTTGACCTTTTGTTGTAAATGGAGCCAATTCTCTTGGATAAGTCCTTAATTTATTTTTTTTAAAGATTTTACTTCCTTGCTCAGTCTATATCAGTTTTTCAGCTATTTTATTTTATGAGAGCGAAGAGAAAGTAGTTCAACCTGAAAGTTTGGTGAGTTGTGTCCAAATTTTTATTATTTATAAAGAAGAAATACTTGAATTTTATATTGATTTTCATCGATATATTTTTTAATTAATTATTCTTCACACGCTAGATGTATAGTTCAATTTTAATTGAGAAAATATACAACGTATGTATGTATTTAGGTTAGGAATACCTTTAGCTTAGATTTTGCGACACGATTGAAAGTTTGTGCATGAAACCATCAAAGAAAAATAGTATAAAAGCTGATATTTTTAAACCTAAGTTTAAAATAGTCTGTGCGCGCTGTGTGTGAATTGAATAAATTGAAGCGGTTTAAGAAAGAAAATCCTTATAAAGGTTTTCAGCAAAAAGACGAGAGAACAAGAATACAAGGAGGCCAAATGTGGCGATTGTTGTATTGACAAAGGAAATGATTAATTAAGTGAAGAGATGCCGCTGAGAATACGTAATGGACAGACTTGTTAGCGAGTTGGATGCGGCGAGTTGGTGAAGACCGTCATAAAAATGTTTCTGGGCCATAGCAGCCATGAAGATGACCGTTTTATAGGGTGAATGGGCCATTAATATCAAAATGATATAAAACCTCTCTTTATATTACTCATTGAGGACACTTCTTTAGAGTTAAACTCATGGACAAAACTTAAGGAAGTTTTACCTTTTACCATGTATATCGGGCTTGAGACAATAACTCTGAAAGATATTACAGTGACCTTTATTGAAGACACACGAGATAACCAATATACACTCATGGACAAAACTTAAGGAAGTTGTGCCTTTTACCATGTATATCGGGATTGAGACAATAACTCTGAAATGTATTTGATGCACGATGATCTTTATTGAAGACACACGAGATAACAAAGTGTGAACAAAATTGCCTTTGACTCCTTAAAAAAAAGCAGATGATTTTCTTAAGTTTTATCCATGAGTGTAAAACGTTTGTATTAATGAACTCTTATAACACACATCAATTTCCGACGCGAGATATTTACAGGAAAGATTATGGAGGTTAAAAGGTTAATAACATCGACTTTGAAATAATTTAAATATTATTAGTGGACTTTTGGATATATGATCATGCCACAGATCTGGACTATCTTAAATAGGCCAGAGTGTTCGAATCTCAAAGGTTTTCCAATCATCAATAGGTTGTTTGTTAAGCGCAAAACCTTTCTGTTAAAATAGATGGAAAAAAGGGCCGAAATATTGATGAAAAATGAATCTTTATTAGGTATTAGTGCATGTATTGATTGTGCGATTGGCCTCAGAGAAAGTTAATTATTAAATAGATTTCTTTGTTTTAGGGAGGGGGGAGAGATCATCAATAATTAAATAAATCTCCAGACAACTTTCTATTCATCTCCCATTCTTACTGAAATTTGTAGCTCCAGACAATTTGTGCGAACTAGCAAACAATAGAAGCATGACGTGGAGGGTTCTTAATACTACAATTGGTAAAGTAGGTAAGAAGTTAATTCTAATATCCGGAGATATCACGCGAGGGCGTGCAGCAAAATTTGCATTACAACCATATGTATGTGAGTGTGTTTGATTATTTCCTCACATGGAAAATTTCAGCACTACTTACATAAAAGAGGTCTAGCGGAAAATTGTTTCTGCGGAGAGAAACTGAACAAACCGCCATATCTATGACTGTCCGTGCAGAAGTGAGACATCGATTGTTCCCTGATCTAAATGATTTAACTCTAATACACCAACCATTTTGTTTATACAAATTTTATGAACTCTTCGCTTGATACATGTAAATCTGTAAATTTTATATCTTAAGTTTTGGTTTGTTCGTTTCATTTGATATTAATTCTTGAATTCCAGGATTGATATCGTCTTCTATGCCGTGTTCTTCAACAATTTGCAGCTTTTTACTACATCAGAACTATTGGTGGATATTCAATTTTGAACAAAATTGACAATTCTTTCACGGGAGATATAAAATCTAGTTGATAATATTTATCATGGAAGTTTTACGTTTTTTCTTCTTCCTCAGGATTCTTCCCAACAGGTTATAGTCCCAGGCATTGCTCGAAAGATTTTTAATTTTCCAATTTTATTGAATTTGATTGTTTAATTTTATATATCAGATATAAAATCTCAATATGGATAACTTTGAAACTTGGAATATGCTAATTGAGATATTATAAATTCATAGTAACTCCCTATTCTAACATAATGGGGGCTAAGTTTTCCTGAAACGTGGAAGTTCATCCAATTACTGAAACACAATCGAGTGATAATGTTTCACCAAAGATATTTGTTCCTTCACGTCCACCGCAAGATATTTTTGGTTTATCATTCGACTTAAATGGTTATTAAAGTTTTTATTTATTGTCCAACACAACCGTAAGTTCTTATAGAAGTTCACTGTTTAAGAGTTTATTTGATGTAATTTGGCAACAATTCAAGTTTGGATTCCATATAGATGAACAATGCGAATTATTTTCAGATAAGAATTAACCACATCTTCTGTTTTCTTGCACCCAGCGGATGTTTTGTGATCTGGGTGCACGGACCGATCAAATCTGCTCCATAGACAAGACACCACCACCAAGCTTTAAAAATATGTTTTAAAATATCTAATATATATATGGTTGTATATATAGATTATTTTTAAAATATTTAGTGTTTATATAAAATAAATTCGTAAAAAATGTTATCAATTTTTAAAAAGCTTTTAGCAATTTTACCTGATATCGAAAAAAGGAACCAAATGACTTCAAAATAATTTCTAAGCTACTACTATACCAGATAATTTTGAAAACATTCTTATAATTCCAATTGATTATTTTATTATTATTTATAAAACATTTATTATTGTGGAAGAATCAATGCCTTACTAATCAAAATGGGCGTCGTAGATTTAAAAAATCAATGCAATCAGTATTTTATAATTAAATACTCTATCAACCGGATTTTTTTATGAAAACATTTTATCTATTTATTATTTTTATCATTAATTTGTTAATGTGATACTCCTGTCAATAGCGACAATATCATCAAAGGTCCTTTGCTTCAGGTCATTAATAACACGAATAACTCCGCCTTTGCCGGTTCCAAGCCCGGATAAAAAAGGAGGGGGGAGCAGTAACAAGCTCACTAAAAAAACTGGACTCAGCTGGCCCGGCTGATAGTACCCTGTAAGGACTCCTAATCCTGGGATACAGGATGAGCAGCGTTTGTACTCCATGTTAGGAGCGGCTGTACATGGCGTCTGTTCCTCATGTCAGTGGCGGCCGTGCAACTAAGTAGTGCTCCCAGTCTTAATGACAAAGGCAGACGCATTCTACTTCACCCAATTATGATGGTTGTCAAACAGACACCATCAAGGGACACAACTTGATACCCTAATATGATTGAGTGGAGATAAGAAAGAAGAAGAATATAACACGAATTCTAGATTAATGAACAATATCTTTGAAATCAATATGCAAATGAAAATCACAAGTGATATCTTGTGGAAATGATCTTCAGTGAATCAACCATCCCGTCCAATTCATCCGAACTAACATTCAATATGTAGGTAAACCATCTTGGAAGTCTGGTTGGAGAGGGTTGTCAGTAAAAAGGTCATGTGAGATTGAGTAGCAATTGTTCGCTCACTGAAGTATTTTTTCTCTAAAATTCGATTATGTATGTGATACCATGGAGTGCATTGTGTGATGTGAATTATGTGATACCATACCAAGCATTCACCTTTGAACTAACTTTCTGATTTTTCTTGTAGGTAAGTTTTCACCAGAATATCGTATTCTCACATTATAGTTTTGAGGTTACTTGAAAAGTGTTGTTGTTGTCTTTAGTAGAACATAATCAGGTAGTAAATGTTGCATCAAAGAAATTCGATGCACCATGTCTACTTTAATTTTCTTTATTCTTGCTTTGATACTTGAACCAAATTCTGTGAAAGTTGTATCTTATAAACATACCATCGAAAGTTCCTTTTCCTCTTTCAAGGTAATTTTTGAAAAAAAGAAAAACATATTTAGGTCTTCTGACTTGGAATTTTATATTGGCAATCTTGTGATAGAAAGCATTTATTTAATTTAGATGAACAACAAATTGATATTTCAGTGAAGCCAACCTTTGAATGTTGGGATAAAAACAACAAATCCACCGATGTCAATAAATCAAATGAATTCTAAAAAGTTTTGATTCAATAAAATATAGAATAGAGGATTGTTTGGCGCTTTCATCTAAATCACACAACTCGATGCCGTTAGTTGGCCGAAGCATGTAGAGATATTCTTCAATTTATTTCCACGTTCTATGTATCGCTGCAAGAGTTGCAATATTTTCAGAGCTTCTTTTCTCTGGGTTATTAATATCCCGAACATCAGGGCTTCAAATGACTTTTTATATAAACCCAAAGAGTAAAAGGTCAAAAGTAATGAATATCATGGGGGGTATAAGATGTCCATTGAATTGGCCCATCTTGTCTAATTCGAATTATCAGAACAGATTTAATCAGAATTATAACAAACCAAAAGTCCTCAAAATGTAAGTAAACTAATTTGCTGAAAGATTGAACGTTTGGCTAAACTATTCTAACATACTCAGTCAAAAGGTCAAAGTAAGATTAAGTGGTGATTGTTCCCTCAAGAAAATTGAACAAATATTCAAGAAAAAAATTGTAGTTCTTTAAAAACTTTGAAATTTTGTAAATTGTAATTTTTGACTTTTCCTACTCTAAAGTTTGCCGACTCCGGGTCTAGGCCAATTCTGACGTGGTTCTCACTATATCGTGGTAGATCTTTCTGAGAGGTTTTATGTACATTATACATTTGAACTATACCTACATCTTAAATAAGAACAATAAATATTTCTGATCTTTAAAAACTCCAATCTTTTGTTCTATATTTAAAATAGAAGGGGTTAAATGGTAATTTTGATAGATAAATTTAATTTTTGATTTTAATCTCAAAATTCGTTTCTATTTATATCTTGAACAATTTGTTTACTCTTTGGTTAAACTGTGATAATTATATCAGCCAATTAAAAAGTCAGTAATTCCGTTTATTTGACATTATATAGTATTCAATTCTATAAAATGATCCCTTGTATTAATATTAAGTAAAATTAATCTCAGGTCTCCAGGGAAAAGTATCTTTTCAAAACATTTTTATTCTCTAGCTTTTAACTCTTGTTCTATTGGCGAATCATTATACCAGGTTTTCTCCCGTGGAAGGACGTCCGTGCCAGAAAGCTAGAGAATAAAAATGTTTTGAAAAGATACCATTCCCTGGAGGAATGATTAATTTTACTCAATATATATATAGTATATAATCTACTGTAAAAGGGTTTGTGATATACTCGAGCTTTAGATGAATTTACAATAAAACCAGAAACTCCCCCTAGGAAGCCGTTTTGTTTATAATTTATAAATACATTCTCCCATGTTTATATCGAGAAATATCAGAAATGGTCATGCCATTGACCCTAGATATAACGGTGTCATCTATAAAACATGGGCAGTCTAATCTAATCAAAAAGCCGTAAAAATAAATAATTCACCACGTCATTGGAAAGAGGTCACTCGAGTCCATTGCCATCACAGCGAAGTTTAGTAAGTTAGGCTGAAACTTCCACTTTACATTGAGACCATCATTCCGATGGTCGTGGTCCACTTGGATGTGGAAAGCGAAGACTGATTTCTGTTCCACTAGATGGCGCTCTGTCATATAAAAAGCTCTTGTGGGCGTGGTCAGGATATGCTTTTTTATTTTTAATATCAACACCTGACCTTTTTAATTTTTATTTTTTCACATATCTAAGAATATGAGGTCAATGTGAGGCCAACTAATCAATAAAATACACAGACGTGGCCTAACTAAGTAAGAAGGAAGTTGTAAAAAAACTGAAATATTTTATCTCAATCATCATTATAGGTCACGTCCACCACATGGCTCAGCTAGGGATGGGGCTTACTGAATGGCACTGTATACTGTAAGGCGGCGAAATACAAGATCTACGGCTTCTTTGTAGGGGTGGAGATGGAAGGTGTCGAGCTGACAATGTCAAGCATATCCCTCCGCAGGTGGTGGAAGCCCCCAATCTGATTCAATTTTTTCTTTTCCCTCAATCTCTGTAAGCTACAGAGATTTGAATAAAAATTGTTGTTGTTGTTGTATACTGTAACATAATCTATACTATATATACAAGCTGTATTACATTTACTCTGATAAGTAAATATAGGATATATCCCCTCTGTGACTGAAGTTTGTATTTTACCTCGACTTCACCAGGACATCGTCTTCTTGCTTCCATGGTTCAAAAATCCCACACAGATTCTTCATTCCTAGCTTCCCAGCGATTGTTAAAGCTTTTTAGATGGCAGAGCGCCATCTAGTGAAACAGAAATCAACTAAACGTTGATTTACCCTGTTCCCTGATATTTGGCCAACCCATTTTCTTGATAAACCGTGGTCAGGATATTCCTTCGTTATTTTTAATTCTTAGATATATTTACATTCTGATACCTTATTGTGGTGAATTTCCACATTTCAACATTCCATTCTTGGCCGCAGCTTTCAGGACTGGCTTGTCCCATGTGGCTGCACTCAAATATTTGAGTTCTTGGCTTGCTGAGTTTCTTCCATTGTTCTTGAAAGCTACTGAATGATAAACATTCTTTGTTCCTTTAAATTGACGCTTCCATTTTCCTGCACAATGTTAATTCAGTAAATATTTGGTTTCTTTCTTCCTTGGAATCCAGCAGGAAGTGCTCGAGTAATTTATTCTTTAACTGACGTACCATAGCAATCTCTGTGTGTTGGCCACCACCTACAGCAAATGTTTGTTCCACCTTACTGCAAGCTCATTCTTCACAATTTAGGCTTGATTCCAATGATCTATGAGTTTGATTAAATATTCCACAAATATACAAACGATAAACGCATTAATAAAAGATGTTAAATGAGTAAATATATTATATTTAATTTAAAAATAAACAATCCAAACATTGCCTTTGAATTCCAAACATTTAATTCCATATATGATAGCAGTTTATGTATCGAAATAATTTCAAAGTTTTCCTCTATTCAGTGAGGATGATGTTTTCAGAATGTTTGTTACACCAGTTCAACTGGCGAATATTCACTTTAAATACATTTTCGATTCTCCTAATTGGATATAAAATCCAGTAATTAAAATATTGACTTCAATTTTTTTCAAAACAATTAAAAAAAACTGAAGACAATATTCATTTTATTTTATTTTTTTGTTTATTTAAAAAAATGATTCCAAAACTTGCTTTAGATACTGTCTTTGGTCTTATAAGCTTTCGTCTTGTATTTTTGGAAAACATTTTTCCTCATTCTAATGAAGTCTTCGATCCATAAGGATCTCTTCGTTCTGCATCTTCTCTCAGCAGGAGTTGTTTGAGTGGTGGTTAGTCTTCACCGATATATAAGAGCGATTCCTGCGTTGGTCGTCAAGCATGAATCAAGCATTTTCCCCATCTTGCAGGCCATCTCCGCGGTCCAATCATTTCTTTTCGTTTCACTTGGGATTCCATATCTCCCCAGCAGGATGTAAGTTCCAGTTTCAGTAAATAATTCGCAGAATTCATTTCTTGATTATACCACGCCAGTAGGAGCTGTAGGAGAGGAAGTAAGTCTCCCATCAACCTATCTGGACGATCTATGTCTTGACCAGCAAGAGGATGCAAACGCTTGTTCACCTTGCCACAAATTCAATGTCTTCAATTCAAATTCAAAGCAAGAATTTGCTCCATCTTGCAGGCCATCTCCGCGATCCAATCTATTTCTCTTCGTTTCATTTGAGATTGACTGTAAGAAGGGAGTTCTAGTTTCAATGAACAATTCTCAAAATTTTAGTTCTATATTGGAGCCCGCCAGCAAGAGCGGACGTAGGTTTTTCACCGGCCATCAGGATGGTCACTCTCTTTACCATCAATTGAATGCAAAAATTCGCTCATCCTGCCACAAATTCCTTTCGTTCAATTTTGGCTTGGTTCCAATGCTCTTGTATTATATTAATTTTGATATAAAATATTCCACACGAATACATTTAGGGATTATATATTAGGAACAAACACACATACAAACAAAAGATTAAATAATATTCAAAAATATGATTCATAATACACGAATAAAACATTTGTTTTACGCCAGTCTGAATGACGAATATTCATTTTTGCTGAAAATTCGAAAACTTCGCATTGGCTAAATCATTCAATCAAAAAGAAAATTGAAATTGCCGAAGCAATTGAAGCAATTATAGCCGCTGTCATTTTCTCCCAGCTTCTTGTCGAAGTCGACTTTCCACATATCGTTCTCTTTCTGTGGAAGAAATTCTAATTTTGAGCGTTCAATGCTCTCCAAAATGGAGCATTCCGAATCACTGGTGAGTAATTCGTCGTTTTCTTCACCATCATAACTACTCGCAATCAGAGAATACTCTCGTTTGGTTTGCGTCGACCCCATTTCTCTTAGTTCTTATTGGAACACTGTGATTGTCTGATCGCTGTTGCCAAGCTCCACTTAGAATGAGGGACCCGAGATGGAATCCCGCATTGCTACTTTTTTTCTAAAGAAAAAAATCTCTTCAATGTCTCTTCAAAATCCGCATTTGAGCGCCTCACCCTTGTGACAAAGTTAGCTTGACAAACGTCCACCTTGGTTCAATGTTTCAGGTGACATTTGTTACCACGTTCTTTCATGCCGCCATGCATATCCCACATTGCATGTTCTATATCCTAGCTGCTTAGATAATAGTTTGATTTAGGCCCACAGCAAATTGACCAAATTTTATTGCCCATTTGACAATATGTATTCTTCTTTACTGTTGCCCTGTGTACTTTTGTTTGATATGATTTGACGCGGGTGTTTTTTGATAAATTTCTAAATTTTGGCGATTGGTTGAAAGCAGCTGCCCTGTGTGATTTCTGTGTGGACCAGTCATTTCCTATTTGTTCGGATTAAGAATTGCATCTTTCACAGCCTTGTGGAAGTTATTTCTCCAATGTAAAATTGACCGAGAGAGTCTTCTTTTCTTATTTGAATCCGCTAAAAGCCTTAATCTTAGATAGAATCCAGGATACCTTTCTCAGACGTTTTCTGTGCCTTCCAAGCTATACTCCGGGCTATATTTTGAGGGCCGAAACAGGAAGAAACTCTCTTGATATCACAGTGAAAAAAACTAACTTTAAAATTCTGGACTAGAATTCTGAAAATGGACGGCAGCAGGCTACCTTCAATTTGTTTGGCACATTTGTGGGACATTTCAATTTCTTCAAAACAGAATATCGGACTGGTAAAAAGTATAACAGAGCTACTTAATAACACCGGCTTCTCATGGCTTATTGGAAGTACAGACTTCAATATTCTACAAAGATACATCCCCCTAATTATTAGAACGGCAACCGATCAGTCCTTGCAGCTGGATTATGTAAGAATAAGAAAATCAGTACTCTACTCTCACTATAAATACTTTCATTCATCACCTACAATGGAATGCTATCTAAATGACAATATCCCCCTAACCTTAAAGAGAATCATTGCACAATTAAGAAGCCTTTTTGCAGTACAGAGAATTAATCATGTTTCACTTTTGAAAACTAAGACCATAAAATGCACCTTATACAACGGTGAATTTAGTCTCGATTTTCCACACTACATGTTTTACTGTACGGCAATGGAAGAAGAGAGAGAAATTCTTCGTCAAGAGACCGGCTACAATAGCAATTCGCCTTATGTTTTATTGGCAAAAGTCGTAAAATCCAGACCCTTTGCATTCGCTTTTTATAAATACTGGAAATCAGCTCAATCAAAATATTTAGCACAGACACCGGATCCAACTTGATAATTGGTCGAGGTCAATACCCAATATTTGTATATAACTATGATGCTAATTTGTTATTTATTTATTTTGTCCTACAGAGAGAATCCTGTATGGCACTTGTGCCCAATAAAGGCTTTTGTTGTTGTTGAATCCACTAAAAAGAATGGATTGAGAGGCCGCAATGCTTCGATCGATGTGTCAGAACGATCTCTGTGCACCACGTCAGCAAGAAACAAACATCCGCTCCACCTTGCCGCAAATATCTTCAATTTTGGCTTGGTTCCAATGTTCTTGTATTATTATAATTTTGATAATGAAATTACAAATTTCCACACACACCGTTATATAAATAAAATTAAAAAACATATACAAACACAAAAGGTTAAATTATTAAAAATTAATACATCGAAATATATAAAATAAAATTAAATAAAAGAGACAAATTGATACAAATAAATAATTGGATGAATATTCCGTCTCCTTCTTTTGCCAAAAAGGCTCAAAATTCCAGCTCGTTAACAAAACCAATCGCAAATGGCATTTTTTAAATTGCCGAAACAATTTCCGAAAAAATCAGTGGCCTTATTCTCCTCAATCATATTTTCAAACTTCACAATCCAAATATCCTGTTGAAACTCAGGAAGAAATTCCAGTTTTAAGCGTTCGATGCTCTCGGTAATGAAGCATTCTGAATCAGTAGTCGGCAAATCCTCCTCATCGCTATCTATTATTATTGATGAGAGCATAGTCATGTTTGTCAGCCCCGTGGTTGCAGAGTCTGGATGGAATAATACAATTGTTCAGTCGCTGTTGCTAGGTCTCTCCCAGAATACCAAAAACTTGATCTTGGAATTGAATTCTATTCATTGGATTCACAAGTAATAATTGTCTAAAATTAGAACCAGATTTAATTTCATTAAAAATTAAAACAATTATATTATGATCCCTTTGCGCGCCATCTGTTATGAAAATTCGAAACTATTATAGACGTGTATGATTTTTTTTAAATTAAACAATTTCTACTGCCCTAACTGCAATGGAGGGTTCACCACTGATGAGCCAGGCCCTCCCATTAATTTTTCCATTGCAGTAAAGGCAGTAGAAATTGTTTAATTTTTAAAAGAATCTTACGCGTCTAAAATAGTTTCGAATTTTCATAAAGATTGAAACATTTGAGATTGTATCTGTCCATGTCACTTTGAATATCTTTCTCCATGTACAAATTTCAAAAGTTTCAATTATATTCTTTATTCGTTTCTATGAGTCCAGCTCTCACGTCCATTTGTGACCAGAGGAAATACCAATGTCTCTACAATTCTCTTCTTTGTCTTAAATGAAATGCCTTTATCTTTCATAATCTTGTTCAATATCATCCTTACGTTCCTTCCTAGTGCGGTTGTTCTTTTACTTCCTCTAAGCAACCTCCCATCTTATCAGTCCTGGATCCTAGGGAAGTGATCGACTGTATTAAGTATTTCTTGTTGACTTTCAAATATATTATCGGTAGTGTGTGTGTGTGTTATTAATTTGGTCTTGCTGAAATTTTATTTATTTATTTAATTTTTTCACTTTCTTCTTTTACTTTCTCCAAAATCTATTTCAGGTCTTTGTTTTCTGCTAGAAGTGTGGTGTCATCAGCATAGAGAAGCAATACTTTTATTTTCTTGTTAGAGAATATTTAAATAAATTCGTATACTGTTTCCTTAAAAAAATGGGGAAATTTTTGAAAATTCAGCTCATTATAACGTTTTGAGAGATTTTATCATATAGTTTTAGTCATAGTGAGACTAAATATATAAAAAATATATATAAAAAATAATTTTCCAAAATAATAACACTTTATATTACATGAGAAATTAAATAAAGTTTACCACACCAATATATTCCAATTATAATTTTAAAATACATTTTTTATATTAAAAATAAAAAAGACATATCCTGACCAGGCTCACATGAACATTTCTAAATGACAGAGCGCCATCTAGTGGAGCAAATATAAACTAAACGTTTATTTAACTTGTTCCGTGATATTTTTAAATTATAACGACAAAATAACACAAGGCGTCAAAAAAGAAACAAGTAGCATAACGTTTGACGCCATACTGTCTTACTGTAGTATTGTTGTATTAAAACCATGAATTCTCATGAAAATATTTTTCATTTGTATTTCTCACTTGGTTTGTAATAAGAGATTATATAATTAAAAGGTTTTACACACATGTTTTAAGTAATAAAAAGGCATATATATTGGATTGAATCAAAATACTTATTTGCCCGAATATTTCAGTTGGCTGAACGCCAACCTTTGTCAAGGCATCACATTTTGTATAAGCAAATTCTGTATAAACACAAACAAAGGTTTTTATTTTAACTAAAATCTCAAGTGAAATGTCTAAACTGCTTAACAAATTAGAATGTGACTTGAATATTTCTAAATATATAATCCAAGATGACATAGCAGAGAACCTGGACATAGTATTCGGACCTTAGTGACAATTCCAGCTAGACAAGGTCCTGACCTCTGTACCATTTTGATGATGTTCAACCAAGAATAGTTCTGTGACATCGCTGGCAGGATGGGAGGTCTGTAGGATGGATGAGTCGTGACCCTGGAATTACCGACTCTCTTCAAAATCCTTGACATCTCCATCAAACTTTTTTTTTAACAGAAAATTCGAAACTATTATAGACGCGTATGATTCTTTTATAAATTAAACAATATCTACTTCCCTTGGTGCAATGGAAAAATTAATGGGAGGGCCTGGCTCATCAGTGGTGAACCCCCCCAGCGGTTTCGCCAGTTTTTCCATTTCAGAAAGGGCAATAGAAATTGTTTAATTTTTAGAAGAATCATACGCGTCTATAATAGTCTCGAATTTTCATAACAGATGGCGCGCTAATGCGTCATAAAACAGAATATAAACATAAATGTGGTGTTTTGTCCACTCCATGGAAAGTGGGGTACCATTGCTCCGTTAGTCAGCCACATTTCAGAGTTCCCTGTTCACGGTTACCGGCTCACGACACCGTACTACAGGACCTTACTTGTGCTGTTTCTCCCCACGTAGAGGAGGACTTCTGTGCAGGTACAAATGTGATAGAGTCAGCCATAATATATACAAGATAAAATTATTTTAAAATTATTACACAAACTAACCAAGTATTTCAATTAATTAGAGAATTATGCAACTACTTATTTTTTTACAAGTTTAATGTTTTTTATTATTGTTATTTATAACGTGCCCTATATACTTGTGTTGTGCACGTTCACCATCCTCTGCGCCTCAGTGTTTGCGGAAGAGCAGTTTTAGATACAATGTTTGTATGTATGTCTAGTGTAACTTCTTCTGTAACTTCCCCAATAAGCCATATAAATCATAGACTATATAAACAGCATATACGGACAGAAAATTTTATTTTTTAAAATTTTAAAATCGGGCCGTGCGCGGAATAGTTTCTATTCTTAAATACAAATGTAGTGATAAAATTATATATTTCTTCGATAGAAAGTTGACACAATGTGCAATTCTGAATCTATCTTAGCTTTTCAAATTCATAAAGAAAATGTTGAATAGATTTTTCCTAAGACATCTTACAACGTAATCAAATTTCACCGAACATTCAGCGTTACCAAAAGAAGCGAACCAGTTTTACAACCCCACCCGAGGTATAAAAGTAAAAAATAAAATACCAAACGATGATATCGTGGGATATAAAAGGAAAAGTTGGAAGCAGACGATCATTAGGAAACAGTATCTTTCCTCCAATCACAGCACGGAACGCCCTGCGAGCCAACAAAGAAGTCGTGGCCTATAAAAAGTTTAAAGAAGCTGCATCAGCAAGCAAGGTGCGAAGTGCCCTTCCTTGTGGCCCGCCATAACTTCCTTCGTCTGCCTCTAAAAATTGCTTTATCTTCTGCTTTTTTTTTTTATGCGGAAGGGACCGGTATATAGAAATCGGTTATGTCCATATTGCTCCACTCTGGGGAAATTAGCTGCAAATAAGAAATTAAAAATAGTAAAATTGGCAAAAAGGTTTTTTAATGCGCCTCTATTTTTCTTTTTGGCCTTTTTTTTTTTATTTCGCTGTTCTGCCTATACCTTATTATTTTGTTTTTAATATCGTTTATAAATTCTATACTAGCCGATGGCTTCGCCCTAATGATTGTTTGCTCAACAATCATTGTTTAACAATACGTATTTATTTGGTTGTTATATTAGAGAGTAGTAGCATACACTGTAGTAGAGCAATGGTGATGATAAGAAATCATTATAAACCATTATTTTTAAATATACAGTTAAACCTGTCTATAGCGCCCCTCTTGGGACTCACCAAAATAGGGTGCTATAGAGAGGAGGTTCTATAGACAGGTCACTTTTAATGAAAATCGCATCGTACTACGTATTTAAAATCGGGCGCTATAGAGAGGGAGGCGCTATTTAGAGGGGACGCTATAGACAGGTTTAACTGTGTATTATTGTGAGAGTGTGTGTGCCAAGTTCCATGAACTCGGGCCAAGCAGAGTATGTAAATATGTTTGGGAATTTTTCAATCATTATATTCGTTGTACATACATAGCCTATCTATCTTTTGATGCTGATTCCTTGTGACCTTTGTGCTTGGGTGCGCGGAGAAAAAAAGATAGATTGTTACAATTGTTTAAACAAGTTTACTGTGCAATAAATTGATAAAGAGGGAGCAATCTCTCGAAATATTTTGAGAAAAAAAAAATTGTTCTTTACAGATCCTGGTACGCCCTTTTATATATGAACTTATTTGATGGATCGCCTTTTGACTCAAATAATTTTCTATTTTATTGTTTAGTACTTGTTATTAAAGTTGAAAACACATTCAAAATTTATATATTTTATTCAATGAAGATCAAAATTACATAAAAATCACAATTAATTATATATCTTAATTATATAACATTAAGCCATCTATTTACAGTTTGTTTGGTCACCAGTCCAATATTTTTATTTTCACACACTAAAGTTTGAGATTAATTTCTAAATGAAATATTATGCAAAACAAATAAACAATTATATACATCAGTTATGAATAAATATATGACAAAATGTAAACCAATTAATACATTTATCGAACGAGAGAAGCAAAGAAACAAACATCCAGCAAACTTTGATCCAACAGTCACACACAAGTATTTCTGCCAGAATGGAGGATTCAGAGAGGGAAAGTTAACTATAATAGGATTATAAATGCACACAATGATCCAGGAACGTTCTTTTTTATAGTTTTAACTAAGAAGTCTTCGGGGAGGCGTGACTAAATTATTATCAGGAATTTTTAATCAATAATTGAAATTATGTTCGCACTGCTTTTTCAATTAAATACAATTTCCCATTGTGGCCGCTGCGATGATAAAACTACCAGGCCCTCCCAATATCGCTCTGGGGGCAACAGAATATTGTTTCAATTTGATTGGTGTCGTCAAAATAATTCGAATTCCTCAGCCCGATGTTGGTACTCTGGAATGGAGATCCATCTAGATCGCCCATGTGAAGATAAGGAAATTCCCTTCGACCATGATTAGAATTAATGATACAAGAATCTCTGGGTGGATTTGGCCGAAGGAAATGGTCCGTCTTATTCCGGTTGAGCCACAGGGCATCTTTCCTCTTTGGTCCTCCCGGCTGCTTCCGCCTCCCGGACATTTTGGAATGGTTTGTGGCATATTTACTTCCAGTTATTGATACTTATCCATAAGTACACTTGTCTATGATAATTATGATTGGTCCCTGGAGATCCGCTGGCGATTCTCCACCAAACTCTGCAGCGGTGGCTCCATGTACATTGTACATAGTGGTGTGTATATCTAATTATTGTTTTAAAACAACAGTACAGACTGTACACTTGCATGTAGTGGCAATATGTCAATAATGTTAATTGACGACCGTTTTCACTGCAAGTTTACCACATGTCTGTACTTGTCTTCACCACATGTCTGTACTTGTTTTCACCACATGTCTGTACTTGTCTTTACCACATGTCTGAACATGTAGAAACACTAGGAATTATGCACTTGCACTGCGTCAAATCCTCATTCCCTTCCTTCCACTCACTGAGGGAGTTGGACGTATTCAGGAATTGGGGCGTTAAATTGTTTATTGGATTTTAAAACTTCAATGTATTTTAACCTGGTTACTGAAAAATACCCCACCGTCTGTTACCATTTAAACTATCTGACTGATCACGGATATTAAGAATGGAAGATTTTACTATGCCAGGAGAATATTGATCTATAAATCTAAAGGTAACCTCTCCCGTCAAAATAGACGTCATCTATTGACTAAAGCTGGTGTTGTAGCTTTTTCACCGACCCGAGAACGCTAGTTTTCGGCGACGGTCAATAGATGGCGTCTAGCTTTCACGTCTATTTTGACGGATGAGGTTACCTTAATCTTTATAGGTTTCAACTAGTTGTTTTACCTTTTTCTTCCTCTACCATAAATTTTCTTTGTACATTTATTATATATAACCAAGGATCAATAGGTGATCGGTCATGCTTTAGGGTGAAGAGATTTATAGCAACGTATCGTTCAAGCTTTCGGACCTTATCTTTATTCTTCAGGTGAGAAATACCATCAGTTTGTCTTTACAAACTTATTGCGAAAGTTTTTTTGGCCCTCTGCCATCTAAAAGGTTGATGTTGACGTGGTCAGGATATATACAAAGAGAGAATACTTCAGGTTAATCCCTTTGTTTGCTATGAATAATTGCTTCGTATTCAGGGAAATTTATTTTTGACCAATAACTCGCCTTGTGAGGCCAGCTTATGTGACCATTATTTACATCAGTCATCTTTTGTCCGGTTCTCTTTCTCCAACTGTGAAAAATGATCTCTCCACATTGAGGCCGAATCGCGGTCGTTTTTAGGCAAATTCTTTCCACACACAATCGTCCAAATGGGTTTTGGCGTAGGCGAATAACCTGGTTTCCTGAAATACGCGTTTTATCCTCAGCCAATCAGCGTGCTAGGTGCACATGCTGCTTCAGAAAATTTGCCAAACGATTTAGAATTTAAATATTTAAACATTTCGGCACGTTAAAGGCAAAGAGAAATTAAGTGACGTCTGTAATTTATCTATTGACTTTATTCCATTGACTTTGTTGCCATTTGTTCTTTCTTTACTCCAGAGACAGTGACGTTGTACTCGCTTGTTCGGCGGTACATATACTAAAATTGGAACGATACAGAGGAGATTAGCATAGCCCCTGCGCAAGAATGACACGCAAAATCGTGAAGTGTTCCATTTTACTCCAGTGACTCTCTATCTCCTGTGCAACTTAATCTATCCCCCGCGGGCCCCCCGTTCTCTCTGTGGGAACTTTACACGCTGCGTCTTATTAAAGTTTTACTGCAACAGTTTTGTATGGCACAATAATACGTAGTTATACGAGGACTGTACTTTCAGTAAGGTGGGAAGAATATAGATGGCGACATGAATGTTAAAGAAGGCAAAGACTGTTGTGTCGGCCGGGAAAGGTGATGGCGACTGTCTTTTGGGATACTGGAGGAATAATTCGAATTGACTGCTTGAATATGGAAACACAATAACAGGAGAGTATGGTGCAACACTTCTGGATCGATTAAAGGAATAATTGCTACCAAACGTCCGACATTGGCTCGAGGAGAAGATGCTCTTTCACCATGATACTGCTCCGTCCCATAGGTCGAATATAGCAGCTGCCAAATTGTTCGAATTAACTTTTTAATTGGTCCCTCGTCCACCTTATTCCCCAGATCTAGCTCTGTTTAAATTTTTCCTCTTCCCAAATGTAAAGCAATGGCTGGGAGGGAGGAGATCGAATGGAGAGGTTATCAACGATGTAAATGGATACTTTGAGAACCTCGGAACATCAAACTTTCCTGAGGGGATAAAATACCAGAACATCGCTGGACCAGGTGTGTGGAGCTGAATAGGGACTGTGCTGAAAAATGAAACATCGTTTTCCTAAAACAATTATTTATATTTTACCTTACTTATCGAACAGCCCTCGATACACAGGGCTTCTGTATCTACGGAATAAAATATTAAGCGCACACGAATTTCTATTTTCAAATGACAAATCTCCTATTGTCCTTACTGTGATGAACAAATATTGTGGAGCTATCTCATCAGCGGTTAATCTACAATACTGCGTTTTAGAGTTCAACTATTGTATCTGACAATTCTGTTTCCGCGACAGTAATGGTATTTATGCATTCTTCACAAAGTTGGATCTGCATTATTCAAATATATTCTGCATATAGTTGGATTTGCATTATGCAAATATATTCTGCACATAGTTGGATCTGCATTATGCAAATATATTCTGCACATAGTTGGAGATCTGCATTATGCAAATATATTCTGCATATAGTTGGATTTGCATTATGCAAATATATTCTGCACATAGTTTTATTAAATATCATAGCCGAACTTCACCTCGTCAGGGTCTATTCATCGACTTTTAATTATTCCACAATTGGCCAAACACCCATTCTTTATTTATCAAGAAAAGCTAACCACGTGCACATAGTACGAATAGTGGATATTTATTCCGATAGATGGCGCAAGCCATCAGCAACTTTTAGTTTACACAATCAGGAGATGCCTTTTTTTCTAAATTTATTCTTCCTGATCTCAGTACAACTTCACTTTTGTTCTATTTGTTCACTAAATTTTATAAATATAAGAAGAAATAAATGAGAGAGCAGAAAGATAATTAAATGACACGTAAATAAAGCGATCAGTCAAAAAGAGATGAGAACAATATTGCCACGTGGAGGGAAGACCAACTTCAGGATGAGACAACAATTTATTTCAGGCAAGAACAAACTATGAGTGATAAACAAAAGATAAACAAAAGAGGGAAGAAGTGTACAGAGTATAGCAAAATATAAAAATAAAAAATAATACTCTGCTAATAATAAATATTGTGAGGGGTTGGAAGGTGGAAACTTTGAAGGCAGTTCCTAGTTTATGCAAATTTGGTCAAATAAACCAAGGAGAAGACTTATCTACATTCAGTATGTGTAGTGAAGCGATGTTAGGAACAATTTTATATTTTACATTAGGTCACTGAAGCAATTATCAGAATCTTTTGGTGAAATTCGATGTAGAGAAATTTCAACACAGTTGGCGCCATCTATGAATTAAAAATTAAACTATTTTACCTGTATGTCACCATGCGCTTTATAAATGTGCTGAACGTTTTAAATTTCACTTTAATATATTTATTAGTAAAGTATATATAAAATATTGGTATATTATATCAATAAAAATTTTAAATTTATATTATGTTAGGGATTTATTTTTTAAAATGATTGTGTTAAAATGTTCATTCCAGCTGTTCAAGTTTTAAACACGTTGCCATTCAAAATATGTACCAATCATGTTTTAGCTTCAAGTTCCATAACTATTAGAGATTTGATTATGTTAACTATTCATAATTACGTGTATATAGAGTTCGCATGGAAAGATTGATTGGAAATGATCATTAACTGATCATATGCAAATATGGATGGTTTCTTATTTTATTCGCTGATTTCTTATTTTCGATAACATAGTTATGCAAATTTATTTTCAATTTGATAGAGTTACGACAATAATAAATTCTATTGACATCTTCACACTAGGTTTTATTTGAAAAAAAAATAATAATAATAGTTTTATCGTCTGAAATATTTTAAAGAAATTCCTCAATTTTGAACGATTTTTTTTTATATTTTTGTGTTTGACCACGCTATTCTTTGTAAAGAAAATAATATTTGTGACAATGATTTGACTTGTTTTTCATGAAAATCATCCTCAAATAATATCTAAACTGCATAAGTTTTATTATATTACATTGCTAGATATGGCTAGAAAGAGAACGTTTGGTCAATGTCTAGTTTAAAATTCAGAAAGTATGTTGGTTTAGTCTCCGTCTGTCTCCCCTCCACATGGGCTGGTGGCGCAACGGTAGCGCGTCTGACTCCAGATCAGAAGGTTGCGTGTTCGAATCACGTCCGGCTCACTTTTTTTTTTTTTTGTATTATTTTTAAAAATACTTTTTTTTTTCATTTTAATTTTATTTGTTATTATTTGTGTGTGTGAATAAAATATCCTCTTGATTTTTTTTAATTCAAAATATATATTTTTTAATAATATATCTTTCGAAGGGAAAGATACCCGTTAAATACATTAAAACGGTTAAATTTGGAAGGCGAATAACTCAAATTTCGGCGGCTATCTACTGAAAATCCAATGTCAATTCTCTGTGTTTAATAGGATTTTCTTAATTCATGGACAAAACATAAGTGGAAAGTTTTCAAATAAAGGTCACTGTAATATCTTTCAGTCATTTGTCTCAATCCCGATATACATGCTGAAAGGTACAACTTGCTTGTCTCCATGAGTGTAATCTTCATTCTGTTACTTCTTCATAATCACTCTTCAGTGATATCTGTTCAGCTTATTTGTTGAAAGTGGCAATTCTGGGATATTTCTACGATATAATACTCTTGTGATTTGCATATTGTTGTTATATATTGTCTATGCTAATTTGCATATATATCTCAGCTTTGTTAGATAGTTGTGTTGGCTAGCGGTTCTTGGATAGGGCAGGCCGCTGATAGACTGCAGGTATGGTTATCTAGTTTCTTTAATCTCTTGTCTTATTGTTTATAAATACCTTTAAGTAATAAAGAAACTTATATCAGCCTTCTTTCTTTCTACCAATATTCAATTGTTTTCCAACATTATTGTTCAATCCAATTTGCTCTCAAATTCTTATCTTTTTTTTTAAGCCTTACAGCATGTCTCAAACGTCCAACCAGCACACACTGACCTGGCCGACAGGCTGAAACACGGACGTGAAAAGCTTTGCTGTTTAATTTAAGAATGGGTATTGGGGAAATTTCTAAATTAACACCAACGTTCATTTATTATTTTCCCGATAGATGGCCTCCTGCCATCAGCATCTTTCAGCTGTACGATAAGATGTTTTATATCTTAACATAAGGTTTCGGTAGGATGATATTCATGTATCTAGAAAGGCACCTCTCCCTTTAATTAAACTTCAGAACGATGCACTTGTTCATCACCCTAATTCTACTTTTGTCTGAATTTGCCAGAACTGTTGTTGTGGCTTCATCACCACCAGTAACGTTTTTACTATTGTGATGAGCATTCTGCATCGTTCTCTGATGTAGAAATAAAGGTGTCTCTCTAGGTACATATCTTAATATTTTTTTGAAAATAGAGCAATCCATAAATAAATCTTTAATTAAAAAGGCAAATATTGTATCAAAATATTATTTATGTTGTTGACACACTTTAAAATGTTATAACACCTTGATAAAGGTTGTCGTTCAGCCAACTGAAATATTGGTAAAATAAATGATATTTTGATCCAATATATATCTTAATATGTGGGGTGGAAAATAATAAAAGATTGACGAGGGCCAACAGCCCGAATACGTTCGTGGATGGCTTTTCTTGATTTATCAAGAAAATGGGTTGGCCAAATATCAGGGAACAGGTTAAATCAACGTTTAGTTGATTTCTGTTCCACTAGATGGCGCTCTGCATTCTAAAAGGTTTATGTGAACCTGGTCAGGATATGTCTTATTTTATTTTAATAGCTTAATATATCTACTGAGTCACATTGATTTGAAAAAAAGGAAGAAAATTTCTTTGGAAATTCTCAAAATGTCATATTCAGCAATTATTTGGAAATTGCTGATGCACACTGGCAAAAGGTAAGTTACAAGAGAAACCATACATTTAAATAAAAGATAACTTTATCAAGAGAAAAACAATAAACCAGATTTGAATCAAAGACTCAATTCAACATTGAGGATGAGTATTTGTTAGGCAGTTGTCTAGTTGGAAAGCTTTTACACGCTCCTTAAAGTAAGAAGAAAAAAAGGCATTTCCTGATCGTGCAACTATTAGTTGCTGATGGATTGCGCCATCTATCGGAATAAATATCACTAATCGTTGATATTCAATTATTCCAGAATTGGCCAAATTCGTACGTGGTTATATTTTCTTGATTAATCAAGAAACGGTATTTGGCCAATTCTGGAATAATTAAAAATCAACTATTAGTTGATATTTATTCCGCTAGATGGTGAGGGCCATCAGCAACTTTTAGTTTCAGGATCAGGAAATGCCTTTTTTTCTTAATTTATTCACCTCATCAAGTAAAAAATGAATTTTGTATTATTTTTGACTCCTTAAAGTGTTAGTATCAAAATCCTGAAAAATGTTTTTATTTGAAAACTTGGTCGTCGTGGAACATCGCGTTCTAACGTGGGATTTAAAACTCAGTTCACTGAGTGACTTTGTGCAAAGTGGAGTGGAGGGAACACCAAACAGCAGTTTTCACACCGAGCAGGACATTCCAACAGCAAGTTTCACACAGAGCAGGACATCAAGCAGCAAGTTTAACACAGAGCAGGACATCAAGCAGCAATTTTCACACAGAGCAGGACATTCCAACAGCAAGTTTCACACAGAACAGGACATTCCAACAGCAAGTTTCACACAGAGCAGGACATTCCAACAGCAAGATTCACACAGAGCAGGACATTCCAACAGCATGTTTCACACAGAGCAGGACATTCCAACAGCAAGTTTCACACAGAGCAGGACATTCCGACAGCAAGTTTCACACAGAGCAGGGCATTCCAACAGCAAGTTTCACACAGAGCAGGACATTCCAACAGCAAGTTTCACACAGAGCAGGACATTCCAACAGCAAGTTTCACACAGAGCAGGACATTCCAACAGCAAGTTTCACACAGAGCAGGACATTCCAGCAGCAAGTTTCACACAGAGCAGGACATTCGAACAGCAAGTTTCACACAGAGCAGGACATTCCAACAGCAAGTTTCACACAGAGCAGGACATTCAAACAGCAAGTTTCATACAGAGCAGGACATTCCAACAGCAAGTTTCACACAGAGCAGGACATTCCAACAGCAAGTTTCACACAGAGAAGGACATTCCAACAGCAAGTTTCACACAGAGCAGGACATTAAACAGCAAGTTTCATACAGAGCAGGACATTCAAACAGCAAGTTTCACACAGAGAAGGACATTAAAACAGCAAGTTTCACACAGAGAAGGACATTCCAACAGCAAGTTTCACACAGAGCAGGACATTCCAACAGCAAGTTTCACACAGAGCTGGACATTCCAACAGCAAGTTTCACACAGAGCAGGACATTCCAACAGCAAGTTTCACACAGAGCAGGACATTCCAACAGCAAGTTTCACACAGAGCAGGACATTCCAACAGCAAGTTTCACACAGAGCAGGACATTCCAACAGCAGGTTTCACACAGAGCAGGACATTCCAACAGCAAGTTTCACACAGAGCAGAACATTCCAACAGCAAGTTTCACACAGAGCAGGACATTCCAACAGCAAGTTTCACACAGAGCAGGACATTCCAACAGCAAGTTTCACACAGAGCAGGACATTTAACAGCAAGTTTCACACAGAGCAGGACATTCCAACAGCAAGTTTCATTCTCAACTGTGTGGAGTCTGCAAGGCTAAAGAACAGCACGCCGACAAAGATATTGCAAAACCAGGGTAAATTTATTCGAGCGCCAACACAGCACCGTTAGGACTTTCGGCAGGAAGTGGATTCTGAGGGGATGCTGCAGAACCGTGGGATCTGGGAGGTGAGGCTGACGAGGTCTTGGAGCGACTGCCGTACCTGTCACACCATGTCAATGGCACCGAGACACGGACTATATAGTCAATGTAGCAATCAGAAAGATCAAACTGGCATGACCGTGGGTAGGGTTCACCACTGATGATCTATGCCCTCTCAAAGGTCAGGCAGAGAAATGCTCACGTAGAAGAGCTGCCTCAGCTGTTCCTTCAGACTGTCCCGGATGATGCGCGCGTCGTTCCGGAACCTGGAGTCGTTCTCTGATAATCCAGGAGTTCCTCTGCGCACGTCACTTCGGGGGGTTAGACTGCTCCAACCAATGGCGTGGGTCCAGATATTGTGGAAGTATCTTATTTACATATCTAGCTTAGCCCTAAATCATCTATGTAGTCATTCCTGATCATATTGATATGGGGTGCTCACATGACACATGTCCAAAGGAACCATTGATGTTATCCAAACACGTTTATAACCTTCACTTCAGGCACAAGGTCGAAACAATTGGGAGTTGCTGCGTGTTTTAATTGGAATCTCTGCGTTTTCTTTTCTCCTCTTGAGCAGGTCCTGATCTCGCCGTGTTTCTCTTCTAGCTTGAGCATTTCTTCAGTCCATGGGTCCACATCTGCCATTCCCTCCTTTATGTCATGAAACTCTTTGGAATCTAAATAATTAAATTGTAGGATTTGTTTCAATTTTAAACTTTATGAACGGCAAAACTGTCTTAAACGCGAACAGCCAAAGAACTGAAACAATGGTTAGAAAACTCAGGTAGCCGCTCTGGACAGGTTCACTTGGCACATGACCACGTGACTTGAGATGGCCACGATGATAAGATCCTCATTTGAAGCAGAACCTTTCCTTCACATAAAAGTTTAGATCTGCTTCTCTTCCCCTATTTTTCCCGCTCCCAATCTTGTTACTTAACTTTTCATCGTTTTATCTTCTTTAACGGCATCCGTATAACTGGAGTGACATCTCCTGTACCTTACTTCAACTGTTGTCCTCTACTGTCCTACCTACGGTGTAAAGAGGAAGACCAACACTCCACTACAATCCCACAGTTATCTACAGTGTAGACAGTGGGAGGAACATCCTTTATACCAACTACATCTCTACACATTTGTAGAATTGTATATAAATTTTCTCTCTTACATATTTACGGTAAATAAATTATTTTATACACTCATGGATAAAATTTAAGGAAGTTTCTTTTAGAGACAATTTTGTTCACACTTGGTTATCTCGTATGTCTTCAATAAAGGTCACTGTAATATCTTTCAGAGTTATTGTCTGAATCCCGATATACATGCTAAAAGGTACAACTTCCTTAAGTTTTGTCCATGAGTGTATATTGTTTATCTCGTGTGTCTTCAATAAAGGTCACTGTAATATATTTCAGAGTTATTGTCAGAATCCCTATATACATGCTAAAAGGTACAACTTCTGTAATATCTTTCAGAGTTATTGTCTGAATCCCGATATACATGGTAAAAGGTACAATTTCCGCATCATCTGTCTAACTCTGTGATATACTTTCGCCTTAACGCACTGAGATTGTGTAGTCGGGGAATGAGCAAGTGTCAATTACAGCAGAGGTGACAACCTGTTGATCACGATGGTGTGGCACTCGGAGCTGGGTTTTTGGCAGACTTGGGTGATCTTGTAGAGCAGCAGCGTGGCGGAGAGGATGACCATTCCCAGCCTGGACATCGCAGACACACAAACCTCAGAGCCCGGGGACACGCGGCTGGGACACTCACACGCAGGAGATGAGCAGGAAGTAGAAGGTGACGCGCGGCATGCTGGGAGCACCACCACCACAATGTTCCAGAACACGGGGCCGAAATGTTCCGAACACTCACTTGAGAATTAGGGCGGTGAGCTCTTCCAACTTCCGGATGTACCCTGGGACAGACACATCCTGAGTCCATCCTGAGTACATCACCTGGGTTTTTGTGTGTGGGTGTAACACCCTGGTTTATATGTGTGGGTGTAACACTCTGGTTTATATGTGTGGGTGTAACACCCTGGTTTATATGTGTGGGTGTAACACTCTGGTTTATATGTGTGGGTGTAACACCCTGGTTTATATGTGTGGGTGTAACACCCTGGTTTATATGTGTGGGTGTAACACCCTGGTTTATATGTGTGGGTGTAACACCCTGGTTTATATGGGTGTATCACCTGGGTTTATTCGGTGTTACCCCTGGGTTTGTATGGATGTAACACTCATGTTTTTGTGGATGTAACACACACACTAAGGTTTATATAAATTCGAGAATTAACTAGATTTATGTGGATGTAGTACTGAGGTGTATTTGCCAAAAGATACTACCCCGTTAAAAATACCAAGCAACAGTACGTTTTGGTTCATCCTCCCTGTACTGACAGAACGTTATGGTCGCCATGTGAAGAATGGACCGCGGCACCAGTGTGAACGGGAGAATTACTTATTTTGGTGTCTCAAGCTTTACAAGCTTGATACCCTAATATGAGTGAGTGGAGATAAGAAAGAAGAAGACTTATTTTGGTACATCAATGCCATACAAAGCAATAACGCGCCATCTATACATATAAAATAAAAGGATTTAAAAGCGCGAATGTTTCTTTCATACACAAAACGAACTTCTACTGTCCTTACTGCGATGAAAAAATATATTGGGAGGGCCCGGCCCATCAGCGGTGAACCCTCCAAGCGTCCTCGCCAATTTAATCCACCAGACCGCCCCTCAGAGCTCCAACACTGTATTGGATCATTCTGCTTCTATATGCTACACTGAAGGATGGAATCTTAGAAATGGTTTTCAAGCAAACTATGGACATAAGCTTATATGATCCAATACAGTGTTGGAGCTCTGAGGGGCGGTCTGGTGGATTGAATTGGCGAGGCCGCTGGGAGGGTTCACCGCTGATGGGCCGGGCCCTCCCAATATATTTTTTCATCGCAGTAAGGACAGTAGAGAAGTTCGTTTTGTGTATGAAAGAAACATTCGCGCTTTTAAATCCTTTTATTTTACATGAATGCCATCTTCCCGCAACTTTATATTGTTCTTATGTTCATGTACTACTTAGGTTTATACGGGTGCGTCTAGGGATGAATGAATTCAGCACCAAAGTGTGTTTGTATGGAGTTCGATGGAGCATCAAGGCATATATTGCTGTGACGCAAGTAGAAGTCACGATGAGCTCAGCCTAGTTTGATTGAAGAATTTCGAGAATGTATTTCTCAGAAGATCTGGGTGATGGCATCCACGGTACCTGGGGAGGACGGGGGACAGGGGAGGTCCACGGGGGGAATCTCCGAGGGCCTCCTGCGGGAGGGGGGAGTGAGCAGGGCGAGGGGCACGGCCTCCGAGATCACCCTCTGGAGGAGAGGGAAATCTTCTACTTCCTCCACCACACTCTGCACATCCCGAGGTGTCGTCATGCTCCCACAGTTACATACAAACGTCCACATGTGCGCTGCCGAGTCGGACGGAAGTGGGTTATCAAACCAAGGAAGATATAATGGGGAGTTTGTTGCTGAAAGTGAAGGAAAACCTGTTTGAACTGAACGCCTCCTGGACCGGCATCCAGAAGCTAGCAACAAAACTCTGGTATTGGCTGAAGCAAGAAATGTTGGAAAAGAATGTTGGCACAATTGACGTATATATTTATTGTTTATTAAATTTTATTGCCCTCTATCGTTAAAATTTTACCCAAATAAATTTACTGGGGCAATGCGTTTCTTTTTTAAATCTCTACAGACCTTACTGCAATGATATGATTTAAAATTTAATTTACTAATATATAATGGTTATGAAATCATGTTTTGGGCGGAAGAGCTTTGCTCGATGCTATACCTTGAAATTTATATGTATGTACCTCTACAGACCTATAAGCTTATGTCCATAGTTCACTAAACACCATTTAGCTGCCTTCCATAGAAAATGCAGGGTATATAACAAAACCAGTCCAATACAATAGTAGAGCGGTCTAGAGATTAATTTGGCGAAACCGCTGAGAGGGTTCACTACTGATGAGCCAAGCCCTCTCATTCATTAAATCATATCATTGCAGTAAGGTCTGTAGAGATTTAAAAAAGAAACGCATTGCCCCAGTAAATTTATTTGGGTAAAATTTTAACGATAGAGGGCAATAAAATTTAATTTACTAATATATAATGGTTATGAAATCATGTTTTGGGCGGAAGAGCTTTGCTCGATGCTATACCTTGAAATTTATATGTATGTACCTCTACAGACCTATAAGCTTATGTCCATAGTTCACTAAACACCATTTAGCTGCCTTCCATAGAAAATGCAGGGTATATAACAAAACCAGTCCAATACAATAGTAGAGCGGTCTAGAGATTAATTTGGCGAAACCGCTGAGAGGGTTCACTACTGATGAGCCAAGCCCTCTCATTCATTAAATCATATCATTGCAGTAAGGTCTGTAGAGATTTAAAAAAGAAACGCATTGCCCCAGTAAATTTATTTGGGTAAAATTTTATATTTATTGTTTATTAGAACGTTTCACACCATCATATGTTCTAATTTCGCATTTTGTTGAAAATTCTGAACAAAGCTTCATATTTAAGGGATGTTAAGTTCTGGATGCATAGAGGTTCCAAGGTAAGTTCACGACAATCCTGTTTACAGTACCTACAGACACATTGTAAAGTAGATATTCAGAATTGTAACTCTCCAGAATTGTGGTAATTTTCCCCACGAGCTATCAACAACAACAAGAAGTCATTCTATCTATAAAACAATGACCGACTCTCCCGTCAAAATAGACGCTAAAACTAAGCGTCAACTATCGATCGTCTCCGGACGCTGACAAAGCCACAACTCCAGCTAACATTTATTGAGACATATCCCGGAATCCAAAGAAAAAGGTTAAGAAAATAGTAAATATCATCTCTATAGTCTTGGTGTGGGACATAACAACCCTTGAATGTCTTCCAGTCATCTTTCGTTTATTTTTTAATCGCTATTCTCAACTTTTCTGCAGAACTGGTAGTACAGGAAGACAAAGCTCTCATTGGCCAATGAACGATAAACAAGCTTGGAAACTTATGTTGCCAGGCAAACGTAGCTATCAGTCAGGTAGACTACTCACTCTGAGCGGGGGGGAAATTGGAGTGTCACTTTCTGTGTCCTCGTGCAAGCTGAGCTCCTGGAAACAAAAGACGTTAAACCGAACATCAATTCCATATTGTGTCTCATATCTATCTGGGTATATGTAGATTACTTACGTCTTTTATAATACAATATAATGCGGCTTATGATTGTAGGACGAAAATTGACAATTATACCGCAAATGTTTCTTTTGAACGAAAAATCGAAATTTATTTTAAGGAGAAATAACGATTATTTCTAACCTTAGGGATGAAGTATGATAGAATGAATTGTGAAGAGTAATGGTAAACGGAAAAATAAAGTGTCCAGGAATGGGATCCCCATGGGGATTTTTTATTTATTTTTCCGTTTATCATTACTCTTCACAATTCATTCAATCATACTTTCATCCCTAAGGTTAGAAATAATCGTTATTTCTCCTTAAAATAAATTTCGATTTTTCGTTCTAAAGTAACATTTGCGGTATAATTGTCAACTTACGTCTTTGCTTAGTGTGTACTTTAATTAATATGTAATTTAAGTTCTTGTGTTTTGTCAGGTCGAGGGACAGTTGAAAGTGACGATAAGTGAGAAATGGTTGGACTTGGGGTGAATACACATTGTCACGGCCTGGTAACGCTGGATCGTCAGGGCCGACCAATGGGAGAACGACCATCAGTGGGCCATGGCTCGAGACTGGCGGTCGTTCTTTCTGCTATTTGCAGCTTCTGTGATGTTTTGGCAGTTTGAAAAATAAAACAGAAATTCTTTTGCGATCCCACGTACTCCTCGGCAATCCCACTCGGCGTAGAAATATTTATTTCTATGGGAATCTTCTTCATTCATTCTGCCAACAACATCCTACGCCGAGTGGGCGAAGTTTCCAGTTTCTTTTAATTAGCTCTCCCTCCTTCATTTAAACTTAATTAATTGAATACGTGTAATTGTGTTCAAAATTTAATTAAAATTTGCATAATCATTTTAGATCTTCGTTAATTACTTTCTTACTTATTATTCTTTTTTTTAATGCTTTTGGCCTTGGAAATAATTTGTAAAGAAGACTATGATGTTGGTGGCCTTAAACAACAAGTACACACCAGGTTGTGAAAACACGGAACGTAGAGGTAGATATTGTGAGTCAACAAACTCTAAACTAAACGGCTTGTAGATTTTTTTTTTGTATTCCAAGTGAATTAATTCACACTGTGTGTTTTATTATTTTTTTTGATCGGCGTGTAAAAATTGTGTTAGAAAAATTCATTTTTACTAATTTCCTTTGTTCACACAAATATCATTCAAGAATTTTCTACTGACCTTACTGCAAAGAGAAAAATAATTGAAGTTAACGAAAAATTGCGCTACAAATATTAAAAGAATGAAAATAAAACCTTTCGCAAAGTGTTTCTTTTTATTATATTTCACGCGAGCTTTCGGGCTAGAACCGCCCTTCTACAGGCAAAGTGAACTATTTGCTTTTTCGAGAGACATTTATATACATATGTTACAATTACAAATCTACATAATTACAAATTTACAAAAATTTAACAGGAATAAAAGAATTAAATTTACATACATTATTACTATTTTACAATGATTTTTCAAATGGAAGGAAAATAACCTTAAATTTCGATATTTTAAAAAATTAAGTTTTACCCTATGAATTGGACAAGCGAGAGATGTGATTTTTGTGGTATGGAATATGGCAAAATTGTTCTGGGATGTCTATTCTGCGATTAATGCTATTGTGTTGTTTAGAAATCAGGGATTCAAGGATTAATATCTCGGATTTGGTGGTTATGTTGCTGGTAAAAATAATGCTGGTAGAGGGCGTGCCTCATCAGTGGCGAGCCCTCCCAGCGGTTTCCCCAGTTTAATCTACAATACCGCTTTAACATTATATTGGTCTGTTTATATATACACAGTACTGTAGTGGAATTCTTGGTTAAAGTATGTAAGAAAGCTATATAAGGACATCCTAGGAGCAGATGGCCACCCAGAGCTCTCGGTCCATAAGCCACAGTAGAAGTATATTTAAAGATAGCATTCAGCTAATACACACAAAACACAATTTTAAAACAAAATGCCATTTGGGCATCAAATAAACACGTGACCGCACGTCATCTATATCTAAAAATATGAACATTTTAACGTGATCATTGAGACTTTTAGAAGGTACAATTTTCTACTGTCCTTGGTGCAATAAGAAAGTACCTTTAAAATTGCCCCCATTGCAGTAGGAAGTTGTGTTTTATTATTATATATTTTTTTTAGAAGGAAAGGATCGGGCGTTAGAATAGTTCATACCTAGAAATGGGACAAAGTCTGACTGTCATATGGTGGATAGCCAATCAACGACAGCAACTCTCCATCATGGAGACTTATGGACTAATATTTAATCCATGAATTCAGTCTCCATAATCTTGTATATAATTATATAATAGATTATATAATGATATCTATAAACACAGAGGGTGTTGTGTTGCCAATACAATATGGTATTTATAATTATTAACGCTTATTTTGGATCAAAATAATTTATTAAATCAGCCAATATTTTGAAGAGGCCGTTCGCCTATCTTCCTCGGGGATTCTAACCTTGTAAACAAATCATCCACGTGATGCACAAAACCTCGCCACATCACGTGGATTTTTACAAGGTTAGAATCCCCGAGGAAGATAGGCGAACGGCCTCTTCAAAATATTGGCTGATTTAATAAATTATTTTGATCCGAAATAGGCGCTAATAATTATAAGTATTCAAAATGGATTGCTCAAATTTCAATACAATATGTAAATATGTAAAATGGACACCCACCGGGTCAGTGGAGGTCAGCCAGACTTGTTGCATCAGCTGGAAGGTGGAGTTACGGGAGAGCAGGGAGCCGAACACGTACTGCACACGTGTGGCATATTACACTGTAAACTCACGCCATCTGGTGGAATAAAAACACACTAAACGTTGATTTACACTCAGTTGTACCTTTTAGCATGCGGGAATCATACTGAAAGATATTTGATACACAGTGACCTTTATTGAAGATATACGAGATAACCAAGTGTGAACAAAATTACCTCTGAAAAACAGACAACTAAATGTCGATTTACACTCATGGACAAAACATAGGGAAGTTGTACCTTTCAGCATGTGGGATTGAGACAATAACTGAAAGATATTACAGTGACCTTTATTGAAGATACACGAGATAACCAAGTGTGAACAATATTTTCTCTGTCTCCTTCAAAAAACAGAGAATTGACGGTATTGTTGTGTTGTTTATCTTTTATAAACTACAACTTATATATTTATTATTTAACTATAATTATTTATTTATCACACACATTTAAATTTAGTAAAGATTAATTATATATTTACAAAACACAGTCAGTGTATTGTTCTTAATTCCATTTTCTTAAATTCACATCACTTATATATTTCACACTATTCTACATATTCCTCCCTTGTTTAGTTAGTATCTAATCATGTCCTTAAATCTAGAAGGAACATGTATTTGTCTTCCACTTCTAGTGATGACAGTCTTGTTTTCATTCTCATTAGGTGATTCATTTGGGTATAAACAGTCCATATCAGATATAGCAATCTGCTCTTCTGGTACAATATCTTCTAAGGTTGCTTCTTGTTCTGGTAGATACCTTGAAGTACTAGGAAGTTCCATTCTAATTTCTGGAGTCTTAATCAAAGTGGTATTCAAATCAATTCCTTTGTTAAAATCTTGTAAGACATTGGCATGTCTTAAATGCTTTGCATTCCTAATGATAAAGCTACCTGTCTCAGTATTGACTAACTTGAATGAATTTGGAGATATAGTCTCTAGAATGATAAATCTTTGGTTGTCATAATTTGGTGTCAACTTGCTTTTCATTTCAGTGTTTGCGACATAAACAATATTACCTTTCTTGAAGTCATGAGGCAAGGCCTTATTCTTGCTATCAGCATATTTCTTCATTCTTTCTTTATAGGCTTGATTATGCTCCATCACTTCTTTATCCATAAGAGAATCATTGTCAATACTCTAAATTCTTCTTTGGCTGTTTCAAACATTCTTGATATCTCAATTGTTCTTTGAAGATTCAAATTATCTTGTTGCAACAACTTTTCTTTTAATTGCCTATTATAGCATTTTTCTATTATCTGATCTCTGATCATGTCTTCTTCTAAATTTCCAAATTCACAGGATTTGACTAATTCTCTTAGGGCAATGACATATGAATCAATATTTTCATCTGTATTTTGTTTTCTTTGCCTAAATTTAAATCGTTCTGATACAATATTTTTTTGTGGTGTGAAATATTTAGTTAAAGCTTCTTTTGCTTTTTCATACGTATCTTTTTCTTCTGGCAAATTAAAGAAAATTCTTTGGACTTGTGGTCCAAGGCAATGCAAAAGTGTTGCCCTTTTAACTTCATCTTTCTTAGTTGAAACACCGCTTGCTAATTCATAAATTAAATATGAATTCATCCAATGTTTGTACTCGGAATACAAATCTGTAGCATTAAGGTTCAACGGTAATGGAGACGTCAAATTATTTGCCATCTTCTGTTACGCTTATTTAATTATTATTTTTTTAATCCTCGTCGCCAAATATGTTGTGTTGTTTATCTTTTATAAACTACAACTTATATATTTATTATTTAATTATAATTATTTATTTATCACACACATTTAAATTTAGTAAAGATTAATTATATATTTACAAAACACAGTCAGTGTATTGTTCTTAATTCCATTTTCTTAAATTCACATCACTTATATATTTCACACTATTCTACAGGTATCAAAAACGTTTCACTTCCTTAAGTGTTGCCCATGAGTGTAGCAACATGTAGCAGATTTGTATCCCCATAGTTGGCAGCATATTGGTCCCGTGTTAGAACGCATTTCTATATTTATAGGTATTTTAAATGGTTTATTTAACTTGTTTCCACGTATATCTGTCCACAAATATCGTATTCAATTTTCAATATACGTACAGAGCGCCGTCGAGGTGAATCGGATATTTTCTGTATTTCCTCTCGGAAACTTCACGGCCAGCTCTAACGTTCCGTAGCCTCGCTCAACTCAGCTTACAATTTGAAATGGGGAAAATAAAATTCAGGCAAAAAGTTTCTTTTAAATCAGGTTTTGTAAGCTTTCGAGCAAATGTTCTGTTCTTCAACGGGCAAATACTTTATGTACAATATCGAGATCTTTAAATAAAAATAATTGAAAAAAAAAGTGATTGGCATGTGCGGGCGTGCATTAGACTGTTGACAGCTAAAGTAATAGATATTATCAAAATTCTAAACTATTATAGACGCGTATGATTGAAAATAAACAATTTCTACTGTCCTTACTGCAATGAAAAAATTAATGGGAGGGCCTGGCTCATCAGTGGTGAACCCTCCCAGCGGTTTCGCCAGTTTGATCTAGGTCCATTAATTTTTCCATAGAAATTATTTATTTTTAAAAAGAATCATACGCGTCTATAATAGTTTCGAATTTTGATAACAGATGGCGCGTTAATGCATCATAATAGATATTATAATGGGATGAAGCATACAAACATACTACAATTATATTTGTCAGGGATGTAGTGGGAGGTTCCTATTGATACTATTTATTACAATACAAGTTTATATCAAATTTGAGACTTCTGAGAGAATGGTCCACTTTCTATATTTTTCTTTCAAATTTTGTGATCAATTTTTAATACACCACGTAGAAGTCTGGTACTTTATAGATTAGTTCAATCCTAATAACATTGCAAGTTTACAATTTTTTTTATTTCAATGTGGCCGAGGTGGTTTTGGATAAAGCCTAGAGAATTTGTATATTTCCCTTTAAACAAGTAAAATAGGCGCAGCCGTTTCTCTGGCGTAATAAGTAGCTGGCGTTTCATAAAGTCGGGCTTGTCCTTGTCGGGAATGGACTATTTTTTTTTTTAATAAAAAACATTTTGAATTATTTTTTATTATTACTGTAAATTCCTCCTTCCATCGTAGCAATCAGCATGACCAGACCTAGCCAGCTGCAAGTTTTCCCGTTAAGTGACCTCCCAGAGATGCCATACTTGCCGTGACCTCCGGAAATTTTCCCAATTCTACGAAATGAGGCATTGACATAAACAAGACCTGTTATCCTGGGAAGTAAAATATTGTTTCAAGTTTTGCTGCCAAGGATCAGTTACCCTCTCGAACTCGGTACAGATGCCAACGGCGTTTGGGATGATCTTGGCGGTGCATTCCTTCGTCAGCTGGACCACGTCCTTCACGGGGATCAGGATCTGCGCACACCTCTCTGTTTGTCATTTCGGTCATATGGGAACTCTAATTGTACATAGCATATATTTTATTGTATTTTTTATTTTCTTTTTTTTATTATTATTTTTTTTAAATCTACTTGAATAGTGCGGACAGTGCACTTTTGTCTATATTTTGACGGAGTGTCAATAAAACTATGTTATTTGTCTTTGTCTCCCTTTAAAATGCATTCAAATAATGCATTAAAGGGAGAGGTGTCCTTTTTGATACATGAAAATACGATTCTCCCTCAATTTGACATTGAATTCCGGGGTAGTCCTACCTCTTCACTAGCGTAAACACTATTTGGCAGTCTCAGCCGTTAACTTCCCCCGTAGAATGTTATGTCCCTTTACTGATGAGGGCCATAGCCTGAAACCAAGGTATACAGGTTGGTGGCTTTTGTCTGAATTTATCAGAACTGGTGTTGTGGCCTATACACCAGTCTACACGCTTAACTTCCCCCGTAGGATGTTATGTCCCTGTACTGATGAGGGCCATAGCCTGAAACCAAGGTATACTGGTTGGTGGCTTTTGTCTGAATTTATCAGAACTGGTGTTGTGGCCTATACACCAGTCTACACGCTTAACTTCCCCCGTAGGATGTTATGTCCCTGTACTGATGAGGGCCATAGCCTGAAACCATGGTGTACAGGTTGTGTCTGAATTTATCAGAACTGGTGTTGTGGTCTATACACCAGTCTACACGCTTAACTTCCCCCGTAGGATGTTATGTCCCTGTACTGATGAGGGCCATAGCCTGAAACCATGGTGTACAGGTTGTGTCTGAATTTATCAGAACTGGTGTTGTGGCCTATACACCAGTCTACACGCTTAACTTCCCCCGTAGGATGTTATGTCCCTGTACTGATGAGGGCCATAGCCTGAAACCAAGGTATACTGGTTGGTGGCTTTTGTCTGAATTTATCAGAACTGGTGTTGTGGCCTATACACCAGTCTACACGCTTAACTTCCCCCGTAGGATGTTATGTCCCTGTACTGATGAGGGCCATAGCCTGAAACCATGGTATACAGGTTGTGTCTGAATTTATATAAACTGGTGTTGTGGTCTATACACCAGTCTGAATCTACACGCTTTGAGAATATCGAGAAATTGTTTTGATACATTTTTAAAGGGAAAGGTTTACCTTTTATTACATGAATACTTCCTCTGGCCATTTTACGCTATATTTTAAAATTTTCATATTTGATTTCGTAGTTAAAGAAAGAGTTCATGTCCACGTGTACCACACATATATATATACCCAATATGTACCACATATATATATATACCCAATATGTACCACATATATATACCCAATATGTACCACATATATATATACCCAATATGTACCACATATATATATATACCCAATATGTACCACATATATATATACCCAATATGTACCACATATATATATACCCAATATGTACCAAAAGAGGCACCTCTCAGTTTAATTATGCATCAGAACGATGGCACTGTGCATCACCCGAGTAAAATAACTTGGCTAGTGATGATAAATAATGAGCCACAATACCAGTTTCGGCAAATTCAGTCAAAAACCCAACAACCTTTATACCATGGTTTATGGCTTTAGCCCTCATCAATACAGGGGCGGCTTCGACTTCATATCTTTCTAAGAGAGGAGTTAAGGAATCGGTCAAATTTACCAAACAGCTGTTTAAGCTGGTGAAATGACAAGGGCCAATTTCAGCAAATCAAATATATATGTAAAACAACATTTAAAAATTATCCCGGATGAGTTTCTTTTAAACGAAAAATCGAAATTTTCAAATGTCGTTTTACAATCATAAGCCGCAGTATATTGTATAACTAATATATATGTACTTAATAGAGACGCACCTTTCCCTTTAATAACGATATATATGTTCAGATAGACCTGTCTTAGGAAGCCGTTACATGGACAAAAACCCCGGATAACAACCCATGTTACTGCAGACACTTGCAGGAATTACGACAAAACGCTAAAGACCTAATTCCTTTTTTACTATGTCGTCATGTCGTCCTCTCAGATAACAGACGATACTAGCCCGCTGTGTCATCCGAGTTTGTCCAATTTTATGATAAACAAACTGGGATTGGTTTTGATTTTCGTTAATGAGAGCGCTATGGATTGCTGATAAAAACCAATCAATCGTTAATCCGGAATCGATTGGAGATCAATACAGAAAAAAAAAACATTCAAAATTCCTCCCTAACTGTGTGTATAATCCACCACTCAGCATTAATCAAATATGGGCAATTTGAAGGAAACAACATTATGGAACAAATTGCGAAATGGGATTTTGCAATCGGACTCCTGACCTTCCCAACTTTGTTCCAAACTTTCGAATTCATTTCGATTTTTCCAGCTGTCCGATGTCTAGCCATAGATCGGCTGTCCTGTGTGTCTCAGCCGTCGTGTTTCTAAGGACCAAGACAGCCTTCTTTAGAACTTTGATTTTCTGAAACTGCTGCCGGGGTGGTATCGTTGTTGTAAACGACTGGAGTATTGAAGAATAGCGGATTTTAATCATTCGATAAACCGTACAATGTTGTGGACTAAATTGTAAAACTTGCATCAAGATGAGAATTTTGGATGGCGTCTGGAATATCTTGGAAAGTGCCGTAACGTGAGTTGGATGGCGACGGACCGGAAGGCCATGTCGCATCTGAGGTTTGAATTTAAAAGCCACACATTGTGTTATTGTTGGACACCTGCGCCGCCACTCAAGTATAACACGTGACCGGAAGGATGACGTTGGCCCCCCCCCTTCTTCAACTGACTGTAAAAAGTTTAGCCTAACGACGCTGTTGTTTGTTTACCTTCTACGGAGGATGTAACCTCTTTGTTTCCTCTCTTTCCCTTTTTAATCTTTATATAACCTATGCTTTAATAAATTAGTTTGTGCAAGGCTCTTGTCCTAAGTGTAACCAAGTACCTTGTCTACACCCCTACAAGAGTTATTTATCTATTTAGAAGTTCTAGATAAATGTTGTTATGTATGAGAGACGGTGAAGGAACTCACCCGAGTCTTGTGGCCGAAGATGTTGGAGTAGAAGGCGAAGAAGTTCTCCGTGACGTAGAGATGACCTTGGAGCAAGATGTCCGCCAGCAGGGCGCAGGAGTAGTCTGAGCACAGGTCAGCCTCGAGCACACACATCCAGCAAAAGAATACCATAGGTTTACAGCTAGTGCTCCCACTATGCCACAAGAATAACATGGGTCCACAGTCGTCTCCAGCACAAAGCAAGCAAAGAATAACCTGGGTTCATAGCCCCCGCTAGCGCATCCATTAAAGCACAAGAATAGAACGAGTCCACAGTCTGTTTTAGTGTTTCCACTAAGGCACAATTATAACATGAGCTCCAGATCGTGTCTAGTGCATCCAGTAGATTCACGATCTGCCTTTGTGCTTCCACCAAGGCACAAGATAATAATATGGACCCATAGTCTGTACGTCATATCTACCAAGAAACAAGATAATAACATGAACCCACAGTCTACACGACATATACACCAAAGAACAAGAGAATAACATGGGCCTGCAGTCTGCACGCATATCCACTAAGAACAAGAATAACATGGGTCCACAGTCTACACGGCAAATCCACCAAGGAGCAAGAATGTACAGGCTGATTTACCGTTCCCCCAAAAAAAGCATAAGAATGACATGGTCATGAAATCGACATTATCCCCTCCAAAAACACAGGAATAACATGGGCTAACATCTGACGCTAGCAAGCCACGATGCTCTAAAGTTTCCAACACGGTACAGGACTATCAGCATGCTATAGAAGAATTATCAACGACTAATCGGACAACACTACCGTACCTATTGCATAATTTGAAATAGAGTAGGGCGGAAGTTGTCGACGTGACAAGTGACCATTAAAAGTACCGCCTGCACTGTCTGGAAGTTTTCCAAGCCGGGAGGTTAAGTCGATAATCCGCCGTGTGGGACACCCAAACTTCCCAGAGGTTTGAATCAAGATTGGCCTCCCCATTATTCTCTTAAACAGGAATTTGTTGCGTGCATTGAAATAACGATGTGTTCGACCGTCTTGTCTTATTTTTCCACAAGGAAGTCTTTATTGCTCGGTTGGAAAAATGTTTATAATGCTTAATGGGGGGATGAGGATAGATGCCCTCTGAACTGCCTTCCTAACCTCCCACGCCACATCCTGTGAAGGAAGAAGCACACCAGGATTTATCCTCTAACGGTAAATTGCTTTATAATGAATATTCCTTCCTGATTTTACACTTTGAGTTAACCAATAAGGAATCAAGGGTTTCTTATTTCTTTTATTTCTCGAAATTGCAGGTTAACATGTCCTTCAACACAGAGATCCTGAAGTTCAACTTAAGTTGTTTGTTTGCTGTCAGCGGTGAGACTCTTGTTTCTGACGGTTTGTCGCCACTGTCGCCTGCGTGTCGCTAGGGGAGAATTCTGTTCTGGTGAGTAGCCAATAGGAATAATGAAATTGATGATCCAATGGACTCACAGTTGACGATGGCCTCGTTGGGATGGACCGCGGGGAAGCGGCGGTGGAAGAGGACGTTGTGGCGGCGCGAGGGCGGGCGAGGGGGTGGCACCATGGCCGCCGGGTCCTGCTCGGACATACCGCTGGAGTTGTGTCAACTTATATCTCACACAAACATATTTATCAATTTAGATGCATTTATATATATTAATTATTTTGTAAAGAAAAAAATAGCTCTGTCCATGAGGCAAAATAAGGGACACCTGCTCCCTGGGACATCTCCTGTCAAGATCAGAGAATCTCCCTTCACTCGGGAACATTTGTTGTGATGCTCTGTCAGGTCTCAGTCGACATGTGATTGAAAGTTTGGCGTTTCGGAAATAAAACTGAAGAATAACGTTGTGTTCAAACAACGTAGTTGGTCAGCATCGGTCTTTTCCTCGAATCCCAGCCCTGTCCTCACCTGGTGTAGCTGAGCTGTGGTGGAACATATCTATTTACACAATTCGAGCTACTAGATGGTATACGTTCTTGGACAGGAGAATGGCGTAACTTCACCGATAGCGTCTACACCATTGGGAGATGTGTCTACACCGATGGAAGGTTTGGCTGTCGAAGGCTATACGGTGACAAAACCACAACACCAGCTTTGGAAAATTCAGAACGCTCACCTGGACACCTTGCTATGACCCTCGTCAATCGGCTGGGGGCTTAGATTTCATGAGCTCCGCGAGTTATTTATGAAATACTCAAAATTTGTCAATGTTTAGACTAAAGCCGTAGTATCCAGTTGAGAGTCTTGAATTTGCCTAAGCTATTGTTGTGTCTGTCACCGACCCGAGTCCGTAGAGACCAGAAGAGGTCGCCTTTATTAAGATCGATATCCTCCCTGAAAACTTTCCATCTCGTAATTTTTATTTCAGGAAATTGATAAATCCATAATGCCATGTCTGGTATATACCGCCTGTGCAAACACCACTTCCCAAAATTGCCAAATTTACATAAACCCCCGTTACATAATGACCGGCCTGCGTGACGACGAATTTAAAACCAGACGTAGAAATCAATGGGGTGGGTGTACAAATCAAGGTTGTCGGGGTGGCACACATCTGGCACCACGAGCTATGCAAATTGATTGGTTATTGATTGTACGGCGTCTTCCACAACACCGCCGACATAATGACTTTTTAGCGGATTGGAGGGAAAAACATATTTAAAACACCCAATATGTAATCACTATTTCCTCACCAATTATTTTATTCTACTTTTTTTTTGCTTATCCCTAGTACACGTGGTACAGGCCATGATAATCATGGTGGGTAGTTAGCGACTGCTTTTACTGTAAGTGCACCACATGTCTACACATGTGAAAAGCAGTTCGACTTTGCACTTACTAATGCCAGAGCCCCGTTTGGTTACTTGCACTCGCTGGTGGGGTTGGACTTTTGCAAGAATCGGGGGGCCATTGGAGCATTTTTTTTCTTTAAACAGAAAAAAGTGTCCAATGCGGGAATCGAACCCGGGTCCTAGTGGTCGAAAACCAAACGGTTTAACCAGCCTTCCACCGACCCCTATTCTACTTTTTAAAAGTTTTATAGAAAGTATGTTTTTCTAGAACTAGGCCAAACGTAAGGTTAGCTCTGGTCTATACGATAGACTTATAGATTTCATATTCACTCATGGACAAAACTTAAGGAAGTTTCGTATTTTGATATCGTCAGTTTTCTCGAAAGAGACAGAATTGTTCACCCTTGGTTATCTCGTGTGTCTTCAATAAAGGTCACTGTAATATCTTTCAGAGTTACTGTCTGAATACCGATATACATCCTAAAAGGCACAACTTCTTTAAGTTTTGTGTCCATGAGTGCATTTCTGAATAAGAAATATATATCCTAAAATGCGTAGAATAAAAGAATTCGATAATATATAAGGAGTTTGGAAATGCGAGTTTTATAAGAAAGAAAGAAATATTTTGCCTGCGTGTAAATATAGCTAACTGGCCCTAACTGCTATCTGTGAGCAGCTTGTGTTTGCTGGGAACTATATTTTATCTCAATCCTGGAGAATTTCTGTCCCTTTACGTGACGTGAGTCTGATAATGGGAGTCATTCTCCTGTCAGAACGGTCGATTATCTCATTACCATTCACATTGCTCTATTTACATATGTCGTGTGATACTGACACCACATGTGCAAATTCATCAATATGTACCGGGAAAAAAACAATGATTCCTAAGAAGAAGAAATACTCCCTACTGTACCTATCTGATATCAGAACATATTCTCTGATTAACTGAATTTCTGGATGCTTAAGGAAATAATGTTTTAAAAAGTCAACTTTTCTTGTTTAGCAATGTCATTATATTGTGTCCTTGCATTAACCCCATGTGCAATATCCCAGAACTCGCTCAATTCATTATAAAATATATTTGTTGCCACGGTGAAGTTTGCATATGTAGTTCTGGCCCATTGCTACAAAGGCATAGTGGCATAGGCGCAGGAAAGTTTAGAATCGGATTACTGAGGTTGTCGTAGAGATCGCCAGTGGCGCCGAAGAGAAACATTTCCCCTCTAGAAGTTGATTGGCCTCAACGCCCATAACGAGATGGGCACGCCCTCTTGACGTAAAAACCCGAATTACTTTTTTTATTAAGAGCCTTCTAAAAATAGAAACCACTAAAATAAGATTCCTTTTCTGAATGTGTCAAAGATAAAAATCGCTGATATCAGGAAAAAGCTCTTTTTCTGACTACCGCCGCGAGAAAAAGTTTCAATTCCCAAGAAGTGATTCAGACGAGCAGGTAATAGATGTTGACCTCTACATAGTCTGTGAGCTGGCAAATATATCTACTTATATATTTGCCTTATTCTGTCTGTTTGTCTGAAGCTCACGGATAGAATGCGCGCCCATTGGCTGCCAGCAAACACGTGACCTCCCTGCCCGCCCCCCTCTAGACAACCCTGTTATCAGCTGTGTGATACATACACCTGTCTATAGCGGCCATTCTAGACAACCCTGTTATCAGCAGTGTGTTACATCCACCTGTCTATACAGCCCACCCTGTCTATAGCGGTCACCTTAGACAACCCTGTTATCAGCTGTGTGATACATACACCTGTCAATACAGACCACCCTGTCTATAGCGACCACTCTAGACAACCCTGTTATCAGCTGTGTGATACATCCACCTGTCTATACAGACCACCCTGTCTACAGCGGCCACTCTAGGCAACCCTATTATCAGCTGTGTGATACATCCACCTGTCTACACAGACCACCCTGTCTATAGCGGCCACTCTGGGCAACCCTGTTATCAGCTGTGTGATACATCCACCTGTCTACACAGACCACCCTGTCTATAGCGGCCACTCTGGGCAACCCTGTTATCAGCTGTGTGATACATCCACCTGTCTATACAGACCACCCTGTCTATAGCGGCCACTCTGGGCAACCCTGTTATCAGCTGTGTGATACATCCACCTGTCTATACAGACCACCCTGTCTATAGCGGCCACACTGGGCAACCCTGTTATCAGCTGTGTGATACATCCACCTGTCTACACAGACCACCCTGTCTATAGCGGCCACTCTAGGCAACCCTGTTATCAGCTGTGTGATACATCCACCTGTCTATACAGACCACCCTGTCTATAGCGGTCACTTTAGGCAACCCTGTTATCATCAGTGTGTTACATTCACCTGTCTATACAGACCACCCTGTCTATAGCGGCCACTCTAGGCAACCCTGTTGTCAGCTGTGTGATACATCCACCTGTCTACACAGACCACCCTGTCTATAGCGGACACTCTAGGCAACCCTGTTATCAGCTGTGTGATACATCCACCTGTCTATACAGACCACCCTGTCTATAGCGGTCACTCTAGACAACCCTGTTATCAGCTGTGTGATACATCCACCTGTCTACACAGACCACCCTGTCTATAGCGGCCACTCTAGGCAACCCTGTTATCAGCTGTGTGATACATCCACCTGTCTATACAGACCACCCTGTCTATAGCGGTCACTTTAGGCAACCCTGTTATCATCAGTGTGTTACATTCACCTGTCTATACAGACCACCCTGTCTATAGCGGCCACTCTAGGCAACCCTGTTGTCAGCTGTGTGATACATCCACCTGTCTACACAGACCACCCTGTCTATAGCGGACACTCTAGGCAACCCTGTTATCAGCTGTGTGATACATCCACCTGTCTACACAGACCACCCTGTCTATAGCGACCACTCTAGACAACCCTGTTATCAGCTGTGTGATGCATCCACCTGTCTATACAGACTACCCTGTCTATAGCGACCACTCTAGACAACCCTGTTATCAGCTGTGTGATACATCCACCTGTCTATACAGACCACCCTGTCTATAGCGACCACTCTAGACAACCCTGTTATCAGCTGTGTGATACATCCACCTGTCTATACAGACCACCCTGTCAATAGCGACCACCACCCTGTCTATAGCGACCACTCTAGACAACCCTGTTATCAGCTGTGTGATACATCCACCTGTCTATACAGATCACCCTGTCAATAGCGACCACCACCCTGTCTATAGCGACCACTCTAGACAACCCTGTTATCAGCTGTGTGATACATCCACCTGTCTATACAGACCACCCTGTCAATAGCGACCACCCAAGACAACGTTTTTAAAATATATTCGCACTCGGGTAAACCCCGGGCGTTGCCCGGGCCATTCGTCTAGTTTTAAAATATTTGACCATTTGTTGTTTTAGATCGGACACTCTCTGGATGTTTACCAGGGTACATGCGAGTCCACCAATCTGACAAAATACGTTGTAACGACAATGTGTCGTGTGAATGCCTTACATTAATAGCCTACAACCGATATGTCAATATATATGAGGTACCTCTCCCTTTAAATATTCATCAAAACAAAACCTTTTTATCACCCAAGTACAAAAGGTAAAGGAGTTGTTAAAGAATAAGCTACAAAAAAAAAGTTAGTAAGTTTTCATAAACAAATTGTTTTGATGCATATTTAAAGGGAGAGGTGAACTTTTTGTATATGGAAATCACCCTCCCGCAACGTTATGTTATAAAGTATTGTATAAATGTTACTGAGCCAACAACATGGAGTTACATAACCAGGAAATTCCCTTCCATTCAATCCTGCTGTATCCCCTGAACCTTTCCTTCTCTACTTTAAACATTTTCAAACACAGATAGTAAAATTAGATAATAAAAGTCATATATTGGATTTAATAAAATATTTATTTGCCAATATTTCAGTTGGCTGAACGCCAAACCTTTATCAAGGCATTACATTTTTGTATACACAAACTCAGCTCCGCATTGTGTTATAATATCACAGTTGAAATCATTTTAAAAATACAAAGTAGGTGGGGGAAATTGTGCAAACAAAAATATTTAAAAAGTTACAATCAGAGTAAGTTAAATATCTTAAAATATTAAAGGGGGAAAATATAATGAGGTCTATCCTTTATTTTAAAATATTTGTATTAAGAACATAAAATATAATTCATCAATAAATCATTAAGAGATCATCAAAAAGATAGTAAAATGTTTCCTAGAAGTATGAAATAATAATACAAGTAGTCACGAAGTACAAGAGTTATTCAATAGTAGTCAAGAAGTGAGCCAAAAGTAAACAACAAATTTACAAAAAGCAGAAAAGAAGTTTAAAAGAGACAAGTTTACAAGAAGTAAACAAGAATTATATTGAAAAAAAATAAACAGATGAAGTATATAGCAGATGACTCGGAACATGTTTTATAATTTCAGACGTAGTAATTAAATAGAAATAACCGGAGGAGGTTGGTCCCCTGTCATGGAGGATTGCAAGGCGCCATCTTTCTATTCTTGGTGCAGTTAACAATTGAATTGGGTTCTCTCTTTTCCCCCGTCGTCTCTCAGCCAATGTCTGAACTCTCTTCCCAACAGACTTCCAACCACACGACTCGGGCTCCTGGACTCGGGCTCCTGTATTCGGGCTCCTAGACTCAGGCCCCTAAACTCGGGCTCCTGTTTCGGGCTCCTAGACTCAGGCCCTTAAACTCGAGCTCCTGTACTCGGGCTCCTAGACTCAGGCCCCTAAACTCGGGCTCCTGTACTCAGGCTCCTAGACTCAGGCCCTTAAACTCGAGCTCCTGTACTCGGGCTCCTAGACTCAGGCCCCTAAACTCGGGCTCCTGTACTTAGGCTCCTAGACTCGGGCCCCTAAACTCGGGCTCCTGGACTCGGGGTCCTGAACTCGGGCTCCTGTACTCGGGCTCCTAGACTCAGGCCCCTAAACTCGGGCTCCTGGACTCGGGCCCCTAAACTCGGGCTCCTGTACTCGGGCTCCAAGACTCAGGCCCCTAAACTCGGGCTCCTGTACTCAGGCTCCTAGACTCGGGCCCCTAAACTCGGGCTCCTGGACTCGGGGTCCTGAACTCGGGCTCCTGTACTCGGGCTCCTAGACTCAGGCCCCTAAACTCGGGCTCCTAGACTCAGGCCCCTAAACTCGGGCTCCTGGATTCGGGGTCCTGAACTCGGGCTCCTGTACTCGGGCTCCTAGACTCAGGCCCCTAAACTCGGGCTCCTGTACTCAGGCTCCTAGACTCGGGCCCCTAAACTCGGGCTCCTGGACTCGGGGTCCTGAACTCGGGCTCCTGTACTCAGGCTTCTAGACTCGGGCCCCTAAACTCGGGCTCCTGGACTCGGGGTCCTGAACTCGGGCTCCTGTACTCGGGCTCCTAGACTCGGGCCCCTAAACTCGGGCTCCTAGACTCAGGCCCCTAAACTCGGGCTCCTGGACTCGGGGTCCTGAACTCGGGCTCCTGTACTCGGGCTCCTAGACTCAGGCCCCTAAACTCGGGCTCCTGTACTCAGGCTCCTAGACTCGGGCCCCTAAACTCGGGCTCCTGGACTCGGGGTCCTGAACTCGGGCTCCTGTACTCAGGCTTCTAGACTCGGGCCCCTAAACTCGGGCTCCTGGACTCGGGGTCCTGAACTCGGGCTCCTGTACTCGGGCTCCTAGACTCGGGCCCCTAAACTCGGGCTCCTAGACTCAGGCCCCTAAACTCGGACTCCTGGACTCGGGCTCCTGAACTCGGGCTCCATCCCGGAAGCGAGCTGTCGTGCAGAGAACCATCCAAGATCCCGGAGGAGAAAGTTCGATAAGCGGTGACCTACTTTGTCGGCGCAGGACATCTGCAGCTTTGTACGACATCTGCAGCTTTATACGACATCTGCAGCTTTGTAAGTTATATGCAGCTTTGTACGACATCTGCAGCTTTGTAAGTTATATGCAGCTTTGTACGACATTTGCAGCTTTGTACGACATCTGCAGCTTTGTAAGTTATATGCAGCTTTGTACGACATCTTCAGCTTTGTAAGCTATATGCAGCTTTGTACGACATCTGCAGCTTTGTACGACATCTGCAGCTTTGTAAGTTATATGCAACTTTGTACAACATCTGCAGCTTTGTAAGTTATATGCAGCTTTGTACGACATCTGCAGCTTTGTAAGTGATATGCAACTTTGTACGACATCTGCAGCTTTGTACGACATCTGCAGCTTTGTAAGTTATATGCAGCTTTGTACGACATCTGCAGCTTTGTAAGTTATATGCAGCTTTGTACGACATTTGCAGCTTTGTACGACATCTGCAGCTTTGTAAGTTATATGCAGCTTTGTACGACATCTGCAGCTTTGTAAGTTATATGCAGCTTTGTACGACATCTGCAGCTTTGTACGACATCTACAGCTTTGTAAGTTATATGCAACTTTGTACAACATCTGCAGCTTTGTAAGTTATATGCAGCTTTGTACGACATCTGCAGCTTTGTAAGTGATATGCAACTTTGTACGACATCTGCAACTTTGTACGACATCTGCAGCTTTGTACGACATCTGCAGCTTTGTACGACATCTGCAGCTTTGTACGACATCTGCAACTTTGTACGACATCTGCAGCTTTGTAAGTTATATGCAGCTTTATACGACATCTGCAGCTTTGTACGACATCTGCAGCTTTGTAAGTTATATGCAACTTTGTACGACATCTGCAGCTTTGTAAGTTATATGCAACTTTGTACGACATCTGCAACTTTGTACGACATCTGCAACTTTGTACGACATCTGCAACTTTGTACGACATCTGCAACTTTGTAAGTTATATGCAGCTTTATACGACATCTGCAGCTTTGTACGACATCTGCAGCTTTGTAAGTTATATGCAACTTTGTACGACATCTGCAGCTTTGTAAGTTATATGCAACTTTGTACGACATCTGCAACTTTGTACGACATCTGCAGCTTTGTACGACATCTGCAGCTTTGTACGACATCTGCAGCTTTGTACGACATTTGCAGCTTTGTACGACATCTGCAGCTTTGTAAGTTATATGCAGCTTTGTACGACATCTGCAGCTTTGTAAGTTATATGCAGCTTTGTACGACATCTGCAGCTTTGTACGACATCTACAGCTTTGTAAGTTATATGCAACTTTGTACAACATCTGCAGCTTTGTAAGTTATATGCAGCTTTGTACGACATCTGCAGCTTTGTAAGTGATATGCAACTTTGTACAACATCTGCAACTTTGTACGACATCTGCAGCTTTGTACGACATCTGCAGCTTTGTACGACATCTGCAGCTTTGTACGACATCTGCAACTTTGTACGACATCTGCAGCTTTGTAAGTTATATGCAGCTTTATACGACATCTGCAGCTTTGTACGACATCTGCAGCTTTGTAAGTTATATGCAACTTTGTACGACATCTGCAGCTTTGTAAGTTATATGCAGCTTTGTACGACATCTGCAGCTTTGTAAGTTATATGCAACTTTGTACGACATCTGCAACTTTGTACGACATCTGCAACTTTGTACGACATCTGCAACTTTGTACGACATCTGCAGCTTTGTACGACATCTGCAGCTTTGTACGACATATGCAGCTTTGTATGATATATGCAACTTTGTACGACATCTGCAGCTTTGTACGACATCTGCAGCTTTGTAAGTTATATGCAGCTTTATACGACATCTGCAGCTTTGTACGACATCTGCAGCTTTGTACGACATCTGCAGCTTTGTAAGTTATATGCAGCTTTATACGACATCTGCAGCTTTATACGACATCTGCAGCTTTGTAAGTTATATGCAACTTTGTACGACATCTGCAGCTTTGTACGACATCTTCAGCTTTGTAAGTTATATGCAGCTTTGTACGAAATCTGCAGCTTTGTAAGTTATATGCAACTTTGTACGACATCTGCAGCTTTGTACGACATCTTCAGCTTTGTAAGTTATATGCAGCTTTGTACGACATCTGCAGCTTTGTACGACATCTGCAGCTTTGTAAGTTATATGCAACTTTGTTCGACATCTGCAGCTTTTTACGACATATGCAGCTTTGTACGTTATATGCAGCTTTGTACGACATATGCAGCTTTGTACGACATCTGAAGCTTTGTACGACATATGCAGCTTTGTTCGACATCTGAAGCTTTGTACGACATATGCAGCTTTGTATGATATATGCAGCTTTGAAGGACATCTGCAACTTTCAGGACGAAGACAGCCTTCATCTGAGAGTCTCAGTAAGCGCGCTCGGTGTCATCATCATTGTGCGAAGACCCGAGAGACATGTCAATCAATTCCACATCAGTCCAAGTTGTAAATCCGCCATAATTTCATCTAACTAAATGTCCAGTCCATCCTGAGAAATGGCGCTTGAAATTAATCCTTTTATTAAATATACACTCATAAACAAAACTTGAGGAAGTGAAAAGTATTTAATGTCATGAGCGTTCGTTTTTTTTTTTTCTTGAAGGAGACGGAGGCAATTTTGTCCACATGTTTATCTCGTGTGTCTTCAATAAAAGTCCCTGTGATATCTTTCAGAGTTATTGTCTGAATCCCAATATACAAGCTGAAAGATACAACTTCCTTAAGTTTTGTCCATGAATCTTATTTCCTTTGACATTATGCAAATTGAAGTGACGTAAGCGAACACTCTCTAAGCTCACGGCAACATGTTCCCTATGGGAGAAAAATGGATTCTAAAATATAATCTAAAAGACGGACTTGCTCAAAATTGTTTTCTTAATTTTTTTTATTTTTTATTTATTTTTTATATATTAAAAATATTTTACACGACTATAGAAGGCTTTTAAATATGGCTTTCGAATTTTAAAAAAGGACCAAAATTATATTAATGCCATCATCCATGATTCAGTTCTTATTCACCTATACACCTGTTCTTGGCGAGCTTGGTACGCAGTCGATGTAAACAACAAACATGGCGGCCAACAACGTGTCTGCTGCCAAGGTTGAAGAACATCTGCCGTGGGCGTTATGCAGCCTCCTGGTCGATGCGCCGTTTAAAATTAGATAACCAAATGTCAGGGTTCCTCTCTGTGTGTAGACGGGCTGTAGATACGCCGTTTAAAATTAGATAACCAAATGTCAGGGTTCCTCTCTGTGGGTAGATGGGCTGTAGATACGCCGTTTAAAATTAGATAACCAAATGTCAGGGATCCTCTCTGTGTGTAGACGGGCTGTAGATACGCCGTTTAAAATTAGATAACCAAATGTCAGGGTTCCTCTCTGTGTGTATACGGGCTGTAGATACGCCGTTTAAAATTAGATAACCAAATGTCAGGGTTCCTTTCTGTGTGTAGACGGGCTGTAGATACGCCGTTTAAAATTAGATAACCAAATGTCAGGGTCCTTTCTGTGTGTAGACGGGCTGTAGATACGCCGTTTAAAATTAGATAACCGAATGTCAGGGTTCCTCTGTATGTAGACGGGCTGTAGATACGCCGTTTAAAATTAGATAACCAAATGTCAGGGTTCCTCTCTGTGTGTAGACAGGCTGTAGATACGCCGTTTAAAATTAGATAACCAAATGTCAGGGTTCCTCTCTGTATGTAGACGGGTTGCAGATACGCCGTTTAAAATTAGATAACCAAATGTCAGGGTTCCTCTCTGTGTGTAGACGGGCTGTAGATACGCCGTTTAAAATTAGATAACCAAATGTCAGGGTTCCTCTGTATGTAGACGGGCTGTAGATACGCCGTTTAAAATTAGATAACCAAATGTCAGGGTTCCTCTCTGTATGTAGACGGGTTGTAGATACGCCGTTTAAAATTAGATAACCAAATGTCAGGGTTCCTCTCTGTGTGTAGGCGGGCTGTAGATACGCCGTTTAAAATTAGATAACCAAATGTCAGGGTTCCTCTCTGTATGTAGACGTGCTGTAGATACGCCGTTTAAAATTAGATTTAAAATGTCAGGGTTCCTCTCTGTGTGTAGACGGGCTGTAGATACGCCGTTTAAAATTAGATAACCAAATGCCAGGGTTCCTCTCTGTGTGTAGACGGGCTGTAGATACGCCGTTTAAAATTGGATAACCCAATGTCAGGGTCCTCTCTGTATGTAGACGGGCTGTTGATACGCCGTTTAAAATTGGATAATCGAATGTCAGGGTTCCTCTCTGTATGTAGACGGGCTGTAGATACGCCGTTTAAAATTAGATAACCAAATGTCAGGGTTCCTCTCTGTGTGTAGACGGGCTGTAGATACGCTGTTTAAAATTAGATAACCAAATGTCAGGGTTCCTCTGTATGTAGACGGGCTGTAGATACGCCGTTTAAAATCAGATAACCGAATGTCAGGGTTCCTCTCTGTGTGTAGACGGGCTGTAGATACGCCGTTTAAAATTAGATAACCAAATGTCAGGGTCCTTTCTGTATGTAGACGGGCTGTAGATACGCCGTTCAAAATCAGATAACCGAATGTCAGGGTTCCTCTCTGTGTGTAGACGGGCTGTAGATACGCTGTTTAAAATTAGATAACCAAATGTCAGGGTTCCTTTCTGTATGTAGACGGGCTGTAGATACGCTGTTTAAAATTAGATAACCAAATGTCAGGGTTCCTTTCTGTATGTAGACGGGCTGTAGATACGCCGTTTAAAATTAGATAACCGAATGTCAGGGTTTCTTTCTGTATGTAGACGGGCTGTAGATACGCCGTTTAAAATTAGATAACCAAATGTCAGGGTCCTTTCTGTATGTAGACGGGTTGTAGATACGCCGTTTGAAATTAGATAACCAAATGTCAGGGTTCCTCTGTGTGTAGACGGGCTGTAGATACGCCGTTTAAAATTAGATAACCAAATGTCAGGGTTCCTCTCTGTGTGTAGGCGGGCTGTAGATACGCCGTTTAAAATTAGATAACCAAATGTCAGGGTTCCTCTGTATGTAGACGGGCTGTAGATACGCCGTTTAAAATTAGATAACCAAATGTCAGGGTTCCTCTGTATGTAGACGGGCTGTAGTTACGCCGTTTAAAATTAGATAACCAAATGTCAGGGTTCCTCTGTGTGTAGACGGGCTGTAGATACGCCGTTTAAAATTAGATAACCGAATGTCAGGGTTCCTCTGTATGTAGACGGGCTGTAGTTACGCCGTTTAAAATTAGATAACCAAATGTCAGGGTTCCTCTGTGTGTAGACGGGCTGTAGATACGCCGTTTGAAATTAGATAACCAAATGTCAGGGTTCCTCTCTGTATGTAGACGGGCTGTAGTTACGCCGTTTAAAATTAGATAACCAAATGTCAGGGTTCCTCTGTGTGTAGACGGGCTGTAGATACGCCGTTTAAAATTCTAAATAGTCTAGTAAATTAAATTGGCGAAACCGCTGGGATGGTTTACCACTGATGAGCCAGGCCCTCCCATTATTTTTATCATTGTAGTAAGGGCAGTAGAAATGTTTTTTAATTTATAAAAGAATCATACGAGTCAAAAATAGTTGAAATTTCTGATAACAGATGGCGCGCTATCACATGTTATTTACAAAAATCTGTGTTTGTCTTTTGGCTTACTGCTTTCCACAAGATGAGGCTTCGAATACCTTACAGCAGCTGTACGCAAGGAATTTCTGTTGTTCATCTGCTATTGATTTCTCATATTAAGATTTCTCTTCTTGATTTAGTATAATATATTATTTCACTATACTAGTATATATTTATAAATAGTATATAATAAAAAGTCATTTATTGGATTGATGATAAATATAAACATTTTATAATTTTGTAGAATTGATAGTGCCGCGTCACAAATGAGTTCAGCCAGCCGATGACAGATGGTTCAACCACACTTCGTTCCAACAAGGTGGACGTCTGATAATTGTGAACTCCGCATCGACCGACTCGGATGTAATATCTCAGGACCGTAATAGCGAGGTGTTCAAATTGATTTGGGAAACGTCTACACCTAGGGCCGGCCACATTCTGCAGACTTGGTCATTGCGGCAAGTTCCGGGAATTTGCATGAGACCTGGGAGAACATCGTTCAAAGAGGACCGCATCCAGAACGTTCCTAGCGTTTCCTCACCCATCAGATGTGTGTGAATCAGATAAATTTGTAATGAAAATTCTATCTTACGCTAATGACCAAAATTCAAATAAGAATTCGTTCACCTTTGGCACTAATTGTTCATATATGTTTAATACAAAACTCAAAAAAATATTTTTTCCTATTTCGTTAGTATTATTTCTTTATTAATTATTTGTCATTTATCTTTGTTCCTTTTCAAACCGAATCTTGGGGATAGTTCCTTTTATGACAGTTCAGTAGTTTCTTCTGTTCCTTATATAGTGTAATATTGGCCGTCCCATGGCACTTGGGTATTCACTGAAGGCGAATCCTAGAAAATATAGATGGAAACTAATTCTTATATTTCCTACCGAGGATACATGTAAGAAAGTAACATGGAGCCAAGAACCGCGAATACAGTTGAAGAACGTGCCTCTGTTTCCAGATTCCCGGTGTCTGTACACGTCGAGCCCACGTCCTGGCCTGACCTAGTCAAATATGAGAAATTTTCTGACATTACCTTATATTATTCTACTTGTGCGTAGAATTTTGGAATATTATTTATATTAGCATCATTTATTGTAGAAACATATGTGAAATAAAACGAAATTTGAAAATTCAAAATTTATTTCAAGGAGAAATAACGATTATTTCTAACCCGGTTCGATTCCCATCCCTGGACACTTTTATTTTTTCGTTTATCATTACTCTTCACAATTCACCCTTTCATACCTCATCCAAAAGGTTAGAAATAATCGTTATTTCTCCTTGAAATAAATTTTGAATTTTCGTTGAAAAGAAACACATGCGGGATAGTATTTCAAATGTCGTTTTACAATCACAAGCCGCATTATATTATATTGTAATATGTGAAATAGGAGAACTATACACAATTCTACAAATGTGTAGAGATGTAGTTGCGGTATAAAGGACGTCCCTCCTAACGTGCTACACTGTAGATAACTGTGGAATTATCGGCAGTAGTGGAGTGTTTGAGAGGTAAGCTCTGGTTATGACATTCACATAGGACAATTTTCTACCATAACTCAACAGAAAACGACACTGGATTTGGAAGGCCTGGCTCATCAGTGGTAAACCCCACAGCTACCAGACTATGGTCTTCTCACCACCACTCAGCTTATATCGTCTGCATTTAAAGCTTTATTCTCGCTTGTGGCGGATCACAACCTCACCCCGCAGTGTTCCATAATTGCCAAAATATCACAAAATCTTACACGCACCTACGTATAATATCTTCTCTTTGGAATTCTAATACCTAATATTCAGTGGTTTATTAGCAATTGTTTATCAATTTAAATAGCCAAATTTTCAGTAAAGCAAATTTGTGAATCAACAATGTATTTTAGTCACCACTTCTACTCCATACAACCCACAGTTTATATATCTCCTTGTTAACACCATATGACTATTCTATTCACGGCCTAAAATTATTGTAAATATATGTGTATGTATAGACAAATGTCATACATGTATGACAGCGCAAGTGTCCCTAGGGGACATAGAGCTTTATATTGAAATAAATAAATAACAGATTAAATAGAAGAGATAAAGGTTCCAATATTAAAACTGGACAAGACAGGATCCTCCATCCCAGCTGCCACAGCTCTCAATGGCAGCGTAGAATCTGGTAGGTCGCTGTATCTGTGGTATGTAAATATTATTAAGGTGTAAATTTGGTTTTGAAATGAAATTGTTATAGTTAACCCCGGAAGATTGATCTCCCACCGCAATATACAATATTTTACGGCCTCACTCGCTGATATATTTCTGGGTTTTATTGTTATTTTCGGTTCAATTTTTATCTCCGTGTTTTGCCTTCAGGTTTAATTTTTATCTCCGTTTTTTGCCTCTATTTCTCACACAGAGTTTGTTTTATTTGTAAATATGCAAATTCCCCTTTCCAATCTTCAGTATGTAAAATTCCTTATTTCCTTGCGCGTATATATGTAAATATTTTTGCTTATAAATATGGCACTTCTTTGTCTACACTTGTATAAGACCTGAAGAAGGGCAGTTGCTGCCTGAAAGCTCGTCATGTTCCATTAAAGAATCTTACCACGTTACCCTGTTTTTCCTTTGAATCTTACAGCGTGGCGATATGATGTCAAATTGTTGTAGTGTTAAAATGAAACAGCAACTGTAAAACGAGAATTTTCTAGGTACTTAGGTGTGCTTTAGATGTTGTAAATCATGGTGTGGACTGTCTGTTAGAGATGTATCTATCTGTGTTATCTCTAGCGATGACACACGGAATGGGAATCTCTCTGTATCTGGAAACCTCCACACCCAACTACCTACAGTAGAGAGAAAGTTGGAACATCATTCATGCCAACCAGATCTTCAGATATTTATATGGAATTGTTTACAGTTTCTCTATTTTTCATATAATTTGTTTTAAATTAATATCAAAAAAGCGAAACCGCTGGGAGGGTTCACCACTAATGAGCCAAGCCCTTCCAATATATTTTCATCGCAGTAAGGACAGTAGAGAAGTTTGATTGTGAGAAGAAACATTCCTAATGTCTCCATTCGTTAAAATGTCGACCACAATGTAGATACAGGTTGGATGGAGCTATAAATATTGTGCCAATCATTTCTTCTATTTATGAAAATTTGTATTAATTCAAATTATAAATTGGAAAATCTACTTCACGATACGCTCCTGTTGATTGCGAATACAGAGAGGTGATAAGTCCCTTGATAGCAGACGAAGATATGTACATCCATGGACACAACTTAGGGAAGTGGAAAGTCTTTGAGGTTTCTTGTTATCTGATTTTTTTTTTTTGAAGGATACAGAGGCAATTTTGTTCACACTTGGTTATCTCGCGTGTCTTCAATAAAGGTTACTGTGTATCAAATATCATTCAGAGTTATTGTCTGAATCCCAATATGTACATTATAAAAGGTAATACCTCCTTAAGTTTTGTCTCCATGAGTGCATATTGCGGTATATTTTCCCCCTATATTTAATTTGAATGTTAAATTAGCATCAACCTTTTATTTTTCATTTGGACGTAACACGACAACTTATCAAGAACAACAAAAGGAATGTCAGTAGACTCGGGTTTTGTAGATCTCAACCAAGACCTGCAGAACGTGTGTGCTCCATCAAGTTGAATATTTCATACAACAACAGTTCTAGTGTCTGTTCTAACAGCCATAGGATAACAATGAAGGTTGTTAATTCGACTGAACTACAGTGGTTCATAGAAAACACTTCTGGCAATTAACTGTTTCAAAAATAAATTCTACCATCGCAATAGACGCACAAACTACGCGCCGTCTATTGACCGTCTTTGCAACTAGCGGAATCGGGTCAGTGAATAACTCCGAGCGACTTTGTCAGAACACCCACCTGGAGAGCGTGGTTTCGGATTATGGCCCTCGTCAATCCACACCGGGCGGGATTTTTTGAAATTAATTTGCTTCCAGCAAATATATATATATTCTCACTGATGTAGAGTGACTCCCTTTTGTATAGATAACTAGACGGGTGACCCGGGCTTCGCCCCGGGATTGACCCGTGTGCATATCTACCCGAGTGATATATATTTAGATAAGATTTTTTTAATAATTGTTTGTTATTAGAATTATCTTTTTTTTTTTTTTTTTGAATCAGCATAATTTAATCTAATCTTTGATAGAGGGCGCTGTTCGTGAGCTAAGTAGAATAATTTGAATATATAGTTTTAATAATTGATTTATATATATATTTAAATAGCCTATCGTCTTCCCCGTATTTTTTTTTTACCTATGTATGGAAATTTTGGTTTGAATTAGTGAACTACTGCGAATTTGTATACCGGACATACAAACAAACAAACAAACATACAAACATTCATTTTTATATATATAGATGTGGCATTGAGGCCCACTGAACCCTGTTGCAATGTGAGAGATTAGCTACCGTGCAGCTCCTGGATGTTCCATCAACCGTGGTCCAACGTGGTTTGTTGACGTGGTTGATTACAGCGGATTGACGGAGAAGTTACATCACCGTCGAATTGTCCTCGACCTGGGATCGAATCCCGTATTGAGGTTTTTTTTTTTTATCATCAATAGACTCCAATTCTTTCACATGTCCAATCCCCTAGACTCCAATTCTTTCACATGTCCAATCCCCTAGACTCCAATTCATTCACATGTCCAATCCCCTAGACTCCAATTCATTCACATCTCCAATCCCCTAGACTCCAATTCTTTCACATGTCCAATCCCCTAGACTCCAATTCTTTCACATGTCCAATCCCCTAAACTCCAATTCTTTCACATGTCCAATCCCCTAAACTCCAATTCTTTCACATGTCCAATCCCCTAGACTCCAATTCTTTCACATGTCCAATCCCCCCAGTGAGTGCAAGTAACTAAACGGGGCTAAACGTAAGCCCAAAGTTGAAAAATGTTCGACATCTGTAGATAGATATGCGGTGTATCTACAGTAAAAGAGGTATTCGGTAACTACCCACCATGATCATCATGGATCGTGTAGCGTGCACTTGAGGTAAGTTGGAGATATAGAACGACGATGAAACTAAAGACTCTAGAAATCCCAAAAAAAGAAGCTAAATAGAAAACAATCCTATAATTGCGTCATAGTTGTGTTCCTTTCTATTTATTCATCGTACGGTAAATATAAATGCCATAAGATATGGTGGGTAACTGCTGTGTCAGCCGATGGTTGAATAAAACACCCGCTGGCCTGGCTGGCAGGCCATGGGAATTCTAATTGATTTGTACGAAGGGGAAATATTATTATTCTGTGCGTCATCTTTTTTGTTCGTCTCTCCATTGCGAAGTTGACAACGAAACTTTACACTTAACCCTTGGTTTCTTCAATGGTTCCACCGGTCAGGGACTTGAAGCTCGGCATAGAGAAATGGCATTTATAGGTTCAACTCTCTCTATGGAGAAATGCGATAAATCCGTCAAGTTAGGTCATGTTCCGGCGTGACAATGGAAGCATGCGACAATTCAGGACCAGCGGACAACATACGGCCGAGTCAAGGTGGCGTTGGACGTCAGAAACTGACTGCACAGGATGGCAGTATCGTCTGCCGCATTCTTCTGCCCGATAGAACAATTCAACGATTCTGGCGGCAGAAGATCTCAACTACCCGCCATCTGCCATAGGATTACCATGGTTATCTGTCCCGTTATCTGTCAAACCATCCCCTGGCTGCAGCTACCAATGAAATGCAAGTACTCACCCTCGGGGGCCGACGGTCAGCCATGCCACTGCGCATGCGTCCCCACATTGATCGGCTGCTGCGAAATATATGCCGTGGATGAGGGGGAGTCCTCCGCGCATTTACAGCGTGGGGGGGCCGAGACGTTGTTACGTGGCGTCTGCCTCAAATATCACAGCCAGGATCTGGCAGAACCTCATCGGTTTATTGATATGGTTCAATCTATTTTTACATTTTATTTGGTATTTTATAAGGTCAGGCTTTCTCTCAAATTATAGGTTCAGATTATATATATATATATAGAAGCAATGGGCGCCTCTCCCGTCAAAATAAACGTCAAAACCTGACGCCATCTATTGACCGTCGCCGCAACTAGCGGCCTCGGGTCGGTGACAAAGCCACAACACCAGCTTTGGCAAACTGAGAAGCGTCCACCTAGAGACCATGGTTTCGGGCTAATGGCCCTCGTCAGTCTAGGGCGGACTTTATTCCATGAGATCCACAAGGGATCTAATGGAATCTTCACAATCTACCAAAGAGGTGTTTTGCTGGCAATGTGGCTGGGCCAAATCTATGGCTAGAATATAGATGGAAAATTTGCCGGGAGGAAATTAATCCATAGAAGCAATGGGCGCCTCTCCCGTCAAAATAAACGTCAAAACCTGACGCCATCTATTGACCGTCGCCGCAACTAGCGGCCTCGGGTCGGTGACAAAGCCACAACACCAGCTTTGGCAAACTGAGAAGCGTCCACCTAGAGACCATGGTTTCGGGCTAATGGCCCTCGTCAGTCTAGGGCGGACTTTATTCCATGAGATCCACAAGGGATCTAATGGAATCTTCACAATCTACCAAAGAGGTGTTTTGCTGGCAATGTGGCTGGGCCAAATCTATGGCTAGAATATAGATGGAAAATTTGCCGGGAGGAAATTAATCCATAGATTTGGCCCAGCCACATTGCCAGCAAAACACCTCTTTGGTAGATTGTGAAGATTCCATTAGATCCCTTGTGGATCTCATGGAATAAAGTCCGCCCTAGACTGACGAGGGCCATTAGCCCGAAACCATGGTCTCTAGGTGGACGCTTCTCAGTTTGCCAAAGCTGGTGTTGTGGCTTTGTCACCGACCCGAGGCCGCTAGTTGCGGCGACGGTCAATAGATGGCGTCAGGTTTTGACGTTTATTTTGACGGGAGAGGCGCCCATTGCTTCTATGGATTAATTTCCTCCCGGCAAATTTTCCATCTATATATATATATGTGTGTAAAAAGTAAGAAATAAAAAGGTAAAGTGTTGATATTAAAAATGAAATTAAAAGGCACAACCTGATCGCTCACATGAACAATTTAGATGGCAGACCGCCATCTACTGGAATAAAAATCAAATAAAGGTTGATTTAGGTTATTCCTTAACATTCGGCCAACCTATTTTCTTGATGAATAAAGAAAAGCCAACCACGTACACTTTCGGGTTGTGTATCGACTGGATGTCCACCATTTAGACATAAAGTCTGAAGGCCAGCTTTGAGGTAGTAAATTTTTTATTGACATCACATGACATCGCAATGGTATCAAGAAATGAAGAAGAGGTATAAAAAGAGGAAACAGAGCAAAAAGAAGGAAAAATCAAACTATTTTCAAATGAGTTGAGTCCAGGGGGCTATATTTAAACAGATTTTGCCAGTTCGTTGGTCTTTTAATTAGGTAATAGGTCCTCTGAAAACCCTTTTGAAAGTGAACAAAAGAAAATTATTGCAATATCTCTTAATAAAAGCCCCAGTAAGACCACCCTCCCTGTTCAGGAACAGCCTATCAAGGTGGGCTGGGCAAGCGTCCATTTGGTGGACCTCTGTAGATCGGCAGGCTTCCTTCACTCTCACATTACCTAGGGTTAATAACAAAGTTGAAAGAAAAAAAAATTATTTTAAATAATACAAAAAAAGGGCTCGTCCGGGATTTGAACCCGGGACCTCTCGCACCCAAAGCGAGAATCATACCCCTAGACCAACGAGCCACGAACAGCAACCTGTTGTTTAAATTTTAGAATTTTTACTTTTTGTTTTTATTAAAAAAAAAAAAAAAGAGGGCTCGTCCGGGATTTGAACCCGGGACCTCTCGCACCCAAAGCGAGAATCATACCCCTAGACCAACGAGCCACGAACAGCGACCTGTTGTTTAAATTTTAGAATTTTTACTTTTCTCGTATTTTATATATGTCATGTTGATATATGATAAGGAGGGTGGAATGAAGCAACACTTTGTGCAGTTGTATCTCAGATTTCAACATATGCGGAATTGATATTTTTTTAACTTTTTATTTTCAATGAAAATAATTTATTCATCTCTACTTCTTTTTTATTTGAAAAAATATGTTCTACAAACTATTCTCTTAAAGGTAAAGACTCTTCTAGTGAGGTATATCAATTAAGAAGGTTCAGAAGATGAGTTTCTTTTTATTGTAAAAACGCTACAAGCCTTCGGGTAAAAACCCCCCGACAGGCAAAATATAACTATACTAAGGTAGTATGTCGGGGGGTTTTTACCCGAAGGCTTGTAGCGTTTTTACAATAAAAAGAAACTCATCTTCTGAACCTTCTTAAACTATTCTCTATACTGATCATTTTGTTGGTTTATAACACTCGCTTTTAATTAGCAAAACTTTCATTCCTTTGTCAAATCTTCAATTTGACTAACTCCAATAGAAAGTAAGGTTGTGGTCCCCCATGCTGCATTAATCTCGACACTAAAGACCAAGTCAGGAGACCTTCAGGTCTTAAATCTGATTTGGTTTAAATTCGTCATTATCATCTTAATCGAAAGTGTACGCGGCTGCCAGAACGCCACATTCCTAACATCACCAGAACGACATTTTAAAACGTTCTGTTGTGATAGTTCATTTGAGTCGACAATATAAAAATATGAAAATTTTGGAAGAGAAGGAACGAGACAACAAGGGACCTGAAGAAACCTCGAGCTGGGAGGGTGCAACAAGCTTTCAAGAAGTATTTGATTGTTTATTACAATTTGTCTGGTAGGTGTAGGTGATTAAACTTGGCTTCTGGGGAGTAGAGAGATGCTACTTTATTACAATGCCATATAAAGTTTTCTATAAGGTTATAAATACAAAACGGAATAGGTTTAAATAAATAATGCTAAATATATGGATAGAATAATTTATAAAATATACATATATATTATGTCAAGTAAGAAGTTTCAGAAGATGAGTTTCTTTTAATTGTAAAACATTACAAGCTTTCGGGCAATGCCCTTCTACAGGTAAAATAAAAATAAAAACAAAAATTAAAGGTAAATAAACACCGGTCAAAAAAACGGTTTTTCTCTCACTAATCATTAAATACCAATTCATAGATGGCAGTCCATAGCATAGTCATTAACCACACAAATTTACCCGTAATAGTTACTTAGATATATTTAATTATGTAATATCATTGTAATAATTTTTCTAACTCTCTAATTTTTCAAATATTAACACAATTTTAATTCAAATCCAGACGCGCGAGTAGTCTCACGCGAGTGTGTATATATATCTTATTTTTGTTTTTGTTTTTCTATGGTTAGCTGATATATATTTACATTGTTTAATTCTCAGTTGCTTAAGTTGCCTTAATTTACCTTTAATTTTTGTTTTTATTTTTATTTTACCTGTAGAAGGGCATTGCCCGAAAGCTTGTAATGTTTTACAATTAAAAGAAACTCATCTTCTGAAACTTCTTACTTGACGTATCTTACTGGAAGAGTCTTTGACCTTTACATATATATTATATTTGACATATCGGACGTGATATCCCAGCTTGGGATACTTGCGCCTAAATACCTTTTTTCAACTTGTCGCCACACTTGTCATTGACACGCTGGGCACACCTCCCGAAGCTCGGTGGGTCCAGCGACCACTGTAGTTCCCGATGACATTTTATAAGGATTGCTTTTTATATAATCTTGTCGCTTTTCCCAATATAAAAAAAAAAATGTAAGAATTGTAAAATAACATATAAAGTTGGATAAATTTTAATAATTTTCTAAAGCTTTTATAATCTCAAAGAAACACGTATGCTTGATCCAAATATGTTTAAAATATTTACTTGTAACCTCTTCTTTAAGGATATAAATTCGAAAATCCTTTCGTGGCTCGTTGGTCTAGGGGTATGATTCTCGCTTAGGGTGCGAGAGGTCCCGGGTTCAAATCCCGGACGAGCCCTCTTTTTTTTTATTATTATTATTATTATTAAAAAATAAATATTATGACAAAATATATATAAAACTAGGTTGTGTTATTAAAAATGAATGGTGATTAAAATGGCGAAACCGCCAAGAGGGTTCACCACTTATGAGTCATGTTCTCCCTCTTTCAACTTTTATTCATTGTTAATACAAGGTCTGTAGAAATAGTTTTTAGAAATAAGGGGGAAAGTAGTGTTATAAACATTATTTATTACACTCCGAATGACCCGGGCAACACCTGATTTTACCTGATTACATTTTTCCCCTGAGTGTATATTTATAAAATACAGTCTAACCTCTTTAATTTGATAGACCAAAGAGGGTTCACCACTGATGAGCCAGGCCCTCCCATTAATTTTTCCATTGCAGTAAGGGCAGTAGAAATTGTTTAATTTCAAAAAGAATCTTATGCCTTTAAAATAGTTTTGAATTTTGATAACAGATGGCGCGCTAGTGCATCATAGACCAAAAAGTATCAGAAATTTCAGGTTAATTAATGTTGAAGTGGGTGAGATGTTTTCAACACCACATTCACTGCTGGTACAAATATGCTGGTACTATAACCAAATATATAATTGTTTTGTTTTGTAATCTGTCAAAATCCTGTGATGAAAACAAACATTGTCTTCTATATGTCTAGATGGCGCTCTGCCTTCTGAAAAGCACATGTGGTCAGGATATGCCATTTTTATTTTTAACTAGACGGGTGACCCGGGCTTCGCCCCGGGATTGACCCGTGTGCATATCTACCCGAGTGATATATATTTAGATAAGATTTTTTTTATAATTGTTTGTTATTAGCATTATCTATTTGTTTGCATCAGCATAATTTAATCTAATCTTTGATAGAGGGCGCTGTTCGTGAGCTAAGTAGAATAATTTGAATATATAGTTTTAATAATTGATTTATATATTTTTTTAAATAGCCTATCGTTTTCCCCGTATTTTTTTACCTATGTATGGAAATTTTGGTTTGAATTAGTGAACTACTGCGAATTTGTATACCGGACATACAAAGAAACAAACATTGATTTTTATATATATAGATCTATTCAGCAACATATGTGATTAAATTTAATATTTAAATTTTTTTATGTTTAATAACACAAGAAGACCTAATCCAAATAATCTATTAGTGTGTGACATTTCGGCAACAGCATTGTCACCATCATCAGACCAAAGAATAAATGACAATAATATAAATAAATGAACAAGTCCATTCTTTTGTCTGATGATGGTGACAATGCTGTTGCCGAAATGTCACACACTAATAAATTATTTGGATTAGGTCTTATTTTCTTGTGTTATTATCTATAATCCAAATTGTGATTTATCATTTTATAAAACGACACTTGGAAGTTACACAGCATGAGTTTCTTTTCAACGAACAATCAAAATTTTATTTCAAGGTAAAATATAGACTATTTCTATCCTTTTTGGATGAGGTATGAAAGGATGAATTATGAAGAGTAATGATGAACGGAAAAATAAAAGTGTCCAGGGATTTTGAGGGGTTATGTTGAATGATTACATATATAGAATCAACATTTCCCAGTCATTCTAACCAAAAAAACATGCAGAATATGGAAATTTATATTTGACCGTTTTATGCAATGGAGGTGTTGGAGGTATGTGCGGCTTTTGGAGAGCAATATCCCCCAGCCAAGTATATATGACCCAGCTCTTCACCCATAATATGCAAATTAAGTCTTATCAAATTAGCATACTCTGTGCATCTCTTGACCTCAATATTGTGCAAACAGCATTGAAATAATTTACTTAACTGGATTTATTTATGATAAGGCACAATTTGGATTATAAACACAAGGTAATAAGACCAAATAAATAAATAGTTGGATTTGGTCTTATTACCTTGGATTTATTTTGTAATCTACTGTCAGCAATGGGGTTAGTGTTGGACAATTGCTTTAACAACCCAATATTGTGATTATAAGTGGTTATAGAGGTTCAACCTATTAATCATTTTCTTCTTTTCCAAAACATGCAACTATAGCCTCCTGTTTATCATTCAGATGGGTCAAATATTGTAGAACACATTTTTTTATTGGCGTCATACGTTTAAGCAAGTGAACATTTTATGGATTTCATCTGCAATAATAGAGATTTTTACAAATCCAATATTTGTAAATTGCCTTTTCCCTAAGACATCCTATGGTTTATATTCCATGGTTACCTTATGACGGAGTAACATGAATGCTAAGGCACAATTTGGATTATAAATTAGAGCTACAAGGTAATAAGACCAAACAGTGTGTATTTGGTGTTTTTACCTTGTAGTTGTAAATAAAGCTGTGTTGGCAAATAAAGAATATTGGTGTCAATTAAGGAGACTTTAGGTGGACCACATATTAAATATAAGAATTCACACACTATAAACTCTTATACAGGCTGAAAGCTCAATGTATGTGTATGACAAACTGCACCAATGACAGTGGATGACTACAAACATTGCTTGGTTGCAACACAATAGCAATTTTATCAAAGGTATAAAAGACAAATAAATTTCAAAAACCTCCAAACTCATTTTCAGGAAGGAATGCTGATATTGGAGAAATGCTGGACTAAGTGTGGAAGTCAAAGGATAGAAAATTGGAATGTTTTTTAACTGGTAATTTTAGTTATTCATTGTCAGGCAGAGAACTTTCCCCTTACCTCGTAAAGTTGGCACTTACCCACATTACAACCAGTTTGTTCTCTATCAGAAAATGTACTAAGATGTAGGTTGAATAAAAAAAAAGACATTTTCAATGCTGGGGTTTATTGGGACCATCTACAATAACACCAAAGCTGTAATAGGAAGCAAGAGAAATTGTAAAACTAAAATATAAAATTTATAATGCAGTGGGAAATGCTTTGGGGTTACAACACATGCGCCATAATACATTCAACTAGAGGGGGGTGGAGGGGGGGGCATATTTTGACAAGCTCAGTTGCCACCGCGCAGACGGAGCACCAGGTGGAGTGTGGACTCCTTCTGGATGTTGTAGTCCGACAGGGTGCGTCCATCTTCCAGCTGCTTTCCGGCAAAGATCAGCCTCTGCTGGTCAGGGGGAATTCCTTCCTTGTCCTGGATCTTTGCCTTGACATTCTCAATGGTGTCACTGGGCTCAACCTCCAGGGTGATGGTTTTGCCGGTGAGAGTCTTCACAAAGATCTGCATCCCACCACGGAGACGCAGCACCAGGTGGAGTGTGGACTCCTTCTGGATGTTGTAGTCCGACAGGGTGCGTCCATCTTCCAGCTGCTTTCCGGCAAAGATGAGCCTCTGCTGGTCAGGGGGGATTCCTTCCTTGTCCTGGATCTTTGCCTTCACATTCTCAATAGTGTCGCTGGGCTCCACTTCCAGGGTGATGGTTTTGCCAGTGAGGGTCTTCACAAAGATCTGCATGCCACCGCGCAGACGGAGCACCAGGTGGAGTGTGGACTCCTTCTGGATGTTGTAGTCCGACAGGGTGCGTCCATCTTCCAGCTGCTTTCCGGCAAAGATGAGCCTCTGCTGGTCAGGAGGAATTCCTTCCTTGTCCTGGATCTTTGCCTTCACATTCTCAATAGTGTCACTTGGCTCAACCTCCAGGGTGATGGTTTTGCCGGTGAGAGTCTTCACAAAGATCTGCATCCCACCACGGAGACGCAGCACCAGATGCAGGGTGGACTCCTTCTGGATGTTGTAGTCCGACAGGGTGCGTCCATCTTCCAGCTGTTTGCCGGCAAAGATCAGCCTCTGCTGGTCAGGGGGGATTCCTTCCTTGTCCTGGATCTTTGCCTTCACATTCTCAATAGTGTCACTCGGCTCCACTTCCAGGGTGATGGTTTTGCCGGTGAGAGTCTTCACAAAGATCTGCATGCCACCGCGCAGACGGAGCACCAGGTGGAGTGTGGACTCCTTCTGGATGTTGTAGTCCGACAGGGTGCGTCCATCTTCCAGCTGTTTGCCGGCAAAGATCAGCCTCTGCTGGTCAGGGGGAATTCCTTCCTTGTCCTGGATCTTTGCCTTCACATTCTCAATAGTGTCGCTGGGCTCCACTTCCAGGGTGATGGTCTTGCCAGTGAGAGTCTTCACAAAGATCTGCATGCCACCGCGCAGACGGAGCACCAGGTGGAGTGTGGACTCCTTCTGGATGTTGTAGTCCGACAGAGTGCGTCCATCTTCCAGCTGCTTTCCGGCAAAGATCAGCCTCTGCTGGTCAGGGGGAATTCCTTCCTTGTCCTGGATCTTTGCCTTCACATTCTCAATAGTGTCACTCGGCTCCACTTCCAGGGTGATGGTCTTGCCAGTGAGGGTCTTCACAAAGATCTGCATCTTCTGAAACCAACCATAACATTAATCTGGGGTATTACAATTAAATATTGTGTGTATGAATTTTCAAAACACTTTTCAAGCCATTTCAAATGATTTTTGAATCTGCATTACACAGGCCTAATATGTTTATAGATTTTGCATGTTTGACCAGTGTGCCATTCAAAAATTAGTTTTCTTTGTTTCACATGTTAAATATGTAAAAATTGCGGGAGGAAGATCATGTACTAAAAGAGGCCCCTCTATTTATTTATGCATTACATTATCATCATATTACTAGTGGTGCTAAGGAATGAACCCCAGCTTTGACAAATTCAGGTAAAAAAACAAAACTGTAAACTTGGGTAATAAATGTAATGCATTGTTCTAATGAGCAAATAAAGGGAGAGATGACTCGATGTGTTTCCCCAAAAAAAGATTGATCCACAAATTAGAAATCTGACAAGAATGGTAAACTGTAAATTAAAACCAGACATGTTGGGTTGAATTTCTAAGGAATGATATCACCTTTGTGTAGAGAGTTTGAGCCAACTGCAGCATTCTATCGGCATGGGGGAGTTGGAATATATAATTACATAGCTCAGATTCTAGGTAATAAAGTAAACGTTTTCGAGCTAAAGTTAAACATTTTTGAACTTTCAGGATAACGCCCTTCTACAGGAATCCCGAAAGCTTGAAAAACTTTTAATTAAAAGATACTCATCCTTACTTTATTATCTTAGATTGCTAGCAAAGGATTCTCAATAGCACAGATAGCCAGGGGCTGATCTCATATATGACATGGGTTGAGACAATCCCTACACAATACTTGGTCCTGAATGGTCAGGATTAACAAATTTGTAACATTTGAAATAAGGCCAATAACATGAAATTTCTATCAAAATGACTTATTAAACAATTTGTAATGCTACAATCCGTGTAGGTGTGGCCATTTCTTTTAGGCCATTGCCTCTAAGTAGTGTTCCCAGTCTTAATGACAAAGGCAGACACATTCTACTTCACCCACACCATCAAGTCTGAAGCTCTACAAGCTTGATACCCTAAAATGATTGAGTGGAGATAAGAAAGAAGTAGCTACACTACAAATATACCCTGGTGGTGTTATAAACTCCCATGAGGCAGAGCAAAGTGTCCTTAAGAAATAAATGCATTTTTACCTAGTTAAGCACAAATTCATAAAAGAGAGGAGTTGATGATGGATTATGGATACAGGAATAAAACACCTAATAAATATAATTAAGAGTGTGTGATATTTCGGTAACTGTTGTTACCATCACTAAACAAAAGAAATTATTTAGGTTTTATTTTCTTGTATCTAATAGAGAGGATTCCTTTACTAGGAGTGTTCTTTCATGGAGGTTGTACTGCAATTTTTTTTTTCTTTTAAAAATGCCATCCCTGCTTCATTAAAGTATTTTTTCTCTCACCAAATTGTTTATAAAATATACATATATTATGATTTATATAAAACTTCAAAATTGTTATGAATGGAAAATAATTTTGATTAAATTGATAAAATTCAAATTATGTATTGGAGACCAACTTATTTAGCCTATTAACCAAAATTAGCATAAATATTTACTTTTTTTTTCGTGAAATTGATATAATATGGGCTTGGAAAAGGCAAAATAAATTTGTAATGTTATTTATATATTTATGAAAATATCCTCTTGGATAATGTTTATACAAACCCTAATACATTGTAACATTGGGTCTTCAAATAGGACTTCGCATTAAATCGATATCTTAGTATTAGGCTTAGAAATATAGGCAGATAAACCATCGATTTTAACGTACCCACTTTCTGAACATTAATATCGGCTTAGAGCATTGAAAAAAAAACTTATAAATAAGAAAATAACTTACCCTTTAATTTAGCTGGAGGTAATATAATATTAGATAACAAACTGAAGAGGAAGATGACGGGAAGCTTGACGACAAAAAATGGCTGACGCTTAATGTTCTATGCTGTTAATCGAAATTTATTCTGTCAAATGTCTTCACAGAATAAATTAATTTAATTATTTTATTAAACCAGATTCCTGGAGCGTACGTATATTAATTTCATTAAAATTTGAATATATTAAATATTTAAATGCATTTTTCGTTTTTATTTGATACTAGCGGACGTACCCGGCTTCGCCCGAGGTTTTACCCAGTAAAGGTTTGTCTAGCGAACATTTGTTAAAAAAAAAAAAAAAAAATTATTCTCTAAAAATTTATAAAAATATATATAATTTTGATAATTTGAAACTCGTAAATTTGAATCTCTCGATAAAGTGAACATTTTTTCCCGGTCCCTGTGTGCCGTGTCATCCAGAATTTTGTCTTTCCTAATTTTCTACATTAGAAAATCATAGTTTTATCTAGTGAACATTTTTTCCCGTGTCACATTGCCGTGTCATCCTGAGATAATCTTACTTTTGATAAATAATATTTAAGATAACAAACTTAGTGATAAGAAAACTTGTTAACATCGTCACAATGGGGGCGCTGCTTGCGAGTTAAATCTACAAATCTGCAAATAACTAAGGATATTCATGAAATTATTTTTCAAAAACCTTCCCGTGATATACCTAATAATATCCCAAAATTTCACGGTGATTGGATGTATGGTTTTTGAATCTATAGAGTACAGACAAACAAACAGACAGACATTCAATTTTATATATATTGATATATATTTTAACTAGCGGATTCGAATGTTTGTCTAACGAACATTTGTTAAAACAATTCTCTTTAAACTTATAAAACGTACTCGGCTTCGCCCAGGGTTTTACCTGAGTAAAGGTTTGTCTAGCGAACATTTGTTAAAACAATTCTCTAAAAACTTATTAAAAAAAAAAGATATATTTTGATAATTTGAAACTCGTAAATTTGAATCTCTCGATAAAGTGAACATTTTTTCCGTCCCTGTGTGCCGTGTCATCCTGAATTTTGTCTTTCCTAATTTTCTACATTAGAAAATCATAGTTTTATCTAGTGAACATTTTTTCCCAGTCCCTTGAAAAATACACGATAATTTGAATAAATTCAATATTAATTGGTTCCCTCGGTAATTGGAAGTTAAAGGAATAGTATTATTGCGATTTCACCGCCACTCTGTGTTGTGACGACGATCTAAATTCTATAGAGGTAGTCACTCACCTCTATTCTTGGTCGGCGGGGTTGAAGGTTCAAAGTTAAGGCGTCGTTGTTTATAACACTTTTAAAATATACGACGAAAACAGGAGGGAAAATTATATTTATTACAATTTAAGAAAATAAGTAAAGTATTATTTAAACATTTACACTAAAAGAATCGGAGATCAGGGCAAATTCTAGCGTTCGAAAAAAGTTGTTTACAAGTTCTTCCTCTATTGTTTCCTCATTTTTGCCGCTGCATCCCCGTAGCTGCCTCCGCCGGCCTCCCATTGGCTGCTTCGGACGTCTTCTTTTCCAACATTTCTCCCACCTTTGAGTTGGCGTCTCGACGACTCAAACATGGGAAGGAAAAGTTCAGTAGATCCAATCGGTTGGGTCTCTTGATGGGCCGTCCGTAACTTGACACAACATTCGGGGTATCAATGTGATGTTGCTCTTGTTGTGAAGTCAAAGGGTCCTCTTCAGTTGTCAATCGAACTTCTTGTGTGGGAGATCGCTCCGTTAGAGGGTCTCGACATCTTATCTCGGGCGTTATCTCTAAATTGTAGAGTTTTTGAATAGGTCGTATTTTGTCACCTGATGAAGTTTTCACTTTCGCAACCCTCACAAGTCCGTCTTTTCCTGGATAGAGTTGGATTATTCTGGCTAACGGCCAGTGTAGTCTCTTTAAACTCTCTTGTCCAATGAGTACCATGTCTCCCACCTTGAGTGGTATGGTAGTCTTCAGGCGTCTCGTTTCTTGTCTCAGGAATCCAAAATATTCGATACGAAATCTTTCTCTAAGATCTTCTCGTACACGTTTGATATATTGATATTTGCGGGAGAGGGTCTGGTTATCAATCAAGTCCAGGTCTGGAACGCCAACCTCTCTGACCTCATGTAAGAACAACGAAGGTGTCAATGGAGCGAGATCCTCACTTTCTTCAGTTAGGTAGGTCAGTGGGCGTGTGTTCATCAAGCTTTCGACGTCACACATTACCGTGGAAAGTTCTTCATATCCCAAGGAGGTTTGACCGAGAATCCTAAAGAGCAATTGTTTCATCATTCCAATCAAACGCTCCCACCATCCACCCCACCAAGGAGCACTAGGCGGTATGAATTTCCAGGTGATGTTTTTCAATGTGGGATCACATTTTAATCTCGAAAAATCAATCTTCTTTAAAGCATTAGCTATACCTTTGAAATTAGTCCCATTATCCGAATACACAATCAATGGTCGGCCTCTTCGAGCAATAAATCGGCGGAAAGCTTGGAGGAAGGCTTCCATAGACAAAGATGTCACAAGTTCCAGATGAACTCCTCTATACACTGCACATGTGAAGATGACAATCCATGCTTTCTTCTTATTCTTTAAGATAAGATGTCCAGTTAGATCAACTCCTACTATTTCGAAAACTGCAGCATCTCGTACTCTGTCTTCTGGTAATGATGTTGACTCGACGGTAGCTGGTGTCGCGGTGAATCGTTTACAGCGAATGCATTGATTGATGATCTTCTTGACGGTTTTCCTGGATCTTAGTATCCAATAGTTTTCTCTCAGAATACCGAGGAGAGTTTGTAGACCGGCGTGCCCGTGGGTTTCATGGTTCCACCTGATGAGCAAAGAAACCAAAAAGTGATCTGAGGGCAATAAAATGGGCATTCTAAAATTAGCAAAATCTTCTCTTCTGCAAATTTTAGTTTTTATTCTCAAAATCCCTGAAGAGTCTACTAGCAACTTAAAGCCTTGTAGTTTCTTATCTTCATGCCCTGAAAACGATTCTCTCTGGATAAGTCTTATCAGTATTATTTCTGACTTAGTGATTTCCTCTGTACTGAGATCTTCTGAAATTATCTTTCTTCTATCAATCTTGGCGTTGTTGAAGAATCTGTATATCCAGGCGGTGATTCGTACTATTCTAAAAAAATGGGAATAACGTCCAAATAAATTTTCATTTTCTCTTGTCGTACACAAGGTGTTCAGGATGGTCTTGCGCCTTTCAGAATAAACAATCTCCAAATCAGGGATAATGGTTGATTTGGGCCACTCTTCTTGGGATACCTTTAACCATGCAGGTCCCTCCCACCATCTTGTCTCCTTAAGTGATTCTGCTGAACATCCCCGAGATGGGAGGTCTGCCGGGTTTAATCGGCCTGGTATGTGGCGCCAAGATTCGGGGGAGCTAAGATTATGAATTTCCTTAACACGGTTCATCACAAAGGCTGCCCAGTTGTCTTCCCTTTGGATCCAACAGAGAGCATTGGTCGAATCGGTCCAATAAAATCTTGGAATTTCCTCAAATTCCAGATCTTGTATGACGTTAGCTGCCAAACGAGCTCCAATCAGACAAGCCAAAAGCTCCAATCTTGGGATGGTGAGTTTCTTCAGTGGAGCTACTCGTGTTCGAGCCTGTATCAATTGGATGTCCACTCTATCTTCCTTTTCAATGCGGAGGAAAATACAGGTTGCATAGGCAAACTGACTGGCGTCGCAAAAGATGTGGAGAGTGGTTTTCTCTACATAGGAGTCCTTAAAACAAAGCCATCTAGGAATTTCTATGTTAGGCAAGTGTTTCAGTTTGCTAAACCACTTCCAAAATCTTTGTACTAAACATCCAGGTAGGACTTCGTCCCATGTCAACTTCTGTATCCAAGTTTCCTGTAATATCAGCTTGGGAATTAAAGTCACAGGACAAGCAACTCCTAATGGATCAAATATCTTGCTCGCTATTGAAAGTACTTTTCTCTTGGTGGTTGGTCCAATTAATTCAAAATCTTCCAAACCAATTGTCAGTGTGTCTCTATCAGTATTCCATGTTATTCCTAAAATGTTCACTTCCTTATTCAGTTGGTTCATAAGAGAAAAGTCTGTAACGTTACTCACCCAATCTCGGAGATTGAAACAAGCTGTAGAGAGCAGTTCAATAGATTCTTTCACGAATTTCTCCGTTTCTTCAACATTCTGAAAACTGGATAAACAATTGTCAACATAAAAGGATGATTTCAACTGTTCAGCTGTGATTTTTAAATGTTCAGGAGCCTTATCTAAGTGGAGAGATAAGGTAGCCTTTAAAAGATACGAACTAGTGGTAATTCCAAAAACAACCCTTTTATGTCGATACGTGATTAATCTTCCGTCTTCTGTGTGCCACAGGAATCGTAAATAATCTCGGTCTTCTTCTTTTATTCCAATTTGTAAAAATGCTTTCTCAATATCGGAAGAGACACCAACTTCATATTTCCGGAATTTATTTAAAAGTCTTGGTATAATTTCTATCAAATTGGGTCCCTTATCCAGACAGTCATTCAGGGAAAGTTTACCTCTCTTCCGGGCCGACGCATTGAATACTGGCCGTATTCTAGAAGTTTGGCTGTTCCTTTTATACACTGGTCGATGTGGCAGGTAGTGTACACCATCTAGTTTATCCTCTCTGGCATACTCGATTATCCCCTGTTTCATCCATTCTTCAAAGATTTGTCCATACTCTTTCATGTCTCCAACTTCTTCAAGTTTTCTTCTTACAGACCTTAGTTGGTTTTCGGCTAGATCTTTATTCGAAGGAATCCTTTCCTTGTCTTGCACCCAGGGTAGAGCTACCTCATAGCGCCCCTCGATATCTCGCGTCGTGGTGTGGGCGAAATGTTCCTCCATTTCAGCTTGTAATGACTGAGTCTTCTTCTCAACCTCCGCGTCAGAGACTCCAATTGCATCTAATTTCCACAAGTTTTCTAGATCCAAAGATAGAAGTGTGGTCACGCAAAGGGAGCTGATGTCATCTCTCACCTCCGTTGGAGGAATCTTTCCCATCACAGTCCATCCTAGTTTGGTACGGATTGCCACCAGTCCAGATGAGATCCTTCTCTGATCATCAGTTAGCAATCTCCCGGCGATGTCCGCGCCTATAAGGACTTCTATACGGTCTCTCATCAAATCAGACACGTCGAGTTCTTCACTCCCTTCTAACAATGATCTTGGACACACCGGAGGTATGCTTCCACAGATAAGGGGTTGACCTAGTGCTTCAAACTCACAGCGATAGGAATTATTGATGTCAGATAAATGAATGGTATAGACCTCATGTTCAACTACGTCGGTACTCGATCCTCCAAACAAGGAATGCCGGAAGAACTCTCTCCTAGATTGTTCGTATTCCATTTCCATTGCTGTGCTATGTAAAATATACGATCTTTGGGATCCGGTGTCTATTATAGCCCGTGCCGTCTTCTCCGTTCTGTTCCCTTTGAGGGTCACTCTCAAAGTAGGTAACAAGACGTCTGGGGAGGTTGATAAGTTGGCGAGAGTTTCATCTTGCACCGTTGGAGACTTGGAAGATCCACCTCTATCTAAAATCAGTTTTGTGCACATGACATCCAGGTGGGAAGACATGTTGCAGATCGAACAACGGACTACATTTCTGCAAAATTTACTTAAATGAGAAGGCCGAAGACATTTATAACAAACGCCTTTTTTCTTCATGAGTGATCTCTTTTCGTTTAAACTAATATTAGCTGCAAAGTCACACTTAGGGCTTCCATGGTTGTCTTTACCACAAAATACACATTCATTCGATTTGTGAACTGAATTCAAAAGTTCTGAAGCTGTCGCAATTGGTTTTTCATTGTAGAATCTTGTCTTTGGATGTTTGTTTACCAAATTAGGTTTAGAAGTTGATTCATTCCCGGTACCGATTTCGTTTCTAAAACTCTTCTCCCGTGCAGTTAATTGTCTTTCCAGAAAGGTAATCAAGTCATTAATTATATAACCTGTCGGGAGTTCTTTGTTCAATTCCAAATTAAGGTCTGCAGGTAGAAGCTTTATTATTATCAGGCACAACAGTTGTCCGTAAACATCAATGGACACGTTTAGTGACTCGAGACTTCTTATATGAACAGAAAGGTTGTCAAAAAGTTCGCGGAAGGTTCTTACATCGCTTGATGTTTTGAGTGGTCTCATTGACAACAAATTGTTCATATGTCGGCTAATCAAAATGTCTTCTCGCCCAAATCTGTCTTTAAGCAATTTTATAGCTTTTTCATAATTGTCCGCAGATAAAGCGAAACCTTCGACTGTGTTTAGTGCAGTTCCGCCGAGATGTGACTTCAGATAGTTAAATTTATCGATCGGGTTCAGTGAGTTGTTCTGGTGTATAGCTGCATCAAAAGAATTCCAGAACGTCAGCCATTCACTAAAGTTTCCATAAAATTTCGATATCATCAATTTCGGAAGTTTCACAGTCGTGCAGGAAGGTACATAATGTCTCATTTCGTTTTCGTCTATTCGTGAGTTCGAATTCGGTATATTTTCGCCCTGAAAATCTGATTGGCGAATCTTTTTATTTGCCCTAAATCTCCAAGTAATATATTTCTCTCGATATTCCTCTACGCCCTGTAATTCCTTCTCTAAATCGTCAGTTTCAAGAAGCGTTTCTATTTCGTGATCCACTACTTTAAGTTCGTTAAATGATTCATTCAATTGTTCTAATAATTCTTCAAGTTCAATTCTCATTAGCGTGTCAAGTCCACTTTCAATCTTATTGCATGTTTTCGTTAAATATGATCTGTTAACAGCACGCTTCTTTTTTAAACGTAGAATTAATTCTTCCGCCATCTTGTAAACAAAGCGGCAAGTAGGGTTAGCTAGCGAGTTCCAAAATGGTCAGCTCAAAATGCTTCCTTTTTTTCTTCTAGAATTTACCTTCAACAGTCCCGGCTGGGATGCCAAAAATATTGCGATTTCACCGCCACTCTGTGTTGTGACGACGATCTAAATTCTATAGAGGTAGTCACTCACCTCTATTCTTGGTCGGCGGGGTTGAAGGTTCAAAGTTAAGGCGTCGTTGTTTATAACACTTTTAAAATATACGACGAAAACAGGAGGGAAAATTATATTTATTACAATTTAAGAAAATAAGTAAAGTATTATTTAAACATTTACACTAAAAGAATCGGAGATCAGGGCAAATTCTAGCGTTCGAAAAAAGTTGTTTACAAGTTCTTCCTCTATTGTTTCCTCATTTTTGCCGCTGCATCCCCGTAGCTGCCTCCGCCGGCCTCCCATTGGCTGCTTCGGACGTCTTCTTTTCCAACAGTATCTTCGCCTTGGAATTGTATCATTATTCTTGTCGCAAATAAATTGCCGTGTCATCCTGAGATAATCATACTTTTGATAAATAATATTTAAGATAACAAACTTAGTGATAAGAAAACTTGTTATCATCGTCACAATGGGGGCGCTGCTTGCGAGTTAAATCTACAAATCTGCAAATAACTCTAAGGATATTCAAGATATTCATGAAAATATTTTTCAAAAACCTTCCCGGTGATATACCTAATAATATCCCAAAATTTCACGGCGATTGGATGTATGGTTTTTGAATCTATAGAGTAACCAAAAATTTCTGTTTGATGAGAAAGACAGAACCAACATCCAATTATTTGTTTAGGCAGATACGATAAGTTAACAATGATAAAACGGTGTTTACCTTACAACCCTGAACACGAGGATTTCCTGGGAAATCTCTTAAAGATTTCTTAAAAAATACATGGCCCACCTGTGCTGTGTGAGAGCTTAAATGGTCTTGTTCCATATGTAAATACCTGTTTTCTTTCCTCTTTTCGCTCTCCACTTCTCCCATCCATATTTCCATAATTTTTTATTTTTTTTCTCTTTTTTTGATTTTTTTTATTCTTCTTATTTTTTATTCTTTCTTATAATCTGTATATATTTACCAAATGTATATAATCTTTCTCCATTTTTTATTTCCCACTTTCATAGGTTTCTCCGTTTTGTAACCCCAAGGAGAATCCTCTGTAAGACCTGTGTGTCTTAATAAAGGCTTTTGTGTGTGTGTGTGTGTGTGTGAATCTATAGAGTACAGACAGACAGACATTCAATTTTATATATATCTCTATTATATATATATAAAAGTCAATTCCTGTCTGTCTGTCTGTCTCGCGATAAACTCAAAAACTACTGAACCAATTGGTACCAAATTTTGCATGTCGCTTTTTATAAACCTGAGGAAAATTTTCGGCTGCATTTTGATTAGTATTTTTAGCTATTTCTTTTTTTCATTTAAAGAACTTTTTTTTACGCGGACTAATCCGGAATGGAATGAATACCTGAATATGGCCATTTTTTTAAAGCATCGGTGGTTCAGTGGTAGAATGCTCGCCGGCCACGCGGGCGGCCAGGGTTCGATTCCCGGCCGATGCATCTTTTAAAACAAATTTTAAAACTCATTTATATTATATCTCTATATATATAAGTCAATTTCAGTCTGTCTGTCTGTCTGTTTCGCGATAAACTCAAAAACTACTGAACCAATTGGTACCAAATTTTGCATGTCGCTTTTTATAAACCTCAGGAAAATTTTCGGCTGCATTTTGATTAGTATTTTTGGCTATTTCTTTTTTTCATTTGAAGAACTTTTTTTTACGCGGACTAATCCGGAATGGAATGAATACCTAAATATGGCCATTTTTTTAAAGCATCGGTGGTTCAGTGGTAGAATGCTCGCCTGCCACGCGGGCGGCCAGGGTTCGATTCCCGGCCGATGCATTTTTTAAAACAATTTTTAAAACTCATTTATATTATAGCTTCTATATATATATAAATGAATGTTTGTATGTTTGTTTGTTGGTTTGTATGTCCGGTATACAAATTCGCAGTAGTTCACTAATTCAAACCAAAATTTCCATACATAGGTAAAAAAAATACGGGGAAGACGATAGGCTATTTTAAAAAATATATAAATCAATTATTAAAACTATATATTATTAGTCAGAAAATGCTGATGACGATATTGCTGTATCATGTAAGATTATCAGATACAAAATTATATTGGGAAAAATATTCCAAAAAGCAGAGACCACGGGTGAAACCATCTCATTATTTTGTACGCAGGAACAAAATTCTAACAGAAAAACATTCATTCGAGCAGAAAACAAAAGCCAGATCATCTTTCTATAAAAATATCGCTTCTCAGACACAAAGTTTGGAGCGGGACGTTTCACAAGAGTGACATCCACGGCGCCAATTTATAATTGTAACGAATAGTATTTAAATAAAAACATTTAATCGGGTAAAACCCGGGCGTTGCCCGGGTCATTCGGCTAGTCTTCTATATATATAAAAATGAATGTTTGTATGTTTGTTTGTTTGTTTGTTGGTTTGTATGTCCGGTATACAAATTCGCAGTAGTTCACTAACCGGGGTCATTCGGCTAGTAGGTAATATAAATGAGTTTTAAAAATTGTAAAAAAAAAATGCATCGGCCAGGAATCGAACCCGGGCCGCCCGCGTGGCAGGCGAGCATTCTACCACTGAACCACCGATGCTTAAAAAAATGGCCATATTTAGGTATTCATTCCATTCCGGATTAGTCCGCGTAAAAAAAAAGTTCTTCAAATGAAAAAAAGAAATAGCCAAAAATACTAATCAAAATGCAGCCGAAAATTTTCCTCAGGTTTATAAAAAGCGACATGCATAATTTGGTACCAATTGGTTCAGTAGTTTTTGAGTTTATCGCGAAACAGACAGACAGACAGGGTTTTACCCGATTAAATGTTTTTATTTATATACTATTCGTTACAATTATAAATTGGCGGCGTGGATGTCACTCTTGTGAAACGTCCCGCTCCAAACTTTGTGTCTGAGAAGCGATATTTTTATAGAAAGATGATCTGGCTTTTGTTTTCTGCTCGAATAAATGTTTTACTCTTAGAATTTTGTTCCTGCGTACAAAATAATGAGCTGGTTTCACCCGTGGTCTCTGCTTTTTGGAATTTTTCCCAATATAATTTTGTATAGAATGAAAAAACCCTGTAAAATTTATAAACGAATACAATAAGCATCAAGGGCTGCGTATCTTTATTAAAACGACAATTTACGAGCTTTCGAGCACATACGCCCTTCTACAGGAAATAATACAATAATAATCCAACCTAGTTTGAAATATAATATATATACATATAGCTATTGTTTTGCATATCTGCTTAACTAGAATAATATTAAAATGATTGAATTTACATGTAGGTATAATAATTTTCCAAATAATTTTCCAAATTATTATACCTACATGTAAATTCAATCATTTTAATATTATTCTAGTTAAGCAGATATGCAAAACAATAGCTATATGTATATAAATTATATTTCAAACTAGGTTGGATTATTATTGTATTATTTCCTGTAGAAGGGCGTATGTGCTCGAAAGCTCGTAAATTGTCGTTCTAATAAAGATACTCAGCCCTTGATGCTTTATTGTATTCGTTTATAATTTTGTATCTGATAATCTTACATGATACAGCAATATCGTCATCATCATTTTCTGACTAATAATATATAGTTTTAATAATTGATTTATATATTTTTTAAAATAGCCTATCATCTTCCCCGTATTTTTTTTACCTATGTATGGAAATTTTGGTTTGAATTATTGAACTACTGCGAATTTGTATACCGGACATACAAACCAACAAACAAACAAACAAACATACAAACATTAATTTTTATATATATAGAAGATATAATATAAATGAATTTTAAAAATTGTTTTAAAAAAAATGCATCGGCCGGGAATCAAACCCTGGCCGCCCGCGTGGCAGGCGAGCATTCTACCACTGAACCACCGATGCTTTAAAAAATTGGCCATATTTAGGTATTCATTCCATTCCGGATTAGTCCGCGTAAAAAAATCTTCTTCAAACGAAAAAAATAAATAGCCAAAAATACTAATCAAAATGCAGCCGAAAATTTTCCTCAGGTTTATAAAAAGCGACATGCAAAATTTGGTACCAATTGGTTCAGTAGTTTTTGAGTTTATCGCGAAACAGACAGAAAGACAGAAATTGACTTATATATATATAGAGATAGAGATTTACTCTTCATTGTTGGCATTTTAACTTACATTCATTCTTCATTGTTGGCTTTTTCTATTACATTCACTCTTCATTGTTGGCTTTTTATCTTACATTCATTCTGTTGGCTTTTTATATTACATTTACTCTTCATTATTGGCTTTTTATCTTACATTCATTCTTCATTGTTGGCTTTTTATATTACATTTACTATTCATTGTTGGCTTTTTATCTTACATTCACTCTTCATTGTTGGCTTTTTATCTTACATTCATTTTTCATTGTTGGCTTTTTATCTTACATTCACTCTTCATTGTTGGCTTTTTATCTTACATTCATTCTTCATTGTTGGCTTTTTATATCACATTCACTCTTCATTGTTGGCTTTTTATCTTACATTCACTCTGTTGGCTTTTTATATTACAATTACTCTTCATTGTTGGCTTTTTATCTTACATTCACTCTTCATTGTTGGCTTTTTATATTATATTTACTCTTCATTGTTGGCTTTTTATCTTACATTCATTCTTCATTGTTGGCTTTTTATATTATATTTACTCTTCATTGTTGGCTTTTATCTTACATTGATTCGTCATTGTTGGCTTTTTATATTACATTTACTATTCATTGTTGGCTTTTTATCTTACATTCACTCTTCATTGTTGGCTTTTTATCTTACATTCATTCTTCATTGTTGGCTTTTTATATTACATTCACTCTTCATTGTTGGCTTCTTATCTTACATTCATTCTTCATTGTTGGCTTTTTATATTATATTTACTCTTCATTGTTGGCTTTTTATCTTACATTCACTCTTCATTGTTGGCTTTTTATATTATATTTACTCTTCATTGTTGACTTTTTATCTTACATTTATTCTTCATTGTTGGCTTTTTATATTACATTTACTCTTCATTGTTGGCTTTTTATCTTACATTCATTCTTCATTGTTGGCTTTTTATATCATATTTATTCTTCATTGTTGGCTTTTTATCTTACATTCATTCTTCATTGTTGGCTTTTTATATTATACGAGGTTTTACCCGAGTAAAGGTTTGTCTAGCGAACATTTGTTAAAACATGCCGTGTCATCCTGAATTTTGTCTTTCCTAATTTTCTAAATTAGAAAATCATAGTTTTATCTAGTGAACATTTTTTCCCGTGTCACATTGCCGTGTCATCCTGAGATAATCTTACTTTTGATAAATAATATTTAAGATAACAAACTTAGTGATAAGAAAACTTGTTAACATCGTCACAATGGGGGCGCTGCTTGCGAGTTAAATCTACAAATCTGCAAATAACTCTAAGGATATTCAAGATATTCATGAAATTATTTTTCAAAAACCTTCCCGGTGATATACCTAATAATATCCCAAAATTTCACGGCGATTGGATGTATGGTTTTTGAATCTATAGAGTACAGACAAACAAACAGACAGACAGACATTCAATTTTATATATATAGATTACTTCACTCTTGCGTGGAACCATGAAAAAATGTCACGCGAACGATACCATTGGAACAAAATGAACCTAATAAAACGCAAATTTGGTTTTAAATGCTTTTATTTATGGATGTAAATTTATAAGAATGCGATCAAATTAATAATTTTCAATTACATATTAAAATAAACTAAGAAAAGTATATATCTCTATATATATAAAAATGAATGTTTGTATGTTTGTCTGTCTGTTTGTATGTCCGGTATACAAATTCGCAGTAGTTCACTAATTCAAACCAAAATTTCCATACATAGGTAAAAGAATACGGGGAAGACGATAGGCTATTTTAAAAAAATATATAAATCAATTATTAAAACTATATATTTTTAGTCAGAAAATGATGATGACGATATTGCTGTATCATGTTTGATTATCAAATACAAAATTATATCGGGAAAAATTCCAAAAAGCAGAGACCACGGGTGAAACCAGTTCATTATTTTGTATGCAGGAACAAAATTCTAACAGAAAAACATTCATTCGAGCAGAAAACAAAAGCCAGATCATCTTTCTATAAAAATATCGCTTCTCAGACACAAAGTTTGGAGCGGGACGTTTCACAAGAGTGACATCCACGGCGCCAATTTATAATTGTAACGAATAGTATTTGAATAGGGTACATTTAATAAGGTAAAACCCGGGCGTTGCCCGGGTCATTAGGCTAGTCTATATATATAAAATTGAATGTCTGTGTGTGTGTGTGTGACAATTGACAATTAAAATAATTTTATTGACTGTCAGTCAATGTTACAACTCAACCAGGAGGGTGAAAAGAAATATTTACATTTGACAGTTGTCAGGAAAAAAGGCATCGCCGCCTAAGTCTGGCCATATCGGTGCCAACATCGGGATGGTAGCCCCGAGCCAGTTCTATGGCCGCGCCGAGGAATTCAGCGAGGACCCCCTTCAGCGCAGGTGAAAGTTTCGTCATGAGGGACGCTCTGTTTTCGGTAAATAAAATGGCATCCCTGAGGTCATTAACATCGAACCCTGAATCATATAAGGGCTTTAGGCAGGTCATGTGCTTCAGTTTTCTGAAGATTTTAATAATCATGATATCCTCTTGCTCTTGTAGTATCTCCTCCTCGTGGGGAACGGGCGGTGTCGGCCCAGCAGGCCGAGGCGCAGGCAGTGGGAGTGCTGAAATCACTGCGGCTGGTGAGGATGCAGAGGTCTCCTCAGTGGTGGTCATGTCGACATCTGGTGTATGGGTTGCAGGCCCGAGGGTCCCCTGCGCAGGCAGAGGGCCACACGGGGTAGTGAAGTCCAGCCGGGCGGGAGGCGTCGGCTCAGTCGCCGCCGAGCGAGGGCTCGCGGGGTGCTCGGGTGCAGGGGCCTCTGGTGGAGGGGCAGGAGCCGCCACCTGTACAAAAGAGGCCGGCAGCGCTGGTGTAGACGGCCGGGGCGCCGTAGATGATAGGGATGCAATTCGGGCATCTGGTGGAGCGCCGGAAGGCCCGAGAGCTGGACTGGGAGGCGCCGGCGCAGTAGGCGCGGCCGAAGACAGTCCAGGCAGCCCATGCGCGGTCAATGTTGGGAGGTCGGTGGTAGAGGGCGGTGAAGCCCGTCTGGAGGTGGTGGACTGTCCATGGAGTAAAGGGCAGTTGGCTCTTCTGTGCCCTTGTCCGTGGCACCTGGAACACCTGATGCCATAGGACCAGTGCTGTAGTGGAGGGTATACGGGGGTATACGCCGTATACCCTATGCTTTTAAAATTTAGATAGCGTATACCTAGTGGTTTTACTTAAAAATAGCGTATACCCTATGATTTTGTTCAAATTTTTTATTAAAAATTTATTATTTTCTTTCTTTGTAATAGTAAAAAAAAAAATGATGATAAAAATTGTACTGAAAAATTGCAAAAAATTTTCAAATTAACAATTCACACAAAATATTTCATTCATTTAGTAAAAATTTCTTGGGAAAAATATATCAACTATATTCAAATTAATAATCAAACAAGCCTCCTTTAGCGAAAAATGGAAAACGAATATAACCGAACCTTTAATTTTTGAAAATGGTAATTTTGTTTTAAAAAAAAACCACAATGAAATGAAAACTTTAAACTTTCCTAATATCTAAAAGTTATTATGTTTGCTTAATAGAAAATATGGTAAAAAATTAAAGTTTAAATGTATATGGTAATTTGGTAAAATGGTAATTTTGTTTAAAACCACAATGAAATGAAAACTTAAACTTTCCTAATATTTAAAAGTTATTATGTTTGTGTGTGCTTAATAGAAAATATGTTAAAAAATTAAAGTTTAAATAAAAATAAAGTTATATTTTCTGATGTTAAAATCATTTACAAAAAAAAAGTAAAAACGACTTCTTCAAGATAGATGTTCTCTTATTACCAATGCTGTATTTATCCAGCAGTGATGTAAACTAATACATAAACAATTTGGTTTTCGATTTAAAACGATTTTCTTCTAATTCTATACAATTGAAAATATATTTGAATTTTATCAAATACTCTTCTTTAACTAAAGTTGCTATGGTAACCATGCTAAACTACGTTATTGTGGACGTTAATTTTGCATATTCTTTAGTTTATTTGAAGTTAGCAAAAGCTGTTGACAAAATAACATTGATTTTCAAAAAAATATAATTTTGAAAACTTCTTTAAGTAAGTTTATTGTTACTGGCTTAAAAGCTTATTTAAATTGTTTTTAATTGTTGATGAAAAGTTGGTGTTTGTTTTTTAAAAAAATAAATAAAATAAAGATTTTATTCAAAACAAATCGATTAAGTAAGTATCTAAATTTTGTTAATGTTAAAATAAGTGAAATTTAAATTTTCTGTACTTATACTAGCTTTCGAAAATAACTCTTCTGTTTAATTATGGACCGCTGGTTGAAGACAGGAAATTTATGTACTAAAAGAAGTTTGGAGGTAGAAGAAGATGCAGAAAAGAATGAACTAGAAGAAGCTGTTAAAAGAAATAAAAACACTGTTGGTACATCAAATGCAAGTACTATCTCAAAAAGAGCTGATATATTGATCAATAGTTCACCAGAGAAAATGAATGACCAGGATTCCAAATTTGAAGTTTGGAATGATTCCCAATATATTCAATTTAAGGAAAAGTATCCATGGCTTTCAATTTCCAAAGGTAGACTCGGATGTAACATTTGCGCAAGTGTTAAAACTTTAGGGGCTGTAAAAAGTGAAATAATTCATATTTCACCAGAATGGAGTAACTACCTAATAGAAGCAGCAGGAAAAGATCGGGCAAGCAAATTATCAAACATTCGAATGAAAATTAAAAAGCATTGTGAGTCTGAAGCTCATAAAATAGCTGAGAATATTAAGAAAGACAGAAAAAAAAATAAATTAGAAGAATATGCAAACAATATGAACATTGAAGTAGAAAATGAAAATATTAAGCTTTTTAGAACTGCTTATAATATCGCTAAAACAAATAGACCATATTCTGATTATGAAAATCATATCACGTTACAAACATTAAATGGCATTAAATTAGGATCGACTCTTCACTCCAGATATTCTGCTACACAAATAATAAACCATATAGCCAGCGAAATGCGGAAAATGCTTGTTGCGAAGATTTTGTCAACAAATTCAAAAATTACTATACTAATTGATGAATCAACAACCTTAAGTAATAAATCAACTTTGGTCATTTTCTTGAAAGCATATTTAGGAGGAGAAAGTATTGATTATATTTTCTTTGATTTGTGTGAATTACAATGCCAAGACTCAGAAAATATTGAAAAAGAGCTTTTGAATACTTTGTATAAACATGGGTTGAACGAAGAATATTTAAAAGAAAATTGGATAGCAATTGCGACAGATGGGGCAAGTGTCATGGTAGGAAGACATTCGGGAGTCGTAACTCGACTTAAGCAAAAGTTTCCTAAACTTTTTGCATGGCACTGCCTCAACCATAGATTAGAGCTTTCTGTTGGCGATACTATCAAAGAAGTCCGCGGAATCAACCATTTTAAAGCTTTTATGGACAAACTGTATTCATTATATAGCCAATCTCCCAAAAATTGCCGTGCTCTGGAGGAAGCTTGCCATGAATTAGGAACAAGATTTGCTAAAGTGGGTCGAATTTTAGGAGTACGATGGATTTCAAGTAGTTTTAGAACAATAAAAACCGTCTGGGAGTCATACGAGTCATTGCACCATCATTTCAAATCATCAACATATCTCGATTCCACATATCAAGGGTTATTAAGAAGATTGGAGAGTCCAGAATTTATATTAGATTTAGGTTTAATGTACGACACGCTTCAGGAAATGTCAATGTTGTCTTTAGAGCTGCAGTCTAGAACAACTACTTTACAAAAGGCGGAACATATAATAAAGAGAACAATTAGAGTCATAGAAAGCTTCAAAACATCACCAGGAGAAAAAGCTTGCTAGCTCTTGAAGCGGCAGAAAACTTAGTTTTTAGGAGCGTAACATTAGTTCCCAATGCCAAAATTATTCCGATTGATAGAAAAAAATTTCTTCTAAGTATAATAGAAAAGTTAAAATTAAGGTTGTGTACAGAATCAAATGAAGATAATGAGCAATTAATTAAGGATATTTCAGCTCTAGAACCAAACAATTTTGACGCAGAAAATGTTCGATATGGAGAGGTCGAAATGAGACGTATTTGTCGAAGGTTTAACTTAGATGAAATGAAATGCATTAATGGCTTGAGAGATTTTGTTGATGATAAAAACAATGTTCCCGAAACACTTCAACCATTTTTCAGGGCAATTTCAACATTGCCCTGTTCAACAGCTGAATGTGAGCGAGGTTTCAGCCTGATGAATGATATAATAACAAACTTGCGGACTTCTTTGCTAATATCAAATGTTTCGAACTTAATGTTCATAAATTCAAATGGACCACCAATCGAAATGTTTCAGCCGAAAAAATACGTTCAATCATGGCTTTTACATCATAGATCATCTACTGACACTAGATCAAGAGTTTGTGCCAGAAAAAATACAGATGCATCTCGGCAGTCATTATGGGACATTTTTATGTAAAAGTTGTATGTAATATTTTACGTCTTTTTTTCAAATAAAAATATAATTAAAAATAACCTTGTTTATTTTTACCAAAAATTTATATTCTCAAACGTATACCCTATGCTAATTTTACGACTACAGCACTGCATAGGACAGGTATGTGGGCCATACCTCGCCTTTGATTTTTATCTCGAGGCGGGTGGGGAGCCTCTCGGTGGTTACTCCTTCGTGGAGGACAATGAAAGCGTCTCGGCGGCCGTCGTTATAGATGTAAGGGCCGGCTTTCATTAGTTTGGGCGCGATTGAAGTTACGCGCCCGTAGGGTGTTAGGACGCTTATGATGGTAGAATCCTCCACGAAGAAGGGGAGGTTGCCCACGGTGATTTTCATCGCTCTCTTGCGGAATGGGAAGGCCCTGAATAGAGTGCCTTCGACCTCGAGGCCCTCGCTGATGAGGCGCTCGGCCAGGCCTCTGTTGTTCAGTCCCATCAGGTAGTGCCCGTTGATTTTGGAGACCTGGTAGACATTGTTGGTTCCACCGATTATCCTGTCGACGGCCCTTATGTAGTGGTAGGGCTCAAGTTCGGGGCTGTACTCCACGTAGACGCAGTTGTCTTCGGCGGAGGACGCCTGCCGCGCCCTGGCCTCCGCGATATGCGCTCGAGTGGTCTTGATCTCTTCCGCCCGCGGCACCCATCCCGTGGACGATCGTGGCCGGGGAATGGCTCCTGCGCCCCTGGGGTTAGAGTAATGTTTCGCCGCTGTGGGTGAATCCGCCGAATTGCGGCGCCTTTTTCGACTCTTAATGACGGTGAAGTCTTCGTCCGCTCCAGGGCTTGGGTAGTAGTTTAGTAAAGTGCATCCCCAATTCACTTTAATTGTCGTACGTCCTATTAGAGCCCGCTTCTAAAAATTTGTGTATTATAATTCACTCTAATTGGCTTACGTCTGGAGATTCCCCGTAATAAACTTTAAATACAACTTTTTTTTTTTTAATGTGTCGCATCCCCAATTCACTTTAATTGGCCTACGTCCTATATGTGCGTTAAATAGCTGGGAACGTAAGAGAGATCTTTCTTTGCCATCTAATGGTGGCTTAGTTCGAAGGCCGTAATAAATCACTGCCGCTTCTAAAATTCCTAATTAACTTTAATTGCCCTACGTCATATGTGCGTTAAATAGCTGGAATTTTTCTTGATGGTGTCTGAACGTAAGAGATCTCTCTTTTTTTGCCCCATAAATCCTCTGCAGTTGTCATTTTTAGAGCCGCTTCTTGACCTTAGACCTGGCACAATTCGATGGACGTAATAAAACTTTTTAATTGCAGCACGTCGTGTCGTGGAAAAATTTTGTATTAAAATTCACTTTTTAATTGGCCTACGTCTGGATTCCCCTAATAAACTTTCCTTGTAAGAGATCTATTTTTTTTTGCCATAAATCCTCTGATGTGCGTTAAATAGCTGGGAACGTAAGAGAGATCTTTCTTTGCCATCTAATGGTGGCTTAGTTCGAAGGCCGTAATAAATCACTGCCGCTTCTAAATACTGTCATTATTATTATGCCACAGAGGAGGAGCGTTATCACAATTACCCATTTAAGAAAACCAAATAATTTTCGAACACACGTTGCGGAAACTCGCTTTAGGGACACATACCTCTGCATCGTCACGAGTTTCGAGGATAATTATATTTCCCGATTCTAGTTTGTGCGTTAAATAGCTGGAATTTTCTTGGCGGTGTCTGAACGTTAGAGATCTTTCTTTGCCTAAGCACAAGAAGGCATTGACCCCGATTGGAAGGGGCCTCCAAGATTTAAAAATTTCTCCTCTATTTACGGAAATAACTTCGATAGTATGAAATGGATGAGGAGTTATATTACTGATTCTTTTACTAAGAAATTCAACGTCTATGCTTTTTTTACGCGCTAAATGCCATGAAATAGAAGGCTTGAATAATTTATATTTATAGATATTGATATTTAATGGAAGGACAAACTGCCAAATGTCGTCAACAGCGTCTTCCATATCTCTTACACACCCCCCTACTGGCGAAAATTTTTTCGCACGAACCGAGTAACCTGCTCGGAATTCAGCCTTGTCATTTTTTTATTTCTGCTTACTCTATTTAGGAAATACAAACAATATTCGCCGCATCTTTTACTATTGCGAGATTGCATCTGGAGCTTATTGTGCAATATTCTTTTCGCATTGCGTTTCATAAAATTTATGATCGCGGGCATAAAAGGTTTAATACCATAAGGGTCGAAATAAAAAACTGTTCGTTTATTCAAAAAGGCAATCGCGACCCAATGACTTCCCTTCATTGTTGACGGATCTAGATTAACAACAAAATACTTACAGCAGCGACCACCGATATATTTCGGTAGCGAATCTGACGGAAACACGCCCGCAAATTTTTTAGAAATGATAGGGTCGAGCGTAGCCAATCTTAAGAGTTGTTTCGAATTCATCGTAAGGTGCCAATGTAGTCGACGTATAATTTTAACGACACTCTTACATTGTTTTTTGCGTGAAAATCTGTATAAGTAAGGTTTCCCAATACCTTATCTCCGCTTTTAAATGAGATATTTACATCATCCCTGACCGATTCGCTTAAAAAATGTTGTATTTCAGGAGCTTCTTCTTCTTCTTCGTCATTTCTAAAAACGATATAACACCCGGGGTTGTTAATACCTGTCGGCACGTTTTCATATCTGAGCCGATACTTCCTAATTTTTCCATCGAGAAAGAATTTGTGTTGTGCAAATTCACATTTTAACGCTATCGAATCTCCTTCCATGAGCATAAAACGAAAATCTAAGGTTTCGGTACTAGTAACTAATTTACCTAAATAATCACGGAGATATAAAACTGTGATGGCGTCCGTGTCATTTTCAGCGTTACCTAAATTTGTTACTTTATAACCGTTGCAATCAAAGTGTTTGTTTTCTTCGTCTAACAATAAAACTTGCTTTTTCAAACGCTTAATTTTCTTGGTTAAAAAACCTTTTGGAACGACATCTGTGTCGTCTGTTGGTTCAGGAACATTGGTAATTTTTCTTTGCTCAGCATCATAATAAGAATTTTGTTTTAAAGGTAAAGATTTCGGAACGTATAAGCCATCGTTTAGTTTTATCAACGCGTTTTGATCGCAGCTATGAACTAACGTCGCCTCGTTTATGTAACAATCCTGCATTACTCGATCAAACTGACTTGCCGCAGTTTATCGATATGAATTTCGGATTGGAATTCGGAATAAAGGATGACGTTAATTGTCGATGTTAGTGCGCTCGAAAATTTCACTTCCAAAGAAATATTCGAATTTTGCGTAGCGCTAGAATGTAGATCCGAAGCGCACAAATCGGGAGTCGTATCAAACGCGAACAGAGTCAATCCGTTTTGAAATTCTTCTGGAGTTATATTCAATTCTCCGGAACTTAAATATCGACCCATGTTGGAAAAGAGATCGACGTAGCTTCTGTAAAATTCTCCTTCGGAAAATTGCGGAGTAAGCGGACGGTTTGGAAGAACTCGTTGTCCGATTTTTAATGAAATATAATTTATGTTAAAATTTTGAAAATTGAACGGGTTTTTCGTGAAATCTCCACTATATGCACCATTCGTCACAAATCCGATGACAATACGATTTGGTACTGGACCTAAAAATAGGTTCGGAAGGATTGTCGAATGGGTTCCGCTGGGAATCGTTAGAGTTTTTACATCTACTTTACGTATTGGATATTTTGCGACGCCATTCTCCAAAGTTTTATTATGCGCGAGAACGACGGACGGTGAAACAGTCACTTTTCGAACGAGAAGAGAGGCCTTTGTTATCTTCAGAACGAAACCTTGAGTATTGGACATCAAAACAAAGGAATTTTTAGCTCTATGCAAACGGATTTTCAATGAGACGCCATTTAGCAAGAGTTTGTGCTGAAAACTTAAATCTAAATTCATCGCGCCGAAAAGCGTTATTTCTATATTTAAATCCATAACTGCATGTCGAGCTTTCAATCCCAAATTATTACCGTTTGGGTCTGTTTCGTCAAAATATTTCGCCGTGTCCTTTTCAAATAAGCTAGATTTGAGAAAAGTTTTCTGTGCATTTTCGGGAAAGTTTAGCAAGGCGTCTAAAATACTTCTATACCCGTAATTATTTTGCGATACGATTTGCTTTTCGTTTAAAAAAACTTCTACATTCTCAAAAGCCGTATTCAGGAGATAATTTATAGGTCCGACTTTATCCGTGGCGGCTATGGCGCTTCCATCTCTCTTCGAAATTTTAACCGCGAGTTGTAAGAAAATGAACGACGGGTCGATGTAGTGCTCAAACGTGCCCGGAATATAGAATTCGATTGGACCGTCCGATAGAGTCGCTATAGGATGGACTTCTTCAAAATCGGAGTTTTCTATAGCTACTTGAATCGGTAAACCCGAAAATAAGTCCAGCTCGGATTTAAGACACAGAGGTTCCATCATGCGAATATGTCCCTGTTCTGCTTTCTTCTTCGTTTACGTACGGTTTTTATACGTTTGCCCTCTCCGCTTTGAAATCGTTTGAGAGCGTCGTCTTTGATATCCCTTCCAGTTTCAAATATTCGCTTTTTTATACTCTGCTTGAAATTTTCTCCGCCGCCGACATCTCCCGCTACTTTAGAAGCGGTGGATAAAAGTTTTTTGCCAAAGTATTTCCCCGCGCGTTTCAAAACGGGCGTTACAGTTCGAAAAATATTTCCGAACCATCCCCTTCCGGCCTGTGTGGCGTAATAATATGGAATATTACCACCCTGTTGCAGCGCGTAATACTGACAGCATGTATGCGGGTCGATAGAGCGATGTTTATGCATCGTCATCTCGTTTGAAATGCAAAGTCACGCTGACGCTCTCGCCTAAGAATAACACAAAATCGCCGTAGCGGTCTCTTATATTTATTTCGATCGTCTGAAACTCGCTCTTATTAACGGGTTTATAGAACAAAGTTTCAAAGTTTACGCTACCTTTGTCTCGAGGAAGAAATACGTGCCGAAGAAGTGGCGAAGCCGAATCTCCCACAATACCAAACTTACATATATCGGAGTAAACAAAAACCGATTGTATATTCTTATCCGTTCGCTCTCGAATGATCGGCTCGGTCGATATTGTCTTTTGTTCTTCAATCAAGATCCCTAATGGTAATAAAGTTGTTGCTTCGGGGAATTTGAGATAATTATATAAATTCCTAGAAATGATCAAATTATGATTAGGAGGTAAATTCAAAGTTGAAATGTCATTCCGAAAATCGAACTGTCCGTGGTTTTTAATGTTGTGACTCCACAATAATTTGACGATATCCTCGTTAAATTTGTCGAGGGCGATTAGCGGATCGGTCGCTTGATATTCGAAAACCGACTTTACAGGCAACCATTGTTTTATTTTTTTTTGCTAGGTTCAAATCTCATTGAAATATATATATTTTTTAAATTACCTAGTAAAGTTTTTCTGATTATGAGAAAAACACATTCAATAAAACAAGAAACAAAACTTACCTCATGTTGGAAAAATTTAAATCCGAAACTGCTTGGTCCAGCTATCTAACACCGTCACTTGCTCCAAAAACCAAAAGGTGAAACTACTTTTTATAATGGAAGGGGGAGGAGTTTTCTTGTCGTCAGCATGTGGGCGGATTTTTTATACTCGCTTTTTTGTCGTCATCATGTGGGTGAAATTTTACAATAGTAAAGCTCATGTGGGTGAAATTTTACAATAGTAAAGCTATAACATTTAAAAATATACACTTTTTTTTAAAACATATTTGTGACACATATTTCCATAAATATTAAATTAGTTGGTAAAAGATATGACAGATTTTTTTTTAATGAACACACACTTTTTTTTTGTTTTTAACATGAACTTTATTACATTTTAAACACATATATAAGTGTTCATAGAGTCCTTCTATACATTTTTCCTCTAAGTGTCGTTGTCTTCTTCTTCGTGATTGCAAGCCTGGATTTGCAAGACCGAATTGCAAGCTTGGGAATAAGCTTCGATTATTTTTTCAAATAATTCTTTTGAATAAAACCATGCATCACCTTCACACTCAGGTGTGTGCCTAAAATGGTCCAAAAAAAAATCGTAATAATCTTCAATAAAATTTCCACTTTCATCATACATTTGAAATAAATGGTTTTTAAAAAACCTATTAAAATAGGAAACTTTTCTTTCTTCTTCTTTAGTAGAATATTCGAATGAAATAGGGAATTCATAAATTACATCTACAAATTGATTCTTTTTTAATAAAAGACCTTTCTCCAAAATTGTTTCAATAACTTCTTTAACTAAATTTGGCAAAATCTTTACTTCCATGTTGCTTTCACTCTGTATGAAAGCTGACAATATGAGAAAATATCGGCCTATATATATATATGAGCCTGACATTACGTCATATACTTGTAACATTATTCCAATAAGGAATGGTCACCTATGACGTAGGGCAATTAAAGTGAATTGGGAATCCTTAGGGCAATTAAAATGACGGCCTTCGAACCGAGTCGGCAAAAATGTGACCCTGACATTAGGTTACATGTGATCTGACTGCAATTTGAGAAAAGATTTTATTACCTCCATCTAAGGAATGGTCACCTATGACGTAGGGCAATTAAAGTTAATTGGGAATTTTAGAAGCGGCAGTGATTTATTACGGCCTTTGAACTAAGCCACCATTAGATGGCAAAGAAAGATCTCTCTTACGTTCCCAGCTATTTAACGCACATATAGGACGTAGGCCAATTAAAGTGAATTGGGGATGCGACACATTTAAAAAAAAAAAAAGTTGTATTTAAAGTTTATTACGGGGAATCTCCAGACGTAAGCCAATTAGAGTGAATTATAATACACAAATTTTTAGAAGCGGGCTCTAATAGGACGTACGACAATTAAAGTGAATTGGGGATGCACTTTACTAAACTACTTTGGGTCTTCGGTGTAGTCCGCCCAGTTTCCCAGGACACGGGCAGCGCCATTAGATGACGTAGCTGCTGCCGAGCCGGTCGTGACGTGACAGAGCAGACGGAGCACCAGGTGGAGTGTGGACTCCTTCTGGATGTTGAAGTCCGACAGAGTGCGTCCATCGTCCAGCTGCTTTCCGGCAAAGAACAGCCTCTGCTGGTCACGGGGAATTCCTTCCTTGTCCTGGATCTTTGCCTTGACATTCTCAATGGGGTCACTGGGCTCAACCTCCAGAGTGATGGTCTTGCAAGTGATGGTCTTCACAAAGATCTGCATCCCACCACGGAGACGCAGCACCAGATGCAGGGTGGACTCCTTCTGGATGTTGTAGTCCGACAGGGTGCGTCCATCTTCCAGCTGTTTGCCGGCAAAGATCAGCCTCTGCTGGTCAGGGGGAATTCCTTCCTTGTCCTGGATCTTTGCCTTCACATTCTCAATAGTGTCACTCGGCTCCACTTCCAGGGTGATGGTTTTGCCGGTGAGAGTCTTCACAAAGATCTGCATGCCACCGCGCAGACGGAGCAACACGTGGAGTGTGGACTCCTTCTGGATGTTGTAGTCCGACAGAATGCGTCCATCTTCCAGCTGCTTTCCGGCAAAGATGAGCCTCTGCTGGTCAGGGGGGATTCCTTCCTTGTCCTGGATCTTTGCCTTGACATTCTCAATGGTGTCACTGGGCTCAACCTCCAGGGTGATGGTTTTGCCGGTGAGAGTCTTCACAAAGATCTGCATGCCACCGCGCAGACGGAGCACCAGGTGGAGTGTGGACTCCTTCTGGATGTTGTAGTCCGACAGGGTGCGTCCATCTTCCAGCTGTTTGCCGGCAAAGATCAGCCTCTGCTGGTCAGGGGGAATTCCTTCCTTGTCCTGGATCTTTGTTTTCACATTCTCAATAGTGTCGCTGGGCTCCACTTCCAGGGTGATGGTTTTGCCGGTGAGAGTCTTCACAAAGATCTGCATCCCACCACGGAGACGCAGCACCAGATGCAGGGTGGACTCCTTCTGGATGTTGTAGTCCGACAGGGTGCGTCCATCTTCCAGCTGTTTGCCGGCAAAGATCAGCCTCTGCTGGTCAGGGGGAATTCCTTCCTTGTCCTGGATCTTTGCCTTCACATTCTCAATAGTGTCACTGGGCTCCACTTCCAGGGTGGTCTTGCCAGTGAGGGTCTTCACAAAGATCTGCATCTTCTGAAACCAACCATAACATTAATCTGGGGTATTACAATTAAATATTGTGTGTATGAATTTTCAAAACACTTTTCAAGCCATTTCAAATGATTTTTGAATCTGCATTACACAGGCCTAATATGTTTATAGATTTTGCATGTTTGACCAGTGTGCCATTCAAAAATTAGTTTTCTTTGTTTCACATGTTAAATATGTAAAAATTGCGGGAGGAAGATCATGTACTAAAAGAGGCCCCTCTATTTATTTATGCATTACATTATCATCATATTACTAGTGGTGCTAAGGAATGAACCCCAGCTTTGACAAATTCAGGTAAAAAAACAAAACTGTAAACTTGGGTAATAAATGTAATGCATTGTTCTAATGAGCAAATAAAGGGAGAGATGACTCGATGTGTTTCCCCAAAAAAAGATTGATCCACAAATTAGAAATCTGACAAGAATGGTAAACTGTAAATTAAAACCAGACATGTTGGGTTGAATGGATTGAATTTCTAAGGAATGAAATCACCTTTGTGTAGAGAGTTTGAGCCAACTGCAGCATTCTATCAGCATGGGGGAGTTGGAATATATAATTACATAGCTCAGATTTTAGGTAATAAAGTAAACGTTTTCGAGCTAAAGTTAAACGTTTTTGAACTTTCAGGATAACGCCCTTCTACTGGAATCCCGAAAGCTTGAAAAAGGTTTAATTAAAAGATACTCATCCTTACTTTATTATCTTAGATTGCTAGCAAAGGATTCTCAATAGCACAGATAGCCAGGGGCTGATCTCATATATGACATGGGTTGAGACAATCCCTACACAATACTTGGTCCTGAATGGTCAGGATTAACAAATTTGTAACATTTGAAATAAGGCCAATAACATGAAATTTCTATCAAAATGACTTATTAAACAATTTGTAATGCTACAATCCTTGTAGGTGTGGCCATTTCTTTTAGGCCATTGCCTCTAAGTAGTGTTCCCAGTCTTAATGACAAAGGCAGACACATTCTACTTCACCCACACCATCAAGTCTCAAGCTCTACAAGCTTGATACCCTAAAATGATTGAGTGGAGATAAGAAAGAAGTAGCTACACTACAAATATACCCTGGTGGTGTTATAAACTCCCATGAGGCAGAGCAAAGTGTCCTTAAGAAATAAATGCATTTTTACCTAGTTAAGCACAAATTCATAAAAGAGAGGAGTTGATGATGGATTATGGATACAGGAATATAACACCTAATAAATATAATTAAGTGTGATATTTCGGTAACTGTTGTTACCATCACTAAACAAAAGAAATTATTTAGGTTTTATTTTCTTGTATCTAATAGAGAGGATTCCTTTACTAGGAGTATTCTTTCATGGAGGTTGTACTGCAATTTTTTTTTCTTTTAAAAATGCCATCCCTGCTTCATTGAAGTATTTTTTCTCTCACCAAATTGTTTATAAAATGTACATATATTATGATTTATATAAAACTTCAAAATTGTTATCAAAGGAAAATAATTTTGATTAAATTGATAAAATTCACATTATGTATTGGAGACCAACTTATTTAGCCTATTAACCAAAATTAGCATAAATATTTACTTTTTTTTTTCGTGAAATTGATATAATATGGGCTTGGAAAAGGCAAAATAAATTTGTAATGTTATTTATATATTTATGAAAATATGCTCTTGGATAATGTTTATACAAACCCTAATACATTGTAACATTGGGTCTTCAAATAGGACTTCGCATTAAATCGATATCTTAGTATTAGGCTTAGAAATATACGCAGATAAACCATCGATTTTAACGTACCCACTTTCTGAACATTAATATCGGCTTAGAGCATTGAAAAAAAAAACTTATAAATAAGAAAATAACTTACCCTTTAATTTAGCTGGAGGTAATATAATATTAGATAACAAACTGAAGAGGAAGATGACGGGAAGCTTGACGACAAAAAATGGCTGACGCTTAATGTTCTATGCTGTTAATCAAAATTTATTCTGTCAAATGTCTTCACAGAATAAATTAATTTAATTATTTTATTAAACCAGATTCCTGGAGCGTACGTATATTAATTTCATTAAAATTTGAATATATTAAATATTTAAATGCATTTTTCGTTTTTATTTGATACTAGCGGACGTACCCGGCTTCGCCCGAGGTTTTACCCAGTAAAGGTTTGTCTAGCGAACATTTGTTAAAAAAAAAAAAAATTCTCTAAAAATTTATAAAAATATATATAATTTTGATAATTTGAAACTCGTAAATTTGAATCTCTCGATAAAGTGAACATTTTTTCCCGGTCCCTGTGTGCCGTGTCATCCTGAATTTTGTCTTTCCTAATTTTCTACATTAGAAAATCATAGTTTTATCTAGTGAACATTTTTTCCCAGTCCCTTGAAAAATACACGATAAGTTGAATAAATTCAATTATAATTGGTTCCCTCGGTAATTGGAAGTTAAAGGAATAGTATCTTCGCCTTGGAATTGTATCATTATTCTTGTCGCAAATAAATTGCCGTGTCATCCTGAGATAATCATACTTTTGATAAATAATATTTAAGATAACAAACTTAGTGATAAGAAAACTTGTTATCATCGTCACAATGGGGGCGCTGCTTGCGAGTTAAATCTACAAATCTGCAAATAACTCTAAGGATATTCAAGATATTCATGAAATTATTTTTCAAAAACCTTCCCGGTGATATACCTAATAATATCCCAAAATTTCACGGCGATTGGATGTATGGTTTTTGAATCTATAGAGTACAGACAGACAGACATTCAATTTTATATATATCTCTATTATATATATATAAAAGTCAATTCCTGTCTGTCTGTCTCGCGATAAACTCAAAAACTACTGAACCAATTGGTACCAAATTTTGCATGTCGCTTTTTATAAACCTGAGGAAAATTTTCGGCTGCATTTTGATTAGTATTTTTAGCTATTTCTTTTTTTCATTTAAAGAACTTTTTTTTACGCGGACTAATCCAGAATGGAATGAATACCTGAATATGGCCATTTTTTTAAAGCATCGGTGGTTCAGTGGTAGTATTGCGATTTCACCGCCACTCTGTGTTGTGACGACGATCTAAATTCTATAGAGGTAGTCACTCACCTCTATTCTTGGTCGGCGGGGTTGAAGGTTCAAAGTTAAGGCGTCGTTGTTTATAACACTTTTAAAATATACGACGAAAACAGGAGGGAAAATTATATTTATTACAATTTAAGAAAATAAGTAAAGTATTATTTAAACATTTACACTAAAAGAATCGGAGATCAGGGCAAATTCTAGCGTTCGAAAAAGATGTTTACAAGTTCTTCCTGTATTGTTTCCTCATTTTTGCCGCTGCCTCCCCGTAGGTGCCTCCGCCGGCCTCCCATTGGCTGCTTCGGACGTCTTCTTTTCCAACATTTCTCCCACCTTTGAGTTGGCGTCTCGACGACTCAAACATGGGAAGGAAAAGTTCAGTAGATCCAATCGGTTGGGTCTCTTGATGGGTCGTCCGTAACTTGACACAACATTCGGGGTATCAATGTGATGTTGCTCTTGTTGTGAAGTCAAAGGGTCCTCTTCAGTTGTCAATCGAACTTCTTGTGTGGGAGATCGCTCCGTTAGAGGGTCTCGACATCTTATCTCGGGCGTTATCTCTAAATTGTAGAGTTATTGAATAGGTCGTATTTTATCACCTGATGAAGTTTTCACTTTCGCAACCCTCACAAGTCCGTCTTTTCCTGGATAGAGTTGGATTATTCTGGCTAACGGCCAGTGTAGTCTCTTTAAACTCTCTTGTCCAATGAGTACCATGTCTCCCACCTTGAGTGGTATTGTAGTCTTCAGGCGTCTCGTTTCTTGTCTCAGGAATCCAAAATATTCGATACGAAATCGTTCTCTAAGATCTTCTCGTACACGTTTGATATATTGATATTTGCGGGAGAGGGTCTGGTTATCAATCAAGTCCAGGTCTGGAACGCCAACCTCTCTGACCTCATGTAAGAACAACGAAGGTGTCAATGGAGCGATATTCTCACTTTCTTCAGTTAGGTAGGTCAGTGGGCGTGTGTTCATCAAGCTTTCGACGTCACACATTACCGTGGAAAGTTCTTCATATCCCAAGGAGGTTTGACCGAGAATCCTAAAGAGCAATTGTTTCATCATTCCAATCAAACGCTCCCACCATCCACCCCACCAAGGAGCACCAGGCGGTATGAATTTCCAGGTGATGTTTTTCAATGTGGGATCACATTTTAATCTCGAAAAATCAATCTTCTTTAAAGCATTAGCTATACCTTTGAAATTAGTCCCATTATCCGAATACACAATCAATGGTCGGCCTCTTCGAGCAATAAATCGGCGGAAAGCTTGGAGGAAGGCTTCCATAGACAAAGATGTCACAAGTTCCAGATGAACTCCTCTATACACTGCACATGTGAAGATGACAATCCATGCTTTCTTCTTATTCTTTAAGATAAGATGTCCAGTTAGATCAACTCCTACTATTTCGAAAACTGCAGCATCTCGTACTCTGTCTTCTGGTAATGATGTTGACTCGACGGTAGCTGGTGTCGCGGTGAATCGTTTACAGCGAATGCATTGATTGATGATCTTCTTGACGGTTTTCCTGGATCTTAGTATCCAATAGTTTTCTCTCAGAATACCGAGGAGAGTTTGTAGACCGGCGTGCCCGTGGGTTTCATGGTTCCACCTGATGAGCAAAGAAACCAAAAAGTGATCTGAGGGCAATAAAATGGGCATTCTAAAATTAACAAAATCTTCTCTTCTGCAAATTTTAGTTTTTATTCTCAAAATCCCTGAAGAGTCTACTAGCAACTTAAAGCCTTGTAGTTTCTCATCTTCATGCCCTGAAAACGATTCTCTCTGGATAAGTCTTATCAGTATTATTTCTGACTTAGTGATTTCCTCTGTACTGAGATCTTCTGAAATTATCTTTCTTCTATCAATCTTGGCGTTGTTGAAGAATCTGTATATCCAGGCGGTGATTCGTACTATTCTCAAAAATGGGAATAACGTCCAAATAAATTTTCATTTTCTCTTGTCGTACACAAGGTGTTCAGGATGGTCTTGCGCCTTTCAGAATAAACAATCTCCAAATCAGGGATAATGGTTGATTTGGGCCACTCTTCTTGGGATACCTTTAACCATGCAGGTCCCTCCCACCATCTTGTCTCCTTAAGTGATTCTGCTGAACATCCCCGAGATGGGAGGTCTGCCGGGTTTAATCGGCCTGGTATGTGGCGCCAAGATTCGGGGGAGCTAAGATTATGAATTTCCTTAACACGGTTCATCACAAAGGCTGCCCAGTTGTCTTCCCTTTGGATCCAACAGAGAGCATTGGTCGAATCGGTCCAATAAAATCTTGGAATTTCCTCAAATTCCAGATCTTGTATGACGTTAGCTGCCAAACGAGCTCCAATCAGACAAGCCAAAAGCTCCAATCTTGGGATGGTGAGTTTCTTCAGTGGAGCTACTCGTGTTCGAGCCTGTATCAATTGGATGTCCACTCTATCTTCCTTTTCAATGCGGAGGAAAATACAGGTTGCATAGGCAAACTGACTGGCGTCGCAAAGATGTGGAGAGTGGTTTTCTCTACATAGGAGTCCTTAAAACAAAGCCATCTAGGAATTTCTATGTTAGGCAAGTGTTTCAGTTTGCTAAACCACTTCCAAAATCTTTGTACTAAACATCCAGGTAGGACTTCGTCCCATGTCAACTTCTGTATCCAAGTTTCCTGTAATATCAGCTTGGGAATTAAAGTCACAGGACAAGCAACTCCTAATGGATCAAATATCTTGCTCGCTATTGAAAGTACTTTTCTCTTGGTGGTTGGTCCAATTAATTCAAAATCTTCCAAACCAATTGTCAGTGTGTCTCTATCAGTATTCCATGTTATTCCTAAAATGTTCACTTCCTTATTCAGTTGGTTCATAAGAGAAAAGTCTGTAACGTTACTCACCCAATCTCGGAGATTGAAACAAGCTGTAGAGAGCAGTTCAGTAGATTCTTTCACGAATTTCTCCGTTTCTTCAACATTCTGAAAACTGGATAAACAATTGTCAACATAAAAGGATGATTTCAACTGTTCAGCTGTGATTTTTAAATGTTCAGGAGCCTTATCTAAGTGGAGAGATAAGGTAGCCTTTAAAAGATACGGACTAGTGGTAATTCCAAAAACAACCCTTTTATGTCGATACATGATTAATCTTCCGTCTTCTGTGTGCCACAGGAATCGTAAATAATCTCGGTCTTCTTCTTTTATTCCAATTTGTAAAAATGCTTTCTCAATATCGGAAGAGACACCAACTTCATATTTCCGGAATTTATTTAAAAGTCTTGGTATAATTTCTATCAAATTGGGTCCCTTATCCAGACAGTCATTCAGGGAAAGTTTACCTCTCTTCCGGGCCGACGCATTGAATACTGGCCGTATTCTAGAAGTTTGACTGTTCCTTTTATACACTGGTCGATGTGGCAGGTAGTGTACACCATCTAGTTTATCCTCTCTGGCATACTCGATTATCCCCTGTTTCATCCATTCTTCAAAGATTTGTCCATACTCTTTCATGTCTCCAACTTCTTCAAGTTTTCTTCTTACAGACCTTAGTTGGTTTTCGGCTAGATCTTTATTCGAAGGAATCCTTTCCTTGTCTTGCACCCAGGGTAGAGCTACCTCATAGCGCCCCTCGATATCTCGCGTCGTGGTGTGGGCGAAATGTTCCTCCATTTCAGCTTGTAATGACTGAGTCTTCTTCTCAACCTCCGCGTCAGAGACTCCAATTGCATCTAATTTCCACAAGTTTTCTAGATCCAAAGATAGAAGTGTGGTCACGCAAAGGGAGCTGATGTCATCTCTCACCTCCGTTGGAGGAATCTTTCCCATCACAGTCCATCCTAGTTTGGTACGGATTGCCACCAGTCCAGATGAGATCCTTCTCTGATCATCAGTTAGCAATCTCCCGGCGATGTCCGCGCCTATAAGGACTTCTATACGGTCTCTCATCAAATCAGACACGTCGAGTTCTTCACTCCCTTCTAACAATGATCTTGGACACACCGGAGGTATGCTTCCACAGATAAGGGGTTGACCTAGTGCTTCAAACTCACAGCGATAGGAATTATTGATGTCAGATAAATGAATGGTATAGACCTCATGTTCAACTACGTCGGTACTCGATCCTCCAAACAAGGAATGCCGGAAGAACTCTCTCCTAGATTGTTCGTATTCCATTTCCATTGCTGTGCTATGTAAAATATACGATCTTTGGGATCCGGTGTCTATTATAGCCCGTGCCGTCTTCTCCGTTCTGTTCCCTTTGAGGGTCACTCTCAAAGTAGGTAACAAGACGTCTGGGGAGGTTGATAAGTTGGCGAGAGTTTCATCTTGCACCGTTGGAGACTTGGAAGATCCACCTCTATCTAAAATCAGTTTTGTGCACATGACATCCAGGTGGGAAGACATGTTGCAGATCGAACAACGGACTACATTTCTGCAAAATTTACTTAAATGAGAAGGCCGAAGACATTTATAACAAACGCCTTTTTTCTTCATGAGTGATCTCTTTTCGTTTAAACTAATATTAGCTGCAAAGTCACACTTAGGGCTTCCATGGTTGTCTTTACCACAAAATACACATTCATTCGATTTGTGAACTGAATTCAAAAGTTCTGAAGCTGTCGCAATTGGTTTTTCATTGTAGAATCTTGTCTTTGGATGTTTGTTTACCAAATTAGGTTTAGAAGTTGATTCATTCCCGGTACCGATTTCGTTTCTAAAACTCTTCTCCCGTGCAGTTAATTGTCTTTCCAGAAAGGTAATCAAGTCATTAATTACATAACCTGTCGGGAGTTCTTTGTTCAATTCCAAATTAAGGTCTGCAGGTAGAAGCTTTATTATTATCGGGCACAACAGTTGTCCGTAAACATCAATGGACACGTTTAGTGACTCGAGACTTCTTATATGAACAGAAAGGTTGTCAAAAAGTTCGCGGAAGGTTCTTACATCGCTTGATGTTTTGAGTGGTCTCATTGACAACAAATTGTTCATATGTACTAGAGCGCCATCTGTTATCAAATTATAAAACTATTTTAGTGGCGTATTATTCTTTTTAAAATAAAACAATTTTTACTGTCCTTACTGCGATGAAAAAATTAAAGGGAGGGCCAGGCCCTCCCTTTAATTTTTTCATCGCAGTAAGGACAGTAGAAATTGTTTTATTTTAAAAAGAATAATACGCCACTAAAATAGTTTTATAAATTGTTCATATGTCGGCTAATCAAAATGTCTTCTCGCCCAAATCTGTCTTTAAGCAATTTTATAGCTTTCTCATAATTGTCCGCAGATAAAGCGAAACCTTCGACTGTGTTTAGTGCAGTTCCGCCGAGATGTGACTTCAGATAGTTAAATTTATCGATCGGGTTCAGTGAGTTGTTCTGGTGTATAGCTGTATCAAAAGAATTCCAGAACGTCAGCCATTCACTAAAGTTTCCATAAAATTTCGATATCATCAATTTCGGAAGTTTCACAGTCGTGCAGGAAGGTACATAATGTCTCATTTCGTTTTCATCTATTCGTGAGTTCGAATTCGGTATATTTTCGCCATGAAAATCTGATTGGCGAATCTTTTTATTTGCCCTAAATCTCCAAGTAATATATTTCTCTCGATATTCCTCTACGCCCTGTAATTCCTTCTCTAAATCGTCAGTTTCAAGAAGCGTTTCTATTTCGTGATCCACTAATTTAAGTTCGTTAAATGATTCATTCAATTGTTCTAATAATTCTTCAAGTTCAATTCTCATTAGCGTGTCAAGTCCACTTTCAATCTTATTGCATGTTTTCGTTAAATATGATCTGTTAACAGCACGCTTCTTTTTTAAACGTAGAATTAATTCTTCCGCCATCTTGTAAACTGTTTTAATGTCCATCAATACAGAGAGCAAAACAACAACTGACTCACCCGTGCAGCCAAGGTCACGCTCCGCTGTGTCACGTGGGAAAACATACGTAGATGTTCTCGTACATGTTCTCAGCACATCCCCCTTTTTAAGATTTGAAATATATATATACATTACAAACTTTAAATGCATAATATAATTAATAATGAAGGCGATCCACAGGTTTAACAATTCGTCCACTCCGGGTTCTTATCTGGCCGTCTTCTGAGTCGTTAGAGGGATAATCCACAACTGGGGTCTTTTCATTTTCAACCAGTTCCTCCCCCGAAAAGGTCGGCGTCGATGGGTTGGCTGGATATTGCACTGTAACTCCTTTTCGTAGATGGAACCTGTTTCGACGTAAAGTCCCAACTGGAGTATCAACCAAATATGACCTTGGTGTCGATGCCTTCTGCTTTACAATCCCCCAGGTTCGCATATCTGTAATCCAAACAGTGTCACCTTCGGATAGCTCCTCCATGTCCGTAGCTCCGCAGCGTCGATCATATCTGGATTTCATATCCTTTCTCCTTCTCCCCTCCTTTCTTTTCAGGGTCTGAGAGTCCACCAACTTTGGATTAAGATTCTCTGGTGCAATTGGCAAGGTCGTTCGGAGCTTACGTCCCATGAGAAGCTCAGCAGGGCTGTAACCGTTCTCCAAAGGGGTCGATCGATACTCCAGGAGTCCAAGCGATGGGTCTTGATTTTTCTTGAGGATCAACTTAGCAATTTTCACACCTGCTTCTGCCATCCCATTGCTCTGCGGGAATCGAGGACTTGAAGTGACATGTGTGAATCCGTACTGCCTTGCGAAATTTGCAAACTCACGAGCAGCTCCAAATTGCGTCCCATTATCGCTTACAACAGTTTCTGGTATTCCATGTCGGGCAAATATGGATTTGCAACTACGCACCACCACATTGGCTGTGAGCCGATCCAGCTGAACCACTTCAAGAAATCGAGAATAATAGTCAATGACGACTAGATACCACTTATTCTCGAACTTGAACAAATCCATTCCAATCTTCTGCCACGGTCGTGAAGGAAAGTTCGTTGGTATCAAAGGTTCATGTTTTGAGACGGCTTCCTGGATACAGACACTGCACTTTCTGACCGTTTCCGCGATCTCTTCCGAAATTCCAGGCCACCATACCGTCTCACGTGCTCGAAGTCTTGTTTTTGTAATCCCGAAGTGCCCAGCGTGCAACTTATCTAGGATCTCCAGTTTCATACTTGCTGGAATAACAAGACGACAGCCACGCATCAGTAGTCCATTTTGAACGCCGAGTTCATCCTTGACATGCCAATAAGAGAGCAGAGTCTGTGACATCTTCTTCTTATCTGGCCAGCCATGCTCAAGGTAGTTGACTACTGCTTTCAGGGTCGTATCTTCTTGTTGAGCTTCAAAAATCTTCGTCAACATCTCGTCTTTGTCGGTTATACTCGAGAGAACTGCATTTATATGCGCTGAGGTTTGCCGTTCGTTTTCACCTCCCTCGGTTGTAAGAAGTGGTTGTCTGGATAATGCATCGGCGTCGAGCAGCTCCTTTCCAGGGATATGCACTATTTCGAATCCAAACCTAATCATACGCATTCGGAAACGTTGCAGTCTTGGGGTCAGCGAACTCAATTCTTTCGTCGAAAATAGAGGAATGAGAGGCTTATGGTCGGTCTCAATTCGGAAACGCTTTCCAAGCAGGAAATCTTGAAAACGTTCGCAGGCCCATGTAATTGCGAGAGCCTCTTTCTCGATCTGAGCATATCGTTTTTCGGTAGGTGTCATAGTTCTAGAAGAATAAGCAACAGGTCGCCAGATTCCATTCTTACCTTCTTGCTTCAGTACCGCTCCCAAGCCATATGAAGATGCGTCGGATGACACCATAGTTGGTTTCCTGACGTCGTATGCTGCCAAGATGGGTTGAGTCGTGAGCAATTCTTTCAACTTTCGGAATGCTCGCTCCTGGCTGCAATCCCAAACGAAGTCTTGACCTTTCACCAGCAACTGGTTCAGTGGTGCCACAATTTCAGATAAATTTTCCACAAAGCGTCCCAGATGGTTCACCATGCCAAGAAATCTTCTTACGCCATGAACATCGGTCGGAGCAGGCATCTTCGCCACTGCTTCGATTTTCGCTGGATCTGGTCGAATACCGTCTTCATCCAGTATGTGCCCAAGAAAATTAATTCTTGGCACGCCGAAGACACACTTGGCCTTGTTTAGTGTAACTTTTGCCTCTTTCAGTTTTCGGAGCACTAAACGAAGAATTCGATCGTGAGTCTTGGAGTCGGAGGCAATATCAGGATATCGTCCAGGTAACACATTACACCGTCCATGCCTTGCAAGATTATTGACATAACTTTCTGAAAATACTCTGGGGCGAGTGAGATTCCAAATGGCATTCTGCAGTATTTATATCTCCCAAAAGGAGTGATGAAGGTCGTTAAATGCTGGCAGTCCGGGCTCAACGGAATCTGGTGAAAGCCACTGTTCGCGTCCAGTTTCGAAAAGAATCTTGCTTCCCCCAGTTGCCCCAGCATGTGCTCCACCACTGGCATGGGATGCACTTCGCGCTGTACATGTTCGTTCAGCCTTGAGAGATCCACACAGAGTCGTATGTCGCCATTCGGTTTACCAGCAATCACAGTCGGTGCACACCATTCAGTCGCAACGTTAACTTGTGCTATGATTCCCGCCTTCTCGAGCTCTTCCAATCTTGTTCTGAGCTTTTCCATCAAAGGTATTGGTACCCGTCGAGGAGTATGCACAGCATATGGTTTTGCTCCAGGTTTCAATTTGATTTCGTAAGGGTTTCCGATCTGTCCCAGTCCTTCAAATACTTCAGGGAATTCCTTGATCGGGTTAATTCTCGTCGCAACCACTTCAATCCGCCTCGCCAGGTTCAAGAGCTCACATGCCCGGCGACTCAGAAGAGGTTCACTCAAACGACGAATAACATAAATCTTCTCCTTGATTTCATAATTGCCATTTCGCAGCGTTGATATAAACATACCCACAGTCTGAAGTTCGGAAAATTCAGCAGCTCTAAGGTTGATATCACTTTTCACTAGTCGTTGCTGTCCCATTATCTTCTTGAAGAGACACAGAGGAACACATGTAACATCCGCCTGGGAGTCGAGCTTGAACTTCACCTTTTTCCCGTTCACTTGGATTTCTGCTGTCCATCGCCTCCTGCACTCGCCTTCATCATCATCGAGATTAGATGAATCCTCCACAGCTGAGACCTCCAGGAGAAAACCAATTTCTTCATCAAGTTCAGAAACAGCTTTGACTTCCGCAGTCTTCGCCTGCTTATCTGGGCAGCAATTTGCAAAATGGCCAGTTTTTGAACATAGGTTACATCTTTGTCCTTCAGCACGGCAAGCCTGTCCTTCCCTGTGGGTGAAACCTCCGCATTTTGGACATCGTGATCTTGTTTTGGCTGACTTCTCCTTCTTCCCCGAAGGCTGCTGTTGTTGTTTCGGTGATTGTTTCTTCGAGTTGAACTTCACCTGATTGACCTTTTGGCTTGTTGAGGGACGCTGCAGGTCGACCTGCTGCTGTCGAACGGCTTCCTGCTGTCGAACCATTTTCGCCGCCTTTTCCAAAGTCAGTTCGCTGTCCAACTGCATTCTTTCAGACAAAGCTTTGTCCCTCACTCCAACCACAATTCGGTCACGGATCAACTGCTCATGAAGACCCTCAAATTCGCAACTATCAGCCAATTTGTACAATGAAGTGATGAATTCGTCCACTGGCTCCCGATCCTCTTGGATTCTTGAATTAAATTTCGCACGTTCGTAGATAATATTCTTTCTGACACAGAAGTGGCTGTCGAACGCCTTGAGGACGGAATCAATTTTCGTTGCCTCTTCCTCCTTTTCGAACTTGAAGGTCCTGAATATATCATCCGCGCGGTCGCCCATCAAGTACATGAACAAATCGATCTTGTCCGCCTCCTCTTTCTTCTTCATTCCACTGACCACGAGGTATCGTTCGAATCTTTTCCTCCATTTGGGCCATTCGTTGGGAGTCGAGAAGTCGAAAGTTTCTGGAGGTTGAATCTGAGTCATGTTGAATTATCTTCCAAGGTACGCAAAAATCGATATTTTGCGATATACGGGTTCGTATTTTATCCAGTTATCGCTGCCACCATGTTTTAATGTCCATCAATACAGAGAGCAAAACAACAACTGACTCACCCGTGCAGCCAAGGTCACGCTCCGCTGTGTCACGTGGGAAAACATACGTAGATGTTCTCGTACATGTTCTCAGCACATAAACAAAGCGGCAAGTAGGGTTAGCTAGCGAGTTCCAAAATGGTCAGCTCAAAATGCTTCCTTTTTTTCTTCTAGAATTTACCTTCAACAGTCCCGGCTGGGATGCCAAAAATATTGCGATTTCACCGCCACTCTGTGTTGTGACGACGATCTAAATTCTATAGAGGTAGTCACTCACCTCTATTCTTGGTCGGCGGGGTTGAAGGTTCAAAGTTAAGGCGTCGTTGTTTATAACACTTTTAAAATATACGACGAAAACAGGAGGGAAAATTATATTTATTACAATTTAAGAAAATAAGTAAAGTATTATTTAAACATTTACACTAAAAGAATCGGAGATCAGGGCAAATTCTAGCGTTCGAAAAAGATGTTTACAAGTTCTTCCTGTATTGTTTCCTCATTTTTGCCGCTGCCTCCCCGTAGCTGCCTCCGCCGGCCTCCCATTGGCTGCTTCGGACGTCTTCTTTTCCAACAGGTAGAATGCTCGCCGGCCACGCGGGCGGCCAGGGTTCGATTCCCGGCCGATGCATCTTTTAAAACAAATTTTAAAACTCATTTATATTATATCTCTATATATATATATAAGTCTGTTAAAACTATTTTATAGATCCTTTACTTTTTGTACATAGAAGGAAGGTCTTAGGTGAAGGGAGACAACGAGCAAGACATCTATATCTATAGATAGCCCCAGCTTGGACCGACCGAGGGCAAAGGTCGGCGTGGGCGGAGACGACGAAGCGTCATGTTACATTCTTTTTTTGGTCAGTTGGCAGGATTCCCTTGTTAGAAGCGGAGGGGAAAGTTGAGTTCCCTTGCCAGACGGAGAGACGTCTAAAAGCTATCCTGCAAGCAGCGTCTTGTGGAAGGAAAGACGTCAAGCTATCCTGCAAGCAGTGTCTTGTGGAAGGAAAGACGTCAAGCTATCCTGCAAGCAGCGTCTTGTGGAAGGAAAGACGTCAAGCTATCCTGCAAGCAGCGTCTTGTGGACGGAGAGAACGCATTGGAGTATCCCTCAAGCAGCAACTTGAGAGCGGAAAAGACACTTAGACAACCAACGAGTCGCGACAATTGGACATCGCACAAGACAAGCCAAGCCAAGCCTGCGACGGTGCTGCCACGAGGTACTGTGTAAACAAACGCTCGACACCCCCCCCGCCATTTATTTTTATCTCCCTTCCCTGAGATTAGTTAATTTTTTTACTTTCTTTTTTGCTTAACCTTGTTTATTTTTTTTATACATAATTCTATAGATATAAGTATAATTTAGCTTAACCATTTTTCTTATTTTTTTACCATTAATTCTTTATATAAGTATAATAGTTTTTATCCCTTTTGTTTTTAATCTTTGAAATAAATCCTTTTGTTATACTGTGTTTCTGTGCATTTATTTCCCCCATTGTTTTTCCTTTCAGTCGATCACCCTTTATTTTTTTTTTTTAAACGAACACGAACATTTTGGTGAGCCAGACGTGATCGATTTAAAGGAAATATGGAGGAGATGGACGCACTTAAAAAGCGCAGAAAAGCCATAAGAGGTACTTTCACTAGAATTATTAATGAAATAAATGGGGAATTTGAAAAGTCTCAAATTGATAGGAATGATATTTATTCTAAGTTTAATAGACTAGAGTCTTATTACACGAAACTTGTAGATCTAAACGAAAAATATCAGGCTTTATTGGTAGTGAAAGAAGGGATTACAGAGGAAAGTATTGATAAGGAATGGTAAGAATGCGATAAATATGAAGAGGCAAAGTTTGATATTCAACAGAAAGTCAGTGTATTACGGAATCCCGATAAAGAAGAAACAATCCCGATTGCTAGCGAGGACACTGTAATAAATGTGAAATTACCAGAGTTAGCCCTAAAAAGCTATGATGGCTCTCTGGAAAGTTGGTTGCCTTGGTGGGCGCAGTTTTCGAAAATTCACGAAAATAAGAATTTATCCGATAGCGACCGGTTTTTATATTTGCGTCAAGCAATTGTACCAAATTCAGAAGCCTATCGTGTTGTAGCAAGCTATCCGTTACAGGCGCCAACTATGTTTTGGCAGTACAAGCCCTACAGGAGCGATTCGGTGACCCGAATATACTGACAGAACTATATGTCAGACGTCTATTGAATTCGGTTATATCTAATGTAAAGAGAGAAAATAGAAATTTAAGCAGTCTGTACGACGAACTGAGCAGTCACCTCCGGTCGTTAGAGACACTGGGCATTGATCCCCAGTTGTCGGGTATTTTTTTATACCCTCTTGTCGAGTCTTCATTACCTTCGGATATTTTGAAAATATGGCACAGGCATCCTTCTTCGGGTTATGGTCTGGAGTTAGCAAAACGGGAAGAGTCAGATAAAGGGGTTGGAGGAGCTCAAGAAAGGCTCAGGTTATTATTGGACTTTCTAAAAGCCGAAGTAAGGAATGCTCAACGGCTGAAATTTGTGGAAAATGGCTTTAAGCAGGAGGAACCCTATAAAAGGTCTTACAATGATGGGACCAGAACTAGGAGCAATTTCAGACCCGCCACTGTGTCTAGTCTGTTCGGAGGGCGAACTAATATAAAATGCTTCTTTTGTGAAAGAACAAATCATGCGAGTCATCAATGCCGCTCCATAATGAAAATGTCTCCGGGAGAGAGAAATGATAAAATACGTAGTGCCCATCTATGTTTCAAATGCTTAAGAAAGGGACACATACAGAGTCAGTGCCGAGAACAATTGGAGTGCAAAAACTGTGGGAGAAACCACTTGGAAGTTTTATGTGAAGGAAATTCTTCTAACCGGTTAACGAAACCGGGAAGAGAGAATCTAAAAGAAAATGCACCTGAACCCATTGCATCGCTTTCTAGTCAAGCCTGCACAGGTCAAGTCTTGCTGATGACCACGGTAGCACTGTTAAGAGGCCCATATGCCTCTAGGAGGGTTAGAATTCTCCTCGACAGTGGAAGTCAGTTTTCGTATATCAAACAGTCGTTAGTCTGGAGTATAGGAATAGAAAGAAAAGGCGAAATAAACTATAGCTAAAAGTCTTTTTTGAGGTAATAAGATTGGTGAAGAAAAGCACGGTAAATTTATGTTAGAATTAGAGAATTTAGGTAATAAAAGAGATGTGATCCATATTGAGGCGCTGGATCAACGTAAAATTTGCGACGCCATACCACCTTTGCCAAAAGGAGACTGGTTAGAAAAATTGAAGATTAAGGCATAATATTGACTCAGGACAATTTTAAAGGACAAGAGATTGACATTGATTGGCGCTAACTATAGGTATGGTTTTGACAGGAAAAATAGTTCAAGTTGAAGCAGATTTAACTGCGGTGGAAACGAAATTAGGTTGGACACTAATGGGCAATTCGCCAATTATTGATAGCAATGACAATGTGCAGCAGACTTTGAATCTGCTAACAACGCGATGCGATTTAAAGGATTTGTGGGATCTAGAAGTACTAGGCATTAGGGATCCTGTTGAAACTTGCTCCAAAGAGACCAGATACCAAGAAATAAAAGAAAAGTTTATAACAAAAATTCAAAGACAAAGTGATCAGAGATATTCTGTAGGTCTACCTTGGAAGGTAGAAAAGGAGTCAATTCCCAGCAATCTTGACATAGCGATAAAAAGGTTAGATATAAGCACTAAGAAAATGACCTCACAGAATAAGTTGACCGAATATAGTCAGATCTTTAGAGACTGGCTGACTGAAGGACTCATTGAAAGAGTCGAGGAAAATCCTCTCGAGAGAAGTGGCTATTATTTACCTCACCGCCTGTGTACAAGATGGAATCTAAAACGACGCCCATACGTCCGGTTTTCGATGCTTCTTGTCTAGGCCATAATGGACTATCTTTGAATCAATCTTTAGAAAAGGGACCGAATTTATTGGAAAAAATCCCTGAAATGATGATAAGATTTCGGGAAAATAAATTTGGAGTCACGGCAGATATAAGAAAAGCATTCCAGATGGTGGCGATTGAAGAATCTGAACGGAACTACCTTAGATTCCTTTGGTGGGAAAGGAGAGAGCGATAGAGAACTAATAGCTTACAGGCATAAGAGACTTGTATTTGGCTTAAACTGTAGTCCTTTTGTGCTGAACGCCGTAATAGAATACCATCTTCAATCAATTAGGGGCCCACTTGTTCAATGGGCAAAGATTTTAGCTCAATCCTTCTACATGGACAATTGTATTACCTCGCTGGAAACAAAGCAGGAAGTGCAGGAATTTCAAAAGGCCGCAATTGAAATTATGGACAGGGCTAAAATGGACTTACGAGAGTGGGAATATTCTCTGGAGGAAAACCCTGAAAAGGGGACTTGTACAAAAATATTGGGTGTTGTTTGGAATAAAATGGAAGATTCATTAAAATGCGAGCTCCCTGACAATTTGAGTCTTCAACCCAAATTAACGAAAAGGCTGGTACTGTCCATGGTTCAGCGGATATTTGATCCACTTGGATTTTGCGCTCCAGTATTCTTGCCACCAAAGTTGTTACTGCAGCGATCATGGGGTCTGAAACTAGGTTGGGATACACCTCTACCCGAAAGTATGGCCCAGGAATTTCGAACCTGGTTGGATCAAATAAAATTCATAGAGTTAATAAAGATACCGAGATATATGTGAATGATATCATTTTCCCTACAGAAGTTCATATCTTTTGTGACGCTAGTCAAATAGGCTATGGAGCTGTAGCCTATTTACGGAGCGAAACGGGACGAGAAAATACTCTAACTTTGATTTGGAGCAAAGTAGATTAGCTCCTATGAAGAGTATTACGATCCCTCGCTTGGAATTAATGGCCATGGTACTAGGAGCTAGACTAGCCAATGCAATCCAAGCTGCCTTGAAGAGAAATGTGAAACAACTCTTTGGTCTGACTCTACTACCGCGCTAAGTTGGATAAAGAAAGAAAGAATTGAGTGGCGAGTTTTCGTGAGAAACCGAGTCAGAGAAATACAGGCCACTACCAATTTGAACAATTGGAGGTTCGTTCCTAGTCAGTTGAACCCGGCCGATCTTCTGTCTCGAGGTTGCCCTCCAAGCCAGTTTGTGCAAAGCAGATGGTGGGAGGGCCCGAATGGTTGAAAAAACCTAAAGAATTCTGGCCCAATTCAGAGTTCTCGAAATCCAAAAGAAATAAAGGTTGAAGAAAACATTATGAAAACCAACATTAATTTGAACATCGATTATAAAGACTGGTTACTGACAAGGAGGTCTAATTACTCTCTCAACATCAGGGTGATGTCCTATGTTTTAAGATTTTTAGGGAAACTTAAAAAACAGTCAACTGAAACAGGACCTTTGAAAGTTTCAGAATTAGATTTGGCAGAAAAAAAGCTTATCCGATGATTCAGGAGAAAAGTCTCCATAGAGAAATCGAATGCAACCAAGAGTTTTAAATATTAAAAACACTGACGGACTTTGGTGTGTAGAAAGCAAACTTTTACATGGACAGGTCCAGAAGAATTTAAAAACTCCTATCATTCTGCCAGGCGAACATCCCTTTGTAGAGCAACTTATATGGGAAGTGCACCTGAAGAATGGACATGTAGGCGTGCAATTCATTTTATCAAAGCTGAGAGAGAAATTTTGGATAATCAGGGGAAGGAAAACGATAAAGATTATCAGTAAGTGCATTGTTGCAAGAGACTTAAAGAAAAGTCTCTGCAAAGACCAATGGCAGCTTTGCCAGAAACAGAATTGGACTGGGAAAAACCCTTCCAAATTTACAGGAGTTGATTTATTAGGCCCTCTTCATTTGAAAGAAGGTGGGAAAGTGTGGGTAGCCGCCTTTACTTGCGCCGTCTATCGCGCTATTCATCTGGAGTTGGTTGAAGAGTTTAGAGATGGAGTCTTCATGATGGCCCTCCATAGGTTTATTTGTCGGAGAGGGCGCCCCGAGAAAATATATAGCGACAATGGCACCAATTTCGCAAAACTTAATAGAATATTCAAGTGATTGGATTGGACTATAATTGAAAGGGAAACCTCAATTAAAAGAATACAATGGATTTTTATCCCTCCTTTGCTCCTTGGTGGGGAGGGATTTTGGGAAGAGAATGGTTAGGACAATAAAGGAAATGTTGATAAAGATGCTAGGTCACGGAAGCTGAAATTGTACAACTGCAGACTGCCCTTTGTGAAATCGAATCTTATCATTAATAATCGACCCCTCACTTATGTCTCTGAAGACGACAATGATCTAAAACCGTAACTCCTAATGAGTTTTTACAAATGGTCCGGAGTCTAGCTTTCCTGAATTTGAAAATTTAAAGCCCAGAAATGTTGCACACTAGATACAGAGAGTTAGGTCAACTGAGAGAGAATTGAGCAGAGATCTTAAAGGAATATTTAGCGCGCTTATTCAGAAATCCGAAAATATTGATAGGAGACAGTTGAAAGTGGACGTTGTACTGATCGGGCAAGAAAATCTTAAAAGAATGTTTGGCCTAAAGGGCGAATAGTAAATTCATACCAGGAAAAGATGGAATAGTGAGAGTGGCCCATGTTAAAAACATCCACAGGAACCTTGATCGGCTCTACAACGCTTACCCTCTTGAAATATCCTCGAATGTTGAAGACGATATTCAAAAGGACAATTCAAGACCGAACCCCAATCTGATGCATTTTTAGGAATAGGCCAATATTGAATCCAGGGACTCTAGAAATAGTTATGGTAGGGTAATCAGAAAGCCTGCGAGGTATGACTCGAAGACTAGTGAAAGTACCTGTAAAAAAAAAAAAAGTGTAATATGTGTATTATTTTATGTGTATTTTATGTAATTAATAGGCATATTACTCTTGTGTGTATTGTGTATTATATATGCTCTTTTGTCTTATACTTAATTTGAATTTTTCGGAGCAAAATTATGGGGGAGAATGTTAAAATATTTTATAGATCCTTTATTTTTGTACGTAGAAGGAAGGTCTTAGCGTGAAGGGAGAGCCAACGAGCAGACACTCTATATCTATAGATAGCCCCAGCTTGGACCGACCGAGGGCAAAGGTCGGCGTGGCGGAGACGACGAAGCGTCATGTTACATTCTTTTTTTGGTCAGTTGGCAGGATTCCCTTGTTAGAAGCGGAGGGGAAAGTTGAGTTCCCTTGCCAGACGGAGAGACGTCTAAAAGCTATCCTGCAAGCAGCGTCTTGTGGAAGGAAAGACGTCAAGCTATCCTGCAAGCAGTGTCTTGTGGAAGGAAAGACGTCAAGCTATCCTGCAAGCAGCGTCTTGTGGAAGGAAAGACGTCAAGCTATCCTGCAAGCAGCGTCTTGTGGACGGAGAGAACGCATTGGAGTATCCCTCAAGCAGCAACTTGAGAGCGGAAAAGACACTTAGACAACCAACGAGTCGCGACAATTGGACATCGCACAAGACAAGCCAAGCCAAGCCAAGCCAAGCCTGCGACGGTGCTGCCACGAGGTACTGTGTAAACAAACGCTCGACACCCGCCACCATTTATTTTTATCTCCCTTCCCTGAGATTAGTTAATTTTTTTACTTTCTTTTTGCTTAACCTTGTTTATTTTTTTTATACATAATTCTATAGATATAAGTATAATTCTAGCTTAACCATTTTTCTTGTTTTTTTACCATTAATTCTTTATATAAGTATAATAGTTTTTATCCCTTTTGTTTTTAATCTTTGAAATAAATCCTTTTGTTATACTGTGTTTCTGTGCATTTATTTCCCCCATTGTTTTTCCTTTCAGTCGATCACCCTTTATTTTTTTATTTTTTAAACGAACACGAACAAAGTCAATTTCAGTCTGTCTGTCTGTCTGTTTCGCGATAAACTCAAAAACTACTGAACCAATTGGTACCAAATTTTGCATGTCGCTTTTTATAAACCTCAGGAAAATTTTCGGCTTCATTTTGATTAGTATTTTTGGCTATTTCTTTTTTTCATTTGAAGAACTTTTTTTTACGCGGACTAATCCGGAATGGAATGAATACCTAAATATGGCCATTTTTTAAAAGCATCGGTGGTTCAGTGGTAGAATGCTCGCCTGCCACGCGGGCGGCCAGGGTTCGATTCCCGGCCGATGCATTTTTTTAAACAATTTTTAAAACTCATTTATATTATATCTTCTATATATATATAAATGAATGTTTGTATGTTTGTTTGTTGGTTTGTATGCCCGGTATACAAATTCGCAGTAGTTCACTAATTCAAACCAAAATTTCCATACATAGGTAAAAAAATACGGGGAAGACGATAGGCTATTTTAAAAAATATATAAATCAATTATTAAAACTATATATTATTAGTCAGAAAATGATGATGACGATATTGCTGTATCATGTAAGATTATCAGATACAAAATTATATTGGGAAAAATATTCCAAAAAGCAGAGACCACGGGTGAAACCATCTCATTATTTTGTATGCAGGAACAAAATTCTAACAGAAAAACATTCATTCGAGCAGAAAACAAAAGCCAGATCATCTTTCTATAAAAATATCGCTTCTCAGACACAAAGTTTGGAGCGGGACGTTTCACAAGAGTGACATCCACGGCGCCAATTTATAATTGTAACGAATAGTATTTAAATAAAAACATTTAATCGGGTAAACCCCGGGGCGTTGCCCCGGGTCATTCGGCTAGTCTTCTATATATATAAAAATGAATGTTTGTATGTTTGTTTGTTTGTTTGTTGGTTTTGTATGTCCGGTATACAAATTCGCAGTAGTTCACTAACCGGGGTCATTCGGCTAGTAGGTAATATAAATGAGTTTTAAAAATTGTAAAAAAAAAATGCATCGGCCAGGAATCGAACCCGGGCCGCCCGCGTGGCAGGCGAGCATTCTACCACTGAACCACCGATGCTTAAAAAAATGGCCATATTTAGGTATTCATTCCATTCCGGATTAGTCCGCGTAAAAAAAAAGTTCTTCAAATGAAAAAAAGAAATAGCCAAAAATACTAATCAAAATGCAGCCGAAAATTTTCCTCAGGTTTATAAAAAGCGACATGCATAATTTGGTACCAATTGGTTCAGTAGTTTTTGAGTTTATCGCGAAACAGACAGACAGACAGAAATTGACTTTTTATATATACTAGCCGAATGACCCGGGCAACGCCCGGGTTTTACCCGATTAAATGTTTTTATTTATATACTATTCGTTACAATTATAAATTGGCGGCGTGGATGTCACTCTTGTGAAACGTCCCGCTCCAAACTTTGTGTCTGAGAAGCGATATTTTTATAGAAAGATGATCTGGCTTTTGTTTTCTGCTCGAATAAATGTTTTACTCTTAGAATTTTGTTCCTGCGTACAAATAATGAGCTGGTTTCACCCGTGGTCTCTGCTTTTTGGAATTTTTCCCAATATAATTTTGTATCTGATAATCTTACATGATACAGCAATATCGTCATCATCATTTTCTGACTAATAATATATAGTTTTAATAATTAATTTATATATTTTTTAAAATAGCCTATCGTCTTCCCCGTATTTTTTTTACCTATGTATGGAAATTTTGGTTTGAATTAGTGAACTACTGCGAATTTGTATACCGGACATACAAACCAACAAACAAACAAACAAACATACAAACATTAATTTTTATATATATAGAAGATATAATATAAATGAGTTTTAAAAATTGTTTAAAAAAAAATGCATCGGCCGGGAATCAAACCCTGGCCGCCCGCGTGGCAGGCGAGCATTCTACCACTGAACCACCGATGCTTTAAAAAATTGGCCATATTTAGGTATTCATTCCATTCCGGATTAGTCCGCGTAAAAATAGTTCTTCAAACGAAAAAAATAAATAGCCAAAAATACTAATCAAAATGCAGCCGAAAATTTTCCTCAGGTTTATAAAAAGCGACATGCAAAATTTGGTACCAATTGGTTCAGTAGTTTTTGAGTTTATCGCGAAACAGACAGAAAGACAGAAATTGACTTATATATATATAGAGATAGAGATTTACTCTTCATTGTTGGCATTTTAACTTACATTCATTCTTCATTGTTGGCTTTTTCTTTACATTCACTCTTCATTGTTGGCTTTTTATCTTACATTCATTCTGTTGGCTTTTTATATTACATTTACTCTTCATTATTGGCTTTTTATCTTACATTCATTCTGTTGGCTTTTTATATTACATTTACTCTTCATTGTTGGCTTTTTATCTTACATTCATTCTTCATTGTTGGCTTTTTATATTACATTTACTATTCATTGTTGGCTTTTTATCTTACATTCACTCTTCATTGTTGGCTTTTTATCTTACATTCATTTTTCATTGTTGGCTTTTTATCTTACATTCACTCTTCATTGTTGGCTTTTTATCTTACATTCATTCTTCATTGTTGGCTTTTTATATCACATTCACTCTTCATTGTTGGCTTTTTATCTTACATTCACTCTGTTGGCTTTTTATATTACATTTACTCTTCATTGTTGGCTTTTTATCTTACATTTACTCTTCATTGTTGGCTTTTTATATTATATTTACTCTTCATTGTTGGCTTTTTATCTTACATTCATTCTTCATTGTTGGCTTTTTATATTATATTTACTCTTCATTGTTGGCTTTTTATCTTACATTCATTCGTCATTGTTGGCTTTTTATATTACATTTACTATTCATTGTTGGCTTTTTATCTTACATTCACTCTTCATTGTTGGCTTTTTATCTTACATTCATTCTTCATTGTTGGCTTTTTATATCACATTCACTCTTCATTGTTGGCTTTTTATCTTACATTCACTCTGTTGGCTTTTTATATTACATTTACTCTTCATTGTTGGCTTTTTATCTTACATTCACTCTTCATTGTTGGCTTTTTATATTATATTTACTCTTCATTGTTGACTTTTTATCTTACATTTATTCTTCATTGTTGGCTTTTTATATTACATTTACTATTCATTGTTGGCTTTTTATCTTACATTCATTCTTCATTGTTGGCTTTTTATATCATATTTAGTCTTCATTGTTGGCTTTTTATCTTACATTCATTCTTCATTGTTGGCTTTTTATATTATACGAGGTTTTACCCGAGTAAAGGTTTGTCTAGCGAACATTTGTTAAAACATGCCGTGTCATCCTGAATTTTGTCTTTCCTAATTTTCTAAATTAGAAAATCATAGTTTTATCTAGTGAACATTTTTTCCCGTGTCACATTGCCGTGTCATCCTGAGATAATCTTACTTTTGATAAATAATATTTAAGATAACAAACTTAGTGATAAGAAAACTTGTTAACATCGTCACAATGGGGGCGCTGCTTGCGAGTTAAATCTACAAATCTGCAAATAACTCTAAGGATATTCAAGATATTCATGAAATTATTTTTCAAAAACCTTCCCGGTGATATACCTAATAATATCCCAAAATTTCACGGCGATTGGATGTATGGTTTTTGAATCTATAGAGTACAGACAAACAAACAGACAGACAGACATTCAATTTTATATATATAGATTACTTCACTCTTGCGTGGAACCATGAAAAAATGTCACGCGAACGATACCATTGGAACAAAATGAACCTAATAAAACGCAAATTTGGTTTTAAATGCTTTTATTTATGGATGTAAATTTATAAGAATGCGATCAAATTAATAATTTTCAATTACATATTAAAATAAACTAAGAAAAGTATATATCTCTATATATATAAAAATGAATGTTTGTATGTTTGTCTGTCTGTTTGTATGTCCGGTATACAAATTCGCAGTAGTTCACTAATTCAAACCAAAATTTCCATACAAAGGTAAAAGATACCGGTGAAGACGATAGGCTATTTTAAAAAATATATAAATCAATTATTAAAACTATTATATTTTTAGTCAGAAAATGATGATGACGAAATTGCTGTATCATGCTTGATTATCAAATACAAAATTATATCGGGAAAAATTCCAAAAAGCAGAGACCACGGGTGAAACCAGTTCATTATTTTGTATGCAGGAACGAAATTCTAACAGAAAAACATTCTTCGAGCAGAAAACAAAAGCCAGATCATCTTTCTATAAAAATATCGCTTCTCAGACACAAAGTTTGGAGCGGGACGTTTCACAAGAGTGACATCCACGGCGCCAATTTATAATTGTAACGAATAGTATTTGAATAGGGTACATTTAATAAGGTAAAACCCGGGCGTTGCCCGGGTCATTAGGCTAGTCTATATATAAAATTGAATGTCTGTGTGTGTGTGTGTGACAATTGACAATTAAAATAATTTTATTGACTGTCAGTCAATGTTACAACTCAACCAGGAGGGTGAAAAGAAATATTTACATTTGACAGTTGTCAGGAAAAAAGGCATCGCCGCCTAAGTCTGGCCATATCGGTGCCAACATCGGGATGGTAGCCCCGAGCCAGTTCTATGGCCGCGCCGAGGAATTCAGCGAGGACCCCCTTCAGCGCAGGTGAAAGTTTCGTCATGAGGGACGCTCTGTCTTCGGTAAATAAAATGGCATCCCTGAGGTCATTAACATCGAACCCTGAATCATATAAGGGCTTTAGGCAGGTCATGTGCTTCAGTTTTCTGAAGATTTTAATAATCATGATATCCTCTTGCTCTTGTAGTATCTCCTCCTCGTGGGGAACGGGCAGTGTCGGCCCAGCAGGCCGAGGCGCAGGCAGTGGGAGTGTTGAAATCACTGCGGCTGGTGAGGATGCAGAGGTCTCCTCTGTGGTGGTCATGTCGACATCTGGTGTATGGGTTGCAGGCCCGAGGGTCCCCTGCGCAGGCAGAGGGCCACACGGGGTAGTGAAGTCCAGCCGGGCGGGAGGCGTCGGCTCAGTCGCCGCCGAGCGAGGGCTCGCGGGGTGCTCGGGTGCAGGGGCCTCTGGTGGAGGGGCAGGAGCCGCCACCTGTACAAAAGAGGCCGGCAGCGCTGGTGTAGACGGCCGGGGCGCCGTAGATGATAGGGATGCAATTCGGGCATCTGGTGGAGCGCCGGAAGGCCCGAGAGCTGGACTGGGAGGCGCCGGCGCAGTAGGCGCGGCCGAAGACAGTCCAGGCAGCCCATGCGCGGTCAATGTTGGGAGGTCGGTGGTAGAGGGCGGTGAAGCCCGTCTGGAGGTGGTGGACTGTCCATGGAGTAAAGGGCAGTTGGCTCTTCTGTGCCCTTGTCCGTGGCACCTGGAACACCTGATGCCATAGGACCAGTGCTGTAGTGGAGGGTATACGGGGGTATACGCCGTATACCCTATGCTTTTAAAATTTAGATAGCGTATACCTAGTGGTTTTACTTAAAAATAGCGTATACCCTATGATTTTGTTCAAATTTTTTATTAAAAATTTATTATTTTCTTTCTTTGTAATAGTAAAAAAAAAATGATGATAAAAATTGTACTGAAAAATTGCAAAAAATTTTCAAATTAACAATTCACACAAAATATTTCATTCATTTAGTAAAAATTTCTTGGGAAAAATATATCAACTATATTCAAATTAATAATCAAACAAGCCTCCTTTAACGAAAAATGGAAAACGAATATAACCGAACCTTTAATTTTTGAAAATGGTAATTTTGTTTAAAAAAAAAACCACAATGAAATGAAAACTTTAAACTTTCCTAATATCTAAAAGTTATTATGTTTGCTTAATAGAAAAATATGTTAAAAAATTAAAGTTTAAATAAAAATAAGTTATATTTTCTGATGTTAAAATCATTTACAAAAAAAAAGTAAAAACGACTTCTTCAAGATAGATGTTCTCTTATTACCAATGCTGTATTTATCCAGCAGTGATGTAAACTAATACATAAACAATTTGGTTTTCGATTTTTAAAACGATTTTCTTCTAATTCTATACAATTGAAAATATATTTGAATTTTATCAAATACTCTTCTTTAACTAAAGTTGCTATGGGTAACCATGCTAAACTACGTTATTGTGGACGTTAATTTTGCATATTCTTTAGTTTATTTGAAGTTAGCAAAAGCTGTTGACAAAATAACATTGATTTTCAAAAAAAATATAATTTTGAAAACTTCTTTAAGTAAGTTTATTGATACTGGCTTAAAAGCTTATTTAAATTGTTTTTAATTGTTGATGAAAAGTTGGTGTTTGTTTTTTAAAAAAATAAATAAAATAAAGATTTTATTCAAAACAAATCGATCAAGTAAGTATCTAAATTTTGTTAATGTTAAAATAAGTGAAATTTAAATTTTCTGTACTTATACTAGCTTTCGAAAATAACTCTTCTGTTTAATTATGGACCGCTGGTTGAAGACAGGAAATTTATGTACTAAAAGAAGTTTGGAGGTAGAAGAAGATGCAGAAAAGAATGAACTAGAAGAAGCTGGTTAAAAGAAATAAAACACACTGTTGGTACATCAAATGCAAGTACTATCTCAAAAAGAGCTGATATATTGATCAATAGTTCACCAGAGAAAATGAATGACCAGGATTCCAAATTTGAAGTTTGGAATAATTCCCAATATATTCAATTTAAGGAAAAGTGATCCATGGGCTTTCAATTTCCAAAGGTAGACTCGGATGTAACATTTGCGCAAGTGTTTAAAACTTTAGGGGCTGCAAAAAGTGAAAGAATTCATATTTCACCAGAATGGAGTAACTACCTAATAGAAGCAGCAGGAAAAGATCGGGCAAGCAAATTATCAAACATTCGAATGAAAATTAAAAAGCATTGTGAGTCTGAAGCTCATAAAATAGCTGAGAATATTAAAGAAAGACAGAAAAAAATAAATAAATTAGAAGAATATGCAAACAATATGAACATTGAAGTAGAAAATGAAAATATTAAGCTTTTTAGAACTGCTTATAATATCGCTAAAACAAATAGACCATATTCTGATTATGAAAATCATATCACGTTTACAAACATTAAATGGCATTATTATAGGATCGACTCTTCACTCCAGATATTCTGCTACACCAAATAATAAACCATATAGCCTGCGAAATGCGGAAAATGCCTTGTTGCGAAGATTTTGTCAACAAATTCAAAAAATTACTATACTAATTGATGAATCAACAACCTTAAGTAATAAATCAACTTTGGTCATTTTCTTGAAAGCATATTTAGGAGGAGAAAGTATTGATTATATTTTCTTTGATTTGTGTGAATTACAATGCCAAGACTCAGAAAATATTGAAAAAGAGCTTTTGAATACTTTGTATAAACATGGGGTTGAACGAAGAATATTTAAAAGAAAATTGGATAGCAATTGCGACTGATGGGGCAAGTGTCATGGTAGGAAGACATTCGGGAGTCGTAACTCGACTTAAGCAAAAGTTTCCTAAAACTTTTTGCATGGCACTGCTCAACCATAGATTAGAGCTTTCTGTTGGCGATACTATCAAAGAAGTCCGCGGAATCAATCCATTTTAAAGCTTTTATGGACAAAACTGTATCATTATATAGCCAATCTCCCCAAAAATTGTCCGTGCTCTGGAGGAAGCTTGCCATGAATTAGGAACAAGATTTTCTAAGTGGGTCGAATTTTAGGAGTACGATGGATTTCAAGTAGTTTTAGAACAATAAAAACCGTCTGGGAGTCATACGAGTCATTGCAACCATCATTTCAAATCATCAACATATCTCGATTCACATATCAAGGGTTATTTAGAAGATTGGAGAGTCCAGAATTTATATTAGATTTAGGTTTAATGTACGACACGCTTCAGGAAATGTCAATGTTGTCTTTAGAGCTGCAGTCTAGAACAACTACTTTACTAAAGGCGGAACATATAATAAAGAGAACAATTAGAGTCATAGAAAGCTTCAAACATCACCAGGAGAAAAAGCTTGCTAGCTCTTGAAGCGGCAGAAAACTTAGTTTTTAGGAGCGTAACATTAGTTCCCAATGCCAAAATTATTCCGATTGATAGAAAAAAAATTTCGTCTAAGTGTGTGTGTAATAGAAAAGTTAAAATTAAGGTTGTGTACAGAATCAAATGAAGATAATGAGCAATTAATTAAGGATATTTCAGCTCTAGAACCAAACAATTTTGACGCAGAAAATGTTCGATATGGAGAGTTCGAAATGAGACGTATTTGTCGAAGGTTTTAACTTAGATGAAATGAAATGCATTAATGGCTTGAGAGATTTTGTTGATGATAAAAACAATGCTCCCGAAACACTTCAACCATTTTTCAGGGCAATTTCAACATTGCCCTGTTCAACAGCTGAATGTGAGCGAGGTTTCAGCCTGATGAATGATATAATAACAAACTTGCGGACTTCTTTGCTAATATCAAATGTTTCGAACTTAATGTTCATAAATTCAAATGGACCACAATCGAAATGTTTCAGCCGAAAAAATACGTTCAATCATGGCTTTTACATCATAGATCATCTACTGACACTAGATCAAGAGTTTGTGCCAGAAAAAATACAGATGCATCTCGGCAGTCATTATGGGACATTTTTATGTAAAAGTTGTATGTAATATTTTACGTCTTTTTTTCAAATAAAAATATAATTAAAAATAACCTTGTTCATTTTTACCAAAAATTTATATTCTCAAACGTATACCCTATGCTAATTTTCGGACTACAGCACTGCATAGGACAGGTATGTGGGCCATTACCTCGCCTTTGATTTTGATCTCGAGCGGGTGGGGGACCTCTCGTGGGTTACTCCTTCGTGGAGGGACAATGAAAGCGTCTCGGCGGCCGTCGTTATAGATGTAAGGGCCGGCTTTCATTAGTTTGGGCGCGATTGAAGTTACGCGCCCGTAGGGTGTTAGGACGCTGATGATGGTAGAATCCTCCACGAAGAAGGGGGAGGTTGCCCACGGTGATTTTCATCGCTCTCTTGCGGAATGGGAAGGCCCTGAATAGAGTGCCTTCGACCTCGAGGCCCTCGCTGATGAGGCGCTCGGCCAGGCCTCTGTTGTTCAGTCCCATCAGGTAGTGCCCGTTGATTTTGGAGACCTGGTAGACATTGTTTGGTTCCACCGATTATCCTGTCGACGGCCCTTATGTAGTGGTAGGGCTCAAGTTCGGGGCTGTACTCCACGTAGGACGCAGTTGTCTTCGGCGGAGGACGCCTGCCGCGCCCTGGCCTCCGCGATATGCGCTCGAGTGGTCTTGATCTCTTCCGCCCGCCGGCAACCCATCCCGTGGACGATCGTGGCCGGGAATGGCTCCTGCGCCCCTGGGGTTAGAGTAATGGTTTTCGCCGCTGTGGGTGAATCCGCCGAATTGCGGCGCCTTTTTCGACTCTTAATGACGGTGAAGTCTTCGTCCGCTCCAGGGCTTGGGTAGTAGTTAGTAGTAAAGCGCATCCCAATTCACTTTAATTGTCGTACGTCCTATTAGAGCCCGCTTCTAAAAATTTGTGTATTATTATTCACTCTAATTGGCTTACGTCTGGAGATTCCCCGTAATAAACTTTAAATACAACTTTTTTTTTTTAATGTGTCGCATCCCCAATTCACTTTAATTGGCCTACGTCCTATATGGTGCGTTAAATAGCTGGAACGTAAGAGAGATCTTTCTTTGCCATCTAATGGTGGCTTAGTTCGAAGGCCGTAATAAATCACTGCCGCTTCTAAAATTCCTAATTAACTTTAATTGCCTACGTCATATGTGCGTTAAATAGCTGGAATTTTTCTTGATGGTGTCTGAACGTAAGAGATCTCTCTTTTTTTGCCCCATAAAATCCTCTGCAGTTGTCATTTTTAGAGCCGCTTCTTGACGCTTAGACCTGGCACAATTCGATGGACGTAATAAAACTTTTTAATTGCAGCACGTCGTGTCGTGGAAAAATTTTGTATTAAAATTCACTTTTTAATTGGCCTACGTCTGGATTCCCCTAATAAACTTTCCTTGTAAGAGATCTATTTTTTTTGCCATAAATCCTCTGATGTGCGTTAAATAGCTGGGAACGTAAGAGAGATCTTTCTTTGCCCATCTAAGTGGCTTAGTTCGAAGGCCGTAATAAATCACTGCCGCTTCTAAATACTGTCATTATTATTATGCCACAGAGGAGGAGCGTTATCACAATTACCCATTTAAGAAAACCAATAATTTTCGAACACAACTTGCGGAAACTCGCTTTAGGGACACATACCTCTGCATCGTCACGAGTTTCGAGGATAATTATATTTCCCGATTCTAGTTTGTGCGTTAAATAGCTGGAATTTTCTTGGCGGTGTCTGAACGTTAGAGATCTTTCTTTGCCTAAGCACAAGAAGGCATTGACCCCGATTGGAAGGGGCCTCCAAGTTTAAAAATTTCTCCTCTATTTACGGAAATAACTTCGATAGTATGAAATGGATTGAGGAGTTATATTACTGATTCTTTTACTAGAAATTCAACGTCTATGCTTTTTTACGCGCTAAATGCCATGAAATAGAAGGCTTGAATAATTTATATTTATAGATATTGATATTTAATGGAGGACAAACTGCCAAATGTCGTCAACAGCGTCTTCCATATCGCTTACTCACCCCCCTACTGCGAAAATTTTGTTCGGCACGAACCGAGTAACCTGCTCGGAATTCAGCCTTGTCATTTTTTTATTTCTGCTTACTCTATTAGGAAATACAAACAATATTCGCCGCATCTTTTACTATTGCGAGATTGCATCTGGAGCTTATTGTGCAATATTCTTTTCGCATTGCGTTTCATAAAATTTATGATCGCGGGCATAAAAAGGTTTAATACCATAAGGGTCGAAATAAAAAACTGTTCGTTTATTCAAAAAGGCAATCGCGACCCAATACTTCCCTTCATTGTTGACGGATCTAGATTAACAACAAAATACTTACAGCATCGACCACCGATATATTTCGGTAGCGAATCTGACGGAAACACGCCCGCAAATTTTTTAGAAATGATAGGGTCGAGCGTAGCCAATCTTAAGAGTTGTTTCGAATTCATCGTAAGGTGCCAATGTAGTCGACGTATTTTTAACGACACTCTTACATTGTTTTTTGCGTGAAAATCTGTATAAGTAAGGTTTCCCAATATTATCCCGCTTTTAAATGAGATATTTACATCATCCCTGACCGATTCGCTTAAAAAATGTTGTATTTCAGGAGCTTCTTCTTCTTCTTCATCATTTCTAAAAACGATATAACACCCGGGTTGTTAATACCTGTCGGCACGTTTTCATATCTGAGCCGATACTTCCTAATTTTTCCATCGAGAAAGAATTTGTGTTGTGCAAATTCACATTTTAACGCTATCGAATCTCCTTCCATGAGCATAAAACGAAAATCTAAGGTTTCGGTACTAGTAACTAATTTACCTAAATAATCACGGAGATATAAAACTGTGATGCGTCGTGTCATTTTCAGCGTTACCTAAATTTGTTACTTTATAACCGTTGCAATCAAAGTGTTTGTTTTCTTCGTCTAACAATAAAACTTGCTTTTCAAACGCTTAATTTTCTTGGTTAAAAAACCTTTTGGAACGACATCTGTGTCGTCTGTTGGTTCAGGAACATTGGTAATTTTTCTTTGCTCAGCATCATAATAAGAATTTTGTTTTAAAGGTAAAGATTTCGGAACGTATAAGCCATCGTTTAGTTTTATCAACGCGTTTTGATCGCAGCTATGAACTAACGTCGCCTCGTTTATGTAACAATCCTGCATTACTCGATCAAACTGACTTGCCGCAGTTTATCGATATGAATTTCGGATTGGAATTCGGAATAAAGGATGACGTTAATTGTCGATGTTAGTGCGCTCGAAAATTTCACTTCCAAAGAAATATTCGAATTTTGCGTAGCGCTAGAATGTAGATCCGAAGCGCACAAATCGGGAGTCGTATCAAACGCGAACAGAGTCAATCCGTTTTGAAATTCTTCTGGAGTTATATTCAATTCTCCGGAACTTAAATATCGACCCATGTTGGAAAAGAGATCGACGTAGCTTCTGTAAAATTCTCCTTCGGAAAATTGCGGAGTAAGCGGACGGTTTGGAAGAACTCGTTGTCCGATTTTTAATGAAATATAATTTATGTTAAAATTTTGAAAATTGAACGGGTTTTTCGTGAAATCTCCACTATATGCACCATTCGTCACAAATCCGATGACAATACGATTTGGTACTGGACCTAAAAATAGGTTCGGAAGGATTGTCGAATGGGTTCCGCTGGGAATCGTTAGAGTTTTTACATCTACTTTACGTATTGGATATTTTGCGACGCCATTCTCCAAAGTTTTATTATGCGCGAGAACGACGGACGGTGAAACAGTCACTTTTCGAACGAGAAGAGAGGCCTTTGTTATCTTCAGAACGAAACCTTGAGTATTGGACATCAAAACAAAGGAATTTTTAGCTCTATGCAAACGGATTTTCAATGAGACGCCATTTAGCAAGAGTTTGTGCTGAAAACTTAAATCTAAATTCATCGCGCCGAATTTTATCTATATTTAAATCCATAACTGCATGTCGAGCTTTCAATCCCAAATTATTACCGTTTGGGTCTGTTTCGTCAAAATATTTCGCCGTGTCCTTTTCAAATAAGCTAGATTTGAGAAAAGTTTTCTGTGCATTTTCGGGAAAGTTTAGCAAGGCGTCTAAAATACTTCTATACCCGTAATTATTTTGCGATACGATTTGCTTTTCGTTTAAAAAAACTTCTACATTCTCAAAAGCCGTATTCAGGAGATAATTTATAGGTCCGACTTTATCCGTGGCGGCTATGGCGCTTCCATCTCTCTTCGAAATTTTAACCGCGAGTTGTAAGAAAATGAACGACGGGTCGATGTAGTGCTCAAACGTGCCCGGAATATAGAATTCGATTGGACCGTCCGATAGAGTCGCTATAGGATGGACTTCTTCAAAATCGGAGTTTTCTATAGCTACTTGAATCGGTAAACCCGAAAATAAGTCCAGCTCGGATTTAAGACACAGAGGTTCCATCATGCGAATATGTCCCTGTTCTGCTTTCTTCTTCGTTTACGTACGGTTTTTATACGTTTGCCCTCTCCGCTTTGAAATCGTTTGAGAGCGTCGTCTTTGATATCCCTTCCAGTTTCAAATATTCGCTTTTTTATACTCTGCTTGAAATTTTCTCCGCCGCCGACATCTCCCGCTACTTTAGAAGCGGTGGATAAAAGTTTTTTGCCAAAGTATTTCCCCGCGCGTTTCAAAACGGGCGTTACAGTTCGAAAAATATTTCCGAACCATCCCCTTCCGGCCTGTGTGGCGTAATAATATGGAATATTACCACCCTGTTGCAGCGCGTAATACTGACAGCATGTATGCGGGTCGATAGAGCGATGTTTATGCATCGTCATCTCGTTTGAAATGCAAAGTCACGCTGACGCTCTCGCCTAAGAATAACACAAAATCGCCGTAGCGGTCTCTTATATTTATTTCGATCGTCTGAAACTCGCTCTTATTAACGGGTTTATAGAACAAAGTTTCAAAGTTTACGCTACCTTTGTCTCGAGGAAGAAATACGTGCCGAAGAAGTGGCGAAGCCGAATCTCCCACAATACCAAACTTACATATATCGGAGTAAACAAAAACCGATTGTATATTCTTATCCGTTCGCTCTCGAATGATCGGCTCGGTCGATATTGTCTTTTGTTCTTCAATCAAGATCCCTAATGGTAATAAAGTTGTTGCTTCGGGGAATTTGAGATAATTATATAAATTCCTAGAAATGATCAAATTATGATTAGGAGGTAAATTCAAAGTTGAAATGTCATTCCGAAAATCGAACTGTCCGTGGTTTTTAATGTTGTGACTCCACAATAATTTGACGATATCCTCGTTAAATTTGTCGAGGGCGATTAGCGGATCGGTCGCTTGATATTCGAAAACCGACTTTACAGGCAACCATTGTTTTATTTTTTTTTGCTAGGTTCAAATCTCATTGAAATATATATATTTTTTAAATTACCTAGTAAAGTTTTTCTGATTATGAGAAAAACACATTCAATAAAACAAGAAACAAAACTTACCTCATGTTGGAAAAATTTAAATCCGAAACTGCTTGGTCCAGCTATCTAACACCGTCACTTGCTCCAAAAACCAAAAGGTGAAACTACTTTTTATAATGGAAGGGGAGGAGTTTTCTTGTCGTCAGCATGTGGGCGGATTTTTTATACTCGCTTTTTTGTCGTCATCATGTGGGTGAAATTTTACAATAGTAAAGCTCATGTGGGTGAAATTTTACAATAGTAAAGCTATAACATTTAAAAATATACACTTTTTTTTAAAACATATTTGTGACACATATTTCCATAAATATTAAATTAGTTGGTAAAAGATATGACAGATTTTTTTTTAATGAACACACACTTTTTTTTTGTTTTTAACATGAACTTTATTACATTTTAAACACATATATAAGTGTTCATAGAGTCCTTCTATACATTTTTCCTCTAAGTGTCGTTGTCTTCTTCTTCGTGATTGCAAGCCTGGATTTGCAAGACCGAATTGCAAGCTTGGGAATAAGCTTCGATTATTTTTTCAAATAATTCTTTTGAATAAAACCATGCATCACCTTCACACTCAGGTGTGTGCCTAAAATGGTCCAAAAAAAAATCGTAATAATCTTCAATAAAATTTCCACTTTCATCATACATTTGAAATAAATGGTTTTTAAAAAACCTATTAAAATAGGAAACTTTTCTTTCTTCTTCTTTAGTAGAATATTCGAATGAAATAGGGAATTCATAAATTACATCTACAAATTGATTCTTTTTTAATAAAAGACCTTTCTCCAAAATTGTTTCAATAACTTCTTTAACTAAATTTGGCAAAATCTTTACTTCCATGTTGCTTTCACTCTGTATGAAAGCTGACAATATGAGAAAATATCGGCCTATATATATATATGAGCCTGACATTACGTCATATACTTGTAACATTATTCCAATAAGGAATGGTCACCTATGACGTAGGGCAATTAAAGTGAATTGGGAATCCTTAGGGCAATTAAAATGACGGCCTTCGAACCGAGTCGGCAAAATGTGACCCTGACATTAGGTTACATGTGATCTGACTGCAATTTGAGAAAAGATTTTATTACCTCCATCTAAGGAATGGTCACCTATGACGTAGGGCAATTAAAGTTAATTGGGAATTTTAGAAGCGGCAGTGATTTATTACGGCCTTTGAACTAAGCCACCATTAGATGGCAAAGAAAGATCTCTCTTACGTTCCCAGCTATTTAACGCACATATAGGACGTAGGCCAATTAAAGTGAATTGGGGATGCGACACATTTAAAAAAAAAAAAAGTTGTATTTAAAGTTTATTACGGGGAATCTCCAGACGTAAGCCAATTAGAGTGAATTATAATACACAAATTTTTAGAAGCGGGCTCTAATAGGACGTACGACAATTAAAGTGAATTGGGGATGCACTTTACTAAACTACTTTGGGTCTTCGGTGTAGTCCGCCCAGTTTCCCAGGACACGGGCAGCGCCATTAGATGACGTAGCTGCTGCCGAGCCGGTCGTGACGTGACAGAGCAGACGGAGCACCAGGTGGAGTGTGGACTCCTTCTGGATGTTGAAGTCCGACAGAGTGCGTCCATCGTCCAGCTGCTTTCCGGCAAAGAACAGCCTCTGCTGGTCACGGGGAATTCCTTCCTTGTCCTGGATCTTTGCCTTGACATTCTCAATGGGGTCACTGGGCTCAACCTCCAGAGTGATGGTCTTGCAAGTGATGGTCTTCACAAAGATCTGCATCCACCACGGAGACGCAGCACCAGATGCAGGGTGGACTCCTTCTGGATGTTGTAGTCCGACAGGGTGCGTCCATCTTCAGCTGTTTTGCCGGCAAAGATCAGCCTCTGCTGGTCAGGGGAATTCCTTCCTTGTCCTGGATCTTTGCCTTCACATTCTCAATAGTGTCACTCGGCTCCACTTCCAGGGTGATGGTTTTGCCGGTGAGAGTCTTCACAAAGATCTGCATGCCACCGCGCAGACGGAGCAACACGTGGAGTGTGGACTCCTTCTGGATGTTGTAGTCCGACAGAATGCGTCCATCTTCCAGCTGCTTTCCGGCAAAGATGAGCCTCTGCTGGTCAGGGGGGATTCCTTCCTTGTCCTGGATCTTTGCCTTGACATTCTCAATGGTGTCACTGGCTCAACCTCCAGGGTGATGGTTTTGCCGTGAGAGTCTTCACAAAGATCTGCATGCCACCGCGCAGACGGAGCACCAGGTGGAGTGTGGACTCCTTCTGGATGTTGTAGTCCGACAGGGTGCGTCCATCTTCCAGCTGTTTGCCGGCAAAGATCAGCCTCTGCTGGTCAGGGGAGATTCCTTCCTTGTCCTGGATCTTTGTTTTCACATTCTCAATAGTGTCGCTGGGCTCCACTTCCAGGGTGATGGTTTTGCCTGTGAGAGTCTTCACAAAGATCTGCATCCACCACGGAGACGCAGCACCAGATGCAGGGTGGACTCCTTCTGGATGTTGTAGTCCGACAGGGTGCGTCCATCTTCCAGCTGTTTGCGGCAAAGATCAGCCTCTGCTGGTCAGGGGGAATTCCTTCCTTGTCCTGGATCTTTGCCTTCACATTCTCAATAGTGTCACTGGGCTCCACTTCCAGGGTGGTCTTGCCAGTGAGGGTCTTCACAAAGATCTGCATCTTCTGAAACCAACCATAACATTAATCTGGGGTATTACAATTAAATATTGTGTGTATGAATTTTCAAAACACTTTTCAAGCCATTTCAAATGATTTTTGAATCTGCATTACACAGGCCTAATATGTTTATAGATTTTGCATGTTTGACCAGTGTGCCATTCAAAAATTAGTTTTCTTTGTTTCACATGTTAAATATGTAAAAATTGCGGGAGGAAGATCATGTACTAAAAGAGGCCCCTCTATTTATTTATGCATTACATTATCATCATATTACTAGTGGTGCTAAGGAATGAACCCCAGCTTTGACAAATTCAGGTAAAAAAAACAAAACTGTAAACTTGGGTAATAAATGTAATGCATTGTTCTAATGAGCAAATAAAGGGAGAGATGACTCGATGTGTTTCCCCCAAAAAAAGATTGATCCACAAATTAGAAATCTGACAAGAATGGTAAACTGTAAATTAAAACCAGACATGTTGGGTGAATGGATTGAATTTCTAAGGAATGAAATCACCTTTGTGTAGAGAGTTTGAGCCAACTGCAGCATTCTATCAGCATGGGGGAGTTGGAATATATAATTACATAGCTCAGATTTTAGGTAATAAAGTAAACGTTTTCGAGCTAAAGTTAAACGTTTTTGAACTTTCAGGATAACGCCCTTCTACTGGAATCCCGAAAGCTTGAAAAAGGTTTAATTAAAAGATACTCATCCTTACTTTATTATCTTAGATTGCTAGCAAAGGATTCTCAATAGCACAGATAGCCAGGGGCTGATCTCATATATGACATGGGTTGAGACAATCCCTACACAATACTTGGTCCTGAATGGTCAGGATTAACAAATTTGTAACATTTGAAATAAGGCCAATAACATGAAATTTCTATCAAAATGACTTATTAAACAATTTGTAATGCTACAATCCTTGTAGGTGTGGCCATTTCTTTTAGGCCATTGCCTCTAAGTAGTGTTCCCAGTCTTAATGACAAAGGCAGACACATTCTACTTCACCCACACCATCAAGTCTCAAGCTCTACAAGCTTGATACCCTAAAATGATTGAGTGGAGATAAGAAAGAAGTAGCTACACTACAAATATACCCTGGTGGTGTTATAAACTCCCATGAGCAGAGCAAAGTGTCCTTAAGAAATAAATGCATTTTTACCTAGTTAAGCACAAATTCATAAAAGAGAGGAGTTGATGATGGATTATGGATACAGGAATATAACACCTAATAAATATAATTAAGTGTGATATTTCGGTAACTGTTGTTACCATCACTAAACAAAAGAAATTATTTAGGTTTTATTTTCTTGTATCTAATAGAGAGGATTCCTTTACTAGGAGTATTCTTTCATGGAGGTTGTACTGCAATTTTTTTTTCTTTTAAAAATGCCATCCCTGCTTCATTGAAGTATTTTTTCTCTCACCAAATTGTTTATAAAATGTACATATATTATGATTTATATAAAACTTCAAAATTGTTATCAAAGGAAAATAATTTTGATTAAATTGATAAAATTCACATTATGTATTGGAGACCAACTTATTTAGCCTATTAACCAAAATTAGCATAAATATTTACTTTTTTTTTTCGTGAAATTGATATAATATGGGCTTGGAAAAGGCAAAATAAATTTGTAATGTTATTTATATATTTATGAAAATATGCTCTTGGATAATGTTTATACAAACCCTAATACATTGTAACATTGGGTCTTCAAATAGGACTTCGCATTAAATCGATATCTTAGTATTAGGCTTAGAAATATACGCAGATAAACCATCGATTTTAACGTACCCCACTTTCTGAACATTAATATCGGCTTAGAGCATTGAAAAAAAAAAACTTATAAATAAGAAATAACTTACCCTTTAATTTAGCTGGAGGTAATATAATATTAGATAACAAACTGAAGAGGAAGATGACGGGAAGCTTGACGACAAAAAATGGCTGACGCTTAATGTTCTATGCTGTTAATCAAAATTTATTCTGTCAAATGTCTTCACAGAATAAATTAATTTAATTATTTTATTAAACCAGATTCCTGGAGCGTACGTATATTAATTTCATTAAAATTTGAATATATTAAATATTTAAATGCATTTTTCGTTTTTATTTGATACTAGCGGACGTACCCCGGCTTCGCCCGAGGTTTTACCCAGTAAAGTTTGTCTAGCGAACATTTGTTAAAAAAAAAAAAAAAATTCTCTAAAAATTTATAAAAATATATATAATTTTGATAATTTGAAACTCGTAAATTTGAATCTCTCGATAAAGTGAACATTTTTTCCCGGTCCCTGTGTGCCGTGTCATCCTGAATTTTGTCTTCCTAATTTTCTACATTAGAAATCATAGTTTTATCTAGTGAACATTTTTTCCCAGTCCCTTGAAAAATACACGATAAGTTGAATAAATTCAATTATAATTGGTTCCCTCGGTAATTGGAAGTTAAAGGAATAGTATCTTCGCCTTGGAATTGTATCATTATTCTTGTCGCAAATAAATTGCCGTGTCATCCTGAGATAATCATACTTTTGATAAATAATATTTAAGATAACAAACTTAGTGATAAGAAAACTTGTTATCATCGTCACAATGGGGGCGCTGCTTGCGAGTTAAATCTACAAATCTGCAAATAACTCTAAGGATATTCAAGATATTCATGAAATTATTTTTCAAAAACCTTCCCGGTGATATACCTAATAATATCCCAAAATTTCACGGCGATTGGATGTATGGTTTTTGAATCTATAGAGTACAGACAGACAGACATTCAATTTTATATATATCTCTATTATATATATATAAAAGTCAATTCCTGTCTGTCTGTCTCGCGATAAACTCAAAAACTACTGAACCAATTGGTACCAAATTTTGCATGTCGCTTTTTATAAACCTGAGGAAAATTTCGGCTGCATTTTGATTAGTATTTTTAGCTATTTCTTTTTTTCATTTAAAGAACTTTTTTTACGCGGACTAATCCAGAATGGAATGAATACCTGAATATGGCCATTTTTTTAAAGCATCGGTGGTTCAGTGGTAGTATTGCGATTTCACCGCCACTCTGTGTTGTGACGACGATCTAAATTCTATAGAGGTAGTCACTCACCTCTATTCTTGGTCGGCGGGGTTGAAGGTTCAAAGTTAAGGCGTCGTTGTTTATAACACTTTTAAAATATACGACGAAAACAGGAGGGAAAATTATATTTATTACAATTTAAGAAAATAAGTAAAGTATTATTTAAACATTTACACTAAAAGAATCGGAGATCAGGGCAAATTCTAGCGTTCGAAAAAGATGTTTACAAGTTCTTCCTGTATTGTTTCCTCATTTTTGCCGCTGCCTCCCCGTAGGTGCCTCCGCCGGCCTCCCATTGGCTGCTTCGGACGTCTTCTTTTCCAACATTTCTCCCACCTTTGAGTTGGCGTCTCGACGACTCAAACATGGGAAGGAAAAGTTCAGTAGATCCAATCGGTTGGGTCTCTTGATGGGTCGTCCGTAACTTGACACAACATTCGGGGTATCAATGTGATGTTGCTCTTGTTGTGAAGTCAAAGGGTCCTCTTCAGTTGTCAATCGAACTTCTTGTGTGGGAGATCGCTCCGTTAGAGGGTCTCGACATCTTATCTCGGGCGTTATCTCTAAATTGTAGAGTTATTGAATAGGTCGTATTTTATCACCTGATGAAGTTTTCACTTTCGCAACCCTCACAAGTCCGTCTTTTCCTGGATAGAGTTGGATTATTCTGGCTAACGGCCAGTGTAGTCTCTTTAAACTCTCTTGTCCAATGAGTACCATGTCTCCCACCTTGAGTGGTATTGTAGTCTTCAGGCGTCTCGTTCTTGTCTCAGGAATCCAAAATATTCGATACGAAATCGTTCTCTAAGATCTTCTCGTACACGTTTGATATATTGATATTTGCGGGAGAGGGTCTGGTTATCAATCAAGTCCAGGTCTGGAACGCCAACCTCTCTGACCTCATGTAAGAACAACGAAGGTGTCAATGGAGCGATATTCTCACTTTCTTCAGTTAGGTAGGTCAGTGGGCGTGTGTTCATCAAGCTTTCGACGTCACACATTACCGTGGAAAGTTCTTCATATCCCAAGGAGGTTTGACCGAGAATCCTAAAGAGCAATTGTTTCATCATTCCAATCAAACGCTCCCACCATCCACCCCACCAAGGAGCACCAGGCGGTATGAATTTCCAGGTGATGTTTTTCAATGTGGGATCACATTTTAATCTCGAAAAATCAATCTTCTTTAAAGCATTAGCTATACCTTTGAAATTAGTCCCATTATCCGAATACACAATCAATGGTCGGCCTCTTCGAGCAATAAATCGGCGGAAAGCTTGGAGGAAGGCTTCCATAGACAAAGATGTCACAAGTTCCAGATGAACTCCTCTATACACTGCACATGTGAAGATGACAATCCATGCTTTCTTCTTATTCTTTAAGATAAGATGTCCAGTTAGATCAACTCCTACTATTTCGAAAACTGCAGCATCTCGTACTCTGTCTTCTGGTAATGATGTTGACTCGACGGTAGCTGGTGTCGCGGTGAATCGTTTACAGCGAATGCATTGATTGATGATCTTCTTGACGGTTTTCCTGGATCTTAGTATCCAATAGTTTTCTCTCAGAATACCGAGGAGAGTTTGTAGACCGGCGTGCCCGTGGGTTTCATGGTTCCACCTGATGAGCAAAGAAACCAAAAAGTGATCTGAGGGCAATAAAATGGGCATTCTAAAATTAACAAAATCTTCTCTTCTGCAAATTTTAGTTTTTATTCTCAAAATCCCTGAAGAGTCTACTAGCAACTTAAAGCCTTGTAGTTTCTCATCTTCATGCCCTGAAAACGATTCTCTCTGGATAAGTCTTATCAGTATTATTTCTGACTTAGTGATTTCCTCTGTACTGAGATCTTCTGAAATTATCTTTCTTCTATCAATCTTGGCGTTGTTGAAGAATCTGTATATCCAGGCGGTGATTCGTACTATTCTCAAAAAATGGGAATAACGTCCAAATAAATTTTCATTTTCTCTTGTCGTACACAAGGTGTTCAGGATGGTCTTGCGCCTTTCAGAATAAACAATCTCCAAATCAGGGATAATGGTTGATTTGGGCCACTCTTCTTGGGATACCTTTAACCATGCAGGTCCCTCCCACCATCTTGTCTCCTTAAGTGATTCTGCTGAACATCCCCGAGATGGGAGGTCTGCCGGGTTAATCGGCCTGGTATGTGGCGCCAAGATTCGGGGGAGCTAAGATTATGAATTTCCTTAACACGGTTCATCACAAAGGCTGCCCAGTTGTCTTCCCTTTGGATCCAACAGAGAGCATTGGTCGAATCGGTCCAATAAAATCTTGGAATTTCCTCAAATTCCAGATCTTGTATGACGTTAGCTGCCAAACGAGCTCCAATCAGACAAGCCAAAAGCTCCAATCTTGGGATGGTGAGTTTCTTCAGTGGAGCTACTCGTGTTCGAGCCTGTATCAATTGGATGTCCACTCTATCTTCCTTTTCAATGCGGAGGAAAATACAGGTTGCATAGGCAAACTGACTGGCGTCGCAAAAGATGTGGAGAGTGGTTTTCTCTACATAGGAGTCCTTAAAACAAAGCCATCTAGGAATTTCTATGTTAGGCAAGTGTTTCAGTTTGCTAAACCACTTCCAAAATCTTTGTACTAAACATCCAGGTAGGACTTCGTCCCATGTCAACTTCTGTATCCAAGTTTCCTGTAATATCAGCTTGGGAATTAAAGTCACAGGACAAGCAACTCCTAATGGATCAAATATCTTGCTCGCTATTGAAAGTACTTTTCTCTTGGTGGTTGGTCCAATTAATTCAAAATCTTCCAAACCAATTGTCAGTGTGTCTCTATCAGTATTCCATGTTATTCCTAAAATGTTCACTTCCTTATTCAGTTGGTTCATAAGAGAAAAGTCTGTAACGTTACTCACCCAATCTCGGAGATTGAAACAAGCTGTAGAGAGCAGTTCAGTAGATTCTTTCACGAATTTCTCCGTTTCTTCAACATTCTGAAAACTGGATAAACAATTGTCAACATAAAAGGATGATTTCAACTGTTCAGCTGTGATTTTTAAATGTTCAGGAGCCTTATCTAAGTGGAGAGATAAGGTAGCCTTTAAAAGATACGGACTAGTGGTAATTCCAAAAACAACCCTTTTATGTCGATACATGATTAATCTTCCGTCTTCTGTGTGCCACAGGAATCGTAAATAATCTCGGTCTTCTTCTTTTATTCCAATTTGTAAAAATGCTTTCTCAATATCGGAAGAGACACCAACTTCATATTTCCGGAATTTATTTAAAAGTCTTGGTATAATTTCTATCAAATTGGGTCCCTTATCCAGACAGTCATTCAGGGAAAGTTTACCTCTCTTCCGGGCCGACGCATTGAATACTGGCCGTATTCTAGAAGTTTGACTGTTCCTTTTATACACTGGTCGATGTGGCAGGTAGTGTACACCATCTAGTTTATCCTCTCTGGCATACTCGATTATCCCCTGTTTCATCCATTCTTCAAAGATTTGTCCATACTCTTTCATGTCTCCAACTTCTTCAAGTTTTCTTCTTACAGACCTTAGTTGGTTTTCGGCTAGATCTTTATTCGAAGGAATCCTTTCCTTGTCTTGCACCCAGGGTAGAGCTACCTCATAGCGCCCCTCGATATCTCGCGTCGTGGTGTGGGCGAAATGTTCCTCCATTTCAGCTTGTAATGACTGAGTCTTCTTCTCAACCTCCGCGTCAGAGACTCCAATTGCATCTAATTTCCACAAGTTTTCTAGATCCAAAGATAGAAGTGTGGTCACGCAAAGGGAGCTGATGTCATCTCTCACCTCCGTTGGAGGAATCTTTCCCATCACAGTCCATCCTAGTTTGGTACGGATTGCCACCAGTCCAGATGAGATCCTTCTCTGATCATCAGTTAGCAATCTCCCGGCGATGTCCGCGCCTATAAGGACTTCTATACGGTCTCTCATCAAATCAGACACGTCGAGTTCTTCACTCCCTTCTAACAATGATCTTGGACACACCGGAGGTATGCTTCCACAGATAAGGGGTTGACCTAGTGCTTCAAACTCACAGCGATAGGAATTATTGATGTCAGATAAATGAATGGTATAGACCTCATGTTCAACTACGTCGGTACTCGATCCTCCAAACAAGGAATGCCGGAAGAACTCTCTCCTAGATTGTTCGTATTCCATTTCCATTGCTGTGCTATGTAAAATATACGATCTTTGGGATCCGGTGTCTATTATAGCCCGTGCCGTCTTCTCCGTTCTGTTCCCTTTGAGGGTCACTCTCAAAGTAGGTAACAAGACGTCTGGGGAGGTTGATAAGTTGGCGAGAGTTTCATCTTGCACCGTTGGAGACTTGGAAGATCCACCTCTATCTAAAATCAGTTTTGTGCACATGACATCCAGGTGGGAAGACATGTTGCAGATCGAACAACGGACTACATTTCTGCAAAATTTACTTAAATGAGAAGGCCGAAGACATTTATAACAAACGCCTTTTTTCTTCATGAGTGATCTCTTTTCGTTTAAACTAATATTAGCTGCAAAGTCACACTTAGGGCTTCCATGGTTGTCTTTACCACAAAATACACATTCATTCGATTTGTGAACTGAATTCAAAAGTTCTGAAGCTGTCGCAATTGGTTTTTCATTGTAGAATCTTGTCTTTGGATGTTTGTTTACCAAATTAGGTTTAGAAGTTGATTCATTCCCGGTACCGATTTCGTTTCTAAAACTCTTCTCCCGTGCAGTTAATTGTCTTTCCAGAAAGGTAATCAAGTCATTAATTACATAACCTGTCGGGAGTTCTTTGTTCAATTCCAAATTAAGGTCTGCAGGTAGAAGCTTTATTATTATCGGGCACAACAGTTGTCCGTAAACATCAATGGACACGTTTAGTGACTCGAGACTTCTTATATGAACAGAAAGGTTGTCAAAAAGTTCGCGGAAGGTTCTTACATCGCTTGATGTTTTGAGTGGTCTCATTGACAACAAATTGTTCATATGTACTAGAGCGCCATCTGTTATCAAATTATAAAACTATTTTAGTGGCGTATTATTCTTTTTAAAATAAAACAATTTTTACTGTCCTTACTGCGATGAAAAAATTAAAGGGAGGGCCAGGCCCTCCCTTTAATTTTTTCATCGCAGTAAGGACAGTAGAAATTGTTTTATTTTAAAAAGAATAATACGCCACTAAAATAGTTTTATAAATTGTTCATATGTCGGCTAATCAAAATGTCTTCTCGCCCAAATCTGTCTTTAAGCAATTTTATAGCTTTCTCATAATTGTCCGCAGATAAAGCGAAACCTTCGACTGTGTTTAGTGCAGTTCCGCCGAGATGTGACTTCAGATAGTTAAATTTATCGATCGGGTTCAGTGAGTTGTTCTGGTGTATAGCTGTATCAAAAGAATTCCAGAACGTCAGCCATTCACTAAAGTTTCCATAAAATTTCGATATCATCAATTTCGGAAGTTTCACAGTCGTGCAGGAAGGTACATAATGTCTCATTTCGTTTTCATCTATTCGTGAGTTCGAATTCGGTATATTTTCGCCATGAAAATCTGATTGGCGAATCTTTTTATTTGCCCTAAATCTCCAAGTAATATATTTCTCTCGATATTCCTCTACGCCCTGTAATTCCTTCTCTAAATCGTCAGTTTCAAGAAGCGTTTCTATTTCGTGATCCACTAATTTAAGTTCGTTAAATGATTCATTCAATTGTTCTAATAATTCTTCAAGTTCAATTCTCATTAGCGTGTCAAGTCCACTTTCAATCTTATTGCATGTTTTCGTTAAATATGATCTGTTAACAGCACGCTTCTTTTTTAAACGTAGAATTAATTCTTCCGCCATCTTGTAAACTGTTTTAATGTCCATCAATACAGAGAGCAAAACAACAACTGACTCACCCGTGCAGCCAAGGTCACGCTCCGCTGTGTCACGTGGGAAAACATACGTAGATGTTCTCGTACATGTTCTCAGCACATCCCCCTTTTTAAGATTTGAAATATATATATACATTACAAACTTTAAATGCATAATATAATTAATAATGAAGGCGATCCACAGGTTTAACAATTCGTCCACTCCGGGTTCTTATCTGGCCGTCTTCTGAGTCGTTAGAGGGATAATCCACAACTGGGGTCTTTTCATTTTCAACCAGTTCCTCCCCCGAAAAGGTCGGCGTCGATGGGTTGGCTGGATATTGCACTGTAACTCCTTTTCGTAGATGGAACCTGTTTCGACGTAAAGTCCCAACTGGAGTATCAACCAAATATGACCTTGGTGTCGATGCCTTCTGCTTTACAATCCCCCAGGTTCGCATATCTGTAATCCAAACAGTGTCACCTTCGGATAGCTCCTCCATGTCCGTAGCTCCGCAGCGTCGATCATATCTGGATTTCATATCCTTTCTCCTTCTCCCCTCCTTTCTTTTCAGGGTCTGAGAGTCCACCAACTTTGGATTAAGATTCTCTGGTGCAATTGGCAAGGTCGTTCGGAGCTTACGTCCCATGAGAAGCTCAGCAGGGCTGTAACCGTTCTCCAAAGGGGTCGATCGATACTCCAGGAGTCCAAGCGATGGGTCTTGATTTTTCTTGAGGATCAACTTAGCAATTTTCACACCTGCTTCTGCCATCCCATTGCTCTGCGGGAATCGAGGACTTGAAGTGACATGTGTGAATCCGTACTGCCTTGCGAAATTTGCAAACTCACGAGCAGCTCCAAATTGCGTCCCATTATCGCTTACAACAGTTTCTGGTATTCCATGTCGGGCAAATATGGATTTGCAACTACGCACCACCACATTGGCTGTGAGCCGATCCAGCTGAACCACTTCAAGAAATCGAGAATAATAGTCAATGACGACTAGATACCACTTATTCTCGAACTTGAACAAATCCATTCCAATCTTCTGCCACGGTCGTGAAGGAAAGTTCGTTGGTATCAAAGGTTCATGTTTTGAGACGGCTTCCTGGATACAGACACTGCACTTTCTGACCGTTTCCGCGATCTCTTCCGAAATTCCAGGCCACCATACCGTCTCACGTGCTCGAAGTCTTGTTTTTGTAATCCCGAAGTGCCCAGCGTGCAACTTATCTAGGATCTCCAGTTTCATACTTGCTGGAATAACAAGACGACAGCCACGCATCAGTAGTCCATTTTGAACGCCGAGTTCATCCTTGACATGCCAATAAGAGAGCAGAGTCTGTGACATCTTCTTCTTATCTGGCCAGCCATGCTCAAGGTAGTTGACTACTGCTTTCAGGGTCGTATCTTCTTGTTGAGCTTCAAAAATCTTCGTCAACATCTCGTCTTTGTCGGTTATACTCGAGAGAACTGCATTTATATGCGCTGAGGTTTGCCGTTCGTTTTCACCTCCCTCGGTTGTAAGAAGTGGTTGTCTGGATAATGCATCGGCGTCGAGCAGCTCCTTTCCAGGGATATGCACTATTTCGAATCCAAACCTAATCATACGCATTCGGAAACGTTGCAGTCTTGGGGTCAGCGAACTCAATTCTTTCGTCGAAAATAGAGGAATGAGAGGCTTATGGTCGGTCTCAATTCGGAAACGCTTTCCAAGCAGGAAATCTTGAAAACGTTCGCAGGCCCATGTAATTGCGAGAGCCTCTTTCTCGATCTGAGCATATCGTTTTTCGGTAGGTGTCATAGTTCTAGAAGAATAAGCAACAGGTCGCCAGATTCCATTCTTACCTTCTTGCTTCAGTACCGCTCCCAAGCCATATGAAGATGCGTCGGATGACACCATAGTTGGTTTCCTGACGTCGTATGCTGCCAAGATGGGTTGAGTCGTGAGCAATTCTTTCAACTTTCGGAATGCTCGCTCCTGGCTGCAATCCCAAACGAAGTCTTGACCTTTCACCAGCAACTGGTTCAGTGGTGCCACAATTTCAGATAAATTTTCCACAAAGCGTCCCAGATGGTTCACCATGCCAAGAAATCTTCTTACGCCATGAACATCGGTCGGAGCAGGCATCTTCGCCACTGCTTCGATTTTCGCTGGATCTGGTCGAATACCGTCTTCATCCAGTATGTGCCCAAGAAAATTAATTCTTGGCACGCCGAAGACACACTTGGCCTTGTTTAGTGTAACTTTTGCCTCTTTCAGTTTTCGGAGCACTAAACGAAGAATTCGATCGTGAGTCTTGGAGTCGGAGGCAAATATCAGGATATCGTCCAGGTAACACATTACACCGTCCATGCCTTGCAAGATTATTGACATAACTTTCTGAAAATACTCTGGGGCGAGTGAGATTCCAAATGGCATTCTGCAGTATTTATATCTCCCAAAAGGAGTGATGAAGGTCGTTAAATGCTGGCAGTCCGGGCTCAACGGAATCTGGTGAAAGCCACTGTTCGCGTCCAGTTTCGAAAAGAATCTTGCTTCCCCCAGTTGCCCCAGCATGTGCTCCACCACTGGCATGGGATGCACTTCGCGCTGTACATGTTCGTTCAGCCTTGAGAGATCCACACAGAGTCGTATGTCGCCATTCGGTTTACCAGCAATCACAGTCGGTGCACACCATTCAGTCGCAACGTTAACTTGTGCTATGATTCCCGCCTTCTCGAGCTCTTCCAATCTTGTTCTGAGCTTTTCCATCAAAGGTATTGGTACCCGTCGAGGAGTATGCACAGCATATGGTTTTGCTCCAGGTTTCAATTTGATTTCGTAAGGGTTTCCGATCTGTCCCAGTCCTTCAAATACTTCAGGGAATTCCTTGATCGGGTTAATTCTCGTCGCAACCACTTCAATCCGCCTCGCCAGGTTCAAGAGCTCACATGCCCGGCGACTCAGAAGAGGTTCACTCAAACGACGAATAACATAAATCTTCTCCTTGATTTCATAATTGCCATTTCGCAGCGTTGATATAAACATACCCACAGTCTGAAGTTCGGAAAATTCAGCAGCTCTAAGGTTGATATCACTTTTCACTAGTCGTTGCTGTCCCATTATCTTCTTGAAGAGACACAGAGGAACACATGTAACATCCGCCTGGGAGTCGAGCTTGAACTTCACCTTTTTCCCGTTCACTTGGATTTCTGCTGTCCATCGCCTCCTGCACTCGCCTTCATCATCATCGAGATTAGATGAATCCTCCACAGCTGAGACCTCCAGGAGAAAACCAATTTCTTCATCAAGTTCAGAAACAGCTTTGACTTCCGCAGTCTTCGCCTGCTTATCTGGGCAGCAATTTGCAAAATGGCCAGTTTTTGAACATAGGTTACATCTTTGTCCTTCAGCACGGCAAGCCTGTCCTTCCCTGTGGGTGAAACCTCCGCATTTTGGACATCGTGATCTTGTTTTGGCTGACTTCTCCTTCTTCCCCGAAGGCTGCTGTTGTTGTTTCGGTGATTGTTTCTTCGAGTTGAACTTCACCTGATTGACCTTTTGGCTTGTTGAGGGACGCTGCAGGTCGACCTGCTGCTGTCGAACGGCTTCCTGCTGTCGAACCATTTTCGCCGCCTTTTCCAAAGTCAGTTCGCTGTCCAACTGCATTCTTTCAGACAAAGCTTTGTCCCTCACTCCAACCACAATTCGGTCACGGATCAACTGCTCATGAAGACCCTCAAATTCGCAACTATCAGCCAATTTGTACAATGAAGTGATGAATTCGTCCACTGGCTCCCGATCCTCTTGGATTCTTGAATTAAATTTCGCACGTTCGTAGATAATATTCTTTCTGACACAGAAGTGGCTGTCGAACGCCTTGAGGACGGAATCAATTTTCGTTGCCTCTTCCTCCTTTTCGAACTTGAAGGTCCTGAATATATCATCCGCGCGGTCGCCCATCAAGTACATGAACAAATCGATCTTGTCCGCCTCCTCTTTCTTCTTCATTCCACTGACCACGAGGTATCGTTCGAATCTTTTCCTCCATTTGGGCCATTCGTTGGGAGTCGAGAAGTCGAAAGTTTCTGGAGGTTGAATCTGAGTCATGTTGAATTATCTTCCAAGGTACGCAAAAATCGATATTTTGCGATATACGGGTTCGTATTTTATCCAGTTATCGCTGCCACCATGTTTTAATGTCCATCAATACAGAGAGCAAAACAACAACTGACTCACCCGTGCAGCCAAGGTCACGCTCCGCTGTGTCACGTGGGAAAACATACGTAGATGTTCTCGTACATGTTCTCAGCACATAAACAAAGCGGCAAGTAGGGTTAGCTAGCGAGTTCCAAAATGGTCAGCTCAAAATGCTTCCTTTTTTTCTTCTAGAATTTACCTTCAACAGTCCCGGCTGGGATGCCAAAAATATTGCGATTTCACCGCCACTCTGTGTTGTGACGACGATCTAAATTCTATAGAGGTAGTCACTCACCTCTATTCTTGGTCGGCGGGGTTGAAGGTTCAAAGTTAAGGCGTCGTTGTTTATAACACTTTTAAAATATACGACGAAAACAGGAGGGAAAATTATATTTATTACAATTTAAGAAAATAAGTAAAGTATTATTTAAACATTTACACTAAAAGAATCGGAGATCAGGGCAAATTCTAGCGTTCGAAAAAGATGTTTACAAGTTCTTCCTGTATTGTTTCCTCATTTTTGCCGCTGCCTCCCCGTAGCTGCCTCCGCCGGCCTCCCATTGGCTGCTTCGGACGTCTTCTTTTCCAACAGGTAGAATGCTCGCCGGCCACGCGGGCGGCCAGGGTTCGATTCCCGGCCGATGCATCTTTTAAAACAAATTTTAAAACTCATTTATATTATATCTCTATATATATATATAAGTCTGTTAAAACTATTTTATAGATCCTTTACTTTTTGTACATAGAAGGAAGGTCTTAGGTGAAGGGAGACAACGAGCAAGACATCTATATCTATAGATAGCCCCAGCTTGGACCGACCGAGGGCAAAGGTCGGCGTGGGCGGAGACGACGAAGCGTCATGTTACATTCTTTTTTTGGTCAGTTGGCAGGATTCCCTTGTTAGAAGCGGAGGGGAAAGTTGAGTTCCCTTGCCAGACGGAGAGACGTCTAAAAGCTATCCTGCAAGCAGCGTCTTGTGGAAGGAAAGACGTCAAGCTATCCTGCAAGCAGTGTCTTGTGGAAGGAAAGACGTCAAGCTATCCTGCAAGCAGCGTCTTGTGGAAGGAAAGACGTCAAGCTATCCTGCAAGCAGCGTCTTGTGGACGGAGAGAACGCATTGGAGTATCCCTCAAGCAGCAACTTGAGAGCGGAAAAGACACTTAGACAACCAACGAGTCGCGACAATTGGACATCGCACAAGACAAGCCAAGCCAAGCCTGCGACGGTGCTGCCACGAGGTACTGTGTAAACAAACGCTCGACACCCCCCCGCCATTTATTTTTATCTCCCTTCCCTGAGATTAGTTAATTTTTTTACTTTCTTTTTTGCTTAACCTTGTTTATTTTTTTTATACATAATTCTATAGATATAAGTATAATTTAGCTTAACCATTTTTCTTATTTTTTTACCATTAATTCTTTATATAAGTATAATAGTTTTTATCCCTTTTGTTTTTAATCTTTGAAATAAATCCTTTTGTTATACTGTGTTTCTGTGCATTTATTTCCCCCATTGTTTTTCCTTTCAGTCGATCACCCTTTATTTTTTTTTTTTAAACGAACACGAACATTTTGGTGAGCCAGACGTGATCGATTTAAAGGAAATATGGAGGAGATGGACGCACTTAAAAAGCGCAGAAAAGCCATAAGAGGTACTTTCACTAGAATTATTAATGAAATAAATGGGGAATTTGAAAAGTCTCAAATTGATAGGAATGATATTTATTCTAAGTTTAATAGACTAGAGTCTTATTACACGAAACTTGTAGATCTAAACGAAAAATATCAGGCTTTATTGGTAGTGAAAGAAGGGATTACAGAGGAAAGTATTGATAAGGAATGGTAAGAATGCGATAAATATGAAGAGGCAAAGTTTGATATTCAACAGAAAGTCAGTGTATTACGGAATCCCGATAAAGAAGAAACAATCCCGATTGCTAGCGAGGACACTGTAATAAATGTGAAATTACCAGAGTTAGCCCTAAAAAGCTATGATGGCTCTCTGGAAAGTTGGTTGCCTTGGTGGGCGCAGTTTTCGAAAATTCACGAAAATAAGAATTTATCCGATAGCGACCGGTTTTTATATTTGCGTCAAGCAATTGTACCAAATTCAGAAGCCTATCGTGTTGTAGCAAGCTATCCCGTTACAGGCGCCAACTATGTTTTGGCAGTACAAGCCCTACAGGAGCGATTCGGTGACCCGAATATACTGACAGAACTATATGTCAGACGTCTATTGAATTCGGTTATATCTAATGTAAAGAGAGAAAATAGAAATTTAAGCAGTCTGTACGACGAACTGAGCAGTCACCTCCGGTCGTTAGAGACACTGGGCATTGATCCCCAGTTGTCGGGTATTTTTTTATACCCTCTTGTCGAGTCTTCATTACCTTCGGATATTTTGAAAATATGGCACAGGCATCCTTCTTCGGGTTATGGTCTGGAGTTAGCAAAACGGGAAGAGTCAGATAAAGGGGTTGGAGGAGCTCAAGAAAGGCTCAGGTTATTATTGGACTTTCTAAAAGCCGAAGTAAGGAATGCTCAACGGCTGAAATTTGTGGAAAATGGCTTTAAGCAGGAGGAACCCTATAAAAGGTCTTACAATGATGGGACCAGAACTAGGAGCAATTTCAGACCCGCCACTGTGTCTAGTCTGTTCGGAGGGCGAACTAATATAAAATGCTTCTTTTGTGAAAGAACAAATCATGCGAGTCATCAATGCCGCTCCATAATGAAAATGTCTCCGGGAGAGAGAAATGATAAAATACGTAGTGCCCATCTATGTTTCAAATGCTTAAGAAAGGGACACATACAGAGTCAGTGCCGAGAACAATTGGAGTGCAAAAACTGTGGGAGAAACCACTTGGAAGTTTTATGTGAAGGAAATTCTTCTAACCGGTTAACGAAACCGGGAAGAGAGAATCTAAAAGAAAATGCACCTGAACCCATTGCATCGCTTTCTAGTCAAGCCTGCACAGGTCAAGTCTTGCTGATGACCACGGTAGCACTGTTAAGAGGCCCATATGCCTCTAGGAGGGTTAGAATTCTCCTCGACAGTGGAAGTCAGTTTTCGTATATCAAACAGTCGTTAGTCTGGAGTATAGGAATAGAAAGAAAAGGCGAAATAACTATAGCTAAAAGTCTTTTTGGAGGTAATAAGATTGGTGAAGAAAAGCACGGTAAATTTATGTTAGAATTAGAGAATTTAGGTAATAAAAGAGATGTGATCCATATTGAGGCGCTGGATCAACGTAAAATTTGCGACGCCATACCACCTTTGCCAAAAGGAGACTGGTTAGAAAAATTGAAGATTAAGGGCATAATATTGACTCAGGACAATTTTAAAGGACAAGAGATTGACATTGATTGGCGCTAACTATCTAGGTATGGTTTTGACAGGAAAAATAGTTCAAGTTGAAGCAGATTTAACTGCGGTGGAAACGAAATTAGGTTGGACACTAATGGGCAATTCGCCAATTATTGATAGCAATGACAATGTGCAGCAGACTTTGAATCTGCTAACAACGCGATGCGATTTAAAGGATTTGTGGGATCTAGAAGTACTAGGCATTAGGGATCCTGTTGAAACTTGCTCCAAAGAGACCAGATACCAAGAAATAAAAGAAAAGTTTATAACAAAAATTCAAAGACAAAGTGATCAGAGATATTCTGTAGGTCTACCTTGGAAGGTAGAAAAGGAGTCAATTCCCAGCAATCTTGACATAGCGATAAAAAGGTTAGATATAAGCACTAAGAAAATGACCTCACAGAATAAGTTGACCGAATATAGTCAGATCTTTAGAGACTGGCTGACTGAAGGACTCATTGAAAGAGTCGAGGAAAATCCTCTCGAGAGAAGTGGCTATTATTTACCTCACCGCCCTGTGTACAAGATGGAATCTAAAACGACGCCCATACGTCCGGTTTTCGATGCTTCTTGTCTAGGCCATAATGGACTATCTTTGAATCAATCTTTAGAAAAGGGACCGAATTTATTGGAAAAAATCCCTGAAATGATGATAAGATTTCGGGAAAATAAATTTGGAGTCACGGCAGATATAAGAAAAGCATTCCAGATGGTGGCGATTGAAGAATCTGAACGGAACTACCTTAGATTCCTTTGGTGGGAAAAGGAGAGCGATAGAGAACTAATAGCTTACAGGCATAAGAGACTTGTATTTGGCTTAAACTGTAGTCCTTTTGTGCTGAACGCCGTAATAGAATACCATCTTCAATCAATTAGGGGCCCACTTGTTCAATGGGCAAAGATTTTAGCTCAATCCTTCTACATGGACAATTGTATTACCTCGCTGGAAACAAAGCAGGAAGTGCAGGAATTTCAAAAGGCCGCAATTGAAATTATGGACAGGGCTAAAATGGACTTACGAGAGTGGGAATATTCTCTGGAGGAAAACCCTGAAAAGGGGACTTGTACAAAAATATTGGGTGTTGTTTGGAATAAAATGGAAGATTCATTAAAATGCGAGCTCCCTGACAATTTGAGTCTTCAACCCAAATTAACGAAAAGGCTGGTACTGTCCATGGTTCAGCGGATATTTGATCCACTTGGATTTTGCGCTCCAGTATTCTTGCCACCAAAGTTGTTACTGCAGCGATCATGGGGTCTGAAACTAGGTTGGGATACACCTCTACCCGAAAGTATGGCCCAGGAATTTCGAACCTGGTTGGATCAAATAAAATTCATAGAGTTAATAAAGATACCGAGATATATGTGTAATGATATCATTTTCCCTACAGAAGTTCATATCTTTTGTGACGCTAGTCAAATAGGCTATGGAGCTGTAGCCTATTTACGGAGCGAAACGGGACGAGAAAATACTCTAACTTTGATTTGGAGCAAAGTCAGATTAGCTCCTATGAAGAGTATTACGATCCCTCGCTTGGAATTAATGGCCATGGTACTAGGAGCTAGACTAGCCAATGCAATCCAAGCTGCCTTGAAGAGAAAATGTGAAACAACTCTTTGGTCTGACTCTACTACCGCGCTAAGTTGGATAAAGAAAGAAATTGAGTGGCGAGTTTTCGTGAGAAACCGAGTCAGAGAAATACAGGCCACTACCAATTTGAACAATTGGAGGTTCGTTCCTAGTCAGTTGAACCCGGCCGATCTTCTGTCTCGAGGTTGCCCTCCAAGCCAGTTTGTGCAAAGCAGATGGTGGGAGGGCCCCGAATGGTTGAAAAAACCTAAAGAATTCTGGCCCAATTCAGAGTTCTCGATAAATCCAAAAGAAATAAAGGTTGAAGAAAACATTATGAAAACCAACATTAATTTGAACATCGATTATAAAGACTGGTTACTGACAAGGAGGTCTAATTACTCTCTCAACATCAGGGTGATGTCCTATGTTTTAAGATTTTTAGGGAAACTTAAAAAACAGTCAACTGAAACAGGACCTTTGAAAGTTTCAGAATTAGATTTGGCAGAAAAAAAGCTTATCCGAATGATTCAGGAGAAAGTCTCCATAGAGAAATCGAATGCAACCAAGAGTTTTAAAATATTAAAAAACACTGACGGACTTTGGTGTGTAGAAAGCAAACTTTTACATGGACAGGTCCCAGAAGAATTTAAAACTCCTATCATTCTGCCAGGCGACCATCCCTTTGTAGAGCAACTTATATGGGAAGTGCACCTGAAGAATGGACATGTAGGCGTGCAATTCATTTTATCAAAGCTGAGAGAGAAATTTTGGATAATCAGGGGAAGGAAAACGATAAAGAAAATTATCAGTAAGTGCATTGCTTGCAAGAGACTTAAAGAAAAGTCTCTGCAAAGACCAATGGCAGCTTTGCCAGAAAACAGAATTGGACTGGGAAAACCCTTCCAAATTACAGGAGTTGATTTATTAGGCCCTCTTCATTTGAAAGAAGGTGGGAAAGTGTGGGTAGCCGCCTTTACTTGCGCCGTCTATCGCGCTATTCATCTGGAGTTGGTGAAGAGTTTAGAGACTGGAGTCTTCATGATGGCCCTCCATAGGTTTATTTGTCGGAGAGGGCGCCCCGAGAAAATATATAGCGACAATGGCACCAATTTCGCAAAACTTAATAGAATATTCAAGAGATTGGATTGGACTATAATTGAAAGGGAAACCTCAATTAAAAGAATACAATGGATTTTTATCCCTCCTTCTGCTCCTTGGTGGGGAGGATTTTGGGAAAGAATGGTTAGGACAATAAAGGAAATGTTGATAAAGATGCTAGGTCACAGGAAGCTGAAATATGTACAACTGCAGACTGCCCTTTGTGAAATCGAATCTATCATTAATAATCGACCCCTCACTTATGTCTCTGAAGACGACAATGATCTAAAACCGTTAACTCCTAATGAGTTTTTACAAAATGGTCCGGAGTCTAGCTTTCCTGAATTTGAAAATTTAAAGCCAGAAATGTTGCACACTAGATACAGAGAGTTAGGTCAACTGAAGAGAGAATTGAAGCAGAGATTCTTAAAGGAATATTTAGGCGCGCTTATTCAGAAATCCGAAAATATTGATAGGAGACAGTTGAAAGTAGGAGACGTTGTACTGATCGGGCAAGAAAATCTTAAAAGAATGTTTTGGCCTAAAGGGCGAATAGTAAATCTCATACCAGGAAAAGATGGAATAGTGAGAGTGGCCCATGTTAAAACATCCACAGGAACCTTGATCAGGGCTCTACAACGCTTACACCCTCTTGAAATATCCTCGAATGTTGAGACGATTCAAAAGGACAATTCAAAGACCGAACCCCAATCTGATGCATTTTTAGGAAATAGGCCCAATATTGAATCCAGGGACTCTAGAAATAGATATGGTAGGGTAATCAGAAAGCCTGCGAGGTATGACTCGAAGGACTAGTGAAAGTACCTGTAAAAAAAAAAAAAAGTGTAATATGTGTATTATTTTATGTGTATTTTATGTAATGTAATAGGCATATCTACTCTTGTGTGTATTGTGTATATATATGCTCTTTTGTCTTATACTTAATTTTGAATTTTTTCGGAGCAAAATTATGTGGGAGAATGTTAAAACTATTTTATAGATCCTTTACTTTTTGTACGTAGAAGGAAGGTCTTAGGTGAAGGGAGACAACGAGCAAGACATCTATATCTATAGATAGCCCCAGCTTGGACCGACCGAGGGCAAAGGTCGGCGTGGGCGGAGACGACGAAGCGTCATGTTACATTCTTTTTTTGGTCAGTTGGCAGGATTCCCTTGTTAGAAGCGGAGGGGAAAGTTGAGTTCCCTTGCCAGACGGAGAGACGTCTAAAAGCTATCCTGCAAGCAGCGTCTTGTGGAAGGAAAGACGTCAAGCTATCCTGCAAGCAGTGTCTTGTGGAAGGAAAGACGTCAAGCTATCCTGCAAGCAGCGTCTTGTGGAAGGAAAGACGTCAAGCTATCCTGCAAGCAGCGTCTTGTGGACGGAGAGAACGCATTGGAGTATCCCTCAAGCAGCAACTTGAGAGCGGAAAAGACACTTAGACAACCAACGAGTCGCGACAATTGGACATCGCACAAGACAAGCCAAGCCAAGCCAAGCCAAGCCTGCGACGGTGCTGCCACGAGGTACTGTGTAAACAAACGCTCGACACCCCCCCGCCATTTATTTTTATCTCCCTTCCCTGAGATTAGTTAATTTTTTTACTTTCTTTTTTGCTTAACCTTGTTTATTTTTTTTATACATAATTCTATAGATATAAGTATAATTTAGCTTAACCATTTTTCTTGTTTTTTTACCATTAATTCTTTATATAAGTATAATAGTTTTTATCCCTTTTGTTTTTAATCTTTGAAATAAATCCTTTTGTTATACTGTGTTTCTGTGCATTTATTTCCCCCATTGTTTTTCCTTTCAGTCGATCACCCTTTATTTTTTTATTTTTTAAACGAACACGAACAAAGTCAATTTCAGTCTGTCTGTCTGTCTGTTTCGCGATAAACTCAAAAACTACTGAACCAATTGGTACCAAATTTTGCATGTCGCTTTTTATAAACCTCAGGAAAATTTTCGGCTGCATTTTGATTAGTATTTTTGGCTATTTCTTTTTTTCATTTGAAGAACTTTTTTTTACGCGGACTAATCCGGAATGGAATGAATACCTAAATATGGCCATTTTTTTAAAGCATCGGTGGTTCAGTGGTAGAATGCTCGCCTGCCACGCGGGCGGCCAGGGTTCGATTCCCGGCCGATGCATTTTTTTAAACAATTTTTAAAACTCATTTATATTATATCTTCTATATATATATAAATGAATGTTTGTATGTTTGTTTGTTGGTTTGTATGTCCGGTATACAAATTCGCAGTAGTTCACTAATTCAAACCAAAATTTCCATACATAGGTAAAAAAATACGGGGAAGACGATAGGCTATTTTAAAAAATATATAAATCAATTATTAAAACTATATATTATTAGTCAGAAAATGATGATGACGATATTGCTGTATCATGTAAGATTATCAGATACAAAATTATATTGGGAAAAATATTCCAAAAAGCAGAGACCACGGGTGAAACCATCTCATTATTTTGTATGCAGGAACAAAATTCTAACAGAAAAACATTCATTCGAGCAGAAAACAAAAGCCAGATCATCTTTCTATAAAAATATCGCTTCTCAGACACAAAGTTTGGAGCGGGACGTTTCACAAGAGTGACATCCACGGCGCCAATTTATAATTGTAACGAATAGTATTTAAATAAAAACATTTAATCGGGTAAAACCCGGGCGTTGCCCGGGTCATTCGGCTAGTCTTCTATATATATAAAAATGAATGTTTGTATGTTTTTTGTTGGTTTGTATGTCCGGTATACAAATTCGCAGTAGTTCACTAACCGGGGTCATTCGGCTAGTAGGTAATATAAATGAGTTTTAAAAATTGTAAAAAAAAAATGCATCGGCCAGGAATCGAACCCGGGCCGCCCGCGTGGCAGGCGAGCATTCTACCACTGAACCACCGATGCTTAAAAAAATGGCCATATTTAGGTATTCATTCCATTCCGGATTAGTCCGCGTAAAAAAAAAGTTCTTCAAATGAAAAAAAGAAATAGCCAAAAATACTAATCAAAATGCAGCCGAAAATTTTCCTCAGGTTTATAAAAAGCGACATGCATAATTTGGTACCAATTGGTTCAGTAGTTTTTGAGTTTATCGCGAAACAGACAGACAGACAGAAATTGACTTTTATATATATACTAGCCGAATGACCCGGGCAACGCCCGGGTTTTACCCGATTAAATGTTTTTATTTATATACTATTCGTTACAATTATAAATTGGCGGCGTGGATGTCACTCTTGTGAAACGTCCCGCTCCAAACTTTGTGTCTGAGAAGCGATATTTTTATAGAAAGATGATCTGGCTTTTGTTTTCTGCTCGAATAAATGTTTTACTCTTAGAATTTTGTTCCTGCGTACAAAATAATGAGCTGGTTTCACCCGTGGTCTCTGCTTTTTGGAATTTTTCCCAATATAATTTTGTATCTGATAATCTTACATGATACAGCAATATCGTCATCATCATTTTCTGACTAATAATATATAGTTTTAATAATTAATTTATATATTTTTTAAAATAGCCTATCGTCTTCCCCGTATTTTTTTTACCTATGTATGGAAATTTTGGTTTGAATTAGTGAACTACTGCGAATTTGTATACCGGACATACAAACCAACAAACAAACAAACAAACATACAAACATTAATTTTTATATATATAGAAGATATAATATAAATGAGTTTTAAAAATTGTTTAAAAAAAAATGCATCGGCCGGGAATCAAACCCTGGCCGCCCGCGTGGCAGGCGAGCATTCTACCACTGAACCACCGATGCTTTAAAAAATTGGCCATATTTAGGTATTCATTCCATTCCGGATTAGTCCGCGTAAAAATAGTTCTTCAAACGAAAAAAATAAATAGCCAAAAATACTAATCAAAATGCAGCCGAAAATTTTCCTCAGGTTTATAAAAAGCGACATGCAAAATTTGGTACCAATTGGTTCAGTAGTTTTTGAGTTTATCGCGAAACAGACAGAAAGACAGAAATTGACTTATATATATATAGAGATAGAGATTTACTCTTCATTGTTGGCATTTTAACTTACATTCATTCTTCATTGTTGGCTTTTTCTATTACATTCACTCTTCATTGTTGGCTTTTTATCTTACATTCATTCTGTTGGCTTTTTATATTACATTTACTCTTCATTATTGGCTTTTTATCTTACATTCATTCTGTTGGCTTTTTATATTACATTTACTCTTCATTGTTGGCTTTTTATCTTACATTCATTCTTCATTGTTGGCTTTTTATATTACATTTACTATTCATTGTTGGCTTTTTATCTTACATTCACTCTTCATTGTTGGCTTTTTATCTTACATTCATTTTTCATTGTTGGCTTTTTATCTTACATTCACTCTTCATTGTTGGCTTTTTATCTTACATTCATTCTTCATTGTTGGCTTTTTATATCACATTCACTCTTCATTGTTGGCTTTTTATCTTACATTCACTCTGTTGGCTTTTTATATTACATTTACTCTTCATTGTTGGCTTTTTATCTTACATTTACTCTTCATTGTTGGCTTTTTATATTATATTTACTCTTCATTGTTGGCTTTTTATCTTACATTCATTCTTCATTGTTGGCTTTTTATATTATATTTACTCTTCATTGTTGGCTTTTTATCTTACATTCATTCGTCATTGTTGGCTTTTTATATTACATTTACTATTCATTGTTGGCTTTTTATCTTACATTCACTCTTCATTGTTGGCTTTTTATCTTACATTCATTCTTCATTGTTGGCTTTTTATATCACATTCACTCTTCATTGTTGGCTTTTTATCTTACATTCACTCTGTTGGCTTTTTATATTACATTTACTCTTCATTGTTGGCTTTTTATCTTACATTCACTCTTCATTGTTGGCTTTTTATATTATATTTACTCTTCATTGTTGACTTTTTATCTTACATTTATTCTTCATTGTTGGCTTTTTATATTACATTTACTATTCATTGTTGGCTTTTTATCTTACATTCATTCTTCATTGTTGGCTTTTTATATCATATTTAGTCTTCATTGTTGGCTTTTTATCTTACATTCATTCTTCATTGTTGGCTTTTTATATTATACGAGGTTTTACCCGAGTAAAGGTTTGTCTAGCGAACATTTGTTAAAACATGCCGTGTCATCCTGAATTTTGTCTTTCCTAATTTTCTAAATTAGAAAATCATAGTTTTATCTAGTGAACATTTTTTCCCGTGTCACATTGCCGTGTCATCCTGAGATAATCTTACTTTTGATAAATAATATTTAAGATAACAAACTTAGTGATAAGAAAACTTGTTAACATCGTCACAATGGGGGCGCTGCTTGCGAGTTAAATCTACAAATCTGCAAATAACTCTAAGGATATTCAAGATATTCATGAAATTATTTTTCAAAAACCTTCCCGGTGATATACCTAATAATATCCCAAAATTTCACGGCGATTGGATGTATGGTTTTTGAATCTATAGAGTACAGACAAACAAACAGACAGACAGACATTCAATTTTATATATATAGATTACTTCACTCTTGCGTGGAACCATGAAAAAATGTCACGCGAACGATACCATTGGAACAAAATGAACCTAATAAAACGCAAATTTGGTTTTAAATGCTTTTATTTATGGATGTAAATTTATAAGAATGCGATCAAATTAATAATTTTCAATTACATATTAAAATAAACTAAGAAAAGTATATATCTCTATATATATAAAAATGAATGTTTGTATGTTTGTCTGTCTGTTTGTATGTCCGGTATACAAATTCGCAGTAGTTCACTAATTCAAACCAAAATTTCCATACAAAGGTAAAAGAATACGGGAAGACGATAGGCTATTTTTAAAAAATATATAAATCAATTATTAAAACTATATATTTTTAGTCAGAAAATGATGATGACGATATTGCTGTATCATGCTTGATTATCAAATACAAAATTATATCGGGAAAAATTCCAAAAAGCAGAGACCACGGGTGAAACCAGTTCATTATTTTGTATGCAGGAACGAAATTCTAACAGAAAAACATTCATTCGAGCAGAAAACAAAAGCCAGATCATCTTTCTATAAAAATATCGCTTCTCAGACACAAAGTTTGGAGCGGGACGTTTCACAAGAGTGACATCCACGGCGCCAATTTATAATTGTAACGAATAGTATTTGAATAGGGTACATTTAATAAGGTAAAACCCGGGCGTTGCCCGGGTCATTAGGCTAGTCTATATATAAAATTGAATGTCTGTGTGTGTGTGTGTGACAATTGACAATTAAAATAATTTTATTGACTGTCAGTCAATGTTACAACTCAACCAGGAGGGTGAAAAGAAATATTTACATTTGACAGTTGTCAGGAAAAAAGGCATCGCCGCCTAAGTCTGGCCATATCGGTGCCAACATCGGGATGGTAGCCCCGAGCCAGTTCTATGGCCGCGCCGAGGAATTCAGCGAGGACCCCCTTCAGCGCAGGTGAAAGTTTCGTCATGAGGGACGCTCTGTCTTCGGTAAATAAAATGGCATCCCTGAGGTCATTAACATCGAACCCTGAATCATATAAGGGCTTTAGGCAGGTCATGTGCTTCAGTTTTCTGAAGATTTTAATAATCATGATATCCTCTTGCTCTTGTAGTATCTCCTCCTCGTGGGGAACGGGCAGTGTCGGCCCAGCAGGCCGAGGCGCAGGCAGTGGGAGTGTTGAAATCACTGCGGCTGGTGAGGATGCAGAGGTCTCCTCTGTGGTGGTCATGTCGACATCTGGTGTATGGGTTGCAGGCCCGAGGGTCCCCTGCGCAGGCAGAGGGCCACACGGGGTAGTGAAGTCCAGCCGGGCGGGAGGCGTCGGCTCAGTCGCCGCCGAGCGAGGGCTCGCGGGGTGCTCGGGTGCAGGGGCCTCTGGTGGAGGGGCAGGAGCCGCCACCTGTACAAAAGAGGCCGGCAGCGCTGGTGTAGACGGCCGGGGCGCCGTAGATGATAGGGATGCAATTCGGGCATCTGGTGGAGCGCCGGAAGGCCCGAGAGCTGGACTGGGAGGCGCCGGCGCAGTAGGCGCGGCCGAAGACAGTCCAGGCAGCCCATGCGCGGTCAATGTTGGGAGGTCGGTGGTAGAGGGCGGTGAAGCCCGTCTGGAGGTGGTGGACTGTCCATGGAGTAAAGGGCAGTTGGCTCTTCTGTGCCCTTGTCCGTGGCACCTGGAACACCTGATGCCATAGGACCAGTGCTGTAGTGGAGGGTATACGGGGGTATACGCCGTATACCCTATGCTTTTAAAATTTAGATAGCGTATACCTAGTGGTTTTACTTAAAAATAGCGTATACCCTATGATTTTGTTCAAATTTTTTATTAAAAATTTATTATTTTCTTTCTTTGTAATAGTAAAAAAAAAATGATGATAAAAATTGTACTGAAAAATTGCAAAAAATTTTCAAATTAACAATTCACACAAAATATTTCATTCATTTAGTAAAAATTTCTTGGGAAAAATATATCAACTATATTCAAATTAATAATCAAACAAGCCTCCTTTAACGAAAAATGGAAAACGAATATAACCGAACCTTTAATTTTTGAAAATGGTAATTTTGTTTAAAAAAAAAACCACAATGAAATGAAAACTTTAAACTTTCCTAATATCTAAAAGTTATTATGTTTGCTTAATAGAAAATATGTTAAAAAATTAAAGTTTAAATAAAAATAAAGTTATATTTTCTGATGTTAAAATCATTTACAAAAAAAAGTAAAAACGACTTCTTCAAGATAGATGTTCTCTTATTACCAATGCTGTATTTATCCAGCAGTGATGTAAACTAATACATAAACAATTTGGTTTTCGATTTAAAACGATTTTCTTCTAATTCTATACAATTGAAAATATATTTGAATTTTATCAAATACTCTTCTTTAACTAAAGTTGCTATGGTAACCATGCTAAACTACGTTATTGTGGACGTTAATTTTGCATATTCTTTAGTTTATTTGAAGTTAGCAAAAGCTGTTGACAAAATAACATTGATTTTCAAAAAAATATAATTTTGAAAACTTCTTTAAGTAAGTTTATTGATACTGGCTTAAAAGCTTATTTAAATTGTTTTTAATTGTTGATGAAAAGTTGGTGTTTGTTTTTTAAAAAAATAAATAAAATAAAGATTTTATTCAAAACAAATCGATCAAGTAAGTATCTAAATTTTGTTAATGTTAAAATAAGTGAAATTTAAATTTTCTGTACTTATACTAGCTTTCGAAAATAACTCTTCTGTTTAATTATGGACCGCTGGTTGAAGACAGGAAATTTATGTACTAAAAGAAGTTTGGAGGTAGAAGAAGATGCAGAAAAGAATGAACTAGAAGAAGCTGTTAAAAGAAATAAAAACACTGTTGGTACATCAAATGCAAGTACTATCTCAAAAAGAGCTGATATATTGATCAATAGTTCACCAGAGAAAATGAATGACCAGGATTCCAAATTTGAAGTTTGGAATAATTCCCAATATATTCAATTTAAGGAAAAGTATCCATGGCTTTCAATTTCCAAAGGTAGACTCGGATGTAACATTTGCGCAAGTGTTAAAACTTTAGGGGCTGCAAAAAGTGAAAGAATTCATATTTCACCAGAATGGAGTAACTACCTAATAGAAGCAGCAGGAAAAGATCGGGCAAGCAAATTATCAAACATTCGAATGAAAATTAAAAAGCATTGTGAGTCTGAAGCTCATAAAATAGCTGAGAATATTAAGAAAGACAGAAAAAAATAAATAAATTAGAAGAATATGCAAACAATATGAACATTGAAGTAGAAAATGAAAATATTAAGCTTTTTAGAACTGCTTATAATATCGCTAAAACAAATAGACCATATTCTGATTATGAAAATCATATCACGTTACAAACATTAAATGGCATTATATTAGGATCGACTCTTCACTCCAGATATTCTGCTACACAAATAATAAACCATATAGCCTGCGAAATGCGGAAAATGCTTGTTGCGAAGATTTTGTCAACAAATTCAAAAATTACTATACTAATTGATGAATCAACAACCTTAAGTAATAAATCAACTTTGGTCATTTTCTTGAAAGCATATTTAGGAGGAGAAAGTATTGATTATATTTTCTTTGATTTGTGTGAATTACAATGCCAAGACTCAGAAAATATTGAAAAAGAGCTTTTGAATACTTTGTATAAACATGGGTTGAACGAAGAATATTTAAAAGAAAATTGGATAGCAATTGCGACTGATGGGGCAAGTGTCATGGTAGGAAGACATTCGGGAGTCGTAACTCGACTTAAGCAAAAGTTTCCAAAACTTTTTGCATGGCACTGCCTCAACCATAGATTAGAGCTTTCTGTTGGCGATACTATCAAAGAAGTCCGCGGAATCAACCATTTTAAAGCTTTTATGGACAAACTGTATTCATTATATAGCCAATCTCCCAAAAATTGTCGTGCTCTGGAGGAAGCTTGCCATGAATTAGGAACAAGATTTTCTAAAGTGGGTCGAATTTTAGGAGTACGATGGATTTCAAGTAGTTTTAGAACAATAAAAACCGTCTGGGAGTCATACGAGTCATTGCACCATCATTTCAAATCATCAACATATCTCGATTCCACATATCAAGGGTTATTAAGAAGATTGGAGAGTCCAGAATTTATATTAGATTTAGGTTTAATGTACGACACGCTTCAGGAAATGTCAATGTTGTCTTTAGAGCTGCAGTCTAGAACAACTACTTTACAAAAGGCGGAACATATAATAAAGAGAACAATTAGAGTCATAGAAAGCTTCAAAACATCACCAGGAGAAAAAGCTTGCTAGCTCTTGAAGCGGCAGAAAACTTAGTTTTTAGGAGCGTAACATTAGTTCCCAATGCCAAAATTATTCCGATTGATAGAAAAAAATTTCTTCTAAGTGTGTGTGTAATAGAAAAGTTAAAATTAAGGTTGTGTACAGAATCAAATGAAGATAATGAGCAATTAATTAAGGATATTTCAGCTCTAGAACCAAACAATTTTGACGCAGAAAATGTTCGATATGGAGAGGTCGAAATGAGACGTATTTGTCGAAGGTTTAACTTAGATGAAATGAAATGCATTAATGGCTTGAGAGATTTTGTTGATGATAAAAACAATGCTCCCGAAACACTTCAACCATTTTTCAGGGCAATTTCAACATTGCCCTGTTCAACAGCTGAATGTGAGCGAGGTTTCAGCCTGATGAATGATATAATAACAAACTTGCGGACTTCTTTGCTAATATCAAATGTTTCGAACTTAATGTTCATAAATTCAAATGGACCACCAATCGAAATGTTTCAGCCGAAAAAATACGTTCAATCATGGCTTTTACATCATAGATCATCTACTGACACTAGATCAAGAGTTTGTGCCAGAAAAAATACAGATGCATCTCGGCAGTCATTATGGGACATTTTTATGTAAAAGTTGTATGTAATATTTTACGTCTTTTTTTCAAATAAAAATATAATTAAAAATAACCTTGTTCATTTTTACCAAAAATTTATATTCTCAAACGTATACCCTATGCTAATTTTTCGACTACAGCACTGCATAGGACAGGTATGTGGGCCATACCTCGCCTTTGATTTTTATCTCGAGGCGGGTGGGGAGCCTCTCGGTGGTTACTCCTTCGTGGAGGACAATGAAAGCGTCTCGGCGGCCGTCGTTATAGATGTAAGGGCCGGCTTTCATTAGTTTGGGCGCGATTGAAGTTACGCGCCCGTAGGGTGTTAGGGCGCTGATGATGGTAGAATCCTCCACGAAGAAGGGGAGGTTGCCCACGGTGATTTTCATCGCTCTCTTGCGGAATGGGAAGGCCCTGAATAGAGTGCCTTCGACCTCGAGGCCCTCGCTGATGAGGCGCTCGGCCAGGCCTCTGTTGTTCAGTCCCATCAGGTAGTGCCCGTTGATTTTGGAGACCTGGTAGACATTGTTGGTTCCACCGATTATCCTGTCGACGGCCCTTATGTAGTGGTAGGGCTCAAGTTCGGGGCTGTACTCCACGTAGACGCAGTTGTCTTCGGCGGAGGACGCCTGCCGCGCCCTGGCCTCCGCGATATGCGCTCGAGTGGTCTTGATCTCTTCCGCCCGCGGCACCCATCCCGTGGACGATCGTGGCCGGGGAATGGCTCCTGCGCCCCTGGGGTTAGAGTAATGTTTCGCCGCTGTGGGTGAATCCGCCGAATTGCGGCGCCTTTTTCGACTCTTAATGACGGTGAAGTCTTCGTCCGCTCCAGGGCTTGGGTAGTAGTTTAGTAAAGCGCATCCCCAATTCACTTTAATTGTCGTACGTCCTATTAGAGCCCGCTTCTAAAAATTTGTGTATTATAATTCACTCTAATTGGCTTACATCTGGAGATTCCCCATAATAAACTTTAAATACAACTTTTTTTTTTTAAATGTGTCGCATCCCCAATTCACTTTAATTGGCCTACGTCCTATATGTGCGTTAAATAGCTGGGAACGTAAGAGAGATCTTTCTTTGCCATCTAATGGTGGCTTAGTTCGAAGGCCGTAATAAATCACTGCCGCTTCTAAAATTCCCAATTAACTTTAATTGCCCTACGTCATATGTGCGTTAAATAGCTGGAATTTTTCTTGATGGTGTATGAACGTAAGAGATCTCTCTTTTTTTGCCCCATAAATCCTCTGCAGTTGTCATTTTTAGAGCCGCTTCTTGACCTTAGACCTGGCACAATTCGATGGACGTAATAAAACTTTTTAATTGCAGCACGTCGTGTCGTGGAAAAATTTTGTATTAAAATTCACTTTTTAATTGGCCTACGTCTGGATTCCCCTAATAAACTTTCCTTGTAAGAGATCTATTTTTTTTTGCCATAAATCCTCTGATGTGCGTTAAATAGCTGGGAACGTAAGAGAGATCTTTCTTTGCCATCTAATTAGTTCGAAGGCCGTAATAAATCACTGCCGCTTCTAAATACTGTCATTATTATTATGCCACAGAGGAGGAGCGTTATCACAATTACCCATTTAAGAAAACCAAATAATTTTCGAACACCCGTTGCGGAAACTCGCTTTAGGGACACATACCTCTGCATCGTCACGAGTTTCGAGGATAATTATATTTCCCGATTCTAGTTTGTGCGTTAAATAGCTGGAATTTTCTTGGCGGTGTCTGAACGTTAGAGATCTTTCTTTGCCTAAGCACAAGAAGGCATTGACCCCGATTGGAAGGGGCCTCCAAGATTTAAAAATTTCTCCTCTATTTACGGAAATAACTTCGATAGTATGAAATGGATGAGGAGTTATATTACTGATTCTTTTACTAAGAAATTCAACGTCTATGCTTTTTTTACGCGCTAAATGCCATGAAATAGAAGGCTTGAATAATTTATATTTATAGATATTGATATTTAATGGAGGGACAAACTGCCAAATGTCGTCAACAGCGTCTTCCATATCGCTTACACACCCCCCTACTGGCGAAAATTTTTTCGCACGAACCGAGTAACCTGCTCGGAATTCAGCCTTGTCATTTTTTTATTTCTGCTTACTCTATTTAGGAAATACAAACAATATTCGCCGCATCTTTTACTATTGCGAGATTGCATCTGGAGCTTATTGTGCAATATTCTTTTCGCATTGCGTTTCATAAAATTTATGATCGCGGGCATAAAAGGTTTAATACCATAAGGGTCGAAATAAAAAACTGTTCGTTTATTCAAAAAGGCAATCGCGACCCAATGACTTCCCTTCATTGTTGACGGATCTAGATTAACAACAAAATACTTACAGCAGCGACCACCGATATATTTCGGTAGCGAATCTGACGGAAACACGCCCGCAAATTTTTTAGAAATGATAGGGTCGAGCGTAGCCAATCTTAAGAGTTGTTTCGAATTCATCGTAAGGTGCCAATGTAGTCGACGTATAATTTTAACGACACTCTTACATTGTTTTTTGCGTGAAAATCTGTATAAGTAAGGTTTCCCAATGCCTTATCCCCGCTTTTAAATGAGATATTTACATCATCGCTGACCGATTCGCTTAAAAAATGTTGTATTTCAGGAGCTTCTTCTTCTTCTTCATCATTTCTAAAAACGATATAACACCCGGGTTGTTAATACCTGTCGGCACGTTTTCATATCTGAGCCGATACTTCCTAATTTTTCCATCGAGAAAGAATTTGTGTTGTGCAAATTCACATTTTAACGCTATCGAATCTCCTTCCATGAGCATAAAACGAAAATCTAAGGTTTCGGTACTAGTAACTAATTTACCTAAATAATCACGGAGATATAAAACTGTGATGGCGTCCGTGTCATTTTCAGCGTTACCTAAATTTGTTACTTTATAACCGTTGCAATCAAAGTGTTTGTTTTCTTCGTCTAACAATAAAACTTGCTTCTTCAAACGCTTAATTTTCTTGGTTAAAAAACCTTTTGGAACGACATCTGTGTCGTCTGTTGGTTCAGGAACATTGGTAATTTTTCTTTGCTCAGCATCATAATACGAATTTTGTTTTAAAGGTAAAGATTTCGGAACGTATAAGCCATCGTTTAGTTTTATCAACGCGTTTTGATCGCAGCTATGAACTAACGTCGCCTCGTTTATGTAACAATCCTGCATTACTCGATCAAACTGACTTGCCGCAGTTTATCGATATGAATTTCGGATTGGAATTCGGAATAAAGGATGACGTTAATTGTCGATGTTAGTGCGCTCGAAAATTTCACTTCCAAAGAAATATTCGAATTTTGCGTAGCGCTAGAATGTAGATCCGAAGCGCACAAATCGGGAGTCGTATCAAACGCGAACAGAGTCAATCCGTTTTGAAATTCTTCTGGAGTTATATTCAATTCTCCGGAACTTAAATATCGACCCATGTTGGAAAAGAGATCGACGTAGCTTCTGTAAAATTCTCCTTCGGAAAATTGCGGAGTAAGCGGACGGTTTGGAAGAACTCGTTGTCCGATTTTTAATGAAATATAATTTATGTTAAAATTTTGAAAATTGAACGGGTTTTTCGTGAAATCTCCACTATATGCACCATTCGTCACAAATCCGATGACAATACGATTTGGTATTGGACCTAAAAATAGGTACGGAAGGATTGTCGAATGGGTTCCGCTGGGAATCGTTAGAGTTTTTACATCTACTTTACGTATTGGATATTTTGCGACGCCATTCTCCAAAGTTTTATTATGCGCGAGAACGACGGACGGTGAAACAGTCACTTTTCGAACGAGAAGAGAGGCCTTTGTTATCTTCAGAACGAAACCTTGAGTATTGGACATCAAAACAAAGGAATTTTTAGCTCTATGCAAACGGATTTTTAATGAGACGCCATTTAGCAAGAGTTTGTGCTGAAAACTTAAATCTAAATTCATCGCGCCGAAAAGTGTTATTTCTTTATTTAAATCCATAACTGCATGTCGAGCTTTCAATCCCAAATTATTACCGTTTGGGTCTGTTTCGTCAAAATATTTCGCCGTGTCCTTTTCAAATAAGCTAGATTTGAGAAAAGTTTTCTGTGCATTTTCGGGAAAGTTTAGCAAGGCGTCTAAAATACTTCTATACCCGTAATTATTTTGCGATACGATTTGCTTTTCGTTTAAAAAAACTTCTACATTCTCAAAAGCCGTATTCAGGAGATAATTTATAGGTCCGACTTTATCCGTGGCGGCTATGGCGCTTCCATCTCTCTTCGAAATTTTAACCGCGAGTTGTAAGAAAATGAACGACGGGTCGATGTAGTGCTCAAACGTGCCCGGAATATAGAATTCGATTGGACCGTCCGATAGAGTCGCTATAGGATGGACTTCTTCAAAATCGGAGTTTTCTATAGCTACTTGAATCGGTAAACCCGAAAATAAGTCCAGCTCGGATTTAAGACACAGAGGTTCCATCATGCGAATATGTCCCTGTTCTGCTTTCTTCTTCGTTTACGTACGGTTTTTATACGTTTGCCCTCTCCGCTTTGAAATCTTTTGAGAGCGTCGTCTTTGATATCCCTTCCAGTTTCAAATATTCGCTTTTTTATACTCTGCTTGAAATTTTCTCCGCCGCCGACATCTCCCGCTACTTTAGAAGCGGTGGATAAAAGTTTTTTGCCAAAGTATTTCCCCGCGCGTTTCAAAACGGGCGTTACAGTTCGAAAAATATTTCCGAACCATCCCCTTCCGGCCTGTGTGGCGTAATAATATGGAATATTACCACCCTGTTGCAGCGCGTAATACTGACAGCATGTATGCGGGTCGATAGAGCGATGCTTATGCATCGTCATCTCGTTTGAAATGCAAAGTCACGCTGACGCTCTCGCCTAAGAATAATACAAAATCGCCGTAGCGGTCTCTTATATTTATTTCGATCGTCTGAAACTCGCTCTTATTAACGGGTTTATAGAACAAAGTTTCAAAGTTTACGCTACCTTTGTCTCGAGGAAGAAATACGTGCCGAAGAAGTGGCGAAGCCGAATCTCCCACAATACCAAACTTACATATATCGGAGTAAACAAAAACTGATTGTATATTCTTATCCGTTCGCTCTCGAATGATCGGCTCGGTCGATATTGTCTTTTGTTCTTCAATCAAGATCCCTAATGGTAATAAAGTTGTTGCTTCGGGGAATTTGAGATAATTATATAAATTCCTAGAAATGATCAATTTATGATTAGGAGGTAAATTCAAAGTTGAAATGTCATTCCGAAAATCGAACTGTCCGTGGTTTTTAATGTTGTGACTCCACAATAATTTGACGATATCCTCGTTAAATTTGTCGAGGGCGATTAGCGGATCGGTCGCTTGATATTCGAATTGATGAGACAAAAGCGTGTCACCCTGGTCGTTCGAAACGATGTAATAAAAATTAAAATGTTCCTTTTCTTTGACAATTCTATCAAATCTTAATTCGGCAAGGGCGACGAGCCAGTTTCCCTCGAGTCTGATACAATGGGGCAAACGCGTTGTATAATTTGAATGCGTATTATTTGGAAAATAATCCAAACTCGAATCCGAAGGTAGGGTCACATAGAATTCCTTCGTAGATCTGTAACCCATGAATTGAATCGATCCGAAAAGCCTTTAAAACTGACAAAATATTTTTTCGTCTTACCCTTCCCTTTTGTTTTGATAATGCGATCTATAGGCCAGAAATCCTCGTCTCTCTTATGTACTCGTTGTAATTCGAAATCGTAAAAACTTCCTTTAATTAACTCGTTTTTAAAATCGCGCAATATATAGGTTGCCGGAACAGTATTCTTGCGATCGGAAATGACGAAAACCTCGTCGCTCCAACCCGGAAGATAGCTTTTGCGGAAGTTCTTCTAAGTTTAGATATCCTTACTCTATCTCCGACCTCGAACTTGAAACGTTTGGCGGTAGAAGGCGGATACAAACGATTAAATATTTCATCCCTCATGAAAGGAGTCACATCATCGGGTGCGACCTTTGTAACTCGATTTACAGTTTTATTATAGCTTTTAATTAAATCCGGCAACGCGTCTATATATTTGTAACTCCCCCTTCGAGTAAATAACCGCCACATTTTTCCTTTAAGCGTACGATTGAATCTCTCCACATTAGCGGCTTTCTTATCGCTGTACGAATGATAATGTTTGATATTATATTTTTTGAATAATGTCTGCACAGGCTTATTGAAAAATTCGGTGCCCTCGTCCGTTTGCAAGAGTTTGGGAACGACTTTTTCCTTCGAAAAAAGGTTTTTGAAGGCCTTTACAATTTCGGTAGAATTTTTTCGTTTGATAGGAATGGCGTAGGCTCGCTTGGAAAAAACATCGACAATAGTTAGAATGTAACGATAACCTTTGTTAAATTTTGAAAATTTAATCATGTCCACCAAGTCGCCTTGCCATAGTTCATTGATATCTAAGGCGATAATTTTTCGTCGTTTGAAATTTAACTTAACGGGTTTATGAAGGGTGTAAACGTCCTGTGTCTCCAACCATTTCTGCGCAGATTTTTTCGATATTTTAGCGCTCTTAGCCAATTGATCGATTCCGCCAAAACTTCCCGGTTCTTCCGCGTTGTAATACACTTTGGCTAATAATTGATCCATTTTTTTTCTTTTTTTGAAGTCGATAAAGAAGGCGAGAGCTCTTCCCGCTTTACACTCGGCGTTTGTTTCTTAAATATGAGATTCTTAGCGGTCGAATTAAAAATCCACTGTTGTGGAATATTTATTTTCTTTAAACTTATCGCTAAATCTTGAAAGCCCACAGGTACATTTACGTTCTTCCTTTTTCGCGTCGTAAGAAACGTAAAAATATCGACGACGTTGGACTGCGGAATAGGTTGATTATTGATTATGATTTCACCATTCTGATTCCAAATCACTTCGTTAGTAGATCTTAAACGTTGAATAATCAAGTCTACATACTTTTTTGAAGTGATCGGGACTGAATTGATAATTTCTGCATCTATATTTCGTTCATTTAAAGGTTCGATGGGTTGCGGCGGCGGTGGAGTGTCGAATGAACGTTGATAACGTCGCATTAATTCTGCTAAGAGCTTCACTTTCTGATCGTCCGGCAAAGACTTCTTTGTTAATAATGCGTCGATCTCTTGTTCGAGAGATAACGTTTGTGTATAAATTGGATATAATGACGGATTAGAAAATGCGAATCTTTCGGCCATTTTTACAACTTTTTACCGATCCAGGATCCCAAGGCCGACAGAATAGGCGCTAAAATAAGGGGCAAAAAACCTCCCTTCTGATTAGTCAGTAGACGTCTCCGTTTGACGAGAGAAATCTTTCTGTTCGCGAGAGTTCTCATCATCTTTTTATAGCGACGAAGTTTTGTTTTGCGTTTAGATGAAAGGTTAACATTGCCTTTTAAAATGTTGAGACATATTTCGCAGAGACAATCGGTCAGGGCTGGAGTGAGTAATTTTTTTCTCTCTAGCACATTTTTCGCCTTTGCTAGAGACTCTAGCGCATATCTATGCTTGTATAATCGATTCATTTTGGTGAATAAATAAAATTAGCTTCCCCAGGAAATATATGCGAACGGATCCTCAATTGCTCAGGCGTCTGAGGTTTCAAATCTATGCAGATAAATTTATATAATTCCTCTGCAGTTGCCATTTTTAGAGCCGCTTCTAAAAATTTTGGATTATTGGGATACATTTGTCGCCCAAGCGTATATACCTGCTGGGCATCTCTGGGGTTTCTAAACAAGAAAATGTAATGACTATTTAACGAAATGGTTCTAAAATGCGGATTTTTCGGGAAATAAATTTTGCGCTAAAATTATAATAGAAGCATTCCGGTGATGAGTATAATTGCAAAATATTTTGACAATGTCTTGATTAATATCAAAAAATAAATCATCGAGAATCAATAAAGTGCGCTTGCTAACGTCCCAGTTATTGGGTGGTAAGCCGCTTATGCAAACAAAGGGGAAATCCTTAAACCACGGTTGAACAGACGAATAACACCAAATAACTTTCTCGGGAGGGGGTTCGATTAAATCAATTAATCGTTTTGTTAAACTTGTTTTTCCCGATTGAGAGGCACCCACAACCAACGCGTTAAACGGATGTCGTAAACGAAATTGAATATCATCTTGAGACGACATGACTGAGAGATTTCTTAAGCGGAATTTATATTTATACCATCTATGACAAAATAATAAGTCTTAACATAAGATCTTCCAACAATGTTGACTCCTTGTTTATAAAGCGATTCCTTACAACATTTGAGATAATGTGAAAAGTCTCCAATAGTCATCTTTATTGAACCGGGATATTGAACAGTTGTTAAAAAACCATAGCGTCGGTTCATAGTCGGAAAATTTTTTTTCTGTCTCGGAAGTTGAATTAATGCGTCCCCTTCAATCTTGAAATAGATTGCATTTTCGACTTCGGGAAGCTCACATTCGCATCTGAAAAGATTTTTCGAAATATCAATTATTTCGTTTTCTCTGAGTTGCATAAACCCGTACCACATTTTCCTATATGTAGCTGAATGTCTATGAGTTTGGAAAAAGCAAAACCTGAGCCTCTGCTTTGGAATGTCTCTATATTGGCTTGTATCTGTTTTAAAATGTTGTCTAAGACAACAGAAAGGCTGCCCCAGTTTCTTTGACAGCGTGATGAGAAATGAACTCTTCTAAGATCCGTTTTTTCTTTATAAAATTCCAAAGTTGCTGAAATAAAAAAACGACATCTTTGACGACCAATTATGGTCATCAATTATTTTTTAATTTCATTCTTATGATCATCGAATAATAATAAATTATGAGTTCTTGGTTTGTAAATATATGTTGAAAAGAAGCCAGAGAAGGCATCATTTATTTTATATAACATTTTTTTCCCCCTTTAAGACACATTAAGGACACAACAATTGAACCTAGTTCGCTGACCGATCCCCAATGATTAATTTTTTAAATGCATTTATTTATTTATAATTCAACTTTTTTTTTTTCCAGAATAGGATGTTAAATTTAGGTGAAGTTTTTTTTTTTTATGCATTATTTTTGATGTTTTTTTAAAAAAAGAATACAAACATTGAAAAGTGCATTTATTTACAATAAAGAATACAAACATTGAAAAGTACATTTATTTACAATAAAGAATACAAACATTGAAAAGTACATTTATTTACAATAAAGAATACAAACAATGAAAAGTAAATTTATTTACAATAAAGAATACAAACATTGAAAAGTACATTTATTTACAATATCAATAATTTTCTAGTGATTTACAAACAAATTTTATAATGTCCGTGAGCTAAACTATTGATATCGTCTAACAAATGACGCTTGTCGTCGAAGGCGTTTAAGCCCAACTTTGTTTGTTCTATTGTATACAGCGTGTGTTTACGGGATTGTATTAGATTTTGTTTTAAAAAATGCCGTTTGTGTGTTTCAAGGGTGTCCTTATAGTTTTGAAATGTCAATTCATTTTTTAATATATGTTTTTTAACCCCCTTCCCTATGTTTTTCTCGTCTCCTCCTAAAACCCTATAACTATACATCTTTGCTTTGAGTCCAACAAATTCTGTCATAATTTGTCCGCACAATTCGTCTTTCCACTTGCCTATTACTTTTTTATTTACTTGCGAATATAGTGGGTGGCTTAAAGGATAATCTGAAGTGTCTAACTGATCTCGGATTTTATCGAGAATATAAAAAAGGTCGGCAGAAGGTGGAGTAGTTATATGATAGAGAAAGCTGTCAGTATCGGTGAAGCATAGACTTATTTTGAAGGACGGAGCTTTGAATAAAGGAAGCATAGTGGAATAATGGAATTGAAAAATTTTTAGTTTAGAAAGTTCTAATATAGTAAAACCGATATAGACTGGCTTGTTGAGAGTCAGATTTCGTTTTTTCATTTTAAGAATAACCACAAATCTTCTTCTATAATATGAAAACTATCGAGAGTGGGTTTTGCCATAAGTTTTGCGGCTCTTTCCGGCTCTGTTACAACTTCTACTCGAACCCTTTTCCTTAGATTTTCTATGGTTTTGCCGTAGACACTATTGTTAAGCAACTTCCAGAAACTCTTCTCAAATTCGGACTTGGCTTGTTTACGTTGATCTGTGTTAAAATCTATATAGGGTTTCAGCCAGGGACTCTGATTAAACGAAAGAATTTTATGAATTTTTGTTAGTATAAGTCCCTGACTAAGGTAGAATTTCAAAGTTCTGTAGTGAACCGTGTAGGAAGATTTGGGGAAAAAATTGGGACAGAGTTTGATCGAGGAAGCGATGCTGTGTGGAAGAGACTTTTGAAAATCGCTCAACATGGATTCTACTATTTGTAAACGTTCTGGAGCGAGGGGAAAATCATTGTGCGAATCGTGGAGGTGTTCGGGATAGCAAAGATCAACGACAAATATATAGCCGATCGGACTGTCGTCCTGGAGAGCTAAAATATCGATTTGGTTGCATTCTTCTGAAGTCAGCCACCGAAACCTACCAGTTGGAAGAGGTTGACACATACTCCATCCGTATAAATTATTGCAATCTGTGTAAAAAAGGTATGATGTATCTTTACTTGAGTCAAATTCATCTCCCATAAAAGGATTGTTTGCTTTGGCATATCGCTTTGATATCATGGCGACTCCTCCGCGAATTTGCTCGCACGTCAGATACATGTCAGGATCGCTGATTAGATCTAACGAAACATTTGTCATTTTTAGTGCTGCGTCAAGAGAGAGAGACGGTGAAGAAAAATTTAAAATTGGGTCCAGCTGATAGTGTCTTAGACAGAGGTCTCTGAAATATTGAAAAATATCGGCTAGAAGAGCCACGTCGCCAATTAAATATATATCGTGGTAGTCTCCGAGCGTTGTACAGTTAAGTTCCTCCCATACTTGTTGCGCGAAAGCGTACGATTCGTTGGAGCAGGATTCATTTAAAAGTTTGCTGGAAAAATATTCAATGGGAGGGAGGCTTGTTTCTGAAAATTTTGAACTATCCGTCATGTACTCGTAAGGATAGACACCTTTACGACGAAGCAGATCGGTCTGGTACGGAAAACATTGGGAAAGAACCTTGAACCCATCTTGCGGTAAATTTGAACTAAGAATATTTAACGATGCGGATAGAAATTGGAATGAATCCAAAAATATGACATCATCTACCAGAATGACCGAATATTTTTCCATATTCATAGGAATAATTTTAAGATGTTTATGAGGCACATGACGGAGAGCTTTGATTAAAAAATGGTTGTCGTAGTTCTTTGCTCCGTGTAATAAGCATCGAAATTTTGAATTATTGTGGTAATTTAAATTACAGATGTTGTAGGCAGCCCCTCTATACCGACCACTCCAATGACAATGATCGATTACTTTTGTCTTAATGTCCAATTGTTTTTTACAGATGTGGCAAGTTTGCTCGTTTAGAAAGTCATTTTTTTGTTGCTCGTTCATATTGTTGCACCAGGTTGCGGCTTGGCAGACTCTTCAGCCTGGATTCTCTCCTGTGCTGGGTCCTGCATCTTACCAGAGCGTGTTTCAACCATCCTACAAATTTATAAAAGGGAATAACGAGATAAGTCTTCTTTAAGTAGCCACCAGAATCCTTTTTTTATTTTCTCACATCAAAGAGAGCAGTGAAGTCACAGTGTACCTAAATACAAATGATGATAAATTAATAATCTGTTTTAAATAAATATCATAGAATATTTTATATAAAAATAAATAAATATATAATTTAAATTTCAAATATATTAAAACTAATATAAGAAATACGCCATTAATCATGATGTAACACTTCCCCCTCTCCAGAGGTCGTCACGTCCTCGTGATTGACCTCATCAATTCTTTCAAAATAGGGTTTGATTCTTGAGACATGGACAATCAATGGGTCTTGGCCAGGATTATCTTTTGGTTCAATTAAGTAATTTACGTTGGACAGCTTCTTTAATATTCTATATGGGCCAAAATATTTTCTCAGTAGTTTCTCACACTTTCCTATTTTCCTAATTGGTGTCCAAACTGCTACTAATTCTCCTGGTTCGTAGCTTCTTTCAATGTGTTTCTTGTCATAGTTCTTTTTCATTCTTTCTTGAGTCTTTATTGTGTTGTTAATAACTAATTTTCTTGTTCTGTTTATTTTGTCTAAGTGATGTTTTATGTATTCATCATAATCATCTTTGTCAATGTCCACCGAGATATTCCTGTCGTCCAAAAGAGACGTGGGTTCTCTTCCAAACATCAGGAAAAAGGGAGAATATCCTGTGGTTTCCTGAATTGTAGTATTGTAAGCGTGAGTGATGAATGGGAGTATTTCGTCCCAATTTTTCTGATCAGTGTTCACATACATACTGAGCATATTGATCAATGTTCTATTTAACCGCTCTGTCAATCCATTAGTCTGGGGATGATAGCTCGTTGTGAAGCAATGTTTAATCTTGCACGTTTTCATCACCTCTTTCATTAAATTACTGGTAAATTGAGAGCCTCTGTCACTAATAAGATATTGTGGGGCTCCGTGCCGAAGAAAAATATCCTCTACTAGAAATTTAGAAACTTCTTTCACTGTTGCTTCCGAGACTGCTCTTGTTTCTGCATATCTAGTGTAGTAGTCCGACAGCACGATTATCCATTTTTTCCTGTTTTTCGTAGATGGTAGTGGACCAACAAAGTCAATTCCAATTCTTTCGAAAGGAAAGTTGGCTGGGGGGATGGGCTGTAGTAGTCCAGAAGGTAATTGGTTTGAGCCTTTCCTACTTTGGCAAAGGTGACACGTCTTAACGAATTCTGAGACATCCTTTAGCATGGATGGCCAAAAGTATTTACTCTTTATTCGGTACATGGTTCTGGCGACGCCCAGATGGCCATTCGACATATGATTGTGATATTCTTTCATAATTTCTCTCTTTTTATTCTCTGGAACCACAAGCAACCACGCCCTGCCTTCAGGGTTCGGGTTTTTCTTAAAGAGGCATCCATCTTCTTCTTTAAAGTTTTGCGCAATTGATCGCCTGCTTCCATTAAGGTTTTTCTTAACACTTTCGATAAATTTATCCTCTTCGTCTGTTATTTGATTTAAAAATAGCCTTTCAAAATCCTCATCCCAATCAGTTTCTGGTAAGGGCCCCCTAGATAAGCCATCGGCGTCCAGATGCTTCTTTCCCGATTTATGTATTATATCGAAGTCATATTCTTGAATTTTCAATGCCCATCTTGCCAATCGACCTGTTGGATCCTTCAAGTTTTTGAGCCAGCATAAGGCGTGATGGTCTGTTACTATTTTAAAGTGTCTTCCATAAAGGTAGGGTCGTAATTTTGACATTGACCAGACAACGGCCAGACATTCTTTTTCAGTGGTTGAATAATTTTGCTCCGCTTTACTTAGGGTACGACTCAAATATGAGATCACCTTCTCTTCACCACCGATGTCTTGGACAAGTGTTGCACCTATGCCGATGTTGGACGCATCAGTATGAACATAAGTAGGTGCATTTGGATTGAAGTGACCTAAAATTGGTGGACTTAATAGTGCTGTTTTTAGGGTTTGAAACGCTTCCTCTTGTCTTTCTGTCCAGGTAAATGATACACTTTTTTTTATAAGGTTGGTCAAAGGGTCAGCAATTTTTGAAAAGTCTTTGATAAATTTTCTATAATATGAACACATTCCCAAAAAGGATTGTACTTCTTTGACCTTTTTGGGCCGAGGAAAATTTCTGACAGCTTTGATGTTATGTTCCGCGGGTTTTATACCATGTTTGCTCGTTATATAGCCGAGAATCTCCAATTCTTCAAAAGCAAATCGGCATTTTTTGTCGTTTAACCTTAAATTAGATTCACGAAAACATCTAAAAACAGCTTCAAGTCTTTTGAGGTGCGTTGGAAAATCCGGGCTATATATGATAACATCATCCAGATAACACAAACAAATTTGCCATCTCAGATTTCCAAGCATATTCTCCATATTTCTCTCAAAGGTAGCAGGCGCGTTACAAAGTCCAAAAGGCATCACGTTGAATTCATATAATCCATGCGCTGTAGTGAAAGCTGTTTTCTCTTTGTCTCTTTCTTCGACTTCAACTTGCCAATATCCAGATCTGAGGTCTATTGCTGAGAAGTGTGTAGATCCTTGGAGAGTATCCATAACTTCGTCTATTCTAGGGATCGGATAGACATCTTTTACCGTCACATTATTCAGTTTTCTGTAGTCCACACAAAATCTGTATTTACCATCTCGCTTCTTGACCAATATTACTGGAAAAGACCAGGGGCTAGAAGATGGCCTAATTATGCCTTCTGTAAGCATCTCGTCAATTTGCTCTTTTATAATATCTCGTTCTTTAGCACTTACCCGGTAAGGCTTGTGTTTAATTGGCTTCGCGTCTTCTGTGTCTATCCGATGTTTTGCCAAATTGGTTCTCCCTAATCTCGATGAAAAAAGATCTCCATACCTTTCTAAAACTTGTTTTAACTCCTTCTGTTCCTTTGGTGAAAGATTTTCGTTTATTTGGAATCTAGGTTCTTCGTTCTTTTCTACCTCTCTTTCTCGACTCACATTTATTTTCGCTGGACTACTTCCAAAAGCCAATGTTTGGTTTTTCATTATTTTTAACGGTCGAGGATACGGATTAGTTATCCAGATGTGTGTTTCCCTATTTATAACATTGATCAAGCTTCTTGCTAGACGAAGTCCATTTGTTTGAAACATTTTGCTGCTCTCTTCGATAATATATTCTCCATCCTCTGTTTCTACCAATGCCTTGATCAATTTCATGGAACATTCCGGTACAATGGAATCCTTGGCACTCTTTATTTTCAACATTTCAAAATTGATTTCGTCATGATTATTCGTCAAATCATATTTTATAGTTTCTTGCTTACAATCTATTTTTGCGTTCATTTTCTTAAGGAAATCTCTCCCAAGAATTAATGTCCGTAAATGCGTTTTCAATATCACAAAGTTGTGTGATAATGTTTCGTCATCAATTTTTATATTTAAAAATATACTTCCTACCATGTCCAATTTTTTTCCATCGGGTCCTGCACAAATTTTTGCGAGTTTACTTATACCATGGCCTGTATCGAGGGCCGTTCTGAGGTCGACCACTGAGAGGTCAGCGCCTGTATCAACCAAAGCTTCAAAAGTCCCTATCTTGTCCACATTAATTTTTAATTTGTATTTAGGGTCCAACTTCTTGATTCCGTTTATGGTCGACTTGCTTTGATTGACAGATTCAGGCGCGACGCTTAGTTTAAATCTTCCAACACGGAATATCTATTCCGGGTAGGAATATTTGTCTGTGTGCTATGACATACATCAGCATAAAGCCGAGGTCCTGATTTCTCTGATGTTTCATTCATTTGGCATTTTTCTTCGACCTTCTCTTGGGTATCTGCTGGATCCTCTTCTAGGATTCTTATAAACTTGACCCTACAATAACGGGCCACGTGCCCTGGCTTGTTACATTTAAAGCAGATTGGTCTTCCATCTTCTGTCCTATTTTTGCTCACTTCTTGGCTTTTATTGTAAGTGTTTCTCTGAAGGTTTGGTTTCGGCACAAAGTTAGGATTATAAGGACGTCTAGGGGTAGAGGGCTGGGGAAAGTTGTTTCGATACTGTCTGGGGGTAGGAGGGGAGTCGTTCTTGTAATTATTGGAAACAGGGGCTTGGGGCCTGGAAGTGGTCTGGTAGTTTCGTGCGGCAGTCGGCGGCACGTACCTCGATTGTTGTTGGGGTCTAGAATAGCGTGGACCGTTATATAGGTTTCTGGATTTCTCCACACGTTCCCGATACTTCTTTTCAAAATAATCCATTTTCTTGCACACAACAAGAAGGTCATCGGTCGTTTTAGGAGGGTTCAGGTAGAGCGCGAATGAGTACTCTTTTTTCAGTCCTCCAATAACATGTTCAATTTTTGTTTCTTCTTCCATTGCGGGGTCAACCTTGTTGCACAACACTAGAATGTCTTCCGCGAACCTGATTGCTGGTTCATTCCAGTGTTGCATTCTGTTGAGCTTCATTCTAAGTTCTTCTTTATTCGCGTCCAAAGAAAAATCCTGAATGAGGCGGATTTTAATATTTTCCCAGCTCGTGAAACTAGCTTTGTGTAAATTCAACCAGGTTTTAGCGCTTCCCGTCATGTTCATGGCGGCATAACGAGAGATAATGTAGTCTGCCCAATGGTACAAGAAGCCAATTTCTTCAAGAGATTCAATCCATGGGCGAGGGTCTTCCGTTCCATCATACTTGGGGATGTCGATGTTGGGATTCAGGACAACTGGGTCGGAACTAGCATCTCTACCAATTGTTGCACCAGGTTGCGGCTTGGCAGACTCTTCAGCCTGGATTCTCTCCTGTGCTAGGTCCTGCATCTTACCAGAGCGTGTTTCAACCATCCTACAAATTTATAAAAGGGAATAACGAGATAAGTCTTCTTTAAGTAGCCACCAGAATCCTTTTTTTATTTTCTCACATCAAAGAGAGCAGTGAAGTCACAGTGTACCTAAATACAAATGATGATAAATTAATAATCTGTTTTAAATAAATATCATAGAATATTTTATATAAAAATAAATAAATATATAATTTAAATTTCAAATATATTAAAACTAATATAAGAAATACGCCATTAATCATGATGTAACAATATCGACGGAAGGATATTTTCTGAGGCGTTATTTTAGCTTTGAAACTGTTGAGAATAAACTCAACAAGAACTTTTCCGCCGGATTCTCGCCGCGATAAATTTCTTTGTGGACGATATTTGACTCCGGATCTACCACGATATAGCAATACGAACACGGTACGTGGACAGAGTATTTGGAAGGGTCGGGGTTGGGCTGTAAAATGGCTTCGAAATCTGCATATATAGCGAAGATCTGCTTAAAATTATTAGAAAATTTGGAAAATGAAAGCTTAGAACCTTCTTTTGGATATTTGACACGTTGAGCTCCGTGAACCCTACATGTTTTTTTCATGCTCCATTACCAATTCTTTTGATTTGAAAGAATACAGACAATAGTGACAAACGTAGAGCGATTTTGAGTCAAAAAGACGATTGAAGTGCCTAATCAGAAAATAATGGCTTTTATATATAAATAAATTTATTTCTTTGCTATCTACATTTTCGGAAAGCTGGAGGGGGAAGATTTCTTTTTCCTCTACACTATAAACATTGATCGCGAGAGAATTTAGCTCCTCAAAATGTTTAATGCGTTCGCGTGGCATTGGAGCTGGTATAACGCCTTTGAGATTAGAAAGAAAAGGTTCGTAGTGCTTAGAACGGTGAGGATTGCTAGATACTGGGTATAAGGCAGCAAGGATAGAGTAATAAAAACACATGTCATCGGGTGCATTTATGTTAAGTAGTGCCCTTCTATTCGCGATAAAAGCCGGTGGTTTAACACCTTGACACCCAGCATACATCGGCGTATATCTACCTATATTTAAATTAATTTCTAATAAGTTTGAAAATATAAAAGATGACCCCTCTTTATTGTATGTTAATAGTCTATTGTAAATTTGGCTTAGGGATTCTTTAACTAACCCATTCAACATTGATGGGGTAAACACACGCTGACACTTGGAAACAAAATGGGCTCGCCTACCTGAAGCATCATTTGTCTTGATAAGTTCCACTTCCGTTTGTAGAAAAAATCGGATGGTCTTATGTCGCTGCAAGGCCTGTTGCAGAATGTCGATGATATCTGCTTCGAAGCTGTCAAGTTTTTCCTCTAGGCTGAAAACATAAATATATTAAGTATATAATTTATAATAAATATTCCTTCTTCTTACCTCGAAAAATGAAATTCCGCCTCTAGAATCCTGCTTAATGTGAGGTCGTCGACTGTGGGAGCGTTGTCGAGCCCACCCTGCTCGGGAATTCCGAGCACTTGCTCTATATCTAGTGGTGAGAGGTGAGAAAGTTCGCCTGGCATACACACATCCTGTGGTGATCCAAGAATATGTATCAAATCGTCCGCTGAAAGTTCTTCCATACAGACATCTCCCGATGATCCGAGAACTTGTTCCAATTCACAAGAGAGGTCTGGAAGTACATCTTCCATACCTTCGGTCGAGCGGAAAGACCACCTTTCTAGATAGCCATTGAGCGCACTTGTCTCCAAGCGTAGACACCTAAAAAAATAATAATAAATATATATATCAGGTTAATTCCATTCCAAATGAAAAAAACATTAGCGTATTGGTTAACTCCATTGTTCTAATGTTTTTTTTTGCTAGGTTCAAATCTCATTGAAATATTTTTTTTTAATTACCTAGTAAAGTTTTTCTGATTATGAGAAAAACACATTCAATAAAACAAGAAACAAAACTTACCTCATGTTGGAAAAATTTAAATCCGAAACTGCTTGGTCCAGCTATCTAACACCGTCACTTGCTCCAAAAAACCAAAAGGTGAAACTACTTTTTATAATGGAAGGGGGAGGAGTTTTCTTGTCGTCAGCATGTGGGCGGATTTTTTATACTCGCTTTTTTGTCGTCATCATGTGGGTGAAATTTTACAATAGTAAAGCTATGACATTTAAAAATATACACTTTTTTTTTAAACATATTTGTGACACATATTTCCATAAATGTTAAATTAGTTGGTAAAAGATATGACAGATTTTTTTTTAATGAGCACACACTTTTTTTTGTTTTTAACATGAACTTTATTACATTTTAAACACAAATATAAGTGTTCATAGAGTCCTTCTATACATTTTTCCTCTAAGTGTTGTTGTCTTCTTCTTCGTGATTGCAAGCCTGGATTTGCAAGACCGAATTGCAAGCTTGGGAATAAGCTTCGATTATTTTTTCAAATAATTCTTTTGAATAAAACCATGCATCACCTTCACACTCAGGTGTGTGCCTAAAATGGTCCAAAAAATCGTAATAATCTTCAATAAAATTTCCACTTTCATCATACATTTGAAATAAATGGTTTTTAAAAAACCTATTAAAATAGGAAACATTTCTTTCTTCTTCTTTAGTAGAATATTCGAATGAAATAGGGAATTCATAAATTACATCTACAAATTGATTCTTTTTTAATAAAAGACCTTTCTCCAAAATTGTTTCAATAACTTCTTTAACTAAATTTGGCAAAATCTTTACTTCCATGTTGCTTTCACTCTGTATGAAAGCTGACAATATGAGAAAATATCGGCCTATATATTGTTACATCATGATTAATGGCGTATTTCTTATATCATTTTTAATATATTTGAAATTTAAATTATATATTTATTTATTTTTATATTCTATGATATTTATTTAAAACAGATTATTTTTTAGATTATCATCATTTGTATTTAGGTACACGTGTGACTTCACTGCTCTCTTTGATGTGAGGAAATAAATAAATTATTCTGGAGGCTACTTAAAGTAGACTTATCTCATTATTCCCTTATATAATTTGTAGGATGGTTGAAACACGCTCTGGTAAGATGCAAGACCCAGCACAGGAGAGAATCATGCCTGAAGAGTCTGCCAAGCCGCAACCTGGTGCAACAATTGGTAGAGATGCTAGTTCCGACCCAGTTGTCCTGAATCCCAACATCGACATCCCCAAGTTTGATGGAACGGAAGACCCTCGCCCATGGATTGAATCTCTTGAAGAAATTGGCTTCCTGTACCATTGGGCAGACTACATTATCTCTCGTTACGCTGCCATGAATATTATTGGTAGCGCCAAAACCTGGCTGAACCTACACAAGATAAGTTTCACCAGCTGGGAAAATTTCAAGAGCCGCCTAATTCAGGATTTTGCCTCAGACGCCAACAAAGAAGAAATGAAGATGAGGCTAAACAGAATGCAGCAGTGGAATGAACCTGCAATCAGGTTCGCAGAGGATATCCTTGTACTGTGCAACAAGGTCGACCCCCAAATGGAAGAAGAGACTAAAATAAACTGGGTTATTGGAGGGTTAAAGAAAGAATACTCTTTTGCCCTTCACCTAAACCCTCCTAAAAATACCAATGAACTTCTAGAAATTTGTAAAAAGCTGGATTTGTTCGAAAAGAATTACCAAGAACGTGCAGAAAAATCAAAAGCTCTTTATAATGGACCACGCTCTCCTCGTCCCCATCATCAAGAGCAATGGAAGAATGCTACGTCGTTCAGAAGACCATATCAGAACACCTCCAAGCCCCAGGCCCCCGCTCCGAGGTACTACCAGAACACCTCCAAGCCCCAGGCCCCCACTCCGAGGTATTACCAGAACAAGCCTCTGCCCCAGGTATCTGCCCCTAGACGATCTTACACTCCCAATCCTGAGCCAAAACCGGTCTACCCAAGTAAAACATACAATAAGAATCCAAATTCAAATAGGAATAGGACAGAAGACGGGAGACCAATATGTTTCAAGTGTAACAAGCCAGGACACGTAGCGCGGTATTGCAGAGTCAGGTTTGTAAGAATTGTGGAAGAGGACCCCATAGTTACACAAGACAAGGTCGAAGAAGAAATCCGAATGGATAATGGAACTCAGAAGTCGAGACCTCTGCTCTACGCGGACGTAAGTAATAGCCCGTACTCGAGTATCCCTACAAGGAATAGATATGCCGCATTAGAAGATTTAAACTAAACATCGCGCCTGAGTCCGTCAATCAAAGCAAGTCGACCATAAATGGAATTAAAAAGTTGGACCCCAAATATAAAATGAACATTAACGTGGATAGAATCGGTATCTGCGAAGCTTTGATTGATACAGGCGCCGATCTTTCAGTGGTCGACCTTAATACAGCTCTCAACACAGGTCTTGAAATAATAAATCCTGATAAAATGTGCTCCGGACCCGATGGCAAAGAATTAGATATCGTAGGAAATATTATTTTAAATATAAAATTTGATGACAAAACAATCACACATCAATTTGTGATAATGAGAACACATTTGCGAATATTTATACTTGGACGTGATTTTCTTAAGAAAATGAACGCAAAAATTGATTGTCAGCGTGAAATAATCAAATATGACTTGACAGAAAATCGTGACGTAATCAAATATCAACAGAAGAAAATAAAAAGTGCAAAGGATGCCATTATACCAGAACTTTCTATTAAATTGATTAATGCATTTGTAGAAGCAGAGGATGGCGAATACATCATCGAGGAGAACCATAAAATGTTTCAAACAAATGGACTTCGACTAGCGAGAAGCTTAATAAATGTTGTGAATAAGGAAACATATATCTGGATAACAAACCCTTACCCTCGACCATTAAAAATATTAAAAAAACCAAACATTGTGCTTTGGAAGCCAGCCAGCCGAAGTGAATCTTGTGGAAGAAAGTGAACAAAAAGAGCATGAAGAACCCCAATTTCAGATAAACGAAAATTTAGCATATAAGGAAAAGGAGCAATTGAAACAAGTTTTGGAAAGGTACGAGGATTTGTTTTCGTCGGGATTAGGAAGATCCAACTTAGCGAAACATCGGATCGATACAGAAGGCGCGAAACCGATCAAACACAAGCCGTATAGGGTGAGCGCGAAAGAGCGAGAAATCATAAAAGAACAAATTGATGAAATGCTCAGAGACGGCATAATTAGACCATCCTCGAGTCCATGGTCCTTCCCTGTAATCTTGGTCAAGAAGCGAGATGGTAAGTACAGATTTTGCGTTGACTACAGAAAATTGAATGATGTAACAGTGAAGGATGTTTACCCAATTCCAAGAATTGATGACGTAATGGATACTCTCCAAGGATCGAAGTACTTCTCAGCAATAGACCTTAGATCGGGATATTGGCAAGTCGAAATTGAAGAGAAAGACAAGGAGAAGACAGCTTTCACTACGACCCACGGTTTATATGAATTCAACGTCATGCCCTTTGGACTATGCAACGCCCCTGCTACTTTTGAGAGGAATATGGACAATGTGCTTGGAAATCTAAGATGGCAGATTTGCCTTTGTTATCTGGACGACGTTATTATATACAGCTCAGACTTTCCAACCCACCTTAAAAGACTTGAAGCTGTCTTAAAATGTTTTAGTGAATCTAATTTGAAACTGAACGACAAGAAATGCAGATTTGCTTTTGAAGAACTTGAGATCCTTGGTCATATAACCAACCAACAGGGTATAAAACCGGCCGAATATAATATCAAAGCCGTTAGGGATTTTCCTCAGCCCAAGAAGGTCAAAGAAGTACAATCGTTCCTAGGAATGTGTTCCTATTATAGAAAATTCATTAAAGATTTCTCATTAATTGCTGACCCATTGACAGGACTCATCAGGAAAAATGCGCAATTTACCTGGACAGAAAAACAAGAGGAAGCATTTCAAAACCTTAAAAAAGCTCTGATAAATCCGCCAATCTTAGGTCACTTTGATCCAAATGCAGCCACCTACATTCACACAGACGCCTCTAACATCGGCTTAGGTGCAACACTGGTCCAAATTATCTGTGGGGAAGAGAAGGTGATATCATATTTGAGTCGAACTCTAAGTAAAGCTGAGCAAAATTACTCAACCACCGAAAAGGAATGTTTGGCTGTGGTGTGGGCGATATCAAAACTACGACCCTACCTATATGGAAGACACTTCAAGATAATTACAGACCATCACGCATTGTGCTGGCTGAAAAATCTTAAAGATCCAAAAGGTAGACTTGCAAGGTGGGCACTGAAAATTCAGGAATACGATTTTGACATAATACACAAATCGGGTAAAAAACATATGGATGCTGATGGCTTATCTAGAGGACCCCTACCTGAAATGGATTGGGTCGAAGATTATGAACGACTATTTTTGAATCAGATAATAAATGAAGAGGATGAATTCATAGAAAATGTTAAGAAAAGCCTTAAAGGAAGCAAACGAGCAATCACACAGAATTTTAAAGAGGAAAATGGATGTCTATATAAGAAGAACCCAAACCCTGAAGGCAGAGCATGGTTGCTGGTAGTGCCGAAGAAGAGAAGGAAAGAAATCATGAGTGAATTCCACAACCATATGCTGAATGGCCATCTAGGCGTCGCCAGAACCACATACCGTTTGAAGAATAAATATCATTGGCCTTCCATGCTGAAAGATGTTTCAGAATTTGTAAAGACGTGTCATCTTTGCCAAAGTCGGAAAGGTTCAAATCAGTCGCCCTCTGGACTTTTGCAACCCATTCCCCCAGCTAACTACCCTTTTTGAAAGAATCGGGATTGACTTTGTTGGTCCCTTGCCATCAACGAAAAGAAGAAGGAAGTGGATAATTGTGTTGACTGATTATTATACCAGGTACGCTGAAACAAAGGCAGTCTCAGAAGCAACAGTGAAAGAAGTCTCTACATTTTTAATCGAACAAATTTTTTTACGTCACGGGGCCCCAAGGTTTCTTATTAGTGACAGAGGTTCACAGTTCACTAGCAATTTGATGAAGGAGGTTATGAAAATGTGCAAAGTTAAACACTGCTTCACGACGAGCTACCATCCCCAGACTAACGGACTAACGGAACGGCTAAATAGAACTCTAATCAACATGATAAGCATGTATGTAAATACAGACCAGAAAAACTGGGACGAAATCCTCCCTTTCGTCACCCACGCGTACAATACCACGATTCAAGAAACCACAGGCTACTCTCCATTTTTCCTGTTATTTGGGAGGGAACCCATGTCCCTCTTAGACGACGATAATATCCCAATTGACAGTAACATGAACAATTATGACGAATATATAGAAAATTACTTAGATAAAATAGCAAGGACGAGACAGGTAGTCATTAACAACACAGAGAAGACTCAGGAAAGAATGAAGAGAAACTATGACAAAAAACACAACGAGAGAATCTATGAACCAGGACATTTAGTGGCAGTTTGGACACCAGTCAGGAAAATCGGAAAATGTGAAAAACTATTGAGAAAATATTTTGGCCCATATCGAATATTAAAGAAGCTGTCTAACGTAAATTACTTAATTGAGCCGAAAGATAATCCTGGCCAAGACCCATTGATTGTCCATGTCTCAAGACTCAAACCCTATTTTGAGAAAATTGATGAGGTAACTCACGAGGACGTGACGACCTCTGGAGAGGGGGAAGTGTTACATCATGATTAATGGCGTATTTCTTATATCATTTTTAATATATTTGAAATTTAAATTATATATTTATTTATTTTTATATTCTATGATATTTATTTAAAACAGATTATTTTTTAGATTATCATCATTTGTATTTAGGTACACGTGTGACTTCACTGCTCTCTTTGATGTGAGGAAATAAATAAATTATTCTGGAGGCTACTTAAAGTAGACTTATCTCATTATTCCCTTATATAATTTGTAGGATGGTTGAAACACGCTCTGGTAAGATGCAAGACCCAGCACAGGAGAGAATCATGCCTGAAGAGTCTGCCAAGCCGCAACCTGGTGCAACAATATATATATATATGAGCCTGACATTACGTCATATACTTGTAACATTATTCCAATAAGGAATGGTCACCTATGACGTAGGGCAATTAAAGTGAATTGGGAATCCTTAGGGCAATTAAAATGACGGCCTTCGAACCGAGTCGGCAAAATGTGACCCTGACATTAGGTTACATGTGATCTGACTGCAATTTGAGAAACGATTTTATTACCTCCATCTAAGGAATGGTCACCTATGACGTAGGGCAATTAAAGTTAATTGGGAATTTTAGAAGCGGCAGTGATTTATACGGCCTTCGAACTAAGCCACCATTTGATGGCAAAGAAAGATCTCTCTTACGTTCCCAGCTATTTAACGCACATATAGGACGTAGGCCAATTAAAGTGAATTGGGGATGCGACACATTTAAAAAAAAAAAGTTGTATTTAAAGTTTATTACGGGGAATCTCCAGACGTAAGCCAATTAGAGTGAATTATAATACACAAATTTTTAGAAGCGGGCTCTAATAGGACGTACGACAATTAAAGTGAATTGGGGGTGCACTTTACTAAACTACTTTGGGTCTTCGGTGTAGTCCGCCCAGTTTCCCAGGACACGGGCAGCGCCATTAGATGACGTAGCTGCTGCCGAGCCGGTCGTGACGTGACAGAGCAGACGGAGCACCACGTGGAGTGTGGACTCCTTCTGGATGTTGAAGTCCGACAGAATGCGTCCATCGTCCAGCTGCTTTCCGGCAAAGAACAGCCTCTGCTGGTCACGGGGAATTCCTTCCTTGTCCTGGATCTTTGCCTTGACATTCTCAATGGGGTCACTGGGCTCAACCTCCAGGGTGATGGTCTTGCCAGTGATGGTCTTCACAAAGATCTGCATCCCACCACGGAGACGCAGCACCAGATGCAGGGTGGACTCCTTCTGGATGTTGTAGTCCGACAGGGTGCGTCCATCTTCCAGCTGTTTTCCGGCAAAGATCAGCCTCTGCTGGTCAGGGGGAATTCCTTCCTTGTCCTGGATCTTTGCCTTGACATTCTCAATGGTGTCACTTGGCTCAACCTCCAGGGTGATGGTCTTGCCAGTGAGGGTCTTCACAAAGATCTGCATCCCACCACGGAGACGCAGCACCAGATGCAGGGTGGACTCCTTCTGGATGTTGTAGTCCGACAGGGTGCGTCCATCTTCCAGCTGTTTGCCGGCAAAGATCAGCCTCTGCTGGTCAGGAGGAATTCCTTCCTTGTCCTGGATCTTTGCCTTCACATTCTCAATGGTGTCACTGGGCTCCACTTCCAGGGTGATGGTCTTGCCAGTGAGGGTCTTCACAAAGATCTGCATCTTCTGAAACCAACCATAACATTAATCTGGGGTATTACAATTAAATATTGTGTGTATGAATTTTCAAAACACTTTTCAAGCCATTTCAAATGATTTTTGAATCTGCATTACACAGGCCTAATATGTTTATAGATTTTGCATGTTTGACCAGTGTGCCATTCAAAAATTAGTTTTCTTTGTTTCACATGTTAAATATGTAAAAATTGCGGGAGGAAGATCATGTACTAAAAGAGGCCCCTCTATTTATTTATGCATTACATTATCATCATATTACTAGTGGTGCTAAGGAATGAACCCCAGCTTTGACAAATTCAGGTAAAAAAACAAAACTGTAAACTTGGGTAATAAATGTAATGCATTGTTCTAATGAGCAAATAAAGGGAGAGATGACTCGATGTGTTTCCCCAAAAAAAGATTGATCCACAAATTAGAAATCTGATAAGAATGGTAAACTGTAAATTAAAACCAGACATGTTGGGTTGAATGGATTGAATTTCTAAGGAATGAAATCACCTTTGTGTAGAGAGTTTGAGCCAACTGCAGCATTCTATCGGCATGGGGGAGTTGGAATATATAATTACATAGCTCAGATTTTAGGTAATAAAGTAAACGTTTTCGAGCTAAAGTTAAACGTTTTTGAACTTTCAGGATAACGCCCTTCTACTGGAATCCCGAAAGCTTGAAAAAGGTTTAATTAAAAGATACTCATCCTTACTTTATTATCTTAGATTGCTAGCAAAGGATTCTCAATAGCACAGATAGCCAGGGGCTGATCTCATATATGACATGGGTTGAGACAATCCCTACACAATACTTGGTCCTGAATGGTCAGGATTAACAAATTTGTAACATTTGAAATAAGGCCAATAACATGAAATTTCTATCAAAATGACTTATTAAACAATTTGTAATGCTACAATCCTTGTAGGTGTGGCCATTTCTTTTAGGCCATTGCCTCTAAGTAGTGTTCCCAGTCTTAATGACAAAGGCAGACACATTCTACTTCACCCACACCATCAAGTCTCAAGCTCTACAAGCTTGATACCCTAAAATGATTGAGTGGAGATAAGAAAGTAGTAGCTACACTACAAATATACCCTGGTGGTGTTATAAACTCCCATGAGGCAGAGCAAAGTGTCCTTAAGAAATAAATGCATTTTTACCTAGTTAAGCACAAATTCATAAAAGAGAGGAGTTGATGATGGATTATGGATACAGGAATATAACACCTAATAAATATAATTAAGTGTGATATTTCGGTAACTGTTGTTACCATCACTAAACAAAAGAAATTATTTAGGTTTTATTTTCTTGTATCTAATAGAGAGGATTCCTTTACTAGGAGTATTCTTTCATGGAGGTTGTACTGCAATTTTTTTTTTCTTTTAAAAATGCCATCCCTGCTTCATTGAAGTATTTTTTCTCTCACCAAATTGTTTATAAAATGTACATATATTATGATTTATATAAAACTTCAAAATTGTTATCAAAGGAAAATAATTTTGATTAAATTGATAAAATTCACATTATGTATTGGAGACCAACTTATTTAGCCTATTAACCAAAATTAGCATAAATATTTACTTTTTTTTTTTCGTGAAATTGATATAATATGGGCTTGGAAAAGGCAAAATAAATTTGTAATGTTATTTATATATTTATGAAAATATCCTCTTGGATAATGTTTATACAAACCCTAATACATTGTAACATTGGGTCTTCAAATAGGACTTCGCATTAAATCGATATCTTAGTATTAGGCTTAGAAATATACGCAGATAAACCATCGATTTTAACGTACCCACTTTCTGAACATTAATATCGGCTTAGAGCATTGAAAAAAAAACTTATAAATAAGAAAATAACTTACCCTTTAATTTAGCTGGAGGTAATATAATATTAGATAACAAACTGAAGAGGAAGATGACGGGAAGCTTGACGACAAAAAATGGCTGACGCTTAATGTTCTATGCTGTTAATCAAAATTTATTCTGTCAAATGTCTTCACAGAATAAATTAATTTAATTATTTTATTAAACCAGATTCCTGGAGCGTACATATATTAATTTCATTAAAATTTGAATATATTAAATATTTAAATGCATTTTTCGTTTTTATTTGATACTAGCGGACGTACCCGGCTTCGCCCGAGGTTTTACGCGAGTAAAGGTTTGTCTAGCGAACATTTGTTAAAAAAAAACAATTCTCTAAAAATTTATAAAAAAAAAGATAATTTTGATAATTTGTGTGAAACTCGTAAATTTGAATCTCTCGATAAAGTGAACATTTTTTCCCGGTCCCTGTGTGCCGTGTCATCCTGAATTTTGTCTTTCCTAATTTTCTACATTAGAAAATCATAGTTTTATCTAGTGAACATTTTTTCCCGTGTCACATTGCCGTGTCATCCTGAGATAATCTTACTTTTGATAAATAATATTTAAGATAACAAACTTAGTGATAAGAAAACTTGTTAACATCGTCACAATGGGGGCGCTGCTTGCGAGTTAAATATACAAATCTGCAAATAACTCTAAGGATATTCAAGATATTCATGAAATTATTTTTCAAAAACCTTCCCGGTGATATACCTAATAATATCCCAAAATTTCACGGCGATTGGATGTATGGTTTTTGAATCTATAGAGTACAGACAGACATTCAATTTTATATATATAGATTTATATTTTAACTAGCGGACGTGCCCGGCTTCGCCCGGGTTTTACGCGAGTGAATGTTTGTCTAACGAACATTTGTTAAAACAATTCTCTTTAAACTTATAAAACGTACTCGGCTTCGCCCGGGGTTTTACCAGAGTAAAGGTTTGTCTAGCGAACATTTGTTAAAACAATTCTCTAAAAACTTATTTTAAAAAAAAGATATATTTTGATAATTTGTGAAACTCGTAAATTTGAATCTCTCGATAAAGTGAACATTTTTTCCCGGTCCCTGTGTGCCGTGTCATCCTGAATTTTGTCTTTCCTAATTTTCTACATTAGAAAATCATAGTTTTATCTAGTGAACATTTTTTCCCAGTCCCTTGAAAAATACACGATAAGTTGAATAAATTCAATATTAATTGGTTCCCTCGGTAATTGGAAGTTAAAGGAATAGTATCTTCGCCTTGGAATTGTATCATTATTCTTGTCGCAAATAAATTGCCGTGTCATCCTGAGATAATCATACTTTTGATAAATAATATTTAAGATAACAAACTTAGTGATAAGAAAACTTGTTATCATCGTCACAATGGGGGCGCTGCTTGCGAGTTAAATCTACAAATCTGCAAATAACTCTAAGGATATTCAAGATATTCATGAAATTATTTTTCAAAAACCTTCCCGGTGATATACCTAATAATATCCCAAAATTTCACGGCGATTGGATGTATGATTTTTGAATCTATAGAGTACAGACAGACAGAAAGACATTCAATTTTATATATATCTCTATTATATATATACTAGACAAATGGCCCGGGCAACGCCCGGGTTTTACCCGATTAAATGTTTTTATTCAAATACTATTCGTTACAATTATAAATTGGCGCCGTGGATGTCACACTTGTGAAACGTCCCGCTGCAAACTTTGTGTCTGAGAAGCGATATTTTTATAGAAAGATGATCTGGCTTTTTTTTCCGCTCGAATGAATGTTTTTCTGTTAGAATTTTGTTCCTGCGTACAAAATAATGAACTGGTTTCACCCGTGGTCTCTGCTTTTTGGAATTTTTCCCGATATAATTTTGTATCTGATAATCAAACATGATACAGCAATATCGTCATCATCATTTTCTGACTAAAAATATATAGTTTTAATAATTGATTTATATATATTTTTAAATAGCCTATCGTCTTCCCCGTATTTTTTACCTATGTATGGAAATTTTGGTTTGAATTAGTGAACTACTGCGAATTTGTATACCGGACAAACAAACAAACATACAAACATTCATTTTTATACATATAGATGTTATAGAGAAAGAATGATATAGCAAGCAATTTCTAATAGTTTTAATTTGACCCTCTGGTGTAGCATTTCTTTTCCCTCTAGAATAACTATCCAGTCAATAAATAAATATTTTCACAAATTTATTAAAAAAATATACCGATACTGATACAGTAGAACAACCATGAAAAGACACTCTCGCTAGAGGACACCTCTCTACAGTTTCCATTGCCAACATTACCACTTTTACTATTTAACTCATCCCCAAGTCCTGTTAACTGCCTCAGTGTGGCAGGGAGGTGACCCTGAGCAGGACAGTATGTCTTGTACTCCTGGTAGGACCACCATGAAGGCTGTCCTACTAAGTCCAGCTATATGTTAACATTCCTATCTTTGTGTGATGTTCCCATCAACAGTACCCAATTTCTCTGTATGATAAGCATCACCGCCACTATTTAGCTACTCTACACTAAGAGGACATCTCTCCATAAAGGACACTTAGGACTCTGAACTAGGTGTCTTTTACAGAGATGTTCTACTGTATTCATTATCACAGGTTTGCGGATTTCGACAAATTACAAAAAAAGTATTAAGACGCCGCAATTATTTTTATTTATTTATTAAAGTAGCTTTCGGCCAAGCCCTTCTTTAGATGACTAAAACGTATAAAAACTGTATATAAACATATAAAACTGTATTGTAAGATAGAAAATGACACCATTCTCTTAGTATTTGTTTGTGTTCCAGAATTCTGTTGCGGCAGCCATTGCAAAGAAAGGTAAGTCCCCTCCCCCCTTAAATTTGATTATGAAAACTATAAACATATTTTTTATTATTTTAAAACGTAAATTTTCTTTTGAAATATAAAAAATTAAAATTATTTTTACAGCCTTTATCCTGCGATAATTAAATATTGAAAGAGACAGGCATGGCTCATCAGTGGTGAACTCTCCCAACGGTTTCGCCATTTTAATCTACAATTCTTTTTTTGCATAGAAATTCAGCCATTAGAATTTTATTTCTAGAATCAAAGAATAATTGTTTGTAGTATTTATTGGATAGAAAAAATGTTCTTTTTTTCCCATTATGTCAAACTTCTTCCTGAATTTTGACGGGGTATTTTAGATTCCCCCTGTATAATATAAAATTTATGTATGTGGCCAAGTTTCTGAATACGAGATATTAGGTGTTAATATTATTTATAAAAAATATAGGCTATGTAGGTGCGGGAAATACGGGGAAGACGATAGGCTATTTTAAAAAATATATAAATCAATTATTAAAACTATATATTATTAGTCAGAAAATGATGATGACGATATTGCTGTATCATGTAAGATTATCAGATACAAATTATATCGGGAAAAATTCCAAAAAGCAGAGACCACGGGTGAAACCAGCTCATTATTTTGTACGCAGGGACAAAATTCTAACAGAAAAACATTCATTCGAGCAGAAAACAAAAGCCAGATCATCTTTCTATAAAAATATCGCTTCTCAGACACAAAGTTTGGAGCGGGACGTTTCACAAGAGTGACATCCACGCCGCCAATTTATAATTGTAACGAATAGTATTTAAATAAAAACATTTAATCGGGTAAAACCCGGGCGTTGCCCGGGTCATTCGGCTAGTAGATAATATAAATGAGTTTTAAAAATTGTAAAAAAAAAAATGCATCGGCCAGGAATCGAACCCGGGCCGCCCGCGTGGCAGGCGAGCATTCTACCACTGAACCACCGATGCTTAAAAAATGGCCATATTTAGGTATTCATTCCATTCCGGATTAGTCCGCGTAAAAAAAAGTTATTCAAATGAAAAAAAGAAATAGCCAAAAATACTAATCAAAATGCAGCCGAAAATTTTCCTCAGGTTTATAAGAAGCGACATGCAAAATTTGGTACCAATTGGTTCAGTAGTTTTTGAGTTTATCGCGAAACAGACAGACAGACAGAAATTGACTTTTATATGTATACTAGCCAAATGACCCGGGCAACGCCCGGGTTTTACCCGATTAAATGTTTTTATTTAAATACTATTCGTTACAATTATAAATTGACGGCGTGGATGTCACTCTTGTGAAACGTCCCGCTCCAAACTTTGTGACTGATAAGCGATATTTTTATAGAAAGATGATCTGGCTTTTGTTTTCTGCTCGTATGAATGTTTTTCTGTTAGGATTTTGTTCCTGCGTACAAAATAATGAGCGGGTTTCACCCGTGGTCTCTGCTTTTTGGAATTTTTCCCGATATAATTTTGTATCTGATAATCTTACATGATACAGCAATATCGTCATCATCATTTTCTGACTAATAATATATAGTTTTAATAATTGATTTATATATTTTTTAAAATAGCCTATCGCTTCCCCGTATTTTTTTACCTATGTATGGAAATTTTGGTTTGAATTAGTGAACTACTGCGAATTTGTATACCGGACATACAAACCAACAAACAAACAAACAAACATACAAACATTAATTTATATATATATATAGAAGATATAATATAAATGAGTTTTAAAAATTGTTAAAAAAAAATGCATCGGCCGGGAATCGAACCCTGGCCGCCCGCGTGGCAGGCGAGCATTCTACCACTGAACCACCGATGCTTTAAAAAATTGGCCATATTTAGGTATTCATTCCATTCCGGATTAGTCCGCGTAAAAAAAAGTTCTTCAAACGAAAAAAATAAATAGTCAAAAATACTAATCAAAATGCAGCCGAATATTTTCCTCAGGTTTATAAAAAGCGACATGCAAAATTTGGTACCAATTGGTTCAGTAGTTTTTGAGTTTACAGACAGACAGAAAGAAATTGACTTATATATATATAGAGATAGAGATTTACTCTTCATTGTTGGCTTTTTAACTTACATTCATTCTTCATTGTTGGCTTTTTATATTACATTCACTCTTCATTGTTGGCTTTTTATATTACATTCACTCTGTTGGCTTTTTATATTACATTTACTCTTCATTGTTGGCTTTTTATCTTACATTCATTCTTCATTGTTGGCTTTTTATATTACATTTACTATTCATTGTTTGCTTTTTATCTTACATTCACTCTTCATTATTGGCTTTTTATCTTACATTCATTCTTCATTGTTGGCTTTTTATCTTACATTCACTCTTCATTGTTGGCTTTTTATATTACATTCACTCTTCATTGTTGGCTTTTTATCTTACATTCACTCTGTTGGCTTTTTATATTACACTAGACGAATGGGCCGGGAAACGCCCGGGTTTTACCCGAGTGCGCATATATTTTAAAAACGTTTTAATTCAAATACTATTCGTTACAATTATAAATTGGCGCCATGGATGTCACTCTTGTGAAACGTCCCGTTCCAAACTGTGTGTTTTTAAAATGTTTTAATTAAAATACTATTTGTTACAATTATAAATTTGCGCCGTGGATGTCATTCTTGTATATAATATATAAATGAGTTTTAAAAATTGTAAAAAAAAAAAAAATGCATCGGCCGGGAATTGAACCCGGGCCGCCCGCGTGGCAGGCGAGCATTATACCACTGAACCACCGATGGTTATGAAAAATCCCATCCGTGAGCTTCAGACAAACAAACAAACAGACAAACAGACAGAATAAGGCAAATATATAAGTAGATTTACTCTTCATTGTTGGCTTTTTATCTTACATTCACTCTTCATTGTTGGCTTTTTATATTATATTTACTCTTCATTGTTGGCTTTTTATCTTACATTCATTTTTCATTGTTGGCTTTTTATATTATATTTACTCTTCATTGTTGGCTTTTTATCTTACATTCATTCTTCATTGTTGGCTTTTTATATTACATTCACTCTTCATTGTTGGCTTTTTATCTTACATTCATTCTTCATTGTTGGATTTTTATATTACATTTACTCTTCATTGTTGGCTTTTTATCTTACATTCACTCTTCATTGTTGGCTTTTTATATTATATTTACTCTTCATTGTTGGCTTTTTATCTTACATTTATTCTTCATTGTTGGCTTTTATATTACATTTACTCTTCATTTTTGGCTTTTTATCTTACATTCATTCTTCATTGTTGGCTTTTTATATCATATTTAGTCTTCATTGTTGCCTTTTATCTTACATTCATTCTTCATTGTTGGCTTTTTATATGATACGAGGTTTTACCCGAGTAAAGGTTTGTCTAGCGAACATTTGTTAAAACATGCCGTGTCATCCTGAATTTTGTCTTTTCTAATTTTCTACATTAGAAAATCATAGTTTTATCTAGTGAACATTTTTTCCCGTGTCACATTGCCGTGTCATCCTGAGATAATCTTACTTTTGATAAATAATATTTAAGATAACAAACTTAGTGATAAGAAAACTTGTTAACATCGTCACAAAGGGGGCGCTGCTTGCGAGTTAAATCTACAAATCTGCAAATAACTCTAAGGATATTCAAGATATTCATGAAATTATTTTTCAAAAACCTTCCCGGTGATATACCTAATAATATCCAAAAATTTCACGGCGATTGGATGTATGGTTTTTGAATCTATAGAGTACAGACAAACAAACAGACAGACATTCAATTTTATATATATAGATTACTTCACTCTTGCGTGGAACCATGAAAAAATGTCACGCGAACGATACCATTGGAACAAAATGAACCTAATAAAACGCAAATTTGGTTTTAAATGCTTTTATTTATAGATGTAAATTTATAAGAATGCGATCAAATTAATAATTTTCAATTACATATTAAAATAAACTAAGAAAAGTATATATCTCTTCTCTATATATATAAAAATGAATGTTTGTATGTTTGTCTGTCTGTTTGTATCTCCGGTATACAAATTCGCAGTAGTTCACTAATTCAAACCAAAATTTCCATACATAGGTAAAAGAATACGGGGAAGACGATAGGCTATTTTAAAAAATATATAAATCAATTATTAAAACTATATATTTTTAGTCAGAAAATGATGATGACGATATTGCTGTATCATGTTTGATTATCAAATACAAAATTATATCGGGAAAAATTCCAAAAAGCAGAGACCACGGGTGACACCAGTTCATATTTTGTATGCAGGTAGTGCCCGTTGATTTTGGAGACCTGGTAGACATTGTTGGTTCCACCGATTATCCTGTCGACGGCCCTTATGTAGTGGTAGGGCTCAAGTTCGGGGCTGTACTCCACGTAGACGCAGTTGTCTTCGGAGGAGGACGCCTGCCGCGCCCTGGCCTCCGCGATATGCGCTCGAGTGGTCTTGATCTCTTCCGCCCGCGGCACCCATCCCGTGGACGATCGTGGCCGGGGAATGGCTCCTGCGCCTCTGGGGTTAGAGTAATGTTTCGCCGCTGTGGGTGAATCCGCCGAATTGCGGCGCCTTTTTCGACTCTTGATGACGGTGAAGTCTTCGTCTGCTCCAGGGCTTGGGTCTTCGGTGTAGTCCGCCCAGTTTCCCAGGACACGGGCAGCGCCATTAGATGACGTAGCTGCTGCCGAGCCGGTCGTGACGTCAGATTTGCATTCCTATCGCCTGTCGGCGGATTTGCATAGATTTGATTTTTGCCTGAAGCATTTGAAATTTTGTTTTGCGGATCTTCTTTCGAAGATAATTCCGCAAATGATTGAGTTTGTGCGCCGTGCCTTACAGGCTTTTGTACGGCCTTTGAAGGGCTTTCAGCCCGTACCAGATTCGTCGCTATACGCGACATTTTTCAGCTCGCCCGAGGCGAAAAACGCGGAGCTCGCGCGACGCGTGGCCGCACGGTCAACGTGTGTGTGTGTGTGTGACAATTTTTTTGACAATTAAACATTATTTATTGTCTTCTAGACAATGTTATACAATTTCAAAGAGAAATATATTACAAAGATAAGATAAGAGAATATATATATACATATTTTACAAGATGGGTGATGAAGGAAGGAGACCTCGTCGCTGGAGGGTCCTGGACCAGGCGATGAGCGGGTCCTCCACCGCTTCTCCGAGCCCAACCTGGACAAAGTAGCGATAAATTCGCAACTTTGCCGACGTCAGGATGGTAAGGGCGTCGTCCTCAAGGCCGGACCCGCCGAAGATCCAAGCCTGCAGGTCAGGGGGCCGCCCTATGATGTTAAAGGCCTCTCTAATGAGAGGCCTGATGGAACGGCAGCACCAGTAACGGTGGCCGAGGGAGCGGTCGATGGACCCGCAGGCAGGACAGGAGAGGCCGACCGATGCAGGATGGGCCGGATGGGGCAGGGCGTGGAGGGCCAACTTGAGGGCCGCGTCGGCCTCGTGGCCCGAGAAGGCGCAGCGCCGCAGCGAGGCCCAGTCGATCCTAGATGGAAGTGGACCGATGGTGGGCGACCATCTCGAGGTGAACCTTGAGATGGGCGTGGCGGCGAGGCGCGGGCGATCCAGGGCCCGTCGGGCCGAGCGGGTCGTGAGGCCGTTGAGGAACGGCGTAGCCGTCCCCCGCAGCACCACGGCCGCAGCTAGGGAGCTAGATGAAGGCGTGGACTCCGCCCCGAAGCCCACGGCGTTCTCGGAGGTCAGCCTCCGACAGAAGGCGCCCAGGGCCGCGGCGTCAGCCAGGGCCGAGCGCGTAGGTCGGGCGGTGAGGTGGTCCTCCGCGAGGAGGTCCCGGATTCGGGCTCCGCGCCAGCGGGCAGGGGCCAGGAGGTCGGGAGGGCGAAGGAACCGGCAGCCACCGATGATTGGGATGTCCAGCAGCAGAGATGCGGGGACCGCCCGGTGATTGAGGCTCAGGATCTTGGAGGCCTCCTCCCAGAGCTTCAGCAGCCGTAGACGGCGGGGCTGGAGACGGGTGCCGTCCGGTGGAGGGTGGATCCAGGCCTCACCGGTTTCTACCAGCCAGCTGAAGGCATTTCTGCCTCCGCGGAGCGCGACCTGCACCCCCTTGAGGCAGGCGAGCTGGAGTTGGGTTGCCAGGTCGAGGAGGCCGAGGCCTCCGATGGCAACAGGCCTCGCCATGACGGCGGCGGGAAGCCATGCCGTGTGCTCGGGCCCCCAGACGAACCTCGCTAGTCTGGCCTGCAGTTTGGCGATGGTCGGGGGTGATGGCAGGTACCCGTGCAGGTGATGCTGGATGGTGGAGCCCACCAGCGAGTTCGCCGCTCTAGCTCGTCCAACGAGGGATAGGCCGCGGGTGAAGGGCGTCCATCTGCGGCAGGCGGACTCCAGGAGGGCGAGAAGATGCTGCTCCTGATGGGCTACGGAGATTCTGGGGGCGATGTCGAGCCCGAGGACCCTGATGGAGGTGGTCGACCAGGAGGCGCCGAGAGGGGAGTCGCCGCGGTTGCGCCAGGCTCCGCACCAAAGGCCCGCGCTCTTCCCGAGGTTGACGGCGATACCGGAGGCCCGCTTGAAGTCTTCGAGGACGGTCGCCACCCGCTCGAATTCTTCGTCGCGATGGAAAAGGAGGACGATGTCGTCGGCGTAGGCGATGACGTTGCCCACGCCGAGGGTCAACTCCAGGCGACGTAGCAGCGGCCCCGTAACAATGCTAAAGAGGGCGGCACTCACGGCGCAGCCCTGCCTTAGGCCGTTGAGGAGGGGGAAGGCGGTGGTGTGAAAGCCTCCAGCCCGGATCGTTGCGTCCGCCCCGGCGTACAAGATGTTAATCCAGCCCATGAAGGCCGGCGGGAGGCGGAGGGACGTCATCAGGGACTCCAGGAAGCCGCGGTCCAGGGAATCGAAGGCGGACTCCAAGTCGATGCCCATGACGGCCAGCGGCGAGCCCATGGCGGTTGCCTCCTCAACAGCATCCGTCACCTTAGCGATGTTCCAGGACGGGGACCTCCCGGGAACGGCGTACGTCTGGCAGTCTGGTACCAGGGCTCGTAGGTGGGGCTTGAGGCGCCGGTGGAGAATGGCAGCCAGCACCCTGTAGTCGGCCGAGGGCAGTGCAATGGGCCTGTATCCCTCAAGGCCGCGACCGCCGCGGGCCTTGGGCACCAGGCAGATGGAGCTGCGCCGCGTCGACAGGGGCAGGGCTCCGCGGAGCCGTGAAGCCGCGAAGACTCGGGCCAGAGCTTCGGCGAAGAAGTCCTCGAAGGCGGCGAGGAGTTCGCATGGTAAGCCGTCCCAGCCGGGGGCCTTTCCGCGAGGGAGGTGGCGGATGGCGGCGGCAATCTTGCTGGGGCAGATTTCGGGCCGGTGGAGGGGGTCTTCCTCGCCCAGCGCGCTGATGGGGATGATCATGCTGTTGCCGATGAAGGCGGCTCCCGCAGTTGGGTCGCTGGTGGGACGGGCGAAGCGGGGCTGGAAGATCGCGTACGCCTTCCTCCGAAGCTCGGGGCCCTCGATGACGTTGTCGTCGTCGTCCCTGATGACGCTGACCGGGCGTCGAAGATGGATCGCGCGCGCCAGGTCCGGCAGCGACGGGTAGTCGGCCCGGATGGAGGAGGACTCGAGCTGCGCTGCGATGTATCTTCTTGCTCTGACGACGTAGCCGTCGCTGGCAGTGTGGCGCGGGTCGTGAAGGGATCTGGCCTCCGCTAACAGCCCCGCCTTGATGGTGGTCCACCTGTCCCACCACAGGATCCCGTCATCGTCGTCGTGCGCAAGGTCTTCCTCCAACTCCCGGATGTAGCCAGCCTGGTGTTCTAGGGCAAGGCCCGAGCGGAGCATCGCGGCCAAGCGAGGCTGGTGAGGGGAGACGGCGGGCGGGCCCACCTGGAGCAGCACGAGGCGGTGGTCAGAGAGGTGGTAGTGGCTGGTCGCGTAGGTGGTGACGCGATCCAGGACTCCTGCAGGGACGAGGATCCGGTCCAGGCGGCTGCTCTCAATTTGGTCGCCGCGGCTAGCGACTCTGGTGGGCAGGTGGGCGGCGTCAAACTGGGTGGCTACGTCCACCAGCGCAGCCAGGTCCAGAAGAGCGGCGAGGGCATCCGCGGAGGACGACGAAGGCTCCCTGATGTTGAGATCCCCGAGGATCCAGGCCCTCTCCCGGATCGCTGTTGCCGTCAGGAGCTCCAATTGCTCTAGCCGCTCGCGGGGGTCGTGTGCCAGATGGGCGTTGATGATGGTCATCTCCTCGCCGTGGACATCGATGACGGCCAAGGCAATGTGGCCCGGCCACAGGACACGCTGTCGTAGCACGGCGACGCCTGGTCCGAAGACGCAGGCGAGTCCGGATCCCGAGATGGCTACGGGATGGGCCAATATAACAGCGCTGTAGCCGAGGCAGAGGTCTTGGCCGCTGCCGAGATGAAGTGCGTTTGTCTCCTGGACAAACGCGATGTCCACGTGATGTTGCCTGAGGAGATGACAAAGGGCAAGGCTCCTCCCCCGAGTGGCGAGCCCTCGCGCGTTGATGCTGGCGAGACGGTAGCTCATTGTTGCCGTCCCTTAAGCACCCCCTTGGTCTTCTGGAGGGTCTTGCGGATGGTGTGGTTGGAGTCTGGGATCGAGGCCTTGATGGTTTCGGCCACCTGGTCGAGGGCGGCGACCTGTGCTTTTGACAGCGAGGGCGCTCGCTTCTCCATTTTTCTTTTAGAGGTGAGTAGCCGCTGTGCGTCCTCGCGGTCTATATCGGGCAGCCCGTCCCAGTCGATGGAGAGGTTGGGGGACTGCTTGAGGTGCTCCAGCAGCTGGAAGAGTGCGGGTTTTCCCCGGGGAGACGCGGAGGGAGTTGTGGTCAGCTCCTCCTCCGACATCTCAATGTCGAGCGGAAAGGTCTCGGGCTCGAGGGGCCGCGGGGTAGCTAGAGGAGCAGGGGGGGCGACAGGGGCGGGCTGGGCAAGATCCCTCGGTTCGGCAGGATGGAGCGCCGAGGGGGTCACTGGAGCCTCAGTTGATGCCTTGGCCGGTTGGACGGGGGACGCCGGTGTTGCGGGCGCAGGTGCCGGCTTCCTTGGCTGCTGAGGAGGAGGAGGAGGGGGAGGCCTTGCGTCAGTGGGAGACGCTGCTTGCCTGGGGTTGCCGTTCCCTTGTCTGGCGAGCGCTGGGCAGTTGGCTCTGCGGTGGCCCTGTTTACCGCATTTGGAACACTTGATTCCAAAGGAGAGGAATGCCGACAGGGTGTCTCCCTTGGAGTGGATGGTCAGTCGGGTGGGCAGCGTCTCCAGCCTTACGCCTTCGCGGAGCAGGATGAACGCCTCCCGGCGGCCGTCGGTGAAGGTGAACTCCCCCCTTTTGACCAGGATGGGGGCGATGGAGGTGACCCTCCCAAATTGGCCCAGGGCGGTCGTGATGGTGCTGTCCTCCACAAAGCCGGGCAGGTTCGCCACGACTATGCGCTCCGCCCTCTTGCGGAAGGGGAAGACCTTGAGGGTCGTTCCCTCGATTTCCAGGCCGTCCGCGACCAGACGGTTCGCGAGGTCCTTGTTCGCGAGGCCCACGAGGTAGTGGCCGTTCATTCGATTGAACTGCGTGATCTTTTTTGGCCCCCCGAGTAGCGTGCTCATTGCCTTGAGGTATGAGTAGTCCGGGATTTCTGGGCACAGCTCCACGAAGACGTAGTTCTCGTGGTTGGTAGTGGCTTGCCTCGCCCTGGCGTCGGCGATGTTGGCGCGTGTCGCCTTGATCTCCTGAGGCGGCACTGCTCTCGGCCCTGTTGGCCGCCTCCGCTGCTGGGGGCTGGGCTTCTCAGCAGGCCTGCCAGGCTGCCTAGCGGCGTGCTCCGGTGTTGAAGTGAGGCGCCTCTTCTTGCTCTTCACAAAGGTGTAGCCCTCGTTGGAGTCCACCTCCGCCATCTCGCTGTCGGCCCAGTTGAGCGAGGCCGGGCTAGCTGGAGTTGCGCTGGTCGTAGCAGCAGTCTTCGGCGCCGTGACGTCACCACGCGCGGCGGCCAGATTTACATGCATATCGCCTGCCGGCAGATTTGCATCTTTTTGAGTTTCAGAAGAAATTTCTTTTGAAATCTTCATCATATTTTCGTTTTTTGGCGAAAATTCCTCGCCTGGTTGCGATCCAGTGCTGGGCCTTTCAGGCTCTTGATCAGCGGATCGAGGGCAATCTTTTGACACCGAATTCGGCAGGGTCAGCGCCAGTGACATGCACTCCAGAGGCGAAAACGGCGGAGCTCGCGAAAGCGTGGCCGCTCGCTCGAGTGTGTGTGTGTGTCCTCTATGGATTCAAAAACCATACTTCCAATCGCCGTGAAATTTTGGGATATTATTAGGCATATCCCCGGAAAGGTTTTCGAAAAATAATTTCTTGAATATCTTTAATATCCTTAGAGTTATTTGCAGATTTGTAGCTTTAACTCGCAAGCAGCGCCACCTTGCGACGGAGATAGGCTTAGGTCTGCCCCACCCCGTGAGAGAATGGATTCGTCCGGCCGCCGGCCGACAGTCCAAGTACCCACCGACCAATCAGGGCAGAGTTGGTGACACAGCTGTGCCAAGTAGACAAGAAAAAAAGCCTCGCGGGAGCTTGCCCAAGATGACCTCCGGGAACTTCGTCCATCTTCCATAAACGACCATGAATTTATTCAACCTCATCGAGTATTTTCCAAGGGACCGGGAAAAAATGTTCATATGCTATAAACTCATATAGCGAGCTCAAATATGCACTTCCTTTGATATTTAGACACACTTATATGCACATTCATGAAAAAAAGATAGAGTCTTCTTTAAACTTTAGGTCTTAGAGGTTTTGGTGGTTTTATGAAGCCACAATTAATAGATTTATAGATTCAAAAAAAAAAGAATTACTCTGGAGGTATCTAATCAATTTCGCCACAGGAAACTATAAAAGTACCATGACACGATATATATACTGGATGTTGCATCCTCGGCTTTCTCGTGGTTGAGGGAACCAAACAAGGAACGCTACCAAACCATAATCCTGAAACATGATGGACTCCATAATAACTATTGTGAGAGAAACAAGTTCCGTGAACTTGGACCAAGCTGCATATGTTAATATTCGGGAAAATTTATCAAATAAATTATTTTATTCGCACTGCTAGAACACTTTCTCGATCTTTTTGATGTATATAAGCATGATACAAATTACCCAAAACCTTACCTAACCAAACTGCATCCCACTCTTCACCCTCAAAGCTGCAGAGCTCTGGTGACTGTGAGGCGTAGATGGAGCCTGAAGCCTTGACAGCACCAGAGTCTAGATAGACTCAAACCCCTTTGGGCCAGTCACATTGACCTATGGTGGCTAACTTGACCCTTCCAGCACCAAGCCAGTGTCCAGCTTGGACTCTTCCTAAATGTACCTTCCCATGGGCAGGCCAAAGACCCATGGTAGTTGATCATATTACTATCTACCAGATCCACCACAGCCCTAGACCTTACCCAAGCAGACTCCAAGATGACCAGATTCCACCATGTTTCTATCTTTTTTTCCTTAATAATCAAAACTTTTTTACATATTTATTTTTGATTAATTGAAAAAAAATATTTTTTTAGCCTCTAATTTGTATTTTTTTGAGTCATTATAGCTTTGAGGTTAGTTTGTCAACACTGGGGGCAAGTAGAGGGATTTTTAAAGATTTTTGTATGGAGAGTAAACTAGAGGGTGGCAGGAGGAGTTGCAAGACAGCAGTGAGCATGTGTCTATGAGTCTGTGACTGGCTGGACTCCTCTTTCAAATCCTGAACCATGCTCTGGTGATGGCTCCTGAAGTGACAAACAGCTGAGGTAGGCAGGGAGAGATGGGTTGGTTCGCTGGCACCAATAGCTTTATTTTTACCATCATTTTTTGTTTTCATGTTTATTTTACACATATAACAAATTTCTACTGTCCTTACTTCTATGAAAAAAAAATATTTTTTATACTTTCATCAGTGGTGAACCCTCCCAACAGTTTCGACAATTCAATCTACCACACTGCTTCTTAGAGCTCTAATTCTGTATTGGACTATCCTGCCTATATATGCTACACTGAAATGTGTAAAAGAAACATTTGTGCCTTAATGATTTCATTTTCCTATATATATACAGTAAAACCCCGCTAATACGAACCCTGGATATAACGAACCTTCCCTTATAATGAACCCACGCCGATTCCCAATTCCATTCCATTAAAAATACCATCGTTATAACGAACTTTGCGATTTTTAGAATAACGAACTCCCCTATAACGAACCTATTTTCGGTCCCAAAATAATAAAATCTATTTAAAATACTATGCTTATAACGAACTTAGAATTGTAATTTAAAAAAAATTAAAACAACAAAATTTTGAGCATATTTCAGCTCGCGGATCACGATTTCAAAACAATAAATTTAGCGGCATTGTTTGTTTTGATTTTTGCACTTTATTTTTGCTGTATGTTGTATAAATTTTAACACAAATTACTTTTCATTAAATAGAATATATTTGCATCCATTAAATTTGAAATATAAAAAATGCAAATGGCTTCCTAAATGAAGAAAACAAAGGCATTTTAAAAACAAAAGCGTTATTTCTTTTTAAAAAAAGGCCATTTTCAGAACTTTTCAAAGTGAAACAACACAGGCAAAATGTTAAGAACATATTAAAATAAGAGAATATAAATTTAATATTGACGTGACAACGTCTTAAATTAGGTTGCGGCTGGGAGTCACTTATGAAAAAGCCCGGTAACGTTACGATGAGTCACCGAACGAGACATCTGTCAGGATAAAAACTAATTGTTGGTTTTTTTATATAGGTTATGTCATACTATTGATAAATGTTGATAGTGTTAAGTAAATTATTAGTTTAAAATTAATTAATTATTATTTTACAAATTTTAAATAGTTTCAAATTTATTTAGCAAAAATTTGAACCTTCGATCTGAATAAATGTTTTGATTTTCGAATTGATTATTTAAAATTTCAAATATTAAGAAAAAGTGGCAGATATAAGAAAACTTTATTTAAACTGTGTTGAGCAAGAATTTTAACATCTAATATAAGTAAATGTTTTAATTTAAAAGGAACAACTATCGACTTGACTTTCGCAAGACACATTACAGCAGAAACACTTCCTTTCATTTCATATTTCTCCTATCATCGTCCTATCCTCAACAAAATCACTCAAATAGGAATTAGTTAAGTTTAAGTTTACATGTACAATGTTTTAGTAAACAAAATATATTTCTATAGTTAAAATTTGTGCAATTCTTATTTTCATTCAATTCCTTGTTCCTATTGTGCAATTTAATTATATTCATATCAATAAATATTCTACCGTTGTCACGTAAAATCTTCGCCCGTAAAACCGACTTTACAGGCAAACATTGTTTTTTTTAAAAGATAAAATATAAAGCCATTAAAAATTGTTATAAAGAGGAATCAACCTCAACTTTTGCCGCGATCGCGGTTTTAGAACTTTAAAAAAAAAAAGTCCAAATAAACGGTCCCGTGATGAAACAAAAATTATTTTTATTTTATTAACTATGGTGATTTTAAAGTCAGCAATGTTTTGCATGACAGGTTTAAAAAAAAAAAACGAAATCTAGACCTAGAAGAATATGGGGAAAAATGAAATGGAAGTAAAACACTAACTTTATTTGAATGGTGCAATGCTTGAAGAATGCTTTGAAGCAACATGGTGTTAGAGCCATTTTTCCAAATAAACATTGTATTATATAATGTGATAATGATGTTTTAAAATCATTTTATATCTTTGAATATATATTTAATAAAACTTTTCCTAGGATTTGTCTTGATTTTTAAATTAGACATAGAGGTACATGTATGTTAATGACAAGAAGAACCTCTCATCTAATGATTTCTATTATTATTCAGTATTAATGTAAGGAAATTGGTCAATTAAGGGGATTAAAACAAAGTGACCACTATTAAGAGGAAGCCTCTTCCAGTGTGTATGGCTGTCCTTTAATTATACGGTCTAAAAATTTTGAAAAGTAAAAAAAATGGCCAAACCGTGGCTATAGTGAACCAAAAGCTCTGTCCCATTGGGGTTCACTATAAAGGGGTTTTACTGTATATTTAATTACATATTTTAATTAACTCTTTTTGTGCTTTAATACATTTTGTTTATTTACACAATATGATTTTTTTTCAGTTGTTAAATAAATTTTATTTAACTAAAAAGAAGAGGCTAATTCCCACTTGACATTTTTTGCTAGCAAAAAGTGGGATTTAGCCACTTCAGTAAATACAGCTTTATATCACTATATTATCATATATCAATAAATTTGTGGTTTGCACTTTTTCACCCACTATTTGGACATGTAGAGATTGAAAATGGTTTTAAAAAAAAAATAGTTAGTATAAATTTCTTAACAACTACATAGCTTCTCTCTTGTAGCCTGATAAACTATTTTGTACTCTACAGGATAAAAGCTGCAAACTCATACTAAGTTGAGTTTTCAGAATTTCCAATAGAAATGGCAGACTATAAGAGGTTGAAACTATTGGTTAGGATTATTTTCAAAATTAAACAATATTCTACTGCCGCTGCTGAAATGATAAATTAATGGGAGGGCCAGGCTCATCGTTAATGAACCCAATCATATGGCTGGAATATTGCATTTTGCTGTTTTCCTTTTATAGAGATACTAAAGATGACCTTTAGGAAATGGTATTTTAAAGGAAATATGTGAATATTTTTTTTTTTCTTTTGAGGACAGTTATATATATAAATACACACATATGCGGTAGATAGACCCTCCCTATAAAGGACAACACCTAATTGCAGAGCCAAAGTGTCCTTTAGGGAGAGGTGTCCTCTTACCGGAGAATTGCTAAATAGTAAAAATGGTAATTTTGCAAGTCAAAACTGTACTTTGTAGAGAGGTGTCCACTAAAGGGAGGTTCTACTGTAATTATAAATATAATAACTAATCAGATGTTTCACTTTTGCCAGCTTGTCCCATTCACACACCATGTGGGGGTCGGTGGAAGGCTGGTTAAACCGCTTGGTTTTCGACCACTACGACCCGGGTTCGATTCCCGCATTGGACACTTTTTTCTGTTTAAAAAAAAAATGCTCCAATGGCCCCCGATTCTTGCAAAAGTCCAACCCCACCAGCGAGTGTAAGTAACCAAACGGGGCTCTGGCACATTTGTAAGTGCAAAGTCGAACTGCTTTTCACATGTGTAGACATGTGGTGCGCTTACAGTAAAAGCAGTCGCTAACTATCCACCATGATTATCATGGCTTTGAGATAAGAAAGAAGAAGACACACCATGTGGTGACAGAAAATTTAGAACAGTACATATAGAACATGTACCTATACCACTCTTTCACCCCTGCACAACAAAATCATCGAAATGCAGAAATTAATTGGAACATCAAGAACTGCTTGGGATGGTACAGACCTCTGTACTGTTCCAGTTGTGGGTGTAAGACAATTCCTGTTGACATTGGGACAATGGTCCCATTTATCTGGCAAAGTGGTCTGACTTCTCAGAATGGCCAAGAACTCCAGAGAATGCCCAGGAATTCTAATGTGAGTTAGAAGCCTGTGACAAAGCTGTTGGTTAGTTGATTTGGAAATGGTCTTGAGAAGAAGCTGGAGAAAAGGGCTTGAAGGATATCAATGGCTGCTCTTGGAATGGAGTAGATGAGGATTTTACTGGGTGAATTTTGGTGTTTTTAAGTTAACCATTTTAAATGTAAATTTTAAATAATTTGGATAGCTCTTTTTGATACTTCATTCTATGGCTGATGTGATGGCAAATGACACTATCATCTTGCATCTATGATCTTTATCCACTCACAGTGTGTTGGGTTAGTGCTCTTTCCCATTGGAGAAGTGAGGAGAGGTTCAATTATGTCTGATCAAGTCACTTGTTTTGGTTTGGCAAAATGATCACTCAGAGAGGTAGTTCAGTTTTACTGTACCTTCTTTTTTGAAACAACAGCAATACAAAAATATTCTTTAAGTGTATTTTGTTAAAAAAAAACAGTAAAATAACCTAAAAAAATTAACAACTTTATTAAACAATCAACACTTTACATAGAGAATATATATATCTAAAAGTATGTAAATGAGTAAATATGCAAATATATATGAAACATGGCTGAGCTAGGATGCAAAGAGGTCCTCATCAGGAGTGCACTGCCAACACCCACTCACAACAGACTGAGGACAACAACGAGGTAACTGTCAACTTACAATGTACTCCACGAAACAGGCGTGGTTCTTGTCGTCTGAGGTGATGAGATACTGGAGACTGAGGAAGCCATTGGCATCCGTGCGGAGCGAGAACTTGTCGGATTGGGTGAGGGCTCTGTAGGATGGTTTGAGGAGGCTCACCTTGTACCTGGAAGGAACAACTTCACCAACAATGGAAACAATTATGTGATAAGGTACAATTTGGATTATTGATTAGAAACATAAGATAACAAGACCAATTCAATAAATTATGTTTTTTTTTTTTGCTTATCCCTAGTACACACGTGGTACAGGCCATGATAATCATGGTGGGTAGAAGTAGGCGACTGCTTTTACTGTAAGTGCACCACATGTCTACACACGTGAAAAGCAGTTCAACTTTGCACTTACAAATGTGCCATAGCCCCGTTTGGTTACTTTCACTCGCTGGTGGGATTGGACTTTTGCAAGAATCGGGAGCCATTGGAGTATTTTTTTAAATCAGAAAAAGTGCCCAATGCGGGATTCGATCCCGGGTCTTAGTGGTCAAAAACCAACAATAAATAACCAGTAATAAATTATGTATGGTGTAACAGAGTTGTTACCAGACAAAAGTAGTGAATGTAACCACACATTTTGGTCTTGTTACTCTATTCATACAAACAAGGTCTTTCATCAAAGAAGATTGAAACTTGTAAAGGCTACCTGATGGAATCAGTAATTCTTGAAGTCTTGGATGAACTGGCTTTCATTGATATTGTTAAATTATTTTTTATTCTGAATACTTGTTTCCAATTTTCATGTACATAAAAAAATAAAAGAGCTCCGCCTTTGCCGATCCCAAGCCCGGATGAAAAAGGAGGAGGGAGAGCAGTAACAAGCTCACTAAGGGTTCCTGATCCAGGGATACAGGATGAGCAACGTTTGTACTCCATGTTAGGAGCGGCTGCACATGGTGTCTGTTCCTCATGTCAGAGGCGGCCATTTATTTTGGAGCTAAGTTGGCCTGCCACTGAGTAGTGCTCCCAGTCTTAATGACAAAGGCAGACGCATTCTACTTCACCCAGTCATGATCCTGCAACCCCAAGACATATTATTGACTGTATTGACTCATCCATTGAGGAGCTCTACTCTTCCCCGGCAGACACCATTTACAAGCTTGATACCTTAATATGATTGAGTGGAGATAAGAAAGAAGAAGAAGATATATAAAATATATATATTTATTTATTTGGATTTGGTCTTATTACCTTGTGCTTATAATCTATAATTCAAATTGTGCCTTATTATTAAATAAAAAGCAAAATGTGGAAAAATGTATATAACATGTGGCAAAAATAAGTTATAAATAAATAATGCTGCTAAATTTATTGTTTTGAAATTGCGATCTGTGAGCTGAAACATGCTCAAATTTTTCTTTTTAAAAAATATACTGTTTGTATATTGATAAGGCACAATTACCTTGTGTTTGTATACTGTATATATTAAAATTTATTATAGGCCATTATCATGTTAATATTTGAAATTATTATTTTGGGACTTGGAGATTTATATTGGGTTATTCATAAGAATAGTTCTTTATTTTAAAAATCTCAAAATTCCTTATAACAATCACAAGGCAATAAGACCAAATCCAAATAAATAAATAGTGTGTGACGTTTCGGTAACAGCATTGTTACCATCTTCAGATAAAAGTACTGAATGAGAAATTTTACCACAGCATGTTTTAATAGTTACTGTTATCAAGTGTCTAAACAAGATAGCAGTTAGGCAGACTTGATAACAGTAACTATTTAAAACATGCTGTGGTAAAATTTCTCATTCAGTACTTTTGTATGAAGATGGTAACAATGCTGTTACCGAAATGTCACACACTATTTATTTATTTGGATTTGGTCTTATTACCTTGTGATTATAATCTACTAGCCGAATGACCGGGCAACGCCTGTGTTTTACCCGATTGAATGTTTTGATTCAAATACTATTTGTTACAATTATAAATTGGCGCCTTAAATAAATGCATATTTTAGTTAATAACTATAGCCTATGTGCTTTATCTGTCTATGTACTGTTGGCTTCCGTAGGCGTCTCTTACTGGGAAAAAGAAAGAGAGGATTCCATTTAGTTATTAACTAATATATGCATTTATTTAAGGAGCGACCCGCTCCAACACAATAGTTACAAAAAGCGAATGGGGGGGGAGGAAAGTCAAAAACAAAGTGTCTCGCGCAGTGGCGGCGCCATCGTAGCGGACCAATAGGAGAGCGCCATTCCAAAAAAAAGCAAATGGTGACAGAGATGAAGAACGCATGACGCTCGTAACTGTATATAGAATAATCCAAATTGTGCCTTATCATCCTTTTAACAATGCTATTTTCAGTGGAATAGAATTGAGGATTACCTTAGGTTTGTTAAATCCTGGGTTTGTGTTAACAAAATTTTACCCAAACCCACACCTGTGTGCAGAGAACTTACTGGTAAACTCAAAGTTCATGTGGCACATTTCTGAACGAACAATCCGGGCTGCTTAACTAAATGTTCCATGGGCTGCTGCCACGTGAAATACTCCTGGAGTCATGGTTGGTTGGTGTCATGGCTGGAGTCATGGCTGGAGTCATGGTTGGTGTCATGGTTGGTGTCATGATTGGTGAGTACTTGCAAGTAAATGGATAAGCCTAGCACATAACAACCAGCAGATATCACAGACCTGTTGACTTGGCTGACGGAGCAGTTGAAACATTCCATGATGTCAGCATCTTTGGAGAAGTCAATCTGAAACATATCTCTGCATCAGTGGTCGGGAGTTACACATCGTTATCTAAGGTCACTGGAGTCAGTCCCACCTACAATGGAACATTAGCACAATGGAACATTTGTCATTTATTTGTATTTGGTCTTATTACCCCGTAGTTCTGACATTAATTCCCTCCCCGGACTACAAACAAGGAGTACCTTGATGGTCCCGGCCAGTCCGTGGGTGGAGAGACGGAGGAACGGCTTGTCGGGGGAGATGGAGATCTCCAGGGATTCGCTGGTGAAGTCCAGATCATTCCAGGCATCTTTCAGGGCTTCAGACTGCCACAGTTCAAACACTGTTTGTCATTGTAAAGTTAGAGGTTGCCTGGCTGGAATTCATAGTTCTTCAAATTAAAGATACTTCGGCCAGTAAATATTTTTTATTGTCTTGACTTTCGACAAAAATATTTTGTCCTCATCAGGAGCGAACAAAAATCAAAAGTTTTTGTTGAAAGTCGAGACAATAAAAAAGATTTACTGGCCGAAGTATATTTATTTTAAAGAACTGTTTACCATCTTGCTGTCAAAATTCATCATTATTATCACTAATCATTTTGTTCAATGTTGAGGTACAATCTGGGATCACAAGATGGTGAGGAACAATCCAAATAAATAATTTAAACGGGACATTTTGGTAATAGTGAGTGTGCTGTTAACTCTCTTCACACAAATGTGCTACAATTCAGACCTCATTAGAAGATGTGGTAACAATGCTGTTATAGAAATGTCACATTTAATTCATCTTGTGTTCTATATACAGTTAAACCTGTCTATAGCGCCCCCTCTTGGGACTCACCAAAATAGGGTGTAATAGAGAGGGGGTGCTATAGACAAGTCACTTTTAATGTAAATCGCATCATACTACGTATTTAAAATCGGGCGCTATAGAGAGGGAGGCGCTATTTAGAGGGGGTGCTATAGACAGGTTTAACTGTATGTTTTTAAAGTTCCCTACAACCCTGAACTCCTTTTTTAAATCCCTAGTACATGTGGTACAGGCCATGATAATCATGGTGGGTAGTTAGCGACTGCTTTTACTGTAAGCGCACCACATGTCTACACATGTGAAAAGCAGTTCGACTTTGAACTTACAAATGTGCCAGAGCCCCGTTTGGTTACTTGCACTCGCTGGTGGGGTTGGACTTTTGCAAGAATTGGGGGCCATTGGAGATTTTTTTTTTTTTTTTTAAACAGAAAAAAGTGTCCAATGTGGGAATTGAACCCGGGTCGTAGTGGTCGAAAACCAAACGGTTTAACCAACCTTCCACTTTAACAGCCTTCCATTTTAAATCCCTAGTACACGTGGTACAGGCCATGATAGTCAAGGTGGGTACTAGTTGGCAACTACCTTTACTGTAAATTAACCACTACACATGTGGCGAGCAGTTTGACATTACAAATGTGACAGAGCCATATTTAGTTACTCACTGGGGGGGGTTGGAGTTTTGAAAGAATCGAGGGCCATTAGAGCAATTTTTTTTTATTAGAAAAAAAGAGGAGGTGATAATGCACAATTTGGATTATCTATATCTATATATATATAAAAATCAATGTTTGTATGTTTGTTTGTTTGTATGTCCGGTATACAAATTAGCAGTAGTTCACTAATTCAAACCAAAATTTCCATACATAGGTGAAAAAATACGGTGAAGATGATAGGCTATTTTTAAAAATATATAAATCAATTATTAAAACTATATATTCAAATTATTCTACTTAGCTCACGAACAGCGCCCTCTATCAAAGATTAGATTAAATTATGCTGATGCAAACAAATAGATAATGCTAATAACAAAAAATTATTTTAAAAAATCTTATCTAAATATATATCACTCGGGTAGATATGCACACGGGTCAATCCCGGGGCGAAGCCCGGGTCACCCGTCTAGTAGACTATAAACACAAGGTAATAAGACCAAATCCAAATAAATAAATATTGTGTGATGTTTCGGTAACAGTGTTGTTACAGAAATGTCACACACTATTTATTTATTTGTTTTTGGTCTTATTACCTTGTGTTTATTAGAAAAAAGTGTTCAATGCAGGATGCAATCCTGTGTTATGACACCAACAGTTCATACCACTCCTTTATTCAAAACTTGTTTCTTATCCCCTTGTGTAAAAATTACACGAATTCCATGAGTTCATGCTCCTCATGGAATGGGGTGTAGGGGTGCAGCTTTCGTTGATCATGGCACCATGATCCAGGCACACTTTGGTGAAAGTCTGACTTTGCCTGTAGTTGATTGATTTAGTGATTTATTTGATATAGTGATTTATTTGATATAGTAATTTATTTAATTTATGATTTAGAGCAAATTAGTAATGATTAGATTTTTATAATTTAGCTCTAGCTGACCCTGATCTCTACCATGTATGCCCCCACAGTCCTCCACGCAGCGAACAAGCCTCTCCCTTTGCCTGTAGTTTGAGGCCGTTCCTAACATGGAAGCAGACGCCTTTGCTGCCGACTCTAACATGAGTACAGACGCAGCTCCTCTGTATCCCTGGAGTGGGACCCTTGCTGAGGTCCATTAACTGGGTCAGTTGAAGTCAGGATTTTTGAAGAGGTCTACTCTTCTAACAATGCTGCTGTTGGTCCGCGACTACTTATTTGTCAGAGTTATTCTGCTTGTTTTGCAGCTGGCCTTCATATCTGAAGGTCGTTCCCCTATCCACCACCTGGGGACGCGCCCTATAGCAGTCAGCTCTGCCAAGGGACTCAAAACTTTAAAGTTGAAAACATCAAATTCTTCATAGTTAAGCACTAACAAAGCAGTGTGTGTAACTACAGCTGCTACATACATACACTACAGTCTCTACAAGAATGGCACAATTATAGATTATAAACACAAGGTAATAAGACCAAATCCAAATAAATAGTGACGTTTCAGTAACAGCATTGTTACCATCTTCAGACAAAAGTATTGAATGAGAAATTTTACCACAGCATGTTTTAAAATAGTTCCTGTTATCAAGTGTGTAAACAAGACAGCAAATAAGAAGAAGATAGTTTTCTGAGAAACACAGAATATTATTCTTCGAATTAAAACTGGAAAAAACCCACCTTTTTTTTTAACTGAAATGTCACTCACTATTTATATATTTGGATTTGGTCTTATTACCCTGTGTTTGAAATTTATAATCCAAATTGTGTGCCTTATCAATGATAGATTATAGTAACAATGCTGTTGCTGAAATGTCACACACAATTTATTTATTAGGATTTGGTCTTATTACCTTGTGTTTACAAGAGTTATGGCAATCTAGTAGACAGGTTTGGCTGGGAGGGTTCACCACTGATACCTACCAATATGTTGTAGAAGTTTGTCCTTTGGGAAAGAGAACAAGCTATCTAATGGATCTAAGGATGATAAATTCCCATTTGTCACTGTAGAAACAGCACCTCCCATGAGAGACCATCTAGTAAACAAGGATAGTCCTGGTCTGGCCATGTCAGATCTTCTTTGATTTTACACAGTGGGTTGCTATGGGAGGTGATTGTATTGTCATCAAAAATGTACTCCAGCAACCTTCTTATTCTCCAGACTTAGCTACAAATCATTTCTACACTCCCCAAAACTGAAAAGGATTCCTTAAATTTCTTAAATTGACAGCAAAGAGGGAATAATAGGGGAATAAAAAAAAAGAGCATTCTTTCCCAAAGATGGCTTTCAAGAATGTTTCAAATCTCAGTAGAAACTATGTGGATCTCAAAATATCATTCATTTTTACCAATATTTCAGTTGGCTGAACGCCAACCTTTTCCAAAGAAACTATGTGGATCTCAAAATATCATTCATTTTTACCAATATTTCAGTTGGCTGAACGCCAACCTTTTCCAAAGAAACTATGTGGATCAAAATATCATTCATTTTTACCAATATTTCAGTTGGCTGAACGCCAACCTTTTCCAAAGAAACTATGTGGATCAAAATATCATTCATTTTTACCAATATTTCAGTTGGCTGAACGCCAACCTTTTCCAAAGAAACTATGTGGATCAAAATATCATTCATTTTTACCAATATTTCAGTTGGCTGAACGCCAACCTTTTCCAAAGAAACTATGTGGATCAAAATATCATTCATTTTTACCAATATTTCAGTTGGCTGAACGCCAACCTTTTCCAAAGAAACTATGTGGAGGGTAATGATAAGGTACAATTATAGATTATAAACACAAGGTAATAAGACCAAATCCAAATAAATAAATAGTGTGCGACGTTTCAGCGTTGTTACCATCTTCAGACAAGTTTATCATTCAGTACTTTTGTCTGAAGATGGTAACAACGCTGAAACGTCACACACTATTTATTTGGTCTTATTACCTTGTGTTTATGTGGAGGGTATTCTGGATGGGGGCTGACCTTCATGATGACCTTGTTCACCACACTCTCCGGGGGGAATTCAAAGTCCGGGTTGTCCCCGGGATCCAGCGTATTGATCCGGCAGTCCGTCACTACCCCTCCTTCCACCAGCCTGGAACATCAGACAGACCTGTGTGTGGAGCTGTCTTCAACTCTATCTTACAAACAATGTCTACTGGGGATGAGAACAGCTCATCGTGGAATTAGCAGATGTTGTTAGGGGGTTGAAGTGACCAATCAGGCCAGGTTAAAGTCAACAGACTCCCTTCAGCCAATCAGAGTGCTATGTAAGACTTGCTAGGCAATGGCAATACAGTGGAACCTCACAACATGACTTGGGACCAAGATCTTTATATTGTTATATAACCAGGTTTAAAACAATTGGAACTTTAGAAGTGTGATGTTATAGAACCAAGTTTAGACTGTTGTTAAGTCCCATTTGGATTGATAAGGCAAAATTTGGATTATAGATTATAAACACAAGATAATAAGACCAAATCCAAATAAATAAATAGTGTGTGACGTTTCGGTAACAGCGTTGTTTCCATCTTCAGACAAAAGTATTGAATTATTTCATATTCATTCATTTATTTGGATTTGGTCTTATTACCATGTGTTTATAATCCCATTTGGATTATGAATGAGAAATATAAGGTAACAAGACTGTTACTGAGACATCATGAACAGGTTATTTATTTGAATGTGGTCTTGTTACATCTTATGGCCATTGGTTCCATATTAATGCTATAATGGTCCAATAAAGGTTGGTTGAATTTGTAGAATTATATATTTCCCGTAGAGGGAATTCTACCAGTGGACAAACATCTTGGCTCTATACAAAATTGTTGTCAAATACATGCTCTTTGAAATACAGTAGAACATCTATGAGAGGACACTCTTGCTAGCATACACCTCTCTACAAAGGACAGTTTTCATTACCAAACTTACTCTAATTTTTACTAATTAGCAATTCTCCGGAAAAAGGACACTTCTCTCTAAAGAACATGTTTGCTCTGCAACTATCTGTCCTTTACACAGAGGTTCTCTTCTTCTTCCTTATCTCCACTCAATCATATTAGGGTATCAAGTTGTGACCCTTGATGGTGTCTGTTTGACAACCATCATGATTGGGTGAAATAGAATGTGTCTGCCTTTGTCAAAAAGACTGGGAGCACTACTCAGTGGCAGGCCGACTTAGCTCCAAAAGAAATGGCCGCCTCTGACATGAGGAACAGACACCATGTGCAGCCGCTCTTAACATGGAGTACAAACACTGCTCATCCTGTGTCCCTTGAGTCCTTACAGCCGGGCCAGAGAGGTAGTTCTACTGTATTGAAATAATAATTAGATCCAAGATGTCATTGAGAGACTGTACATTCTCCAGCATCCTTAGAAGGTAGTAAAACTAATGTAGACTGAGTATCTATGTCAACCCCACAACGGATCTCATGGAATAGAGAAAAATAGAACAAGAGAACCCTTGCCACGGAAAAATAAACTTACTTTTAAGAAATAGAGATAGTAGCCAAAACATAAATAAACAAGAACTGGAGGATCCCACCTAAGCACAGTTGGTACAGTGGAATGGACCCAGGAGGAGCTCTGAACCTCAGACGGCACCAGTTAGTGTTGTTTAACACTAACAAGATTTAGAACAGGCCATCTCAAGCCATTGAAAAGATAGAAAATAATAACAAAATCTACCCCACTTGCCCAAAATGTAGCTTGGCACCTGCAGCTTCTGAACCACATATTGGCTTGCATTAGATGCACTAAACAGGACCTTTGGGAGAGGCCGCTGCTTATTATAAAACAGCTGGAGGAGCATGGACTCATGGAATTGGTGTAATGTTTACACAAGGGGATAAGAAACAACAACAACACTGTCTATAAACAGCTGGAGGAGCATGGACTCATGGAATTCATGTAATGTTTACACAAGGGGATAAGAAACAACAACAACACAGTCTATAAACAGCTGGAGGAGCATGGACTCATGTAATGTTCACACAAGGGGATAACCGGACTTACATGAGGATGAGAGGGGAGGCCGGACTCTCACAGAACATGTTGAGGGTGGGGTGGGGTCCGGAGGTGGTGGACGGCCCAAATATGGTCAGACAGTCCTGGCACAGTCCGTGGCAGCTCAACACCCACAACATTGAACAATGTGAAGAATAAACATAAGGTAATATAACCCCAAATCCAAATAAATAAATATTCTTATCACCTTGTGTTTCTAATCCAAATTGTACTTTATCAAATGTGGATCATCAATTCAATATGAATCATCAAATCACTGATCATCAAATGTGGATCATCAATTCAATATGAATCATCAAATCACTGATCATCAAATGTGGATCATCAATTCAATATGAATCATCAAATGTGGATCATCAATTCAATATGAATCATCAAATCACTGATCATCAAATGTGGATCATCAATTCAATATGAATCATCAAATCACTGATCATCAAATGTGGATCATCAATTCAATATGAATCATCAAATCACTGATCATCAAATGTGGATCATCAATTCAATATGAATCATCAAATCACTGATCATCAATTATAGATCAACAATTAGATGATATTTCTTCTGACAGATGACGCAAGCCAATCAAGAGATGCCTTTTTCTTAAATAAATTTTTTATTCAATTGTGCAATTTTATATTGGGCCGGTGCGTAATTATTGCAGCTATTTTAAAAAACCCGGAAAGGTGAGGTTTCAAGCAACAACGCTCTCCACAAAGTATTAGGAAGAAGTCTGCCACTCACCAGGAGGACATTGAGGTTGATCTGGAAGGACAGGGACTCCTCCTTCAGATGGAACTCAGAGAAGAGGTCCGCCTGGATGAAGGCAGCGGCTTGGATACACTTTGAGTCCGTCACACTTACTTTGAAGCCATTGGGGGTGATCACCACCAGCGCCATCTGGGGAACAAATTGATCACACAGTGGAACCTCCCTCCCATGAGAGACCACAGCTTGTCTCTCTTGGAGGTAGTCTCATTAAAGGTTGGATTCATAAAAGTATAATCACTCATGAGAAATATTACAACAGAAATTATAATAAAAACACCATTCATGCCAACCAGATCTCCAGAGATTTGTACAATTGTTTATTACAAGGTAATAAGACCAAATCCAAATAAATAAATAAATAGTGTTTCGGTAACTGCGTTGTTACCGGAACGTCATATACTATTTATTTGGATTTGATCTTATTACCTTATAGTTCTAATCTATAACTTTCTACAACATGGTAAGGAAGAATGAGAAATTATCAGTGGTAAGCCCAATTAATGCTTTATTAATTTACCGGGCGGCGACTACTATTGAATCGTTCATGTCAAAAATATTTGATAACTCGCCTCTTTAAAATTTACAGTTTTGAGCATTTGCGAAATGTTTCTTGCATTGTCTACTGCTGCGAAAAATAAATAATTATCACGATTTCTTGTGGTTTGAGATGACTGTTCCATATTGAGAAACTAATAAGTGTCAAACGAGTAAAATCATATCTCAGTTGAAAAAGGTTTGTTTACATTAGGACGATTTTTAAAATTATTTTATTGAGTTAACATCATCTCAATTAAACAATGATAATTTTATTAAATAAGATAAAGAATATTTTTAATTTGGATAATAAGCATATTTGAATGTTCTAATTTTTGAATTTCTAAAATTTCTCTTATTTCCTTATATGTACAATTTTTTTTTTTTCAAGAACAAATTTCAATATTTATATTATTTAAGATAATTGTAAAAGAATGTTGTAATTAATAATTTTATATGATGTAATAAAAAATGCAATAAATTGTTGTGTGTTTTCAAATATTTCCTTTATAAACCAGTGTATAAAATTCTATGAATAATTCAACAAAATCATTTAGCACTTGTGTAAATTTATTTATTTATTAAACTTGAATTCTGTTTTTATTTTTTTGTCCGAGGTATTATTATTTATTTTTCTCCTGTTGGTTATACTTTCCAATGTTTTAAAAATATGTATAAACGTATATGAATACAAATATGACAATAATATGTAATTCCGAAAATAATTTAATATGTTTATTGATCTAAAATATATGCAAATTTCTAAGTTTTTAGAGCTACCATTTAACATGGGGATTTAAAATATACGACTTTCCATTTAAAAGTTACTTAATCTATATCATTTAAGTGTTTTATGCCTTTTCACTAAAACAAATGCATCCAGCACAATTGCATATTATAATACTGTTATGTTGAGGACTATCCATAACATGAATCAATTACATCATTTTAAAAGGTTTAAAATGTGACATGTTAACACAGAGAAAGGAAATTAATGGATAAAGTGATCTTCTCCCCATTGACCACTTTAATTTGTTCAATTTTATTACAAAAACAAATCCAAATCAATAAATAATGTTTCTGTAACAGCATTATTACCATCTTCAGACAAATGTACTGAAATAACAATTTATTAATTTGGATTTGCTACCTTATGTTTCAAATCTAGTATCCAAATTGTACCTTGTATTTAATATTGTTATTGTCGCATGTTAATGGGCTTCTACACAAATAATACTCAAAGTAATAAGACCAAATAAACAAATAGTGTGTGATGTTTCAGTAACAACGTTATCATCATCAGATAAAAGTACTGAAATGTCACACACTATTTGTATTTGGTCCTTTTTTATTATTATTATTCCTAGTATACACATGATGCAGGCCATGATAATCATGGTAGGTAGAATTTTGCAACTGCTTTTACTGTAAGTGCACCACATGCCTACACATGTGAAAAGCAGTTCAGACGCTAAATAAAAATGCAAGAAAGGCTATTAAATCTTTATCTCCACTCAACAATCATATCAGGGTATCAAGTCTGTAAAGCTGTATCTGCTGGGGATGGGTGGAGCTCATCAATTTCAATACAGTCACTGATGTAATAAAAGAAAATAAGACCTAATCCAAATAAATTATTAGTGTGTGACGTTTCGGCAACAACATTGTCACCATCATCAGACAAAAGAGAATAAATGAGTTTATCAATAATTGTCATTTATTCTTTTGTCTGATGATGGTGACAATGTTGTTGCCAAAATGTCACATACTAATAAATTATTTGGATTAGGTCTTATTTTCTTTTATTATAATCTATAATCCAAATTGTGCTTTATCAGTCAATGATGTAGTTTGGGGTTGCAGGTTGACACTCAGTACATAGTGGGAAAACCTTGCAACCATTCTGTCATTGTCTGTAGATGACCAGACTTAAGTCAGGAAATCAATGACTGCTGTACAAACAACATCATGGTCCCAGTGATATTGCCATAGCCAAGGTTCAACTGTTGTAGATAGAAACTGGGGTATTTTGAACACATCACTTGGTGCCAAGGTTGTTGGTTGAACCTTTCTGTTGTTACAGCGAGGTTCCATTGTATTTTAAAAATGGATTGACAACACTGGAGCCAGACATGGATGCCATTGGTGCCCATTCTTCTTCAATCACAAGGTAATAAGACCAAATAAATAGTGTGTGACGTTTCGGTAACAGCGTTGTTACTGAAATGTCGCAATATTTATTTATTTGGATTTGGTCTTATTACCTTGTGTTTATAATCTATAATCCAAATTGTGCTTTATCATCCTTCTTCAAAACTCCGCCTTTGCCGGTCCCAAGCCCGGATGAAAAAGGAGGAGGGGGAGCAGTAAGAAGCTTGCTAAAAAACCTGGGCTCAGCTGGCCCAGCTGATAGTACCCTGTAAGGGCTCCTAGTCCAGGGATACATATGAGCAGCGTTTGTACTCCATGTTAGGAGCGGCTGCAAATGGTGTCTGTTCCTCATGTTAGAGGCGGCCATTTCTTTTGTAGTTAAGTCGGCCTCCTGCCGCTGAGTAGTGCTCCCAGTCTTAATGACAAAGGCAGACACATTCTACTTCACCCAGTGTAGAGATAAGAAAGAAAGAAGATCCTTCTTCAATATTCACACAGAAATATTGATCCCAGAGGCACCCACTCTGTGGAGTAAGTGGCAGGTCACTGTCAGAGATTTGTAGCTTTTACAGGAAGTGACATCAGAATTAAAGCTTGGGATATATTTATAGTATATATGTAACTCATTCTCAATATAACAAAAATCTTCCAATAACATTGCTTCTAATCAATAAATTAAATTTTGATGGGAATTTTGAGCTAGTGAAAGCCTTTAGTTGGAAGTATCAGCATTCTGAAGTATTCATACATTGTAGATATAACATTGCAGTAATAGATAATTGATATAAAATTATTCTATAACTTTCTTTAATCATTATAAAACCTATTTATATATATATATGAGGATGGAAAATAGAAGCCAGAATTGCAAAAACAAAAGATGCTTTTTGGAGAAATGAAGAGGTTTTTAAGAAAAAATGTAAATAGAGAATTGTGTGGAGAAAAGAGGGGTATATTAAATAATGATGAAAGAAATTAAAAGGAAAATTATTGAAATATCTGGGACAGAAAATCAGAAATTCTGAAAGAGCATTGTCTGTAGATGACTAGACTTAAACCTGCGAATCAAAGACTGATGTTCCCTTGGGAGGACAGAATTGTCCTTCCTCTTCTTCTTCTTTCTTATCTTCATGACTGGGTGAAGTAGAATGCGTCTGCCTTTGTCATTAAGACTGGGAGCACTACTCAGTGGCAGGCCGACTTAGCTCCAAAAGAAATGGCCGCCTCTGACATGAGGAACAAATGCCATGTGCAGCCGCTCCTAACATGGAGTACAAACCCTGCTCATCATGTATCCCTGGATTAGGAACCCTTACAGGGTACTATCAGCCGGGTCAACTGAGCCCAGGTTTTTTAGTGAGCTTGTTACTGCTCCCCTTCCTCCTTTTTCATCCGGGCTTGGGACCGGCAAAGGAGGAGTACAGCAGTAGATATCAAAACTGTAATAACTTAGCTACTGGAGTCAGATGATGTAAACACTGTACAACCACCAATTGTGTGTGCTGCTCCATTTAAAACAAGCTGTGCGTAGGTGGAGGCAAGGCAAGGAGTATGTCCAAGCAGCCATGGGGAGGTGACCAAAAGGTAAGTGCCCTTGTGTAACTCTCACAGTACCTACCCCCCACTGAAATTTGAAGATTGCATCGGTTTATGAAGTTGTTGAACAAAGATTGAGTCCTTCGTGGTTAAGTCAAGGATTTTATTGAGCAGCACTTTATAAATCGGAACTCTCTGCAATAGATACGGCTCTAAAAGACATCAACATAAACTCACCAAGCAATATAATAATCTACTCTGACTCAAGAGCAGCCATTTATACACTTCAAAGCTGCTTCTCCAGTCAAGAACCTCTTCTTAAGAGCATCGCTAAATCTGTAAACTGACTCCCAGCCAACAGCTCTGTCACATTGCAATGGCTTCCAGCTCATGTTGGAATTCCTGGAAATGAGCTGGCAGACTCTCTGGCAAAGGCTGGAGCTCATGGCCTACCTGAAGCCAGGAAATCTACCACCCAACTAGACAAAAGAGACCTCCTCCGTACCATCAAAACCCAATGCCTGCAGGAATGGAAATCTAATGCTGCACATATGACTGGTACAGAGCAGGAGGGACAAGCACCAGTTCTGTCCTCCCAAGAGAACATCAGTTTTTGATTTCCACACTTAAGTCTGGTCATCTACAAACAATGACTTTCCAGAATGGTTGCAAGGTTTCCCACTATGTTCTAAGTGTCAACCTGCAACCCCAAAACATATTATTGACTGTATTGACTCATCCATTGATGAGCTCTACTCATTCCCGACAAACACCATCAAAAGTCTAAAGTTCTACAAGCTTGATACCCTGATATGATTGAGTGGAGATAAGAAAGAAGAAGATTGAGCAGCACAGTTTGAATGGGTCACTGGCTCTTTTTAAAAACAATCAGTACAGTAGAACCTCTCTCTAAAGGCCAACACCCTGTTTAAAAACAATCAGTACAGTAGAACCTCTCTCTAAAGGCCAACACCCTGTTTAAAAACAATCAGTACAGTAGAACCTCTCTCTAAAGGCCAACACCCTGTTTAAAAACAATCAGTACAGTAGAACCTCTCTCTAAAGGCCAACACCCTGTTTAAAAACAATCAGTACAGTAGAACCTCTCTCTAAAGGCCAACACCCTGTTTAAAAACAATCAGTACAGTAGAACCTCTCTCTAAAGGCCAACACCCTGTTTAAAAACAATCAGTACAGTAGAACCTCTCTCTAAAGGCCAACACCCTGTTGCAGAAGCAAAGTGTCCTTCAGAAAACAGTATCCTCTTACAGGGGAGTTGCTAATTTGTAAAAATGGTAATTTTGGTGATGAAGCTTTTCTTTTTAGAGAGGTGTCCCCATGGAGGTTTTACTGTAGCTTCAAATTATTTTTATTTTTTAAATGATTTTTTAAATTGAATAATTTAAACCTACCATTATCCTGAAACAAAAATAAACTGCTGCTATCAATAATCTCTACTGCGCAACTCATTTGTGAACATTGAAAATATTTAAAATCAAGATCCATCCAATCGTTAGCTACACAATAAAATCCCAATTTCTTAAATGTCAAAATTTTATAAAAATTGATCAAAGCTGCTTAGCCCAAATGATTCTTTGAAGTCCACAAGTCAACCTCAAGTATATTCTAATGATAAGGAATACAAAATAAATTTCAGAAAAAAAAAAGGTTGGATCAAATAAATCCTTATAAACTTATAAATTGAAGCACAATCCAATTACTATTTAAACAATAGTGTTATTTCAAACAAAAGAATGGAATATCAGACCAGCCATTACTGTATCCTCTCATTTTTTGTTGTATCTTATCCCCTTGTGTAAAGATTACACAAATTCAATGAGTTCATGCTCCTTCAGCTGTTTGATGATAAGCAGCGGCCTCTTCCAAAGGTCCTGTTTAGTGCATCTAATGCAAGCCAATATGTGGTTCAGAAGCTGCAGGGGCCAAGTTACATTTTGGGGAAAGTGGGGTAGATTTTGTTGTTATTTCCTATCTTCAATGGCTTGAGATGGCCTGTTCTAAATCTTGTTAGTGTTGTTTGGTGCTGTCTGAGGTTCACTCCTGGGTCCACTGTGCCAGCTGTGCTTAGGTGGGTTGCTGTATCATGGTGAAAGGATGTGAACCAAAAAAAATGTTATCTAATCATAAAGATTATCGACCACAGGATCTGTAAGATTGTGATGTAGTTGCAAAAATATAAAGTCTATAATGGTGATTTAAAATTAAAATTATGAGTCTCAATTCATTTTAATTTTTTCAAATCAATTTTATTCTTCAATTTTATTTCAATTTTATTTTTAAATAGACCATGTCTGACAAAATGTATTGAGAAAATCGACTTACATGTGCAAATGTAATCTCTCAACTTGCTAAATTGGAACCACATCAAATGTAGCGGCCACTTGGTTATAACAGCATGATTCTAAGTCTGGTGTGGGATATCAGCATAATTCTAAAGGTTTAAATAATCCCAAGTGATGTTGTTATAGCGAGGTTGTATGTGGAAACAACTTATCACAATGTGGTTCAAGTGTCTGTAGCTGGTGGACTGTTTGTTCCAGAAAGCCAAGAAGACTCCGGCCAAGCAGCAGACCTGCAGGTACTGTGACTTCAAGACGGAGGACTCGGCCTCCCTGGAGCGGCACCTGCGGACCCACACTGGGGACTCCTGTGACCAGTGCACCACGGCCAAGCAGTTCCACAAGCACACAGGGGACAAGCCGTACTGCTGCCCCCACTGCGACTACCGCACTGCCCATTCCTCGGCTGTCATCCGCCACATCCGCATGCACACCGGAGAAAGGCCCTACGCCTGCACATACTGTGATTACATATCGGCTGACGGCACAACTCTGAGCAAGCACATTCGCACCCACACGGGGGAGAAGCCCTACGCCTGTCCGTTCTGCAACTACAGGGCTGCGGCATCTAACTCCCTGGTGAAGCACAAACGCACCCACACCGGGGAGAAGCCGTACACCTGCTCCATCTGTGGCTACAGCACCTCCTTCTCCTCAGCCCTGGTCCGGCACAAGAGGATCCACACGGGAGAGAAACCTTTCACCTGTGTCTACTGCGACTACAAGACCTCGGACCCCTCGGGCGTGGCCAGACACATGCGGACTCACACGGGCCACAAGCCCCTCACCTGCTCCCTCTGCCAGGTCAAGCTGTCGGACTACACCATCATGAGCAGCCACCTCCAGCGCCACCTGGGGGAGCGGCCGTTCAGCTGTCTCTGCTGCCCCTTCCACACCAACAGCCCATCTGCCATGAACCAACATCTGCTGGTCCACCTCAAGGTGCGGGAGGAGGAGGAGGAGGAGACTTGACCCCTGCCATCCTCTAGCTGCTTGTCATTCCTTAGCTCAATCTTCCTTCTAGGAAGGACAGCCATTGATGTAATCTTTTTATACACAACTCTAGGTTGGTCTTCCCTGTGGTTGACAACACTGTGGCATTTCAGTGCCACAAACACAGCTGCTGCCCCCTCTGATATCAATACTTGACGTTGAGTCGGCCCCAAGTATTCTCACATTCCCATATTGTGAATTCTAACACTTCATTTGTGCTCACACAATTATTAAACCAGAACTACCCAAATATTTCCATTCTTGGGGATTCTATGCAAATTACAATTCAGTTGCATTCAGCACATGTCTTCCAGGGGATGTTGAATAGCTTTAAGTGAAAAATCTCTTTCTGAGAAAAAAACTGAATTTCTTTTGGTGTATTTAAGATAATAGTTACTAATGTGTATGTCTTACTATATTTAATATGTAATTTAAAGCTCTATGTAAATAAGATTATTGCCTCTATGCAAATTATCTTCCACAAGCTCTAAGCAATAACAAATTTGAGGGAAATGTGTGACTGTGTAATTAGGACAAATTCTTCAAGCATTTGTTCAACTAAATTGCATATCATCTAGGTGCCGGCATGCAAAATGCTAATTTAAGGAAAAATTTCTATGTTGTTGTTTTCTAAATGTAGTCTTTCATTGTTGTTTATTTTGAATTTTTTTTATGTTGAATAATTGTTAGCCATTTTCAGTCATCTATTATTATTTTTTTTTTGCCAAAAGTGTAAGTTAAGAGTATTCAGACAATTTTTTTTGTTGACAATTGTTTTTAATGAAGTAAAAAAATATATCAATGATATATATTTGGCATTCTGTTTTTATTTTATTTATATTTTTTATTTTATTACAAAATATTTGTATCAGTTGGTAATAAAATATTTTCCCCCCTTTCTATTTTTGATGCATATGTAAATAATTTTTTTTTTCACATTCACAATTATCACATCAAGGAACTCCGCCTTTGCCGGTCCCAAGCCCGGGTGAAAAAGGAGGAGAGGGAGCAGTAACAAGCTCGCTAAAAAACCTGGGCTCAGCTGGCCTGGCCGATAGTACCCTGTAAGGGCTCCTAATCCAGGGATACAGGATGAGCAGTGTTTGTTCCTCATGTCAGAGGCGGCCATTTCTTTTAGAGCTAAGTCGGCCTGCCACTGAGTAGTGCTTTTCAGTCTTAATGACAAAGACATTCTACTTCAAACAGTCATGATGGTTGTCAAACAAGCTTGATACCCTAGTGTGATTGAGTGGAGATAAGAAAGAAGAAGACAGCCAAGGGAATCTCCAATATAAAAAAGATATTTAATATCGCTGCCTCTCTTGTTTCTTATCCCCTTGTGCAAAGATGACACATGAGAGGAGTTCTCCAATAAAGGTGTTGAAGTTGGTGAGATGACAGGGATCCAACAAAGCTGCTGCAGGAGGATGAGGCACCTCTCCCTTTAAAAATGCTCCGTGAGAGAAATGTCCCAAAACATTGACACTTCTTATTTATCCATTGGGGGTCAGTGGAAGGATGGTCTAAACCCTTGGTTTTACACCATTACGACCCAGGATCAAACCTAGCATTGGGCACTTTTTTTCTAATTAAAAAAAATAATAATAATAATGCTCCAAGGCGCCCGATTCTTGCAAAAGTCCAACCCTATCAGTGAGTGCAAGTAACCAAATGGGGCTCTGGCACATTTGGAAGTGCAAAAGTCAACTGCTTTTCACATGTGTAGACATGTGGTGCACTTATAGTAAAAGCAGTCATCAACTTCTACCCACCATGATTATCATGGCCTGTACCACGTGTACTTGGGATAATTAAAAAAAAAGATCCCATTGGAGGCTGGACAAGTAGTTGTCACAGAGCTTGGCAGGAACATACACTGTCATATCACAACACCCAAGTACATTACAGGAATCAGCTCTACAGCTGATAGAAACAAACAGGATTTGAGCAGGAAATTTTCTGAACCGCAATCAGATGCCATTGTATCACAGCAATTAGGTTCCTAATTACATGTATAAAGTACATAAATAGATCAAAATTATATTAGTCGAGATTTAGACAAACATAAAGGAGTTGAAAGGTATAAAAGATGTAGACAAAATAGATAGATTCCAAAATAAACAAGATATCTAGGTGGGCATGTAACAGGATTTATAGTTTCCAATGTAAGTATGCAAATAGAAGTAGCAGATCGTCCCTTGCAAGGCTCAAAGCACCGGGAGGTTTAATTTAGGACGAAATGTTCTTTCTTAGAATTAAGAGACATTTCAGCTAATGAACGTTTTTATTCTCTCGACGTTTTGACAAAAATCTTTTTTCCTCGTCAGCAAAAAATAAAAATTAATTTGGCAAGACGTTATATAAATGTTCTTTACCAATCAATAGTTGTCACTCACAAACAAAGAGGCGTAATAAAACGACATCTCACTGGGAAGAACTCAATGACTAGCTGTGACATTCTGTCTGTATTAAAAGATGAAAAGCTGAGAATATCCTTGAAACTCGCCGCCGACCAAACTTTCCTGCTACAGGCTTGTTGGACCTCTCTGTTGATCACCTTTCTTTCTCAGGAAGGAATTCTTTCAAAGCTATATCCCAATAAAGTAACTTTAAAGTTTCTAAGTCGGAATCCCGCCTATGGATTGCAACGATACTGTCGTGTCCCCGTTATTTCGCGGTGCGAATAGCTGGCTCCCTCGTGGGGTCCGCGATCAGACCTTCCCGGGTTGTGCTAGACTGCAACTGAAGCGTTGTTGCCGTCGCGCGTCTCACACTCAACCTGTTTGAGGAAATGCAGGGGCATCAAATCGTCCGCAGACGACCTAGGTACCAATAGCTTTAAAGTTACTTTATTAGACTAAAAAGTCTACTGTAGCTCATCAATAAATTCATAAGATCCAAGATTGATGGACACAATGCTGAAATTGTACAAGATTAAGAAAGATAAAGGCATTTCAATCAAGACAAAGAAGAGAATTGTAGAGACATTGGTATTCCCTGTAGACACTTATAGATGTGAGAGATGGACTCTCAGAAAGAAGAAAGTTAAGGAATTGAAACCTTTGAAATGTGGACATGGAGAAAGCCACTCAGAGTGCCATGGACAGATAAAAGGTCAAATGTTTTACAAACCTTTCTTCACAATAGCGACCTCTGTGGACATCCAGATCTGGAATCGCTGCCATGTCAGGAACAAAACGGCTAGAAGCTCCAGACCTAACTGTGGCCAATATACGAGGGCGATAAGTAAGGTGACAAGACTATAGATGGTGACACCAATCTCCCTGGTGGTGAAGGTTCCTTTATACGACGTCAAATCTCCGCCTTCTATAAAGCTCGCGCCATAGCGATTGATTCAAAAATGGTTGAAAATGAATTTCGAGCTGTTATCAAACATTTATTTTTTAAACGTGGGTCGGCTTCCCAAATTAAAGCCGAGCTGAGCGTAGTTCATGAAGACCTAGCCCCGTCATTTAAGACCATTCATTATTGGATGAAGGAATTTAAACGTGGCCGGAAATCAACACACGATGAGCCACGTCCCGGACGGCCTATGGATGTAACCACGTCAGAAATGGTATCAAAAATCCATTGTATCGTTATGGAAGATCAACGAGTGAAAATACGTGAGATAGCTGAGACCACGGGCATCTCACCAGGCAGGGTACACCATATCCTTCATGTAAAATTACAGATACAGAAACTGTGTGCCAAATTGCTTACGATCGACCAAAAACGCATGCGGACAGACATTTCCCAGCAATGTGTTGATTGTTGATCGCTCTTAATCTTTGGAACTTTTGGCGTCGTGTTGTCACGGCAGACCTGGATACACCACTACACACTAGAGTCCAGACAGCAGTCAAAGCAGTGGTCCGGGTGAAAGGGCTCCAAAGACTGTTGTGGCAGCCTGAAAGGTGATGTTCGCTGTCTTTTGGGGTTCCCAAGAAATTAATCTATTTGACTACTTTAAAAACGAAAAACAATAACAAGATATTAATATACAGCACTTATGAATCGATTGAAGGAAAATTTGCGTGCCAAACGTTCGATATTGGCTCGGAAAAAAAAATGCTTTTTCACCACGGTGATGAATGCTCCATCACATAGGCCGAATGTAGCAGCTGCCAAATTGTTCGAATTAGGTTTCCAATTGGTCCCTCGTCCACCTTATTCCCCAGATCTAGCCCTGTTTTATTTTTCCTCTTCCCAAATATAAAGAAACAGCGGGGAGGGAGGACATCAAATGAAGAAGTTATCGACGATGTGAATGGATACTTTGAGGACCTCGGAACATCAAACTTTCCCGAGAGGGGATAAAATACCAGAACATCGCTGGACCAGGTGTGTGGAGCTGAATGGAGACTGTGTTGAAAAATGAAACATCGTTTCCTTAAAACAATTATTTATATTTAACCTTACTTATCGAACAGCCCTCGTATAGCTATGGGAAGATGAGCCAGATACCAAAAGAAACACCTGTCTTTTTAGTCAATCATTAAAACAAAGCATTATGTTTAATACCCCAGTTCAAACTTTACGGTAGTGAGAAAGAATAAGCCACAACACCAGTTTAAGAAAACTCAGACAAAAAGCCACAACCTCTATACCATGGTGTCGTCAGTACAGTGGCGGCTTCGATTTCCATATTGCTGCTACCCCTGTACTGTATTTTCCAAAACTGGGGTTGTAGCTTATCACCACCGTGAAGTTTTTCACTTGAGTGATAAGCATAAAACATTGCTTTAATACTTTATTAAATGGAGAGATGCATCTTTTAATTCATATATGCATATAATCACACCTCTACTTTCAAAATAGACGCTGGAATAACAAGGGCCATTACCCCGAAACTACGGTCTCCAAGTGAACGTTCTGGTGGTGTTACATTGTGTGTGAGTTCGAGACCTTCTGTTGTGGACTGAAGTGGATTATCGCTGCTTATCTCCGTCGTATCGCAGCCTCTTGTGCTTATCCCGCCATCTACGTGGGGCTACGTGACAGTAGATCACAGACAGTGAAACCATCTACACTACGGATATATGGCACTACTTTACCGTTATTCCATCACTACCCGAATGACCCGGACACTGGTTGTGAGTGAATTTGGCAAATTTGTAAATAACTCCGAGGATATTCGAGATAGAGACCTGAAAATTGACTATACGTTTTTCCAGATTCAACTCTATATACTGTTAGATTAGTTACGTATTGAGGACGTGTATAGCCGACAAACAATATGTACAATCATACTTTGACTTTTTTTATATAGAGAGATAATTCACAAACCTCTCTCCTAATCGTGTAACTGAATTTCTGATAGCTCACTGCCATCTATCAGTAAAAAATGCCAACCGAACTTTGAATTTCATTTTCAGAAATTGAACAATAAACTTTCTTGAAGTATCAAGAAAAGTCAAAGCTTTGTACGCGTTTTGGGGTGTTTGCCCGCATGGTGTAGGCTGTAGCTACATTATAATACATAATTATAATGACCGTCAGTCTGAGAACATAGTAATGATGATATAGCAATATGATGATTTATAATAAAAATCATTATACAACTTCAATTCACCATAATTGTGTGCCTATGTAGAAGACATTATTATAAATTCCTGTTATCTGAAAACACACACAATAAACTTTTCAGTTGGAGCATTATTTAAACCGTAGCTAAGCCATGTAAATGACTTGTTATTGCGTCATGTTATAACAAGCTATGTTATTGCAAAGTACGTCATGTTATAACAAGTCATGTTATTGCAAAGTACGTCATGTTATAGCAAGTCATGTTATTGCAAAGTACGCCATGCTATAACAAGCTATGTTATTGCAAAGTACGTCATGTTATAACAAGTCATGTTATTGCAAAGTACGCCATGCTATAACAAGCCATGTTATTGCAAAGTACGCCATGTTATAACAAGCCATGTTATTGCAAAGTACGTCATGCTATAACAAGCCATGTTATTGCAAAGTACGTCATGTTATAACAAGCCATGTTATTGCAAAGTACGCCATGTTATAACAAGCCATGTTATTGCAAAGTACGTCATGCTATAACAAGCTATGTTATTGCAAAGTACGTCATGTTATAACAAGTCATGTTATTGCAAAGTACGCCATGCTATAACAAGCCATGTTATTGCAAAGTACGTCATGTTATAACAAGCCATGTTATTGCAAAGTACGTCATGCTATAACAAGCCATGTTATTGCAAAGTACGTCATGTTATAACAAGTCATGTTATTGCAAAGTACGCCATGCTATAACAAGCTATGTTATTGCAAAGTACGTCATGTTATAACAAGTCATGTTATTGCAAAGTACGCCATGCTATAACAAGCCATGTTATTGCAAAGTACGTCATGTTATAGCAAGTCATGTTATTGCAAAGTACGCCATGCTATAACAAGCTATGTTATTGCAAAGTACGTCATGTTATAACAAGTCATGTTATTGCAAAGTACGCCATGCTATAACAAGCCATGTTATTGCAAAGTACGCCATGTTATAACAAGTCATGTTATTGCAAAGTACGCCATGCTATAACAAGCCATGTTATTGCAAAGTACGCCATGTTATAACAAGCTATGTTATTGCAAAGTACGCCATGTTATTGCACTTTGAAATTGTGAAGTACCTCCTGGGCCAGACACCCTGGGGACCATGGCAAGAAGAGTCATCAGTTGGGAAGTTTGATTGTCGTGAGATATAACAAATAAACTCTTCATTCTTCAATCCTCTCGTTGTTGGGTTCTCCGTGGCGTTCTCAATTCTAAGAAATATTCCTCCTCTCTCGGTCCTGAACACTCAGCATTATCTAATCTCTGGTGATGTCTCCATTGTCATATCTTGGAGTGACAACTCGCTACAATCCAGGCGCATGCGCGGTCACGTGACGAGGTCAATCAATCAAAGATCGCCCGAGGATCTTGTGGTCGTCTGCACGGTAAACAGGCAAGTGATCGGTTCTTCTCAAATTTCCTTCTGACGCCATTTATTCATGCTTTTAACTAAGTTATTCTAGATATCTATTATCTTGTTAAAGGTTTCACAAAATTCTTTACTTATATGAACAATCGTATATATTAAGGGCTTATGAAATAAATTTTCAATGAGTTTATTTTGCATTTAAAAGGCCAGCTTTAAAGGTCTGATTCTAAAAAAATTCTGGAAGTTTTGGTGTCTTCTTGGCAGGACGTGAGAAGTTCAACCGCAGCGAGCCAACGTCGTGGTGTGAGACAGCTCTGACGCCTGGTGCCAGAATTTGCTTTTAAACTCTCAGCAGCTCAGCATCTGAGGTGTGCGTCGGCGGAGAAATAAGTTTGATAACGCTAGAAGAGACAACGATGGGTAGTAATTGGCAACAATGGACAATAATGGCAACAATGGACAATAAGAGACAACAATGGACCATGTGTTAAGAAGATCTCTTGAACGTGCAATCGAAAGTTGGTGACGGCTGCACGACCTGATCCCAGACCACCGTGTGTAGCGGTCTGAACATGTGTAGCGGTCTGTGGTGGCTGGGAGGCTTCGCCACTTCCCAATCAGTTTCATCTTTATTCCAATGGTTTAGGAATTTCTATTTCTGAAAAAGCGCGCTAGAAAATTTCTGACAGACTTTATATTTAGGGGGTTTGAGATAGACGGGTGAAAATATAAGATTGGAATGTTCGGGTTGTTTCTGTCTGGGTTAACTCCAGAATGTGACGTCACATTACTCTGTGCTATGTGAGTGTTGTTGTTCTGCCTTGTGTTCGATGGGTTCGAGGCTAGGTGTCGGGGTGGAAAGACGCTGGTGTCCAGGCTATGCTGTGCAGTTCTAAGTGCGGTGGTTTCTTTCAAGGCTATGTGTCAGAAGTAATGACACTGGTGTCCAGGCTATACCGTAAGTCCATTGTTGCTCTTCCACCATACCTATCCCTGTGACGGATGGGTTCGAGGCTAGGTGTCAGAAGTAATGACTGGACTGGTGTCCAGGCTATACCGTGAGTCCATTGTTGCTCTTCCACCATACGTATCCCTGCGACGGATGGGTTCGAGGCTATGTGTCAGAAGTAATGACACTGTTGTCCAGGCTATGCCGTGAGTCCATTGTTGCTCTTCCTCTATACCTATCCCTGTGACGAATGGGTTCGAAGCTATGTGTCAGAAGTAATGACACTGGTGTCCAGGCTATGTCACAGTGCGATGTCCAGGTAGAGCCATGCTGAGAGTCGGCCAGGACATCCGTCCCCCCACCGCCCCCAGCGACGCCGTACGTCTGGCCCAGCTGAGGTACGGACTGGACGTGGCCGAGGTTGTGCCGATGATCAGCTACGACGATCGCAACTATCGTCTGGAGGCAAGTCTTGTTTCCTGCTTAGTTTCATTTTCTAGTCGGAGATCTTTGTGCTAATGTTTCAACATTATCATCTTAGATGGAAATTTTGCCGGGAGTAAATTGACCTAGAAAAACATAGGGCACCTCTCCCGTCAAAATAAACGTCAAAACTAGAAGCCATCTATGGAATAAAGTCTACCTTGGATTGAAGAAGGCCATTAGCCCGAAACCATGGTCTCCAGGTGGGCGCTTCTCAGTTTGCCAAAGCTGGTGTTGTGGCTTTGTCACCTACTCGAAGCCTTCTAGTTCCAGCTGAGAGAAAGTCCCCAGACCTACACGCTCAAAGTTGCATATGTTCCAGCTGAGATAAAGTCCCCAGACCTACACGTTCAAAGTTGCATATGTTCCAGCTGAGAGAAAGTCCCCAGACCTACACGTTCAAAGTTGCATATGTTCCAGCTGAGAGAAAGTCCCCAGACCTACACGTTCAAAGTTGCATATGTTCCAGCTGAGAGAAAGTCCCCAGACCTACACGTTCAAAGTTGCATATGTTCCAGCTGAGAGAAAGTCCCCAGACCTACACGCTCAAAGTTGCATATGTTCCAGCTGAGAGAAAGTCCCCAGACCTACACGTTCAAAGTTGCATATGTTCCAGCTGAGAGAAAGTCCCCAGACCTACACGTTCAAAGTTGCATATGTTCCAGCTGAGAGAAAGTCCCCAGACCTACACGTTCAAAGTTGCATATGTTCCAGCTGAGAGAAAGTCCCCAGACCTACACGTTCAAAGTTGCATATGTTCCAGCTGAGAGAAAGTCCCCAGACCTACACATTCAAAGTTGCATATGTTCCAGCTGAGAGAAAGTCCCCAGACCTACACGCTCAAAGTTGCATATGTTCCAGCTGAGAGAAAGTCCCCAGACCTACACGCTCAAAGTTGCATATGTTCCAGCTGAGAGAAAGTCCCCAGACCTACACGTTCAAAGTTGTATATGTTCCAGCTGAGAGAAAGTCCCCAGACCTACACGCTCAAAGTTGCATATGTTCCAGCTGAAAGTCCCCAGACCTACACGCTCAAAGTTGCATATGTTCCAGATAAGAGAAAGTCCCCAACCTACATGTCAAAGTTGCATATGTTCCAGCTGAGAGAAAGTCCCCAGACCTACACGCTCAAATTTGCATATGTTCCAGCTGAGAGAAAGTCCCCAGACCTACACGCTCAAAGTTGCATATGTTCCAGCTGAGAGAAAGTCCCCAGACCTACACGCTCAAAGTTGCATATGTTCCAGCTGAGAGAAAGTCCCCAGACCTACACGCTCAAGGTATCCAACACCCTGGACTCTGCGAATCCCCGGATGCTCGGTGAGACCCTCCAACCAGATCTCTCTGACCACCGCCGTCAGATGCCCTCGCGGAGGTCCAGGAGCTGCTGTGGTCGCGCGGAGTCCCCGTGCCGCGGCTGGTGAGGGACCTCGAGGGACGTCTGTGGTCCCACGTCGACCTAGGTGAGCTTCCGGTTGGCTGGTCGAATTATCGGGGTCTTCCCGAGTGAATGTTTCTCTAATGAATGTGTCCAACAAATGTTAATATATAATCATAATTATATTATTAATTATTATTAGTAGTAGAAGAGAGACAAAAGGAAATCTCCTTAATATATTATCGTCATTTTATAACTTAAAAATATGCAAATTAATGTGTTTTGGAACTAGTTTGTATAGGCTTTGAAAATAGTCCACACGTTACCTCTATCTTACACGTAGACCTCCTTGATTATTTCTTCAGTAAATTGAATGGGGAAGATCAACACAACTCATTTTTGGCATTTAATTTCTACATAGATAGGAATTGTATGTGTTTTTCCTTCCTACAGAGAGACCAAGCTGACCGTGTCTTCAGCGGAGTCCTGTTGTAAGAGCTAGACAACGTAGTCCGCTTGTGGTATTCTGCCATTTTGTTTCTGAATGGCCTCTTGAGATAATATAAAAGGGCGTACCTGGATCTGTAAAGAAAAAACAAACATTTTTTTTTCTTAAAATATCCAGGTACGCCCTTTTATATAATCTTAATTAATGGATCGCCTTTTGACTCAAACTCTTGAGATAAGTTTTGCTGCATTTATCTTACTCTACCTATATTCAAATATATCTTTGTTATTCCCAATAGAGACTTATAAAAAGGGCGTGTTAATGAAGATACCTCTACATTATTATTTTCTTTAAAAAGACATTTGAGTGATAAAAGTTATTCTGAATTTAGTCAATGTTTCGACAGAAATATTTTTTATCCATCAGGCTAAAGTGAACAAACATAAGGCAACAAGACCAAATATAAATAAATAAATTGTTTGACGTTTTGGGAACAGCGTTGTTACCTAAACGTCACACACTATTTATTAATTTGAAAATTTGGTATTGTTACTTTATGTTTCTAATTTATATTCCAAATTGTACCTTATCGCTAAAGTAAAAAAATATGGCAGCGCTTTAGAAGCATATGGTGGAATCTATTCCTGTTTATTAGTTCAGTTGAATCAGTGCCAAGACTGTGGTGTGAGCGAGCTGCCCCAGGGAGATATAGTTTAGTGGCATTCTAATGAGTACAAAATATGGACAATATTACCCAGACCTGTGTGTAGGGTGGAAAAGCCCATTTGCTAAGAAGGTCTGAAAAGCGGAAGGTATTTAACTGCGTAGCTTATAATGCCTATTTTTCATTTGGCACGCAATATTGCCAGTTACAGCAATGCTACCATCTCAGTACTGATTCGTGGAGTTTCAAATGCAATCAAGAAATTGAATGAATCTAAACATTGCGTCATGGTACCGTACAGATATTTTTTCTGGCGTCGCTTCACTGAGGATAGAGTCAGATTCCTAAATCACCATATTGACAAGTAGCCACGCAGTAAACAGATGTTAGATGATGCTCGTGGTCTTCTTCTTTCTTATCTCCACTCAATCATATCAGGGCATCAAGTCTGTAGATCTTGTTGATGGTGTCTGATGGGGATGAGTAGAGATCATAAATGGATGAGCCAATACAGTCAATGATGTGGTTTGTGGTTGAAGGTTGAGAATTGCACTTAGTACATAGCGGGAAAACCTTGCGACCATTTGGAAAGTCATTGTCCGTAGATGACCAGACTAAGTCTGGGAATCAAGGACTGTTGTCCCTTGTAAAGACAGAATTGGTGCTTGTCCCTCCAGTCATGATGAAGTTCGTGATGATGATAACAGGAGGAGAGAAGTACGCCGTCCGTCTGCAGACCTACCTGCCAGGGTTGCCGCTCGGTCAGGTCACGTTCTCCACAGAGTTGCTGAAAAGCTGGGGTGAGGCCCTGGCGAATATACACCTGACGCTGAAGGTTCGTTTTCCTTTTTGAAGAAACTTTACCCATGTTTGGACCTGCGTCGATACATTGCGTCGTTAATATAAAATGTTTACTAAAGTTATTTCTTGGCAGGTTCCGGCCCAAACTGTGACCATCTCGGTGTTTAGATATAGACCGCTAGTTGACGACACCTGGCCAATCGAAAGACAAGCATCCTCTAATAACAGAATTTAGTCAAAATGTGTTACATCTTGGTGATGGAAATATCTGGGAACTGGATGGGTCCAGGATTACCGCAATGACTTCCTGGACTCCCGCAACCACACGTGGCGGCTGGAGAATGTCACCAAGCTCTCTGACTTCCTGTCGTCTGCGGTCCCTCAGCCTGGCCGCCGGGCTTTGGTGACAAGGATCGTGGGCGACTTCGAGCGGGTCGTCCTGCCGCAGCTGCCTCGCCTGGAGAACGGTAGTCCTTCTCTCTTAGATCTAGATCACTGTAGTTCTTCTCTCCGCGGTATGGAACAATGTAGTTGTTATTTCTTAGATCTAGAGCCCTGTAGTACTTCTCTCTTAGATCTAGAGCTCTGTAGTTCTTCTCTATAATAAATATCCATCACGTTAAACATTACTTGTGTCAAATATGGGATGGGGCAATTGTAAGACTTTTTCTTCTCTCTAATCTCTATAACAACGACGACACTTTTTGTAAAAGAACATTTTAGCATTCTGAGGGTGAAAAAGATTAAAGGTATATAGAACACTACGTCCCTTTCATACTCAGAATGAATTGGTTCAGGTTCTCAGAGTAATTTGACAATGAGGCAAAAGGAAAGATGCGCCAAAACAAGGCGAAGTTTCCAGGAGTGATGAAGAAGAGTTATAGGTCAGGCTACTCCAGGCTGCTAACTACTTGTTCCCATCCCACAGAGTGACGGTCAGCCGTTTGTAACTTCTCGGCCATTCAGAACTGCCATTTCGAACTCTGCTGATGGCAGGGATAAATCCCCGCAGGTCCTCGTGGATCATGCTGAATTGTGAGAACCTCATAACTTTTTGGTCACTCCCGGATAATCTTATTATGCAACACGTGATGGATTTTTATTTTTTTATAAATTTCTAATGGATAGTTAAATAAATGTACAATGTGACCACAAGGAAAATGTCGCAGGTTTGCTCCACGGCGACTTCAATGAAAACAACGTCCTGGCCGACGACAACTCCCGCGTCGTGGGCGTCCTCGACCTGGGCGACATGTATCGCGGGCCGCTGGTGTTCGACGTGGCCGTCATGCTGACCTACACCCTCCTCAAACCTGGGGACCCCGCCCCTCTGTGCCGAGCTCCGCCTTGTCTGAGGGGCTACTTGGAGCTCCACCCCCTGCCACAGTCGGAGCTTAGCTTACTCAAGGTACAGACCTCCTCACAATCTTCTAATGCTGCTTTTTATATGAATAGAAGCTATATTTTTTGGAAACAGAGATTATAAACAGTTTATTTCTTTTAGTAGATGCCAGTAACCAAAAAGTTTACGAGATATATATGTGATAGCCGAGGGTCTCTCGCTGTGGTGTGGTAACCGAGAGGGGCAAACCTGTAGTAACCGAGAGGAACAGTCAGGTCGTGGAGAGTTTTCCACTACCTCTCTGCACCTTGGAATACCTTAACAGTTCTCACAGAGTACAGGCAGTCGTGTTCGAGGCAGAGTGGAAAGCTTGGGAATGTCCACACAAAAAAAAAGAAAGGACACAGTTGTACATGGAAAGTTCCGTGAACAGATGAAAGTCGAGCTAGGAGAGCGAAAGATGGAGATAGAAGAGTTCTTACTGTTCTACATGGACGATGAGGTGGACCTTGGACACAACCGACGAGGGCTCCCGCTGATGGTGAAGTGACTATATATTTCTGGCCCTGTTGGAGGCTTATATATCTTTTCCGAGAGGAAATATTGGATTTCAGCGGATGCTATAAGGGCGTGGATAGGAAGAGATATTGTACACTCTGGCAACGCCCTGACATCTTCTAGGTCTCGTTGGACTTCAATCTCAATCTCTTGCTTTAGCTCAACTCTTAATCTATTGCAGAGTTATATTTATTTATCCTCAGTTTGTACAAAGTACATTACATATGGTGATGTAATGACACATGTCAATCATGTGTATAATTATTTACAGATGTGTTTATTATACAACATGAAAATCTTGTTATATTATACAATATGAGGTTGTTGGTTTAAATTACCATATATATGCACTAATATATGTCAATATGCACAACATTTTCATATGTACCATAATTATAAATAGTTTAACAGCTCCAAAATGTGGATAAAAATTCAACGCGCTAGCTTGGCGATTATGTAATCACAAATAAGACAATAAAGTTTTAAAGAGATTCCGCCACATCCCAAGCAGTGCAAGGTCCAGTTTCGTTTAGAATACGTCTTTCCTCCTGTGAACTTCCACAAGTCGTTAGTGAGCTTTACGACCAGCAGCGGACAACAACAGATCATTTCGTCCACTCTTGAAGGTCAGACATCCTCCTGGACCTTGCCGCGTCTTCGGCCGCTGGCCTCTCTTAGGTGCGGTCCAACTTACCTCGTCCTTTGTGTTACCCATAGACGCCTGAAACCACTTGGCCCCATGACTGCTGTGTTTGTGATACGGTATATATAACTAGAAAGCTTACATTGGTTATAAATTGCTTATGTGATTGTGATCTCGAGGTTAGCCATAACCTGTTGAACATATATTAATAGTTATGAATTTAGAAACTCTTCTCTCAACACGAATTCTTTTTACAAATAAAGTAATTTTATTCTGTCTGTAATGGGATTTTAAAAATTTTGGGATGGACTGACTCATCAGTAGTAACCCCCCCAAGCATTTTGCCAATTTGATCTACCAGGCTCGAATAAGTAGACTTGAACACAGACAACATTTTGAGATAAGAAAATACGCTGGTATCAGGAATTATAGTAATTTTCAATATTGGAGAGTAAAAAGAGATAGACCAGACACACAGCCATATTGAGAATATCCTTTGGACTATCAGAGTGACTGACGGCACCCAAGGCTTGTGAGGTGAGGACGATCTATGAGACGGGAAGATCCCGTGGCCAATACTTTTAGTGGTGGTTGGATTGCAAGAGGGTTGACGTCTCGTCAATGTGACCTGCAAAATTGGACAACCCACTCTGAAATTGCAGGTACATTGAGGTAATCTCTTTAATCACGCGCATTTACATATTTTTATATATTTAAATATTTAAGGAGAGAATGTATGCCCCAGCTCTGCATTGCTGCCCGCCTCTGCCAGTCCTTAGTCCTGGGAGCCTACAGCGCCGAGCGCTACCCTGACAACAAGGACTATGTCCTGACGACATCTGCCACGGGATGGACTGTCCTGGACCGCGTGATGGAACTCCCAGACTCCTGGCCGCTAGATCCCTAGACCCTTGTCTCTTGTGACACAATCTTGGTCCATTTTTATGAAAATACAACCCCCTATACACACTGCTCACACCAATCCTCTGAAAGTTCAAACTTTTGAAAAAAAAGTTGTTTTTATTGAAAATAAAAATTAATGTTTGTAATTTTTTCTGGTTTGAAAGACATGCTTTCATATTTTCACAAACGTCAATTTGAGGTCAATATTTGAGCAATTAGAATTTTCTGCCTCTGATGAATTATTGGACCAAAGACCACAGCTATTTTGGTTTCGAACTCAAATTCGAAGCCCTACAATTCAGCTCAGGATGTCTTCATTGAAGTTTTATATATTTGAACAAGGCGGATTCAAGAATTGGTTACAACCTTTTCTGTAAGTTTGGAATACGTAAAGGTTGGCTTTGTTGGGCCAGATTTTCCACAAAATAAGACCCAACAATGATGTAAACGTTTACATCATATATATATATATATTGTTACATCATGATTAATGGCGTATTTCTTATATTAGTTTTAATATATTTGAAATTTAAATTATATATTTATTTATTTTTATATAAAATATTCTATGATATTTATTTAAAACAGATTATTAATTTATCATCATTTGTATTTAGGTACACTGTGACTTCACTGCTCTCTTTGATGTGAGAAAATAAAAAAAGGATTCTGGTGGCTACTTAAAGAAGACTTATCTCGTTATTCCCTTTTATAAATTTGTAGGATGGTTGAAACACGCTCTGGTAAGATGCAAGACCCAGCACAGGAGAGAATCCAGGCTGAAGAGTCTGCCAAGCCGCAACCTGGTGTAACAATTGGTAGAGATGCTAGTTCCGACCCAGTTGTCCTGAATCCCAACATCGACATCCCCAAGTATGATGGAACGGAAGACCCTCGCCCATGGATTGAATCTCTTGAAGAAATTGGCTTCTTGTACCATTGGGCAGACTACATTATCTCTCGTTATGCCGCCATGAACATGACGGGAAGCGCTAAAACCTGGTTGAATTTACACAAAGCTAGTTTCACGAGCTGGGAAAATATTAAAATCCGCCTCATTCAGGATTTTTCTTTGGACGCGAATAAAGAAGAACTTAGAATGAAGCTCAACAGAATGCAACACTGGAATGAACCAGCAATCAGGTTCGCGGAAGACATTCTAGTGTTGTGCAACAAGGTTGACCCCGCAATGGAAGAAGAAACAAAAATTGAACATGTTATTGGAGGACTGAAAAAAGAGTACTCATTCGCGCTCTACCTGAACCCTCCTAAAACGACCGATGACCTTCTTGTCGTGTGCAAGAAAATGGATTCTTTTGAAAAGAAGTATCGGGAACGTGTGGAGAAATCCAGAAACCTATATAACGGTCCACGCTATTCTAGACCCCAACAACAATCGAGGTACGTGCCGCCGACTGCCGCACGAAACTACCAGACCACTTCCAGGCCCCAAGCCCCTGTTTCCAATAATTACAAGAACGACTCCCCTCCTACCCCCAGACAGTATCGAAACAACTTTCCCCAGCCCTCTACCCCTAGACGTCCTTATAATCCTAACTTTGTGCCGAAACCAAACCTTCAGAGAAACACTTACAATAAAAGCCAAGAAGTGAGCAAAAATAGGACGGAAGATGGAAGACCAATCTGCTTTAAATTTAACAAGCCAGGGCACGTGGCCCGTTATTGTAGGGTCAAGTTTATAAGAATCCTAGAAGAGGATCCAGCAGATACCCAAGAGAAGGTCGAAGAAAAATGCCAAATGAATGAAATATCAGAGAAATCAGGACCTCGGCTTTATGCTGATGTATGTCATAGCACACAGACAAATATTCCTACCCGGAATAGATATTCCGTGTTGGAAGATTTAAACTAAGCGTCGCGCCTGAATCTGTCAATCAAAGCAAGTCGACCATAAACGGAATCAAGAAGTTGGACCCTAAATACAAATTAAAAATTAATGTGGACAAGATAGGGACTTTTGAAGCTTTGGTTGATACAGGTGCTGACCTCTCAGTGGTCGACCTCAGAACGGCCCTCGATACAGGCCATGGTATAAGTAAACTCGCAAAAATTTGTGCAGGACCCGATGGAAAAAAATTGGACATGGTAGGAAGTATATTTTTAAATATAAAAATTGATGACGAAACATTATCACACAACTTTGTGATATTGAAAACGCATTTACGGACATTAATTCTTGGGAGAGATTTCCTTAAGAAAATGAACGCAAAAATAGATTGTAAGCAAGAAACTATAAAATATGATTTGACGAATAATCATGACGAAATCAATTTTGAAATTTTGAAAATAAAGAGTGCCAAGGATTCCATTGTACCGGAATGTTCCATGAAATTGATCAAGGCATTGGTAGAAACAGAGGATGGAGAATATATTATCGAGGAGAGCAGCAAAATGTTTCAAACAAATGGACTTCGTCTAGCAAGAAGCTTGATCAATGTTATAAATAGGGAAACACACATCTGGATAACTAATCCGTATCCTCGACCGTTAAAAATAATGAAAAACCAAACATTGGCTTTTGGAAGTAGTCCAGCGAAAATAAATGTGAGTCGAGAAAGAGAGGTAGAAAAGAACGAAGAACCTAGATTCCAAATAAACGAAAATCTTTCACCAAAGGAACAGAAGGAGTTAAAACAAGTTTTAGAAAGGTATGGAGATCTTTTTTCATCGAGATTAGGGAGAACCAATTTGGCAAAACATCGGATAGACACAGAAGACGCGAAGCCAATTAAACACAAGCCTTACCGGGTAAGTGCTAAAGAACGAGATATTATAAAAGAGCAAATTGACGAGATGCTTACAGAAGGCATAATTAGGCCATCTTCTAGCCCCTGGTCTTTTCCAGTAATATTGGTCAAGAAGCGAGATGGTAAATACAGATTTTGTGTGGACTACAGAAAACTGAATAATGTGACAGTAAAAGATGTCTATCCGATCCCTAGAATAGACGAAGTTATGGATACTCTCCAAGGATCTACACACTTCTCAGCAATAGACCTCAGATCTGGATATTGGCAAGTTGAAGTCGAAGAAAGAGACAAAGAGAAAACAGCTTTCACTACAGCGCATGGATTATATGAATTCAACGTGATGCCTTTTGGACTTTGTAACGCGCCTGCTACCTTTGAGAGAAATATGGAGAATATGCTTGGAAATCTGAGATGGCAAATTTGTTTGTGTTATCTGGATGATGTTATCATATATAGCCCGGATTTTCCAACGCACCTCAAAAGACTTGAAGCTGTTTTTAGATGTTTTCGTGAATCTAATTTAAGGTTAAACGACAAAAAATGCCGATTTGCTTTTGAAGAATTGGAGATTCTCGGCTATATAACGAGCAAACATGGTATAAAACCCGCGGAACATAACATCAAAGCTGTCAGAAATTTTCCTCGACCCAAAAAGGTCAAAGAAGTACAATCCTTTTTGGGAATGTGTTCATATTATAGAAAATTTATCAAAGACTTTTCAAAAATTGCTGACCCTTTGACCAACCTTATAAAAAAAGTGTATCATTTACCTGGACAGAAAGACAAGAGGAAGCGTTTCAAACCCTAAAAACAGCACTATTAAGTCCACCAATTTTAGGTCACTTCAATCCAAATGCACCTACTTATGTTCATACTGATGCGTCCAACATCGGCATAGGTGCAACACTTGTCCAAGACATCGGTGGTGAAGAGAAGGTGATCTCATATTTGAGTCGTACCCTAAGTAAAGCGGAGCAAAATTATTCAACCACTGAAAAAGAATGTCTGGCCGTTGTCTGGTCAATGTCAAAATTACGACCCTACCTTTATGGAAGACACTTTAAAATAGTAACAGACCATCACGCCTTATGCTGGCTCAAAAACTTGAAGGATCCAACAGGTCGATTGGCAAGATGGGCATTGAAAATTCAAGAATATGACTTCGATATAATACATAAATCGGGAAAGAAGCATCTGGACGCCGATGGCTTATCTAGGGGGCCCTTACCAGAAACTGATTGGGATGAGGATTTTGAAAGGCTATTTTTAAATCAAATAACAGACGAAGAGGATAAATTTATCGAAAGTGTTAAGAAAAACCTTAATGGAAGCAGGCGATCAATTGCGCAAAACTTTAAAGAAGAAGATGGATGCCTCTTTAAGAAAAACCCGAACCCTGAAGGCAGGGCGTGGTTGCTTGTGGTTCCAGAGAATAAAAAGAGAGAAATTATGAAAGAATATCACAATCATATGTCGAATGGCCATCTGGGCGTCGCCAGAACCATGTACCGAATAAAGAGTAAATACTTTTGGCCATCCATGCTAAAGGATGTCTCAGAATTCGTTAGGACGTGTCACCTTTGCCAAAGTAGGAAAGGCTCAAACCAATTACCTTCTGGACTACTACAGCCCATCCCCCCAGCCAACTTTCCTTTCGAAAGAATTGGAATTGACTTTGTTGGTCCACTACCATCTACGAAAAACAGGAAAAAATGGATAATCGTGCTGTCGGACTACTACACTAGATATGCAGAAACAAGAGCAGTCTCGGAAGCAACAGTGAAAGAAGTTTCTAAATTTCTAGTAGAGGATATTTTTCTTCGGCACGGAGCCCCACAATATCTTATTAGTGACAGAGGCTCTCAATTTACCAGTAATTTAATGAAAGAGGTGATGAAAACGTGCAAGATTAAACATTGCTTCACAACGAGCTATCATCCCCAGACTAATGGATTGACAGAGCGGTTAAATAGAACATTGATCAATATGCTCAGTATGTATGTGAACACTGATCAGAAAAATTGGGACGAAATACTCCCATTCATCACTCACGCTTACAATACTACAATTCAGGAAACCACAGGATATTCTCCCTTTTTCCTGATGTTTGGAAGAGAACCCACGTCTCTTTTGGACGACAGGAATATCTCGGTGGACATTGACAAAGATGATTATGATGAATACATAAAACATCACTTAGACAAAATAAACAGAACAAGAAAATTAGTTATTAACAACACAATAAAGACTCAAGAAAGAATGAAAAAGAACTATGACAAGAAACACATGGAAAGAAGCTACGAACCAGGAGAATTAGTAGCAGTTTGGACACCAATTAGGAAAATAGGAAAGTGTGAGAAACTACTGAGAAAATATTTTGGCCCATATAGAATATTAAAGAAGCTGTCCAACGTAAATTACTTAATTGAACCAAAAGATAATCCTGGCCAAGACCCATTGATTGTCCATGTCTCAAGAATCAAACCCTATTTTGAAAGAATTGATGAGGTCAATCACGAGGACGTGACGACCTCTGGAGAGGGGGAAGTGTTACATCATGATTAATGGCGTATTTCTTATATTAGTTTTAATATATTTGAAATTTAAATTATATATTTATTTATTTTTATATAAAATATTCTATGATATTTATTTAAAACAGATTATTAATTTATCATCATTTGTATTTAGGTACACTGTGACTTCACTGCTCTCTTTGATGTGAGAAAATAAAAAAAGGATTCTGGTGGCTACTTAAAGAAGACTTATCTCGTTATTCCCTTTTATAAATTTGTAGGATGGTTGAAACACGCTCTGGTAAGATGCAAGACCCAGCACAGGAGAGAATCCAGGCTGAAGAGTCTGCCAAGCCGCAACCTGGTGTAACAATATACACAGTGTCTTGCCGGAATGTTTGCTGTCCAGGTGGAAGTCCCACAACAATGGCCGACGGTGCTTTAAAGGTCAAGGCAGGGGAGGACACAGCCCTGGACGTGTATCCCAAGATCTGCTGTGGGAAGATGACATCGGCCCTGTTTAAGTAGCCAGAAGCCCGATGCAGACAGAACCAGAGGAAGACCAGGAACCGGGAAGGCATTCAGTTGGAGATGACACCTATGCCTTTAAAGTTCACCCACAGTATCAATGGAAAGCTGGTGGACAATGAAGAAGCTGCCTCGACAAGAAAGAAGGGGACTTCGAGCATTCTTCTTTGTTAAACCAGCCCATCTCTTCACCTTTTTTTTATTTTTGTATATAACTTATGATATCACATTCAGATAGATTGGGCATATTTAGTATTTTTTTAGAATTTCTTAAAGAAGAAATTATTATATAAATTTCTCAGAGGGGCAAGCATGATAGATTTTATTTAATTTCATTACCAATCTAAATTATCTCTCGATAAGAAAGATAATTTATATTTTTCTTTAATATTTATTTCATTCTAAAATGATTTCTCATAGGATGAGCATGTATATTTGTTATTTCATAATTTCTCTTTTAAAAAATAATAATATTATTATTTTTTATTCCATAATTTTCTCTTTTAAAAATAATAATAATATTATTTTCTTTTTAATATTCCGAGAATTTTTATGTATAAGTTTTATTACTCTGTAAGAAAATATTTACATTGAGGGCGCTGTTAAAAAAAAACAGGCCAGTCTTGATCAAGTTTTCAGCGAGACCGGATCGAATTTTTTTATCAGGAGAGGAGAGACAAACGGGACGTTCTGGGGCCATGGGGGCTTGAAAGGGGTATGTAGACAAGATACCTGGTAAGTCAACTTAAATTTTGACATAAGAGGTCCATATAGAAAGCATGGTAATAACCATGGCAGATATCAAATTTTGGTTGACCCGAAAAATTCATATTTTGGTCCTAACATGTAGTCTTCATGTTCCATTACGTTTAGCTGGTATGTTTTGCCAACTATAGCATGTTTTATATGATAAAAAAATGCATATCCATTATTTAATAGGTAAAAAAAGGAGAAATTCATTCTTGTTTGAGATCCTTAAATAAATTACTTCTTGTCCATGCAAAATTGTCCTTGAAATGAAATGTTGTAATCTACAGAGTTAAATAAAATTTGATGTTTAGTGTTTATAAAGTGTATTGGAAATATTTTTTATCCTTAATCAAATTATAAAACAGGTGTGTATTCTTGGTGTGTGACATGTTTCCTTCATGTATGAATCTGGGCGCAATCACTGAGCTAAACCCACTGAACGGATCTAACCGCTTGTGGTATACATATGTACCATCATTTCTCATAATTCCCCAAACCTGGGAATCCTTCAACTTGGTGTTGGTATTATTTGATTCTAATGTTTGTAGCCGTTGCAAATATAGCGGTAGAGATAAGAACACATTTAGATACGTGAAATTATCTCAGATGTTACATTTAGGGCATATTATTATTATATTGTTATGGTAGTACGGACGAGAAGTCGTTCAAAATAAAATAAATAAAATTTTATAATATAAATGATAAAATAAAATTTTAGGATATGCCATTAAATCAGGCACATGCACCCCATAAATTAAAAATATAGATATAATCAACGTCATTAAGATTCCCAATAATATAAAAACACCTAATTTATTTTAGGCGCCATTAATGTGTACAATAAATTGATACTTAATCGCGCAAAAAAAAACCCTTAATCAGTTACTTAAGATAGACACCACGTGGAACTGAGACAAACAATATTTCTCACTCTCTCAAAGAGTCTGACCTCACAACCAATCTTATATCTCTTTAAAGAAGACTGCTGTGCCAACTTTATTGTGACATCTCACTTCTAGGCATATCCAGCGTCCTAAAACAACAATGCACAGTTGGGACTCTATATACAGTCAATTTTACAGCCTCGCGCTTATGTCACACGATAAAAATTACAATTTCCGAACTCTTGAATGTATTGCCATTATTGAATGTATGGAAAATTTCTGTGTATATCTAACCGGCGTAAAATTCACCATTTTCATCAACCATATGCCTTACAGTGGCTCAAGTCCATAAAATATCCAACTGGGTGATTATTTCAGTGTGGAGTACCAGATCGGTTACAAAAAGGATGAAAACAGCATGAGGCGGTTCTTCTTTCGCGAAATCCGTTTTGTAACTTTCTCAGCGCGACACAAATTAAAGAAAAACAACCTCCTTAGCTCCCCTATCTAAACGCCACCATAAACCCAGAAGTCCTATACACTCTAACTCGAAAAAGCGTGACATGGACACCGCGGGTGCAGGAAGTGAAGGCCACAAGAGCTCTCATCGCGGAAGACAGGGCACGGCAAGCGTCCTCCACCCAGGAGCAGCGCGTCTACATAGAGCACTGCCTGAATTCGCGCCTTACCGCTACCTTCAGGCGATAAATAAAGGGGTCGGAGGGGCCAGGCATATTATCCAGCTCACCAGGATGAATGGCCACGTCCTGGTGAGCCTGACTAGCAAGATCCTTGCGGAACGCCTTATTGACGAGGGCCTTGAAATCGAGAACGTTATCCTCAGGACTTTTCCCTTCCTTAAAAGATCGGAGAAACTCACCATCGGAAATCTCCCTTTCTACGTGGAGGATGCCCTGCGCCCTTATGGGCGCGTTACCTCCATCGCCCCCAAGCAACTCAAATCTGGGGAATATGGCTACACAGACTGGCGTCGTGAGGCCTATATCCTCCTCCACGACGGCATAAAATTCGAGAGGCTGCCCACCCGCCTCGACATCAAAACTAAAGGCGACACCCTGCCGGCGTTCCTGAACTTCGGAATAAGGTGCTCCAAATGCAACAACCAGGGTCATCGCAGGGTCAACTGCCCCATGCTTGCAAGGCAGACCATCGGTCCTAATCAATCGCACTCCCCCACTGATGTCCCATCACCAACCTCGCCTCTGCTGCCCAGCCAACTAGCACCCGCGCCTTCAGCACACCAGCAGAAGATTGTTAGATTTTTATATTTTTTACTCACTGACCTGTTCGAGCATCACCGCCCACTTTCTTTTTTTTTTTTTTTATTTTATCACTCAGGCACTTCCCCTTTATGATTTAAAAAAAATCCCTTACCTTCCCCACTTACCGCGGCACAATAATTTTAGCAAAAGAACGATTATTTCTCGACAAAATTTCAACCTCCCATTCCAAATCCCTGTGATAGCATGACCCAGATGAAATATCTTCGGTGTTGGGCCAATGATCACATGACATGACGACACAATGTATCAAAGTACCAGAACTAGTCTATCCGATACCCCCATCTAGACCTCCCACTTTGATTACCCCACAAGTCATTGCACTTTCTAATATTAATTACAACTTTAAATTCTGTATACAATTGCTCAAATTTATCTTTATGTTATTTTTTATTTAATCCTTTATCATTTAGTTTACATTAAGCTCAACGCTATTATCAATTATAACTTGTGAACCCCCTTTTTTATATTATTAATTATTATAAAAATTATAAAAGAGAATGCAGGTTATTAGTTATAATCAAAATTTTAAAAAACCAATTTGTACACAAATTATTTTCCCCATTGTAATTACAATATGCTTTTATTTTCACTCACCATAGGTTAATTTCATCACCACAGGGTATAAATTGTAGCATTATAAATGTGTCAACATGCACTATATTGTCATGTACCATAATTATAATAAGTTTGTCATACAGTGTCCCAAATGTATATAAGTTTCAACCCGCTAGCTTAGCGATCATGTACTCTTACATAAGGCAACAAAGTTTCTAAGCGACCCAGGCAAGGCCCAAGTAAGAATCGTAAAGATTACATCAGACAAAAAGGGAAATTTCCTAAAATAACACGTGGACGCTTTCTCGGGGATTTTTCACAAGGCATTAGACAGGCTGGACAACCCATATCTTTCCCACGTTCGACCTTGTCGTCCGTCGCTGGCCTCTCTTTGGTGCCATCCAACCTGCATTTTTCTTTATGTTGCCACTGGGCTCTGTTGGGGCACGTTTTTTGTAACCATACCCCAACAGAAGGCGTATGTATAATCAAATCAAATGGATACATGGCTTCCCTCCCACATAGACTTACAGACCATTTTTTTTGCCCAGAAACTTAGACACTTGGTGACACCAGACTTCCATGCCGAAAGCTGATTCCTGGTAAAGAAGAAGACATCCAGAGACATCCGAGCTGGAAACTGTTGTTTCATATGTACATATATTCCCCTCACCAAAAATTTAGGTAAAGGTGACCAGAAAAAAAAAAAAGGAGAAAAATGGAGAAGGAAGATCTCTAAAGACTGAAACTTATAAAATATCCTTCCAGAGAAAGGAAAGCATCACATTACAGTCCAGGTAAAAAGGGCCTGGGTCAATTTTAGCCAAGACGGGGGGGCGATATATATACCATCCCGAGAAAAAGGGAGGATTATATTTCAACCCATGTGGAAAGAGAGGGGGGGCTGGCGTCTGAAATTTTACACTATCGTCGTAGCTGTTGTTCTCTTTAGATTTTCTTGTTTTGGTAATACTATATATTCTATTTTGATGGAAGAGGCCTGGAGTCTGAAATCTTACACTAGTGCGTTCTATTTTGATGAGGCCTGGGGCGTCTATGAAATTGATACTGGAGCCGTTGGCCATTTTGATTGGTGTTGTTTTTCGGCGAATGAAAATGGAGAGAGAGATGAATAAAAGGAGGTTCTTTGCCAAAAGGCAGGATTCGATCGGAGTCGCTCAGTGAGAAGGACGATTTTTAGACGGGCCTGAGACGTAGAGGAGACCAGACCTTGCCGCCGCTTTCGAGAGAAGGTAAGCCCCTTGCCATTATGGCTTAGCCCCCCCTTTTTTTTTTATTTTTCGAACAGAAGCTAATCTATTTAGATTCTGAATGGGCCCTAAAGGGCTTTAAGTGACTTAAAAGGAGTGTTAGGGTTCGTATATTTTGTCCCGCTAGAATAGATGGAGATCTAGGTTTCCCCCCCTTTTTGTGTAGTAGCCAACCTAGATTTCGCATGGGCCTTAAAGGGCTATAAAGTAACTTCAGGTCACCTCTATCTAAATTTTACTATGTAAATAGCATATCTCGTCAGTATAGACATGTTCCCAAATTTTAAGATATTTTAAATAAATATCTAGAGAAATTTTCTTGTTTCCTCTGTTACCTATTTCATACATAATTTGCCTTATGATGAAATTGTATAATAGTGTCGCGGCTGTTCCATCTTTAGACCATTGTACTGACAATATTATATGCTCAATCCTTGCTTTAGCTCAACTCTTAATCAATTACAGAGTTTTTTTCCCCTTTCTTTTTTATTTATTTTATTTATCCTGTTTGCACAAATTGCATTACATGTGATGATGTAAAGACATATGCCGATAGTGCATCACTGACAGCTGTGCTGCTATTATACAACATTAAGATCTTGCTGCGGGTTATATACATGGGGTTGTTGGCCTAAATTGCTATATATATATATATACTTAAGTAAGGAAACTTTTAAGAAGTCACATCGTGTATCCTCCCTTTTCATCTATCCAAACAGGGAACCCATCAATGTCGCCCGCCGCGGGGCTCGAATTTAGTATATGTTTCTTCCCCTATACTTTAGAAATATATACCTAATGAAAAGCCATACTATTTTTAAGTATTGGTGAAGTAGTCCACGCATCCTGAGATTAACAGTCTATTATAAATCGTGAATTTTAATTTATGCTTTCCGTTTCACGGGCATTTTATCAGGCAATGAAAGTTATGTTGAGGCGGTGTATACCGCATCTCTCGCCGCTGTCTTTTACGATTCACATTGTTTGTGGCAAAACCTTAATATTATCATTGATTTCTGATATCAAAGTAAAACGTCTATGGGGATGAGTATCTTTTATTCTGGTCTTCTCGAGCTTTCGAGCTTGTCCGCCCTTCTACAGGAGAAACATATACAATATATCAAGAAAATATGACGTCGCCTGATGCTAAAACTATTATGATTCTATGTACATATATATATATACATTAGAAAGTTTTGCATATTATTTGTTTTCTTAAGACATATTTTTTTGGATTAAGGTATTACACATATTCTACTATTGTTTGCTATATTCTATGAATTATCTTATAGGTTAGAAATTCTATTATTTAAGTAGTTTTATAATAGTTATTGGCTATCACATATAAGTTACTTATATTATTGTTGATATTATTAGCTGGTACTAGGATATATTGTGTTATATGTTTCGGGCAAATCTATTTTCTATTAATGCTATTGTGTTTTCTGAATAATAGAAAATCAATTATAAGCCTTTGATATTTGCTGTTTATGTTATTGTAATGTATTCTAGGTTCTCCTAATGCGAAAGTGTGACATGTTCCTTTGCAGTATTGGAAAATTAGAGACCTATTGTCTTGATTAATAACGTTGCGTCTATGTTCATATATTCTATTGCTGACTCTCCTTCCTGTCTCCCCTGCGTATTTTGGCTTGGCAGCTGTATACACTCTGACAAGGGAAGGTTATCCTGAATTGACAAATGTATAATTTTTGTCTTTAGTAGAGATTTCCAAGACTCTATTTCTGAAACATTTTTTTTTTTTTTAGATGAAGACAAATAAAACCATCTTGATAGTATTGAATTTTTACAGTAAATATTTGCCAGCAGAAGGCATGATGAGATTACATGAAATTTAAACCAGTTATATGTTTAGTATGTTCCTTCAGTTGTAATTTGACACCGTCTTGAAATAAAGAAATTGGACGGTGCGCTATATCTTGATGCTGGATATTTCTGTGTCAGAAAGGTGTAGTTATTCTGTTTAATGAGAATTCCAATAATTATCGAAATTTAGCAGATTATCATTGGGGATTTGAACAACTGTCTTGAAAATTTTTGAACAGCCCGAGTAGATAAAGGAGTCCTGGAGTTAGAGTGGAGAATTAGTAGTACAGACTGACCACTCGACGCAGATAACTCTAGGGAACAATTATTGTGTTAATCCGCCGTAGACAAGAAGAACATTGATTCTCAGGATACTCGATAGGCAGAATTTTGAGAATTGATAAGGTCATGATTAAAGTTTACACAGGCATGTGGGAGTAAAGACAGTGATTTAAAGAGGCAGCCTTATGCCTTAAATACTTTCAGTGGAAGTAGATGCCACTGCAAATATTCAGGTCTAATAATTTCTAAATTTGAAGTCATGCATGACGGGTTAGCACGGGATTGACGCCTGGACGGGTTTTCACTGGGATTAATCGAGCCTGCGAAAGAACTAGAAGAAGTGTGACATGTCACACCACTGTACTAAGATAATAATTGAGAAGATTTATGTTGAGCCAACTGAAATTAGTAAAGAATTAAGAGATTAAGGTCTTATTCTTTGAGTTTTACACTAATTTCAATTACGCGATATGGACGGCGTTATAAGTTGGGTGGAAATGATTCGGCCGCAATGGGATGGTCTCCTGGAGATTGGTACGATCAAATAATACTTATTGAATGCCGGGCGGGATCGCATAAAGCATTAAATGACATCGAGAAATGCTTAAAGAAACACCCTAGAAGATTGGGGATCGACAAAATGACGACATGGAAAATGCTCAACATTGTACATTGGCAGCAAAATGATATCTTGCTATTGTATGGACGACCACTCCTTCCTGAAATGTGCAGCGGATGTTAGTCCCAGAATTAGGCCCTTTGAGGCGACACTTTCCTTTGCAGATGACATAAAGACGCATGACAAAACAGCACACGAGCATTTAAACTAGCTTCAATTCCTGCCATTAATTAATTTAGTTGACCAATAGCTATAGAACCGCTGGAGACCTCCATACCCTGTGTGAATATTTTAGTGAGAAATGAGCGATTCAATTCCATGAGCCATGAGGTATCCTGTAAGATCAGAGATGTACCCCATTCAATTTTTTTTATAGTAGCCAGTGCGAGATATTTCCAGAATGTTTTTTTTTTTTTAACTGTCATATAATTCGGAAACTAGAAAACTACACTATTTTGATACAGTATACGTCTAGCATCCATGTGAACTCAATATGACTATTGAACGTAGATTGAAGATTAATGAGCGAGCCAACCTAAAGAGAACGAGTTTAATAGGCTTACAATCAGTAGTTGAAACAGACTATTCGCACAATTTTGTTATGTTCTCCCTCTAAATGATCTTTGACATTATAGGTTTTCTTAACAAGGTAACTACCCCGTCGAGTGTATATGGAGTTATAAAGCTTAAAGGTCATAGGCTGTTGGAATAGAGTAGTTCAAAATTAAGAGTGATAATAGATCGGGATCCAGATCCCGATGACGGGTTTCGAGGAAACACCAGAGGGATGAAAAGGCAGTGAAATGTGTAGAAAATGATGGAAGAGAGATGAGAGAGAGGTGATGAAAGAGGTGTTGAAAGTGATAAAAAGAGTGAGAAAGCGTTGAATGTTGATGAGAAAGAGATAGAGAGATGCAGAAAAATGTTGAAAGAGAAAGAATTGGAAAGGGTTGGATAAAGAGTTTTAAATAGGTCTTAGTGTTATGGTGAACTTTAAACAGTTTGCAGTTTTTTTTTTTTTAAACATGTGTTCTAGTGCTAAGTGTTGAAAGGAGCTTTAACACCATATTTCAGGGTTTGTGTGTTATTTGTCTCAACCTTGTCTTTGTGCAGAATACCGTCTCACAACCTTACTGTAGTGTTTGTTGCCACCTTTAAAGATCTTCACAATTTGTTTTAATATTAGTGTGTCATTTAGAGAAAATTGTCACAACCTTATCCTTGTATAGAACACCATTTTACACCGTTTTATTTAATAAGTTATATGAGAGATTTTAGATATAGTATAAGAGTTACTATTTACATGAGCCAAATCGACCCAACAGTTAGAGCAAGAGGGGGGAACTCAGATATTTCCTCCTTTCACGTGACGCGACTGTTCACCCCGACCGGTCGTGCCAGATAAGAGGGAATACCAGGAAACTCTGTCCTCCTTGCACTTCGGGTTTTGTGATCAGGCTCCATGCTCGCTACAAGGACTACATCTTGGGTTTTCGTGTTCTCCTAGTGTAGAATTGGCTCAGCCTCATTTTTAGTATAGTATATAATTAAGAGTTGTCTCACAACCTTGTTTTAATATGACACCCCGTTTTGAAGAGCTTGTACAACCTGTCAGGATATGATTTAGGAAAATTTTAGTTTCTTTTTATTGTTATGTTACAATTTTATCCCACAAGGGGTGACAACCAGAGCGAACTCAGAAGTAATGAGACGAGGGGAAGTTGACAGAGTTAGTGTGAACAGTTTAACTTTACGCAGGTCTACAAGGGTGAAAAGGCCCACACAGTGTAAATTCTGCTTAGACTGTCGCCTCTAACTAGGATTTTGGAGTGTGTACGGAGAATCAGCTCGATAGAATGAGAAGTTTAGAGATTTCAACCTTTTTTTTTTTTTTAAACCTTTTTTTTTTTTTTAAAGTAGAACTTCATTAGGATTCCTTTTTTTTTTTTTTTACAAACTATTTCTTGTTAAAACCCGAGTTTCAAAGACCAATGAGAATAATGTATACCATTGTGAATTAACTATTTAGTGTAAATCTGAAATTTTAGTTATTATCAGGAGTAATAGGTGAAGGAAGGTGTAGGAAATCACAACTTAGAGGGGGGCTATGTCTAAAACAACAAACCTAATAGGCATCCTATGGCTTGTGTTGGGTAATTCAGAAACCCTATAATCCCTGGCCTTCAGGTAGTAGCTTTGAAATAGGTTTCTAATGAGGACATGAAAGGTCAATCTTTCAGAGTAAAGTTATGAAGTATAGGGACCCTAAGCCAGGGGTAGAAGTTAAGTAGGCCCAGACCGTAGTCGATCCTTGGAAAGCACTTGAGAATGTTAGTGTTGGGTAGTGAATCGTAAACCCTATAAATCCATCTTTCAATAGAGTGCTGAGGTCGGACTACTGCAAAGGGGGCAGACGCACGAGGAAGAAAGTGACTTCACCCACGGTGGCTAGGGGAGTGACTCAATTCCGCTTTTATGAGGTGTCACGCTTAATGGTCCTTTGTTCGCCATTATAATTAGTGTATGTCTTTATATAGAATTGTCGTGAAAAGTCGCTTGGTGTCAAGGCAAGGGCAGTTTTTGAAGTTACACTGATTTTTTTTTAGTAGGTTAGCTTCCAGATTACTTAGAATTGTTAACAATTATTGTTAACAATCATTTATCGAGTATAAAGTATTAGTATATATAGAGCTTGTACAGAGGCATTTTCTTTTGAGTAACTTAGGGCTTTAGTTCCCAATTTGTTTTAATTTTATTATTTTATTTGATTTCACATTTTGTCCTGGAAGATTTTCATTATTGTTAAGGCCTATTAATAATGATATTATAGTATTTTGGTTTTTATGATAGAGTCTAACTCTAGTTTGAATGCGATCGTGAATGAGAGAGTGAATGTAATGATCAATGAATGCGACCACAAAGTTAAAGTCTAACATACTGTTAATCCAAAAATACATTAGAATAGGGTTAAGGATTTTAATAGGTTCGATTTTTAAATTTGATTTCTTTATTTGTTAGGAACGATAGCCTCACAGGGCTGTGCAACTCTATTGTTAGGAAAGGTATTCGCTCCATTTTGTTAGGTCTCCCCTTTCGGGAGTATAAAATTTTAATTTCTATTACTAGGGTAATCAAGTACTCTTTGTTATTTATATCAACTTGAATTTTAAGAGTCGTAGATAATGATCATATCTTGATTCTCAGACTGGAAGGTTGTGGGAGGTTATGATCAGACCAGGAAACCCACAAAACTTCTCCTCATTAGAGGAAACGAAGAGGTATAGATTGAATTTTATGCAGGATGGGGGATTTGTTTTAGCCATGCCGTATAGCCTGGGGTATAACGGCGCGACCTTGGGTAACCGATCTGACACCGTAGTTTCGACGTTTTTAGCGTGGCTGGAGCGAGGGTATTCCAGACGGGAGGTCCTGTAAGATTGGCATGTAGGCAGAGATTGCCCAGTTATTCTAGACGAAGTAGTTTCCGTCTATTGAATTTTTTGGTACCAGTTTGATCCCCCATAGCTAGCGGAAGTTTCTTCTAATAAAGGATTCGCCCTGCCATACGTTTTGTTGGAATGAATTCGAGCATAAGACCGATTCGAGAGGCAGAATAAGTAATTATTAGGACCTTCAACGAGTTTAAACTCGTTTCATGATAGGATAAGATTTTAAAGTATTAGTTAACTATAAGGACCGCGAACGAGACGCCAGAACGAGCCAATGAGTCAGAGTTTTAGAAGTGTTGTATTGAGGACAGTAGAATTAAGAGCAGTTATACAGGGAGTAGAATTCTGAAGGAATTTGTAAAAGAACCAAAATTTCAGATTGATAAAATTCAAATTTATAAGATGTAGATTTGTAGGATTCAGGTCAATGAATAGAGGGTATATTAGTAGATGAAAGTAATATGAATTTCTTGGAAGGGGGAGGTAGCTGAACTGTACACACCCCAGAGACAAGGTAAACGGAGTCACAAACAAAATAGTAGAAATTGATTAGTCGCTCTGCCAAAACAGAAAAATTCTCTTCATACGGTTGTCACCCTAGATTTAAATGGACTGTGTAGTTTAATAGAGGTCTGGGCTATGCTCCATTTGACCAAGATTCTAAATGACGTTCCCATTTGGGTTGAGAGAGTATTGTAATTAGAGGAATCTAACACACAAGAGAGAACCCACCCTCCAGTAGGATCGGGATAGACGAATATTACCCAGTGACCAACTCGTGATTCCAGACTGAATAAGATTGAAAAACTTAACTGAGATACTAAACCTTGAACCTTCAGCGCACAAATATATATAATGTGTTTTCATTTTCTAATTGAATATGTTATTATTTTATATCATATATATTATATTATAATCATATGCTATTCATTTCAACAATTTTATTTCCTTTGATATTCATGATATTAGTAATATTTACCGGCCATGTTGCGATTTTTTTTTAACATGTTGTCATGGCTTATTCTTCCCTCAAGGTATGATCTATTTTATCCTTATTGTCTTTTATCCGCCTTACTTGTATAAGTATATATATTTTGTCATCATATATAATTTTGTAAGTAGTTTTTCTTTTGTCATCTATCATGGGATGATTTTTATCACTTATATCTTAACATATTTAATCACTATCTACATGATGTGTTTTTTTTCTTCAATATATATGTTATACTCATCATATAACATGGAAGGATTCATTTTATCATTACATATTTCGTGCCTTATTTAATGATTACTTACATAATTTGTTTTCTGTAATTTTTATTTAGCAAAAGTCATCATGTCATAGGCTAATCATTATGTATCAAGATATTTCTTTCAGCTAACTATAATTATCCTTTCCTTTGATTGTATATGTATAACTATACCACACGAATGTCTTGATTGGTACTTAAATAAAGATGCTGGCATGTTTTAGGAGTTGGACTAGTCAGTTATTTCTAAACGACTCCTTGGCGCCCAAATTTTTATATATAATATGTAATAGGGAAATGTTCTAACTGTATTGTTAGCAGAAAGAAGGTAGCAATGAATCCAGCACCACAAGAGGCAAGGATGGGGTTGAGAGGACTTACCACTAGGAAGGCCTACTCCTCAAGACCAAAGAAGAAAGTGGAAGGGTGGTATATATACCCATGAATGGTAAGACAGATGACCTTGCTTACTTCCATACATATGATATGACTGTCCCCAATAACCTATTTTGATAACAGTGTTCTGACAGAATAATAGCACATAAAAAACCCTTTGCCAGGATGCGCAATGCCCACTAATGTTCGGAATAATAAACATCTAGAATGGCATACCATCATTTTGACTAGCCTTACCTTCCCTATAGGTTTCGGTACATCTGGCTTCACCTAGTAATGGAAAATGCATTTTGCTAGAAATGGGCCTGCTTTCATAGTAACTGATGAAAGGCAGATGAATAATGAATAGCACAAACGCATTTGTCCATTACTTGGCAGGGGGAGGATTGTTGGGGCACGTTTTTTGTAACCATACCCCAACAGAAGGCGTATGTATAATCAAATCAAATGGATACATGGCTTCCCTCCCACATAGACTTACAGACCATTTTTTTTGCCCAGAAACTTAGACACTTGGTGACACCAGACTTCCATGCCGAAAGCTGATTCCTGGTAAAGAAGAAGACATCCAGAGACATCCGAGCTGGAAACTGTTGTTTCATATGTACATATATTCCCCTCACCAAAAATTTAGGTAAAGGTGACCAGAAAAAAAAAAGGAGAAAAATGGAGAAGGAAGATCTCTAAAGACTGAAACTTATAAAATATCCTTCCAGAGAAAGGAAAGCATCACATTACAGTCCAGGTAAAAAGGGCCTGGGTCAATTTTAGCCAAGACGGGGGGGCGATATATATACCATCCCGAGAAAAAGGGAGGATTATATTTCAACCCATGTGGAAAGAGAGGGGGGGCTGGCGTCTGAAATTTTACACTATCGTCGTAGCTGTTGTTCTCTTTAGATTTTCTTGTTTTGGTAATACTATATATTCTATTTTGATGGAAGAGGCCTGGAGTCTGAAATCTTACACTAGTGCGTTCTATTTTGATGAGGCCTGGGGCGTCTATGAAATTGATACTGGAGCCGTTGGCCATTTTGATTGGTGTTGTTTTTCGGCGAATGAAAATGGAGAGAGAGATGAATAAAAGGAGGTTCTTTGCCAAAAGGCAGGATTCGATCGGAGTCGCTCAGTGAGAAGGACGATTTTTAGACGGGCCTGAGACGTAGAGGAGACCAGACCTTGCCGCCGCTTTCGAGAGAAGGTAAGCCCCTTGCCATTATGGCTTAGCCCCCCCTTTTTTTTTTATTTTTCGAACAGAAGCTAATCTATTTAGATTCTGAATGGGCCCTAAAGGGCTTTAAGTGACTTAAAAGGAGTGTTAGGGTTCGTATATTTTGTCCCGCTAGAATAGATGGAGATCTAGGTTCCCCCCCCTTTTTGTGTAGTAGCCAACCTAGATTTCGCATGGGCCTTAAAGGGCTATAAAGTAACTTCAGGTCACCTCTATCTAAATTTTACTATGTAAATAGCATATCTCGTCAGTATAGACATGTTCCCAAATTTTAAGATATTTTAAATAAATATCTAGAGAAATTTTCTTGTTTCCTCTGTTACCTATTTCATACATAATTTGCCTTATGATGAAATTGTATAATAGTGTCGCGGCTGTTCCATCTTTAGACCATTGTACTGACAATATTATATGCTCAATCCTTGCTTTAGCTCAACTCTTAATCAATTACAGAGTTTTTTTTCCCTTTCTTTTTTATTTATTTTATTTATCCTGTTTGCACAAATTGCATTACATGTGATGATGTAAAGACATATGCCGATAGTGCATCACTGACAGCTGTGCTGCTATTATACAACATTAAGATCTTGCTGCGGGTTATATACATGGGGTTGTTGGCCTAAATTGCTATATATATATATATACTTAAGTAAGGAAACTTTTAAGAAGTCACATCGTGTATCCTCCCTTTTCATCTATCCAAACCGGGATCACATCAGCTCTATAACTGCTGTGTTTCTTGTAGTACAAAATATATTTATAAAAATCTTTAGATATTCACATTTATTATTTTTCTTCAAAAATAAAATATATAAAAATTTACACAAGACACACACCTAAATATGAATTACATATTTATTAAGTATTTTACACTAGACATATTTGCTTCATTTTATTTATTCCCGCGTTCTATCAAGCATTTTCTAAATTAAAGAAAAGTTAGAAAAGTAGTTGATAGAGTGCAAACCAATATTTTTGTTAAATTTTTAAATGATAAAATATAGATATTGCCTAAAACATAACACCTAAAAAGACTTATTTTATTATAAAGTGTTGTTTATTTAAAAATGTGATCAAAAATTAATTTGTGATTAAATTCTCAGATTTATTCGTTAATAATTTAGAATATCTGGTAACATCGTAAAATGTTGTTTATTTACAATGGTTTTTAAGTTGTGATTATTGTTAGTGTCGTTTTTATGTTGTGTGTATACTTGAAATATTTATCACTTAAACAAAAAAAAAATTCGACTTTTTTTACCGATTTTTTTTTTCCGCTATGGCAAAATACAGAGGGGGAATGAGACAAGGTGTCCAACGTGGCCCGGGGTCAGACGGATTACCGCCACCCACAGCCGAACCAAAAGATTTATTCCCTGTAAGTTAGCGAACATATAATAGTCATTAATTAATATTCGATTCTTTTTGTTGTTAACAACATATTAGGGCGAGATTCTAAGTTTCTTAATACTAGATTATGTCTAAATAATGCTTAACTATATGCCTGTATATCCCTCAATTTTACCTTCACCAATGACTTATTATAATATTTTATTAAATTTAAGCCTAATGTATCTGTCAAATGAGGCCAGATATGTGAATGTATGTCAGTATATAATGATCAGACAGGAGTGTTCCTCAGGCATCATGTATTCCAATACCAAGTACTCTGTCTATGACAATATTCTTAGCAACAGCCACATTTAATTTTATTATTTGATCTTGTTACCCCTTGAAGTTTATCTATAATACATATTTAATTGTTTAGGTTTTTTTATGTATATATTTTTTATATAATAAATGTGCCTTAATCAGTTGTAACCAGGCTATTCATTCGCTGATTGTTTCTCTCCTGTCATGTTACTTTAGTCAGCCAACAAGCATTCCTTCTAACAACCAATCAGTATACAATGTTTTCTTAGCTCAGGGTTAAATTTAGGTGTTATTCTAAATATATGAGCACAGGTTCCAATAATGTAGTTTTCTTTTTTTATTTGTCGCAGGCTAAAAATATTTGTATTTTATTTGTACATTTAAACACAAGGTAATAAGACTGTGTTACATTATTTATTTATTTGGATTTAGTATTATTACCTTGTGTTTACAATCCAAATTGTGCCTTATCATTTCCAATCTAACTTCATCTGTCTTATACTCAGTATCTCTCAGGAGTGTAAAGGAAAGCTGTTGGTTGATCAGTAGACAGTTCCTCCATGAAACTTCTCATATCTACAATACATTGGGTAGGACTCCTCATAAAACATTCCACATAACTATAACCCACCCCTGTGTATCACAGCCCCGAGCCTGGAAGCCTGAGCCTCTCCCCACAGGACCTCCCTGGAACCACCTGGTGGTGAAGATGCGTGACTTGCGCAGCCGCGCAGCAAGGCATCACATCAGGCTGCCTCGGCCACGCTACGAGCTGACGCGATACTCGGACCGCTATGTTACATTGCCAGTCAGTGCTACGTTTAAGAAGCAAAAACTGCGTAAGTTTGTACTCTGCATCTAATCACTCTGCCTTGGGAACCTTACATACTCTACTTCTATTGATGTGTTTTGTAAGGTAGGGAATTAGACAAACTTCAGAATGACAATTTATTTAAAGCTAAAAACAAAATCAACATTTATAAGATACAAGATAAGCAATGAGGGAAGTTTCCAGAGTAACAATATATAAATAAATTAATTACATATAAAGAATGTCTAGTTGTGGCTCCAATCATGTGAGCTGACCCCAGCCTGGCCCAACACTAACATGTGTGGGAACATTGCTTCAATGTAAAATCCTTTCAAATCCAAGTTGGTAAATCTGATGGCTCCATCCGTCGCCACTTCCCGGATCCTTCTTTCAGGGATTTCTCAGGACTACTACTTTCCAACCTTCCTGCTCACATGAATGTCATGATCAGAATGAAAATAAGTTTTATTCCACAGAGTTTGCTGAGGTACCCATATGTTGGGTTGGTCTCAGAAGTCTTTGTGAGACCCATCTGATGAGCATTTCAGAATGACCATGCTGGTAAAATCTAAACCTCCAATGAAGGACCAACCTCCAGATAAGACCAAGAGGATCCATGTATATAGACTGTGGTCTCTCATGGAGGTTCTCAATACTGTTCTAACAAAAGGAATGGCTCCACAATTCCCTGTGCCACATGTCCAGCTTCCTTCCTCCTGCCCCCAGAGCTCTGGACCTCAGAGAAGCAGAAAGACCTTCCCAAGAAATCTCACAAGAAACTCCGGGTGAGTCTGCCATACCTGCCTCTGGGCCAGGTTCCCTGTGGTTCTACCACATCTGTAGTTTTTCAAACAATTTATTTATTATATAAACGGGCATACCTGGATCTGTAAAGAAAAGAAAAATTAATCTATATATATAAAAATGGATGTTTGTTGGTCCGTTGGTCCGTCCGTTCGTCAGTGATAATCTTCTACATCGCTCAACCAATCGTGATGAAACTTTGGGAAGATGTTTAGTATACTACCGGGATGGTTTCTGGCTAATTACTCTTTAGAAATAACCTTTCGTTGCATTTTTATTTACGATAAAATGTAGATTCACTCGCAATCAGCGCCCCCTCGCGGCAGACGTATGGCCTGAAATAGCCTCGCATGAGCTTATTTGTAACGTCAAACTTAGCCTATAGGTTAGGTACACAGCTTCGTACCCCCGCAACCTAGGTTCGAGGCTCAGCGTGGGTGTTTTTTTTTTTTCATTTCTTTTATATTATTGTAGCAAATTATTAAAAATATTATTTTATTTAAAATGTAGGCTTTTTAAAATAATAATTAACATAAACAATTTTTTAATAATATTTGTAACAAACCTAGGTTCGAGGCTCAGCGTGGGTGTCTTTTTTTATTTTCGTTTCTTTTATATTATTGTAGCAAGGTCTGTTTTTACAGCATTATTATATTTTGATTGGTTTATTTTAAATATGTTTGTTATGAAGGCTCTATGTAATACTATTTAGAGCACATTTTACATTTTATACACCTAAGCCCCCCTCTTTTTAATATTGTAGCAAAGTATTAAAAGTATTATTTTATTTTAGATGTTTGCCATGAAACTTTGGGAAGTTGTTTAGTATACTATCAGGCCGATTTCTGGCGAATTATTTTAGAATACTATTTATAACAATAATTATAGCGAAATTAAGACATAGTGATTATATTCTGTGTTTGTGCATATATAAATATTTTACAGAAAATGTGAGCACGTTCTATTAGAATATCTCGAAAACAAAAAACAATACATATAAACGAGTTCACTGACATTTATTAATGCAGTGATTATAATCGATGATTACAATGAAGGGCTATATTATCTATATATATAAAAATCACTTTCAAAATTTAACGTAACGTTCCATTTTCAATCCCGTAGGGCTTTAGATCGGCTAAAACATTTTTATCTTTATAAGTGAATATTACCTTTACTGTACTGAATAGTTTAGTATAATGTTAATTTAACATATTACAATTTAGCCACAGCAACGCGTGGCTGGGTTCGCTAGTATTTTATATAATCTTAATTGATGGATCGCCTTTTGACTCAAACAATTTCTTTTTTATTTTCATTTTAAAAGAATCATATTTCATTAATTTTGCTTAGCATTTTTCAATTTTTTTTTTAATATAAGTATTTTAGTTAAAATTTTCAAATATGTAAATTCCTTCTATACACCTCTCTCTCTATATATATACTGTAGGTATTTGTGAGACAATTGGATGAGCTGACACTTGCCGTTCTGTCTTAATTAAGAAACTTATTGCAATTATCTTGATTGGTGTTTTCACATTTTTGGAATTATTACAAGAAAATAAGAAAATAATTTATTAATTGGATTAGGTCTTATTTTCTTGTATTATAATCTATAATCCAAATTGTATTTTATAATTTTTGGAATTATTATCTGTAGATACTGGAACGGTGGGTGAAAGTAATGTAAGAACTATGTAAAGGCATATTTGCCATATGTAAATAAGATTTCTATGGAAACATCACTTTTATTGTTATCAAACACAAAGCTATCATTGTACTTGATAATTGGCAGGTGTCACTCAGTAGCTGATATGTTGTTCTGAGTTTCACAAATAAATTTACTGGCAATGTGTTCCTTTAAATATTACCATCAAATATTATCTCTACAGACCTTACTGTAAGGTCTGTAGAGATAATATTTGATGGTAATATTTAAAGAAACACATTGCCAGTAAATTTATTTGTAAAATTTTTAAAATTAAATATTAAATTTATAATATTCTTCTGATAATCCATAAGGCACAATTTGGATTATAGATTATAAACACAAGGTAATAAGACCAAATCCAAATAAATAAATAGTGTGTGACGTTTCGGTAACAGTGTTGTTACCATCTTCAGACAAAAGTACTGAATGTTCTTCTGAGTTTATAATTTTGTAATGTGTGTGAACTTTTCAAAATTTATGTTGCCAAATATTCACATGACAGAGGACATATTTCCTGACACAGTCGAATGTCAATATCCTCAATGATCATACGAGAGTTGCTGCCAACAAGATCCTGAGGAATATTTACATATATAAATGGTAAAACTCTTAAATTACTGCCTAACATCATTCATTGTTGACACGGGTCAAAACCAATTAAAACTAAATATTCACAGATTTCAAAACCCAACAGCTCTATTAGATGTGAGATTGGGAAAAGTTTTCATCCAATAAAGAATAAACAGAAAGTTTCTATTTACAACACAGGCAAACTTTAGTCGCTCGTCTACGGCCGCAACAAAGATACGAAGAGAACCTATTTATAAAAATAACTATATATTTGCCTGTCTGTTGTTTATTCAGGTTCATATAAAACCTTGTTTCTCACAATTTCCTCATCAATTGGGTGAAATTCCTGCTGGGACTATGTGGGCATGACAGACGGACATGTTGTTGCCAGACCTTGCTGCCAGAGTCGGAGAGGAAGACGGAGGAAGAGGAGGAAGGGTCCCAGAAGGAGTCCAAGGAAAGTGAGGATGAGGAGGAGGAGGAGCTGGATGAAGATGAGGAGAATCTCCTGGGAGAGGTCAGTGGCCCATGTACACCTGTAGCCCATTTACACCAGTGGCCCATGTTTACCTGTAGCCCATGTACACCTGTAGCCCATTTACACCAGTGGCCCATGTACACCAGTGGCCCATGTATACCAGTGGCCCATTTACACCAGTGGCCCATGTTTACCTGTAGCCCATGTACACCTGTAGCCCATTTACACCAGTGGCCCATGTATACCAGTGGCCCATTTACACCAGTGGCCCATGTATACCAGTGGCCCATTTACACCAGTGGCCCATGTATACCAGTGGCCCATTTACACCAGTGGCCCATGTTTACCTGTAGCCCATGTACACCAGTGGCCCATGTTTACCTGTAGCCCATGTACACCAGTGGCCCATGTATACCAGTGGCCCATTTACACCAGTGGCCCATGTTTACCTGTAGCCCATGTACACCTGTAGCCCATGTACACCAGTGGCCCATGTTTACCTGTAGCCCATGTACACCTGTAGCCCATTTACACCAGTGGCCCATGTACACCAGTGGCCCATGTATACCAGTGGCCCATTTACACCAGTGGCCCATGTTTACCTGTAGCCCATGTACACCTGTAGCCCATTTACACCAGTGGCCCATGTACACCTGTAGCCCATTTACACCAGTGGCCCATGTATACCTGTAGCCCATTTACACCAGTGGCCCATGTACACCAGTGGCCCATGTATACCAGTGGCCCATTTACACCAGTGGCCCATGTACACCAGTGGCCCATGTATACCAGTGGCCCATTTTCACCAGTGGCCCATGTACACCAGTGGCCCATGTATACCAGTGGCCCATTTTCACCAGTGGCCCATGTTTACCTGTAGCCCATTTACACCAGTGGCCCATGTATACCAGTGGCCCATTTACACCAGTGGCCCATGTATACCAGTGGCCCATTTACACCAGTGGCCCATGTATACCAGTGGCCCATTTACACCAGTGGCCCATGTATACCAGTGGCCCATTTACACCAGTGGCCCATGTACACCAGTGGCCCATGTATACCAGTGGCCCATTTACACCAGTGGCCCATGTATACCAGTGGCCCATTTACACCAGTGGCCCATGTATACCAGTGGCCCATTTACACCAGTGGCCCATGTACACCAGTGGCCCATGTATACCAGTGGCCCATTTACACCAGTGGCCCATTTACACCAGTGGCCCATTTACACCAGTGGCCCATGTATACCAGTGGCCCATTTACACCAGTGGCCCATGTATACCAGTGGCCCATTTACACCAGTGGCCCATGTACAACAGTGGCCCATGTACACCTGTAGCCCATTTACACCAGTGGCCCATGTACACCAGTGGCCCATGTATACCAGTGGCCCATTTACACCAGTGGCCCATTTACACCAGTGGCCCATTTACACCAGTGGCCCATGTATACCAGTGGCCCATGTACACCAGTGGCCCATGTATACCAGTGGCCCATTTACACCAGTGGCCCATGTACACCAGTGGCCCATGTATACCAGTGGCCCATTTACACCAGTGGCCCATTTACACCAGTGGCCCATTTACACCAGTGGCCCATGTATACCAGTGGCCCATTTACACCAGTGGCCCATGTATACCAGTGGCCCATTTACACCAGTGGCCCATTTACACCAGTGGCCCATTTACACCAGTGGCCCATTTACACCAGTGGCCCATTTACACCAGTGGCCCATGTATACCAGTGGCCCATTTACACCAGTGGCCCATTTACACCAGTGGCCCATTTACACCAGTGGCCCATTTACACCAGTGGCCCATTTACACCAGTGGCCCATGTATACCAGTGGCCCATGTACAACAGTGGCCCATGTACACCAGTGGCCCATGTATACCAGTGGCCCATTTACACCAGTGGCCCATGTTTACCTGTAGCCCATGTACACCTGTAGCCCATTTACACCAGTGGCCCATGTATACCAGTGGCCCATTTACACCAGTGGCCCATGTACAACAGTGGCCCATGTACACCTGTAGCCCATTTACACCAGTGGTCCATGTATACCTGTAGCCCATGTACAGTTAAACCTGTCTATAGCGCCCCCTCTAAATAGCACCTTCCTCTCTATAACGCCCGATTTTAAATACGTAGTACGATGCGATTTACATTAAAAGTGACCTGTCTATAGCACCCTATTTAGGTGAGTCCCAAGAGGGGACGACAGGTTTAACTGTATGTGGAAACCAATATATATTCCTTCTCCTAAATTCACCTAAAAGCCCCAACACCCACACTCCCCAGTGTTAATTACCTAAGTCACAATTATCTTATAATATAGTGCCATTATATAGTATCTTCCCTCTCTCTCATACTATAAATTCTCAAGGTCAGTAGGATGAGGTTCAGATATACTAGAATTCTCCAAGCAAATATTTCACCACCATTGATGTTTACCTTTCTCATGATGAAAAAATGATTGAGAAAATGGAACCTAATGGAGATTGTTTAAACGACTTGAGGAATAAGCAACAACAACAACAGGATGGCTTTCTGTAAACTTAGAGTTGTTCAACTGGGAGTTGTCTGGATACCTCTTTGTCTTAATAAACATCTTTGTTATTTAATGGAAAATACTTTTTTTTAAGAGTGAAAGATGTTCTTATACTTTCCATATATAATATGCCACTTTGTTAATTGGTCTTTTAGAATCCTTTCAATATTTAAAATGTGGTGTTTGTAGGGAAATACGACACAGTCCAAATGTGGTGTCTCACATATGGCGGGTGTTGCAGGAGACAGACTACACCCAGAGCTACTTCGACAACGGGGAGTCCTACCTGGATGACGAGGGGGACAACAATGAGGACGATGGCTACTACTGATTGTTGGAACAGAACAGTGTTGGAATGTACAGTGTATCATTGTTACCACATATTGTTGTCACCTAATTTATGTTAGATTGGTGATATTTGTAATAAAGTTTTTTACTGCTCTTCATTTGTTTGACTAAATCCAACATTTGGTGTTTCTAGGTACATTATATACACTGTTGTTTCACCCGAGTTGTCACATTGTGAATCCCAGAACCTAGCTAGTATATTGACAGCCATTCAACAGGAAGTTGGCCACTCTGGAAAACTCAAATCCTATCCTTTTTTCTCTTATCCCAAGTCATATGTCACAAGCCATGATAATCATGGTAATAAACATCAAGGTGTGCCAGAGCCCCATTTGGTTAGGTGCACTCACTAATGCAGTTGGACATGTGCAGGTGTTGAGGCCTTTCAAGCAAATTGCTTCAGAAAAAAGTCACAGGATTTGATCCTTGGACACAGTTGTTGATTCCAGCCATAGTTTGGTAATTGATCAGGGGCTTCAGCCAATTGACCCAGAGAACATGTGGACTAACACATTCAATGGATGACAAGTTCTATAAAAAGATTCAGAATATGCAAATATGTAACATATTCAACATTCAGTGTCATGAATCAACCACCACCATTGAAACAGTTGAACAATTTCATTGTTTTTTTTAAGGCTGGGGTGAGATCTCACAAACCAATTATATATTTTTAAAAAATATTTCCTGAATCTAATTCTCTCCAGATTGAAGGTAGAACTGCCGCCTGCTTCTATATCAGGACATGGTGTAGAAATGGAATTTTTACCATTTACCATGACACGCTGTGGTAAAATTTCTCATTGAGTACTTTTGTCTGAAGATGGTAACAACGCTGTTACCGAAATGTCACACACTATTTATTTATTTGGATTTGGTTTATTACCTTGTGTTTATAACCTGTAGGCCATGTACCCTCTAACCCATTTACACCATTAGTCCATGAAAACCAGCCTAATTACACCAGTAGCGCTTTACACCAATAACCATCAATACCATTAATCCATGTACACTAGCAGCCCATGTACTCCTTCAAACCCATGTACCCCTTACCCATGTACAAATTTGCTCATCTTCACCTTAAACCCAATGTACCCTAGAACCCATTTACACCTTCAACCCATGTACTCTCTGACCCATTTACACATCAACCTATGTACCCTCAAACCCATGTACACCTGTGGCCCATGTACCCTCTAACCCATTTAGACTTTCAAGCCATGTACCTTCTAACCCATTTACACCTGTAGACCATGTAGACCACCCCATTTACACCAGTAGTCCAGTGTGTCCTAGCTCGTCTCTGCTACCATCGGTATAAAGGGGATAAGAAACAACAACAACACCAGTAGTCCATGTAGATCTTCAGCCCTTCTATACATTAGCCCATGTACACAGGTAGTTCATGTACACTTGCAGCACATGTACCCAGTAGCCCATGTTCACCTTCAACCCATTTACACCTTCAGCTTGTGTAAAAAAAAGTAGTCTATGTATACTTCCAGCCCATGTACACCTTTAACCAAATTACACCAGTAACACATCTATACCATAAGCCCATGTACACCTGCAGCTCATGTACCCTCTAACCCATTTAAGACTTTCAACCTTTTACACCTGTAGACCATGTAGAACACCCCATTTACACCTGTAGACCACCCCATTTACACCAGTAGCGCATGTACACCAGTAACCCTTCTATACATTAGCCCATGTACCCTCTAACTAATGTACACCAGTAGCGCATGTAAATTAGTAATCCATCTATACCATTAGCCCATGTTCACCTTCAACCCATGTACCTTCTAACCCATTTCACCTTCAATCCATGTACACCTACAACCAAATTACACCAGTAACCCATCTATACCATTAGCCCATGTACATGTTCAACCTAATGTACCCTTTAACCTATGTATACCTTCAACTCATGTACCCTCTAACCCATTTAAACCTTCAACCCATGTACACCTTAAGCTCATGTAAACAAGTAGTCTATGTACACTTGCGGCCCATATACACCTTCAACCCAATTTACCCTCTAATCCATGTACACCTTTAACCTTTGTACCCTCTAACCCATCAACACCTTCAGACCATGTACACAAGTTGTTGTTGTTGTTGTTGTTTCTTATCCCCTTGTGTAAAGATAACACGAATTTCATGATGTACACTTGCAGCCCATGTACATTCTAACCCATGGACACCTTCAACCCTATTACACCAGTAGCGCATGTACACCAGCAACCCATCTATACCATTAGCCCAGGTACACCTTCAAACCATGTACACCTGTTTATACAGATCAGGGTGGCCAACCTCTGTATTGGAGATGACTGTACTCCATAATGATAACCCAAACTCTAGGCCAGGAGTATCGTATGTTTTCAGGAAGTTCCAGTGTAGAAGTAAGTTTTTGTACAAAGGCTGTCATGATTCCATATCTGTATCCCAGTTAGATCATCAGGGTTTCCAGTGTTGATACTTGGACCAGAGAAATCACTAAAGAGCACCAGGGACACTGTGTAGGTTATTCCCTTGTTGTTGCCTCACAAGTTCTTTGACAGTTTTACAGCAAGAGCTGGTGGCAGTGTCTTCTTATCTCCACTCAATCATATTATGGTATCAAGCCTGTAGAGGTTGTTGATGGTGTCTGCTGGGGAAGAGTAGAGCTCATCAATGTCAAAACAGACAATGATGTGGTTGACACTCAGTGGGAAAACCTTGCAACCATTCTGTCATTGTCCGTGGATGACCAGACAGGGTGGCAATGTTATACACACAGGATTGAACTGCCATGTAAGACCAAACACTTTGTTGGCAAACAATTCTTGCTTCCTTGCTCTGCCATTGTCTTCCCATTCATTGTTAGATTCATTGTTTGTTTCATGGCAATATGTCCCACTATTACTCCTCCTATTGTTGATAAAAGTTTTAGTAGAAAGGCGATCCATTCAATACAATATATATATAGAAAAGAATGTACTTGGATCTGTGATTCATCAATTTATCGAACAAAAAACTTGAAAATAATTTACAAATTTTTGTAGATCACATGGAAACAACTTGGTCATTGATTAAAATTTAAAAAAAAATCAAAATGATAAAAGAATAAGATATAAGAGTATATAAAATTTATAAATTATGTATATTTTAAACACTCATATTTTTTATTCTTTTGATTTTTTTTATTTTGACCAATGACAAAGATATTTCCATGTGATCTACAAGAGTTTGTAAATTAAGTTTTTGCACAATAATTTGATAGAGAGAGGGAACAATCCCTTGAAATATTTTTTAAAAAGTTTTATTTTACAGATCCAGGTGCACCTTTCTATATAGTTGTTTAAAACAACCAGGTGTAGAATTATACATAGCTTTCTGTTTAATTGGAAAATTCTGGTCATTGACCGGGTGATCAACAGAATTGCCACAAAGAAAGGAAGTTTGTTTCAATTTATTTTATTAGAAAGGCTTAAATACAACTTTAATAATATTCCTCAAAATAGATTCAGGTTAACAATATATAAAAATATTTTCTCTATTTTACATTTATTTTTTAGATACAAAAATCTAAAAATTACTAAGGAAATTAAAAACAAAAAAAAGATATGTGTTGTTCAGAGAGTGGAAAATTATCAAATATACAATAATTTTTCTTCTGGAAATTGAGAGAAGGAAAAGTTCCAAAGAATTGTTGAGCAACCAAGGAGGTTGGATAAGGAGAGGAAACAAAAGGAACTTTCAGCTGGAGGAGTTAGAGGAGAACGCCGCCGGTGCAGTTTGGTTCCCGCTGTCTGGGCTGGTCTGGAGGAGGTAGGAGACAGCCAGGAGTGGCGCGAGCACGCAGCCGACCAGGATGAGGATCAGGAGCGTCTGCCAGGACATGGCCCCAGACGACTTCTCATCCTCTGGCTCCTCTATCACCAGCGGGTGGATGGCAGACGACGTGTGTCCTTCATCCAGGGAGGTTCTCTTGGCCGCCGCGCTGCGGATCCGCGACAGATCCTCATCCATACGTCTGAGGAAGGCTGAGGCATCGTTGGACTCTTCTCTGAAGAACTGTCCGATGCTGAGGGTCTTCACCAGCGAGATGTCGCCCTCCGCTGCGGCAGGAGGGTCGTCCAGTTCCAGCAGCAGGCCATATTTGACCGTGGGAATGCGCACAGTTTTCAGCCCAAAGAACTCCTGGTTGCTGATGATGTTGTTGACCCTCTTGATCTCCCCGACCTGCGCAGACACAAGCTGTCCACATACAACAACAGCGAGGTGTTCGTGTCTTTTTGGATGATGAGGCTCTATGATTAATGACACCAAGGCTGACTATAATTTATTTACTTTGTTTCTCTATGTACACTCATGGACAAAACTTAAGGAAGTTGTACCTTTTACCATGTATATCGGGATTCAGACAATAACTCTGAAAGATACACTCATGGACAAAACTTAAGGAAATTGTACCTTTTACCATGTATATCGGGATTCAGACAATAACTCTGAAAGATACACTCATGGAAAAAATTAAGGAAATTGTACCTTTTACCATGTATATCGGGATTCAGACAATAACTCTGAAAGATACACTCATGGACAACACTTAAGGAAGTTGTACCTTTTACCATGTATATCGGGATTCAGACAATAACTCTGAAAGATACACTCATGGACAACACTTAAGGAAGTTGTACCTTTCAGCATGTATATCGGGATTCAGACAATAACTCTGAAAGATACACTCATGGACAAAACTTAAGGAAATCGTACCCTTTACCATGTATATCGGGATTCAGACAATAACTCTGAAAGATACACTCATGGACAACACTTAAGGAAGTTGTACCTTTTACCATGTATATCGGGATTTAGACAATAACTCTGAAAGATACACTCATGGACAGAACTTAAGGAAGTTGTACCTTTTAGCATGTATATCGGGATTGAGACAGTAACTCTGAAAGATACACTCATGGACAGAACTTAAGGAAGTTGTACCTTTTAGCATGTATATCGGGATTCAGACAATAACTCTGAAAGATACACTCATGGACAACACTTAAGGAAGTTGTACCTTTTACCGTGTATATCGGGATTTAGACAATAACTCTGAAATATACACTCATGGACAAAACTTAAGGAAGTTCTACCTTTTACCGTGTATATTGGGATTCAGACAATAACTCTGAAAGATACACTCATGGACAAAACTTAAGGAAATTGTACCTTTTACCATGTATATCGGGATTCAGACAATAACTCTGAAAGATACACTCATGGACAACACTTAAGGAAGTTGTACCTTTTACCATGTATATCGGGATTCAGACAATAACTCTGAAAGATACACTCATGGACAAAACTTAAGGAAGTTGTACCTTTTAGCATGTATATCGGGATTGAGACAGTAACTCTGAAAGATACACTCATGGACAACACTTAAGGAAGTTGTACCTTTTACCGTGTATATTGGGATTCAAACAATAATTCTGAAAGATACACTCATGGACAAAACTTAAGGAAGTTGTACCTTTTAGCATGTATATCGGGATTCAGACAATAACTCTGAAAGATACACTCATGGGGACAAAACTTAAGGAAGTTGTACCTTTTACCGTGTATATCGGGATTTAGACAATAACTCTGAAAGATACACTCATGGACAGAACTTAAGGAAGTTGTACCTTTTAGCATGTATATCTGGATTCAGACAATAACTCTGAAAGATACACTCATGGACAGAACTTAAGGAAGTTGTACCTTTTAGCATGTATATCGGGATTGAGACAGTAACTCTGAAAGATACACTCATGGACAGAACTTAAGGAACTTAAGGAAGTTGTAACTTTTAGCATGTATATCGGGATTGAGACAGTAACTCTGAAAGATACACTCATGGACAGAACTTAAGGAAGTTGTACCTTTTAGCATGTATATCGGGATTGAGACAGTAACTCTGAAAGATACACTCATGGACAGAACTTAAGGAAGTTGTAGCTTTTAGCATGTATATTGGGATTGAGACAGTAACTCTGAAAGATACACTCATGGACAGAACTTAAGGAAGTTGTACCTTTTAGAATGTATATCGGGATTGAGACAATAACTCTGAAAGATACACTCATGGAAAGAACTTAAGGAAGTTGTACCTTTTACCGTGTATATCGGGATTGAGACAATAACTCTGAAAGATATTACAGTGTCAGTACACCAGGCAGAGAGTATTGAAGTAAAAGTCAGTTTAAAAAATGATTTTGAATCGAAGATGACAAAAATGATAAAGTACAATTTGGATTATGGATTAGAAACACAAGGTAATAAGACCAAATCAATATAAATAAATAGTGTGTGACATTTCAGTAGCAACGTTGTTACCATCATCAGACAAAAGTACCGAATGAGAAAATATATCAGAGCATGTTTTAAACAGTTACTGTTATCAAGTGTGTAACAAGGATGACAAAGCACGATAAATAGAAGATAACAAGGTAGTTTTCCAAGTATCCTAAAATATTATTTTTAGAATTAAGTGGAAAAAAAACTTTTTTTTTTAAAGATATAATTGAAAGCATATCTGTCAATGTCATTGATATTTCTTCCATTCTGTTAATTGTAGCACATTTCTTTTGAATGAAAAAGGTTTTTTTAAATTCTCTTAAAGTAACTTTTCTCATAATCTCAAGTATATCTTTGTTTCTTTTATATCAAAATTATTATGCCCTATGATTTTTCTATATTCTACAAGTTCAGAATTATCAATTTTATTCAACTTTACAGCATATTTATGGTTTTTCATTCTTTTATTTAAAGTTCTGGCTGTTTGTCCTACATAGCATTGGTCACACTTTTCACATTTCACTTCATAAATCTAACCTGCTCTTTTTGGTAATTGGGTGTTCTTGTGGTTAGTACATGGTTTCTATACAATTTTTACTTTTCGCACTTTATATTAGTAAAATTTCTTGTAAACTTTTGGTTTATAAATAGCAATGTAATGAATTTGGCTTCCTGGTTTTTGCACTTTAGATTTTGAATCAAAGTATTATTCTCATATTTTTGGTTCATGGCTTCTATTATTCTATCTATCAATTTGATGGGAAATGTATTCAGTACTTTTGTCTGATGATGGTAACAATGATGTCACACACACTATTTATGTATTTGGTGTTATTATTACCTTGAGTTGAAGTAGGCGTTAAATTACAGAAGTTGATTGAGACATAGCAAGTGTTGAATTAGAGAGGTTATAGGTACAATTTGGATTTTAGAATAGGAACACAAGGTAACAAGGCCAAATTAATGAAATCTTGTGATAATTCAGTAACAGCCGGTTCAGTTCAAAATCACTTTATTAGGTACCGCTCAACAAGAACAACCTAGTTTATGATAATTTAAACAATGAATAATAAGTGAAGGTTATTCACATATTAAACAAAATGTTAACGTGGGATTCAATCCCAGTTCATGACTGTCGGGAATCGAGGGTGTTACCTACTTGTCCACCGACTTTTATATATTGTTATTCAGTAACAGCGTTGTTACTGAAATATCATGCACAATTTATTTGGTCTGCTTGTGTTTCTAGAGATGTGTATAGAGACAGATGTTTATGGAGGTATTCACACCAGGGACACAACTTGTCTCTCCTACAGCTGGATACATCTTGATGACATAATCTCTTACCCAACTTCTAGCCTCCCATTCCAAAATGTAAAATGCTTCAGATTTTTTTTTAATTGATGAAAACAATGAATTTTGATGCAGAATCTCTGTATAGGACAACATCCAAGTGCAGAGCCAAAGTGTTCTTCAGGGAGAGGTGTCCTCTTATCTGAGAGTTGCTATATAGTATAGTTGGTCATTTTGGCGATGAAAACTGTCCTTTGTAGAGAGGTGTCCTTTAGCATGAGTGTCCTCTCATGGAGGTTGTTCTACTGTATTGGTGATGAAAACTGTCCTTTGTAGAGAGGTGTCCTTTAGCATGAGTGTCCTCTCATGGAGGTTGTTCTACTGTATTGGTGATGAAAACTGTCCTTTGTAGAGAGGTGTCCTTTAGCATGAGTGTCCTCTCATGGAGGTTGTTCTACTGTATTGGTGATGAAAACTGTCCTTTGTAGAGAGGTGTCCTTTAGCATGAGTGTCCTCTCATGGAGGTTGTTCTACTGTATTGGTGATGAAAACTGTCCTTTGTAGAGAGGTGTCCTTTAGCATGAGTGTCCTCTCATGGAGTTGTTCTACTGTATTGGTGATGAAAACTGTCCTTTGTAGAGAGGTGTCCTTTAGCATGAGTGTCCTCTCATGGAGTTGTTCTACTGTATTGGTGATGAAAACTGTCCTTTGTAGAGAGGTGTCCTTTAGCATGAGTGTCCTCTCATGGAGGTTGTTCTACTGTATTGGTGATGAAAACTGTCCTTTGTAGAGAGGTGTCCTTTAGCATGAGTGTCCTCTCATGGAGGTTCTACTGTAACCCCTCTGTATAGGACAACATCTATTTGAAGACCATTATTTGAAGAGAGATGTCCTCTTACTGGAGAGCAGCTAATCAGTAAATATGATCATTTGGGAATAAGTCCTTTGTATAGAGGAGTGTGAGTGTCCTCTCACAGAGGTTGTTCTACTGTCTTAGAATTTGATAAGATGATTAGTTCCTCATCTTTCACCAACAAACACTTTTGACAAGGTAATAAAACCAAATACCTTGTAGAATTCACCAAACTCTTTATTTATGGAATCTTTCACCTTCCTCTAAATGATAAGGTCCTCCTCAATCATATTTCTTCACTCTATGATAAAAGAAAATAAGACCTAATGTCCTAAAACCTAATGACCTAATCCAAATAATTTAATATTAAATTATATATTAAATTGAATATATATTATATTGTGACGAAGAAATATTTTATTACTTAATTTAATATTATTCAATGAAAATATATTCAACAGATTATAAAAATATATATTAATCTGTATTTGTGAAATCATCTTTAAAATATTTCTTTGCTTGCTTGCTTAAGATTCCCTAGCGGTAAAGAGTTTTGGGGGGGGCTGACCTGTTAATAATTGTCGACTCGTCGCTGTGACGTCATCAATAAATACTTTTACATCTTAGGATATTTCAAGGCTTGATTTCTACGCTACAACTGGTGGAGAGACTGGACCGATACCCATTAAGAAATAAAAGAAAATTTGATTCTGTTGAACCAGAAGAAACTTCTATGAATGTAAAGAAGGAAGGTACTCAGGTAAGCAACTACGTTGTTCAACATTTGCCAAGGAACCCTTCCATTTTCTCCGGGGAGGATGGTGAAGATCTCCAAAAATGGTTAAAAGGGTATGCACGTGTGGCAAAGTACAACCATTGGGACGAAACCCTTTGTCTTACTAAAGTTTATTTTTATCTGTCTGGAACTGCTCTCAAATGGTTTGAGAACAACGAAGAAAGCATACAGACTTGGAAGGAATTCACATCTCAATTAGAGAATGTGTTCGGAAAAAAAGAAAATTCAAGATTGCAAGCGGAGAAGAAACTTAAAACACGGGCACAATTAAAAGGTGAAAGTACCGAATGTTACATCCAGGATGTCCTGTGCTTGTGCAAAGAGGTTGATCCTCAAATGAGCGAGGAAGATAAAATCTCCCACCTCATGAAGGGGATAGCTGAGGAGCTTTATCAAGCACTCCTACCGAGGGATGTACAGAGCACCGAGCAATTCATTACAGAATGTCGCCGTGTCGAAGCGCTCCGTTGTAGGCGAGTTACCCCAACCAGGTACGAGCGCCTACCAAATGTAGCCTCTCTCTGTGACCAGGATGACGGAGAAGATCTGTCATCTATGATTAGGCAAATTGTTCGTGAGGAGGTACAGCGGGCATTAGGCTCTCCTCGGGAGGAACCAAAAAATGCTACAATCGAAGAAATTGTAAAGGAGGAGATTGGAAGAACCCTGGCGCCAATCTCAAAGTCTAGGAGAAGTCCCCCTCAGAAGGAAAGACCCCGACAGTTTTTAAATACTAGATATGAGGCCGAAACGATAAGACCGCACCCTGAACCTCGATACCCAAAACAAGGAGGAAGACGCGACACCAATGATTGGCGTACAACTGAGGGAAGGCCTATCTGTTTCTACTGCGGACGCCCAGGTCACGTCGTCCGCTATTGCCGTGACAGGAAGAGACACAATGAGGAAAGGAAAAATTACTATTTCCAAAGAAAGCAAGACGCAATGATATCCTACAACTCTCGAGCTGAATCTCAGGACCCCAATGACGAATCATCGAGGAAAACTTTCACTCGCTACCGAAGCCCCACTTCATATCGCGGTCGAAACAGACAACATTTCTCACCTGCTAAAAGATCTAGCTGGACGCCCCGCCATTAAAACTAGATGATAGACCACATTGGAGGCGAGGCCGCAAAGTTATAAAACTCCCCTTGCCGACCACAGTAGAAATTAGAAAAAGCTACCTTGACGTAAACATAGACCTACCAAGTCCTCATGAAGAAGATATCTCAACTGAAAGAACACATCCACCGCAGTCACCTGAAAATATCCCTGGCCATAGTACTAGTTCTTAAGACTGACGACGTAAGTCTCCTGTTGAGCATCGGGTCGATGCTCTCTATAGGAGGAGGCTATGTGACGAAGAAATATTTTATTACTTAATTTAATATTATTCAATGAAAATATATTCAACAGATTATAAAAATATATATTAATCTGTATTTGTGAAATCATCTTTAAAATATTTCTTTGCTTGCTTGCTTAAGATTCCCTAGCGGTAAAGAGTTTTGGGGGGGGCTGACTTGTTAATAATTGTCGACTCGTCGCTGTGACGTCATCAATAAATACTTTTACATCTTAGGATATTTCAAGGCTTTATTTCTACGCTACAATATTAAATAAGACCTAATGTCATAAAAGAAAATAAGATCTAATCCAAATAATTTATTTTAGGTCTTATTTTCTTTTATTATAATCTATAATCCAAATTGTGCTTTATCAAGACCTAATGTCCTAAAACCTAATGACCTAAAAATTTAATATTAAATTATTTGGATTAGGTCTTATTTTATTATATTTCACTCTACTTTTACAACTATTGTTTTAGGATTCTTAGAAAATTATTTATTTATTTTTATTCTTATCTGTTTTACTACTTTTGTTTACACAACTGATAACAGCACCAACTGTTTTAAAACATGCTGTAGATGCTAAGGCACAATTTGGATTATAGATTATAAACACAAGGTAATAAGACCAAATCTAAATAAATCAATAGTGTGTGAGGTTTCTGTAACTGCAATGTTATATAGAATTATATTCTAAAAAGTAATTCAGAGTACAAGATGAAGGTCATGGTGAATAGCAAAAATGGTTATTTAACATCTGCTCAAGGTAACTTGGACCAAATCTGGGTAATAGGTTACTGAATCTTCACAACCTATTTATCTGGTCCCTTATGTTTCTAATCTATAATCCAAATTGTGCCTTATCATCTGCTGAAACTGCTTTCTGAAAATGACCATTTAGTAAGGATAGAAATTTATTGGGCAAAAAACAAGATGCTTAACAATGTTTAGTGTTACTCAGTTTTTCATTCAAACTCCCTTCTAACCCCATCTTTGAAGTAAACTGCTTGCTTATGATTGGTGCATTAGTAGGCAGTTAAAATGATGTCTTGGCAAGACATATTTCTCTTCCTTTTTTCCCTAAATATATCTTTAAAAATTAATACAAATAGCTATAATAAAAACAAAAGTTAAAGCACATAGTATTGTCATTATATTCACAACTTCCTGCTAATATTATTTTGGTATTTTAAAGTATTAGTAATATATTTTTCACAGATAAGAAAACTATAGTACTTACTGGAACTTCATAGGTAAGTGACAAACTTTGAAGTGTATCTCCATCCTTTATTGTGTGAACTAAGTAATCTGTCAGGTTTGATTTTCGATCTGTTGATTCATTTTTTGCTGTAGGATTCCTATTACGTATATTTGTATATTCATATTCTTTTAAACGTTCATCTAACTCTTCATCTGCTGAATCAAAATGATCAAATACATAAAGGTTATCACATAAATCATCATTTAAACGTCTACTTGGCAAGTAATTTCTCCTTGTCAAAACACCTTTCTGATTTGTGTCATTTTTTAAAAATGAAGAAACGCTATTCATTGCAAAATAATCGATTCATTATAAAATTGATATTTAGAAAATAAGCATTTTCGTATCGATGATATTAAATCATCACCATATAGTAAAAACATTAGATTTTATAAAATAAACAATCATGATGTAATGGTCAAAAATAATTTTGTTTATTAATAATTTTTGAGGTGTTATAAATGCGTTGTGTACATTTTATTCTTGCCTCGATGGCAATACCCAAATATATATTTATTTTTAATATTAAAGTTTTGTATATTTTTGTGAAATCGACTCCTGTGAATTTCATAGAGTTTTTTTTTTTTTTCTTGAGGAAACGCAAATATTTTTTATCTTTATGCTTTTGTGTGGATTGTTGGGTGAATTACTCTCAAGTTGATTATAGTATTTTATTTCATATCATGAGTAGAATTTATTTATATAATTTTATTGAAATTGACATTTTTAAAAATTAAATAATAAAACAGGTATAAAAGTATAAAGTATAAAACACTGATATAATAAAATAAATTATCTTAGGTTTTCACTATATACATATATACAATAAAAATAAATACAATAAAAAACTTATTTTCTGAGTGTTCACATTTTGTGTAAAGAACGTCTATATTTTACACTAGGGAATAATTGGTAAAATGATAGGTAACCTATTTATCAAAATACCTTGGGGGCAGACAAGAATAATTCAGTTTGCTTTCAACGACTTCGCTTTGGGATGAAAATGAACAGTTTTTAAGAAGGAATTATTCGAAAAAGGTTAGGAGACAGTCAATGAGAGGAGAGGAAGGGGGAGTTCACCTGCTACCTCTCTGGAATAGTTGATCTTAAATTTAAAGAGACTTTATAATTCATTAAAATGGTTAAAAGTTAGTTGGTTCTATTTAAAAGTTTGCTTATCAATCCCAGGGGTAGAAATGGCGGCTGTAGGTGTCTGAGATATCTGTTCAAAATATAAACTACTAGAATCACCAATGCCTACTACTTTATCTCACTAATTTAATTTCTTAAGACTACCTTCATTGTGGGCTTACTCATCTATACATGGGATACCTGAAGTAATTTCTGAGAATTCATTGCTTAAAAATTACAAAATTTGAGCCTTTCGCTTATTGAAATTATTCTTCCTGATTTAATATTAGATGACTATTCAAAAAGATGCCTGTTAAATCAAAATGAAACCCCCTTCACTCCCGCGCGTGATATTATTATACACGTTCATTTTACTCCTTCTTTCTTCAGACTTCCTGAGCAAAACATCACACTTAAAAAGAAAATAAACACATTGTGAAAAATATTTATATCTTTAAACTCTCTTTCAGAATTTTTTTTTTCTCAAGATAAAAGATAAAAATTTATTGTAAATCTCACAAGTATTGTAAATCTTGCCTCGACATTAGTGCTCTTATCTTTTTATCAGCTATTGAATTTATTAGATTCGAGTTTTCATAAACATATAATCTACTCTTTAGAAAAATAATTTGAGTTCTATTCTGATTTTTGAATTTCCTATTTAATATATAAAGTTATTTTTTTTTTAGACTCAAATAAGCTGCATGTTTAGGACATGGAGTAAAGGAGACCATGAGGATTTTGTCTACTGATATTTATAAAGCAAAAACACTAATAAGATATGTCTTTGTTTTAACTCCGATATGAAACCAACATTGTACTAAAATTGAGCTAAGAATAACTAGTTATTAGTGTTATTAAAAGAGATAAGAATATTAAAGACCCGACTTAGTGAAATAAGAAAAGGCATTTGCCAATTATTTATCTCTGGAGCGTTAGCCCATCATTCATGTGAAAAAGAAAACTTTAGAAAATATGTATAAATTATTTAGCTTTATTCAAAATTCGAATAAAATAGATAAAGTTAATTATAAGTGCAGTAGTGAAACTTGGCGTCAAATTGTATTACCTATTACTAGGTATTTTCAACGAGCCTGTAGACCATCACAACCAGGTATATTCAACGAGACTGTAGACCATCACAACCAGGTATATTCAACGAGACTGTAGACCATCACAACTAGGTATATTCAACGAGACAGTAGACCATCACAACCAGGTATATTCAACGAGACAGTAGACCATCACAACCAGGTATATTCAACGAGACTGTAGACCATCAGGTATATTCAACGAGACTGTAGACCATCACAACCAGGTATATTCAACGAGACTCTAGACCATCACAACCAGGTATACTCAACGAGAATGTAGACCATCACAACCAGGTATATTCAACGAGTCTGTAGACCATCACAGCCAGGTATACCCAACGAGACTGTAGACCATCAGGTATACTCAACGAGACTGTAGACCATCACACAACCAGGTATATTCAACGAGACTGTAGACCATCACAACCAGGTATATTCAACGCGACTGTAGACCATCACAACCAGGTATACTCAACGATACTGTAGACCATCACAACCAGGTATACTCAACGAGACTGTAGACCATCACAACCAGGTATATTCAACGAGACTGTAGACCATCACAACCAGGTATACTCAACGAGACTGTAGACCATCACAACCAGGTATATTCAACGAGACTGTAGACCATCACAACCAGGTATATTCAACGAGACTGTAGACCATCACAACCAGGTATACTCAACGAGACTGTAGACCATCACAACCAGGTATATTCAACGAGACTGTAGACCATCAGGTATACTCAACGAGACTGTAGACCATCACAACTAGGTATATTCAACGAGACAGTAGACCATCACAACCAGGTATATTCAACGAGACTGTAGACCATCAGGTATATTCAACGAGACTGTAGACCATCACAACTAGGTATATTCAACGAGACAGTAGACCATCACAACCAGGTATATTCAACGAGACTGTAGACCATCACAACCAGGTATATTCAACGAAACTGTAGACCATCACAACCAGGTATATTCAACGAGACTGTAGACCATCACAACCAGGTATACTCAACGAGACTGTAGACCATCACAACTAGGTATATTCAACGAGAAAGTAGACCATCACAACCAGGTATATTCAACGAGACTGTAGACCATCAGGTATATTCAACGAGACTGTAGACCATCACAACCAGGTATATTCAACGAGACTGTAGACCATCACAACCAGGTATACTCAACGAGACTGTAGACCATCACAACCAGGTATATTCAACGAGACTGTAGACCATCAGGTATATTCAACGAGACTGTAGACCATCACAACCAGGTATATTCAACGAGACTGTAGACCATCAGGTATATTCAACGAGACTGTAGACCATCAGGTATACTCCAGGACGGCAAGATCCTGGAGAAGGAATGATTGATAACTAGGCCTAGAACAATGGCGGCGCCCATGCCAAGCGGACAACCAGCCAGACCACCGACTATTTATACCCGCGGCTTTAAGTGGAAATTCCATTGGTCCTCCGCATACACTCAGCTATCACATAGCTACAAGTATCAGCTTGTATCCATACAGTCTGTGGCTGAAGTTAATGAAAGCAAATGTGGGGTATCCTATCATTTGAAGGCGTCAAAGGTTCTAATGTTGGAATCATGGAACATAAAAGGCCTATATGACCTGAGTTGGATTTTTTCTCTATGTTAAATCACGCCACGAGATATTTAAAACAGATATGTAACTTCCCCTAGATGATCAATTATTGTGAGAGATAAAAACGGAAGAATAATTCTGAATTATATTCGAAAATATAATTGTTAATAGAATAATCAACAAAGTAATTTAAAAAATTTCTAAATATTTTTTTACAATTTAAAATATTCTCACTATTATTCTATCCTATCTTTTATTAAGGTTTTGTTCTCCCACGCCCCAAACCAACTTCGTCTTAATAATTGTTTTAAGGACTTGAATTCTCTTGTAGAGGAGCCGTAGTTGTTCTCGAACATTATCAAATTAAAGTCACCAAACGATAAGGCTTTTTAAAGAGTTTTTTTGTTGTTTAATTTCAAGATTTCAAACAACATTTACGAGTTTGTTGTGATCCAGAGTTTTTCAGAGGAGAAATCTACCTCCTCTAAGTACTGCCACCTTACTGGACAAACATTTCAGTCATTAAGTGAAAAATTGCGATTTCTCTAGCAACTTCTAAACGTTAGAAATATGGTCGTTACTTCCTTATATAGACAGTAGCAAATACCCGGGAAAGATAGCGAAAATCTCTGTGTGAATGATGCACTTTCAAAAACAAACAATTTTAAAGAAGTTTTCAGCTAACTGACATCTTTAGTTTGTTTCAGAGCTTTTGAAAGCTTCCTAACCTCCAGCATGGTCCAGTCACGTGACACAACATTGGCTACCTGCGCGGCCGCCATTAAGCCGTTGACAGCTGAGCCCAGGACAATGGCCAGCCGATCATTTGTCATTCTTCTAAGTAGCATCGTCTGGTGACAGCCTGCCGTCTGATTGGAAATTGATGCCCGTCAGAACTGGCTACACCATTCAGTTCGACTTTGTATCAACACCTCAATTATTGATGCACAAAATTGTTTTAAATATTATAGATGCTTCCATAAGAGACTTCCCACACACATTCCTGGAGATGGTCTCTTATAGGAGGTTGAGTTATAACAAGTCAATTTTGTTTGAGAGACGCTGGCATATACTGAACAACTGGGAGGATGAAAAATTACCTAAGACTTTATATTCCGACTTTAGATAACCCTTAATCTATCCATGTATAAAACTATGGAGATGCATGATGTGTATTTCTGTTAATTCTACTAATTATTGTTCTTCAAGAACTGCTTGTTCTCGGCTGCTTGTATATAAGTCTATACCAAGCCCTTCCCTTTTCTCTCTCTCATTTGATACACTGTAAATAACATTGATAATTACTGGTACTATCACTGTGATTCCTGTATGTACTCTACATTTCTGCTCGGAGAATCTGTATAAGACCAAAAGGTCTTAATAAATGTATTTGTTGTTGTTTGATAGACTGTGTCTTTGTTCTACCGATATTTTCGAGCTTGAAGAACAATTTTATAGATCTCATAATGCTATCTATATATTGTAACAAAGTATTTATTATTTTTATTAACAGAGTGGTCATTTTTATGTTTATATTTTGCTACTCTGTAAAATTACCTCGTGGCTTATCTTTTGTTTACCATTCATAGTTTTGTCCTTGCCTGAAATAAATTGTTGTCTCATCCTGAAGTTTTTGTCTTCCCTAATTTTCCACGTGGCAATATTAATACGTAAAACAAATAATTATAAAATTCTTTATAATATATAGGTAATTCTTTTAAGCTAATCTCTTAGACTGCCGGGAAATGTCTTTTTTTTTTCACAAATATACAAGGAGAGATGTGAAGATAACATACAAACACTCTTGGGTGGGAGAGATGATTAATGGATTATTATTAACAATAGGAATGTTGTTGTGTATAGAATACTATTTTTTTACGACGACGAATATTTCAATTTTTGCGAAAACATAAAAGGTTAGATTAAAAGAAAATTCGATTTTAAAGAATTTCGAATTATTTGTTCTACAAATCTCATATATACGCTAACAAATCGTTAACTAACGTTTTAATATATCGTCTGTTTTCTTCAGCCAATGTAAACTGAGCTGAAAGATGGAACAATCGGCAGAAATAAGACGTGCCGTGGAACGATGACACAAAGATGGATTATGACTTCCTCCAGTGCTGATGCGCCTGCGCACTGGGCTCTGTTTACTTCCCTCATTTTTTACAGACGACTGAAATAACTTGCAGGTCGCGCTGACTGTAAATGACAGACTGGTTCGGCTGCAAATATTCAAGATGGAGGATCAGTGACACTTTGTTTAGCGCCAGAGGGGCGAAGTAAAAATAAACAAACCAGAATGAGGAATATCACTTTCCTTACGTTATCTCGTCTGGTGGAAATTGTTGCAAGAACACGGTTATTATCAGCCTTGTGCCGCAGGAATCTTCTGCCCGACTTTTCAGCGATACATAAGCAAAGTTTGGAACGTCACTGAGATTCTGTGATGGGATGATGCTCATTTTTTCTTCCTCAAAGTGTGTTTTACTCTGCGTGTTTTAAAAATTGATTTGTTCTTATATTAGAAATATATATGTAAACTATAAATAAACGTTCTTCCCTGTATAAAATAAATGAAGCTTCCAGAGTTAAGTTTCTTGTTCAAATTTTTATTTAACCCTGGGAGCTTCATTTATTTTATAGTATGTAAACTATATTTAGAGAGAGAGAGAGAGAGAGAGAGAGAGAGAGAGAGAGCGAATTTTTATTTTTTAAGTAATATAATTTCCTTCTGTAGACCCTTATTGAAATGATAAACATAACGTGAGTGTATAGCTCACCAGTGGTGAACCCATACCACTCCAATATTGTATTGGGCTACTTTGTTTCTTAAATATGCCTCTCTAGATGAATTCTTGGGAAATATATTTAAACTAACTATGGACATGCTTTGAGGACAGTCTTAAAAATATATCTGTGGAAATACAATGGCACCTCGCTAGGAACTGTAAAAATGATGTAACACATTTCTAAAAATAACATTGTTTGACCAGGTGTGTGTGGATATAAAATGTTCCTTTCTAAAGTTTAATGCGATGAATCGAAAAAATTTAAGAAAACTCTCAGCATCGTCTGTTATAAATAAAGAGGAAAGATGGGGTATTATATAGACTTGAGGGCGAGATGCCGTGAATAGCTACTGGAGTCATGTGGAACACACCAATGATGTAGCCCCGCCCATCTGGCTCCTCCCACCCCCACGGGGTCCATTGTGCCCCGTTGACATCTCCCGACACCGTCGTTGACAGCTCACCCAGGGCGACACTCCCATGTCTCCAGTCCGAATGTTCGATGCTTAAATTGGGCCTATCCATTTCTTGATTTTTCACAAAACCTCTAGGACCAGCCTTGTTGAGGTACAGCCTTCATCACGAGGGAAAACAGCCAGAAACGCATACCTGTTTAGAAGAGAGTTGGCCAAACTTATTGGGATACACATAAATCAACCTTTAGTTGGTATTTATTCCGGTAGATGGCGCTCTTCCATCTAAAGAGTGCTCATTTGGATGATCAGGGGATATGTCTATTCACTCATAAATTATTTAATATATATCTAATCTATATATATAAAATTGAATGTCTGTCTGTCTCTGTCTGTCTGTACATCCAATCGCCGTGAAATTTTGGGATATTATTAAGTATATCACCGGGAAGGTTTTTGAAAAATAATTTCATGAATATCTTGAATATCCTTAGAGTTATTTGCAGATTTGCAGATTTAACTCGCAAGCAGCGCCCCCATTGTGACGATGATAACAAGTTTTCTTATCACTAAGTTTGTTATCTTAAATATTATTTATCAAAAGTAAGATTATCTCAGGATGACACGGCAATTTATTTGAGACAAGAATAATGATACAATTCCAAGCGAAGATACTATTCCTTTAACTTCCAATTACCGAGGGAACCAATTAATATTGATTTTATTCAACTTATCGAGTATTTTTCAAGGGACCGGGAAAAAATGTTCACTAGATAAAACTATGATTTTCTAATGTAGAAAATTAGGAAAGACAAAATTCAGGATGACACGGCACACAGGGACCGGGAAAAAATGTTCACTTTATCGAGAGATTCAAATTTACGAGTTTCAAATTATCAAAATATATCTTTTTTAAAAATAAGTTTATAGAGAATTGTTTTAACAAATGTTCGTTAGACAAACCTTTACTCGGGTAAAACCTCGGGCGAAGCCGGGTACATCCGCTAGTATTAAAATACACTGGTGTCCAAAAAATAAGAAACTTTTGTTTTTTAATGATATATTTTAAAATATACAACGCTAAAAGCTAAAAAGTAATTTAATTAGGTATTTTAAGTCGTATAATTTATTTATCGCAACCATTCGATTCGGTAAAATTGAAAATATGCAAATTTTTGCTTGTCTTTATAAGTGTGCTATTTGGCGTGTCGTTCACCCCATCTAAGAATTGTCCAATTATAATTTTATTTAATCCTTAGTTAATTATGAGTTTACGAAAACTTTTAGCAGATGATTTAAAATGGAGAGCTGTTGGAAGAATGGAGACAGGGCAACCACAAGTTGAAGTAGCAAAATGGCTAAATGTGAATAAATCTGTGGTCAGCAAAATATGGAAACAGTTCATTGAGACAGGAACCATCAAAAGAAAAGAAGGTTCTGGTAGAAAAAAAGAAAAACAGCTACCTCTGAAAACCGTTATCTGGTCGTAACTGCCAAGCGCCATAGGGAGATGACAGCTATTCAACTCTCTAATGAACTCTCAAGTGCTACTGGAACGAGAATTTCAAGACAAACTGTTTACCGAAGGCTTCACGAAGGTGCTCTTTATGCAAGACGACCAATGGTCTGTATCCCTTTAACCTCTGCTCACAGGAGAGCCCGCTTGATTTGGTGCTTGGAACATCACGCCTGGACTCATGATCAGTGGGCCAATGTTCTCTTCAGTGACGAGTCAAGATTTAGTTTAAACACAGATTCTCGACGAGTTTTCATCTGGAGGGAGCCTAGAACCCGCTAACATCCCAGTACCATCAGGGAAATAGACAGTTTTAGAGGGGGCAGTCTCTTAGTCTGGGCTGGCATCAGTTCTAGCAGACGCACACCCCTCCACATTTTTTCTGGGGGCACTTTAACTGCCCAAAGGTACAGGGACGAGATCCTTGAGCCCTATCTAAGACCTTATAGAGATCAAATTGGTCACAATTTAATTTTAATGGACGATAATGCTCGTCCGCATAGGGCTAGGCTAGTCAATGGATATCTCCAGAGTGAGAATATTCGAAGGATGGATTGGCCAGCCAGATCTCCGGACCTGAATCCAATAGAGCATGTGTGGGACGCTCTAGGGAGGCGTATTGGAGCTCTTCACCCCTCTCCCAGAACCCTCGTTGAGCTAAGAACTGCTCTATTGGAGGAGTGGGGTTTACTACCCCTGGACCTCCTCCAAAGCCTGGTAAAAAGTATGAGGGCTCGCTGTGAGACCTTGATAGCTGTTAGAGGTGATCATACTCCCTATTGATATCTTATTTCTTTAAGATCTGGAACCTTAGCTTTGGGTATGTTGGTAATAATTTGCATATTTCATAATTTCAAATATTTTTTAAATTTTCATATAGCTAGTCAAATTCTCCATAGTTTAAACTATTAGTATACTAAATTTTATATTTGTTAATAAATTAGCTTCTGAGAAATTTCAATATTGGTTAAGTTTCTTATTTTTTGAACACCAGTGTATAATAAATACATTTTAATTCGAAGACACGAAGGAATTTCTAGAGAGATATGTGCAGCTATAAAAGAGAAAATAGAGATAACCCGGGCTCCTGGGGCGTAAATCGCCAACTACCCGGGTTGTACAGCAGTCTAGAGGAGAAGTCTAGTCATGGGGGCGGGGGCAGATTGGTGAGGTGAACCAGGTAACCAGGTAGTTCCAGGACGGCAGGGTGTCAGGAAGTAGGGGCAGGGCTGTCAGCTATAAAATATCCAAAGAGTTTAAGTTTTAAAGAACTTCCAGAGCAATCAGATATCAATTCTAAGTTGATTATTGTAAATATATTTTTGTATATTCAATATGTTCATAATACATATGACAAAAAGTTCATACTTTTGCGGGTTAACACACAAAAAATGGAAAAAGCTAGGGCCTAAATTAAATGTACCTTAATACACAGAAAAGCGTACACTCAAGAGTACAACACCAACAACAAAAATGAAATAAATAAGAACTAGCGATTTGTAAAATAAAATAAAATGGTACTTAGCTTTGTTGTAGCGTTGGTAGGGATCGGACCGGGGTTTCACAGGTATGCGAGGAGAAACACCAGACAAGCACACAGAGAACGCTTTTCGCGTCTCAACTCGAACACCACTCTACGACACCTCGCATTCCGTTTCAACCCTCTTTTATGTACAAACATGGCCACATTCGTCCAATGAGAAGGCGTGGGAGATCAGTTCACTTAACAAATAAACAACATACTTTCCGCATAACTGAGATTAAAACTGCTATGTTTGTCAAATAATTTGACACATATACCAAAAATATACATATGAAACATATACATGTACAAGAAATAAAACCATTTTAGTACAATTTTTTCTTTTATAAATAAAATAACTTCCCACTCTGACCTACGCCCATCCAAACATGAAACCAACAGAACTCTCAGCCGACTGAAGACATTCCACAGGCACAGAGCAGGTAGAACACATAACCGCTGCAGAAGAAGATTGAACGAGGGCTCATGAACTTGATCCACTTGTAAAAAAAGACTTGGACCTCGGACATGTCCGACATGCTGAGTAATTAAGGACAGCTAAAACAACAGAAGCGATAAAACCACCACATGTAGGTTTATAAACCAATGTTATTGGATTGCAGAGATGGAAAACTCTTGTCGAGTGTTTTGACAACATTCAACTTCGCTGAAATAAGTTTAAAATATGGTTTTAATAGTTTTTAACATACGTGAACATCTTTTTGTTCATATCAGGTAGATCGGTATAGAGTGGATTTCCTTGAGAATTATTGAGATTGCACTTCAGGATGCACCGTCATATAAGTTATCTGGCTGGAGAATGAGCATGGTCTTGATTGAATTTTGAGGATAGACCATCATATAAGTCCATCTGGCTTGAATGAACATGATCTAGGATCTACATAGGTTATTTAATATCATAGTATTGGATGTCTTTGTCGGTCGTAGATCACATGGATTGATGGTTGGTTATTTTCCATCTTAAGTTTGATGCACACAATCTTGGTTAGGTAACGGTACCTTGGTGAGTTTATCCCTGGTCTCTATAGCAGCTGATGTGGTGGTTGAAGCACGGCTCGAGTGAGGCCAGGTCTGTGGTCCACACACCGAGTCCTGGAGGTTGCGTGACATCGCGGCGACCACACTATTGTATTTATTGGGTTTACCAACTCTATCATCAATTTCAGATTTGATTGTGCGAATGGAGCCGCTGTGATCAATGACGGCGGTGAGGAAGATGGATGGTGGCAGCGTCATTTATATGTTTTTAAACGGCGCGATAAAAAATAAAATTTAAAAATAAGGTCTCTCCCCTTCCCATAAGAGTGTTTTTAAGTTCTAAATTAAAAGGTTCCTTTAAAAAAAAAAAGGGGTGTTTTCGCGGGTTCTCACATTTAAATGTTTCTCCCCGGCGTGCAATCGGGCGTAAAAACGGCAGTGATGAAGCGATCGCTAAAAAACTCTTGGCGGAGGACTTCATGGCGTTAAATTGGGCTCATCCCTAGCGGCCGATATGATTTGAAAATGTTTCTAATCCTCGCATTCCTCGGAGAAATTAATTTCCAGGCTTATTAGCTGCGCCGATCTGTCAGCGCCCAATTGCCGCGCTCAGAAAAACTACCGATCGCTCGCGTCCAATTAATTCGCGCTGTACATTTACCTAGCTAACCCCGGCCAATCATATCGCGCTGTACAATTACCTAGCTAACCCCGGCCAATCATATCGCGCTGTACATTTACCTAGCTAACCCCGGCCAATCATATCGCGCTGTACATTTACCTAGCTAACCCCCGCCAATCATATCGCGCTGTACATTAACCTAGCTAACCCCGGCCAATCATATCGCGCTGTACATTCACCTAGCTAACCCCGGCCAATCATATCGCGCTGTACATTCACCTAGTTAACCCCGGCCAATCATATCGCGCTGTACATTCACCTAGCTAACCCCGCCCAATCATATCGCGCTGTACATTTACCTAGCTATCCACGGCCAATCATATCGCGCTGTACATTTACCTAGCTAACCCCGGCCAATCATATCGCGCTGCACATTTACCTAACTAACCCCGGCCAATCATATCGTGCTATACATTTACCTAGCTAACCCCGGCCAATCACATCATAGAATTAAAAAATTGTACGCTCGCTCAATCCAGCTAACAATGCGAATATACAAATTTTAGGACTTCGGGGTCGTCGGGAATGGACTCATTTCGATATTCCTTTACAAATTTTATAGTCAATTTTTAATATACTTCCAGACCACGTAGAAGTCTAAAAACTCTCATTCGATCAGGCTAACAACATAAGTGTACAAATTATCAGTTTTCTAGATGGCCGTGATGTTCTGGAATATTGTGTTGTTAATAATGTGTCCGGACTTTCTGGAGTCCCTACAGTTCTGATGTCCGTATGACCCCAGTCTAGGGACAGTCCGGGCTGGAGTCCCTACAGTTCTGATGTCCGTATGACCCCAGTCCAGGGACAGTCCGGGCAGGAGTCCCTACAGTTCTGATGTCCGTATGACCCCAGTCCAGGGACAGTCCGGGCTGGAGTCCCTACAGTTCTGATGTCCGTATGACCCCAGTCCAGGGACAGTTCGGGCTGGAGTCCCTACAGTTCTGATGTCCGTATGACCCCAGTCCAAGGACAGTTCGGGCTGGAGTCCCTACAGTTCTGATGTCCGTATGACCCCAGTCCAGGGACAGTCCGGGCTGGAGTCCTTACAGTTCTGATGTCCGTATGACCCCAGTCCAGTCCGGGCTGGAGTCCCTACAGTTCTGATGTCCGTATGACCCCAGTCCAGGGACAGTTCGGGCTGGAGTCCCTACAGTTCTGATGTCCGTATGACCCCAGTCCAGGGACAGTCCGGGCTGGAGTCCCTACAGTTCTGATGTCCGTATGACCCCAGTCCAGTCCGGGCCGGAGTCCCTACAGTTCTGATGTCCGTATGACCCCAGTCCAGTCCGGGCCGGAGTCCCTACAGTTCTGATGTCCGTATGACCCCAGTCCAGGGACAGTCCGGGCTGGAGTCCCTACAGTTCTGATGTCCGTATGACCCCAGTCCAGAGACAGTCCGGGCTGGAGTCCCTACAGTTCTGATGTCCGTATGACCCCAGTCCAAGGACAGTTCGGGCTGGAGTCCCTACAGTTCTGATGTCCGTATGACCCCAGTCTAGGGACAGTCCGGGCTGGAGTCCCTACAGTTCTGATGTCCGTATGACCCCAGTCCAGGGACAGTCCGGGCTGGAGTCCCTACAGTTCTGATGTCCGTATGACCCCAGTCCAGGGACAGTCCGGGCTGGAGTCCCTACAGTTCTGATGTCCGTATGACCCCAGTCCAGGGACAGTCCGGGCTGGAGTCCCTACAGTTCTGATGTCCGTATGACCCCAGTCCAGTCCGGGCCGGAGTCCCTACAGTTCTGATGTCCGTATGACCCCAGTCCAGGGACAGTCCGGGCTGGAGTCCCTACAGTTCTGATGTCCGTATGACCCCAGTCCAGGGACATTCCGGGCTGGAGTCCCTACAGTTCTGATGTCCGTATGACCCCAGTCCAGGGACAGTCCGGGCTGGAGTCCCTACAGTTCTGATGTCCGTATGACCCCAGTCCAAGGACAGTTCGGGCTGGAGTCCCTACAGTTCTGATGTCCGTATGACCCCAGTCCAGGGACAGTCCGAGCTGGAGTCCCTACAGTTCTGATGTCCGTATGACCCCAGTCCAGGGACAGTCCGGGCTGGAGTCCCTACAGTTCTGATGTCCGTATGACCCCAGTCCAAGGACAGTTCGGGCTGGAGTCCCTACAGTTCTGATGTCCGTATGACCCCAGTCTAGGGACAGTCCGGGCTGGAGTCCCTACAGTTCTGATGTCCGTATGACCCCAGTCCAGGGACAGTCCGGGCTGGAGTCCCTACAGTTCTGATGTCCGTATGACCCCAGTCTAGGGACAGTCCGGGCTGGAGTCCCTACAGTTCTGATGTCCGTATGACCCCAGTCCAAGGACAGTTCGGGCTGGAGTCCCTACAGTTCTGATGTCCGTATGACCCCAGTCCAGGGACAGTCCGAGCTGGAGTCCCTACAGTTCTGATGTCCGTATGACCCCAGTCCAGGGACAGTCCGGGCTGGAGTCCCTACAGTTCTGATGTCCGTATGACCCCAGTCCAAGGACAGTTCGGGCTGGAGTCCCTACAGTTCTGATGTCCGTATGACCCCAGTCTAGGGACAGTCCGGGCTGGAGTCCCTACAGTTCTGATGTCCGTATGACCCCAGTCCAGTCCGGGCTGGAGTCCCTACAGTTCTGATGTCCGTATGACCCCAGTCTAGGGACAGTCCGGGCTGGAGTCCCTACAGTTCTGATGTCCGTATGACCCCAGTCCAGTCCGGGCTGGAGTCCCTACAGTTCTGATGTCCGTATGACCCCAGTCCAGGGACAGTCCGGGCTGGAGTCCCTACAGTTCTGATGTCCGTATGACCCCAGTCTAGGGACAGTCCGGGCTGGAGTCCCTACAGTTCTGATGTCCGTATGACCCCAGTCCAGAGACAGTCCGGGCTGGAGTCCCTACAGTTCTGATGTCCGTATGACCCCAGTCTAGGGACAGTCCGGGCTGGAGTCCCTACAGTTCTGATGTCCGTATGACCCCAGTCTAGGGACAGTCCGGGCTGGAGTCCCTACAGTTCTGATGTCCGTATGACCCCAGTCCAGTCCGGGCTGGAGTCCCTACAGTTCTGATGTCCGTATGACCCCAGTCTAGGGACAGTCCGGGCTGGAGTCCCTACAGTTCTGATGTCCGTATGACCCCAGTCTAGGGACAGTCCGGGCTGGAGTCCCTACAGTTCTGATGTCCGTATGACCCCAGTCCAGAGACAGTCCGGGCTGGAGTCCCTACAGTTCTGATGTCCGTATGACCCCAGTCCAGGGACAGTCCGGGCTGGAGTCCCTACAGTTCTGATGTCCGTATGACCCCAGTCCAGGGACAGTCCGGGCTGGAGTCCCTACAGTTCTGATGTCCGTATGACCCCAGTCCAGGGACAGTCCGGGCTGGAGTCCCTACAGTTCTGATGTCCGTATGACCCCAGTCCAGTCCGGGCCGGAGTCCCTACAGTTCTGATGTCCGTATGACCCCAGTCCAGGGACAGTCCGGGCTGGAGTCCCTACAGTTCTGATGTCCGTATGACCCCAGTCCAGAGACAGTCCGGGCTGGAGTCCCTACAGTTCTGATGTCCGTATGACCCCAGTCCAGGGACAGTCCGGGCTGGAGTCCCTACAGTTCTGATGTCCGTATGACCCCAGTCCAGTCCGGGCCGGAGTCCCTACAGTTCTGATGTCCGTATGACCCCAGTCCAGGGACAGTCCGGGCTGGAGTCCCTACAGTTCTGATGTCCGTATGACCCCAGTCCAGGGACAGTCCGGGCTGGAGTCCCTACAGTTCTGATGTCCGTATGACCCCAGTCCAGGGACAGTCCGGGCTGGAGTCCCTACAGTTCTGATGTCCGTATGACCCCAGTCCAGTCCGGGCCGGAGTCCCTACAGTTCTGATGTCCGTATGACCCCAGTCCAGGGACAGTCCGGGCTGGAGTCCCTACAGTTCTGATGTCCGTATGACCCCAGTCCAGGGACAGTCCGGGCTGGAGTCCCTACAGTTCTGATGTCCGTATGACCCCAGTCCAGGGACAGTCCGGGCTGGAGTCCCTACAGTTCTGATGTCCGTATGACCCCAGTCCAGGGACAGTCCGGGCTGGAGTCCCTACAGTTCTGATGTCCGTATGACCCCAGTCCAGTCCGGGCCGGAGTCCCTACAGTTCTGATGTCCGTATGACCCCAGTCCAGGGACAGTCCGGGCTGGAGTCCCTACAGTTCTGATGTCCGTATGACCCCAGTCCAGTCCGGGCTGGAGTCCCTACAGTTCTGATGTCCGTATGACCCCAGTCCAGGGACAGTCCGGGCTGGAGTCCCTACAGTTCTGATGTCCGTATGACCCCAGTCCAGTCCGGGCCGGAGTCCCTACAGTTCTGATGTCCGTATGACCCCAGTCCAGGGACAGTCCGGGCTGGAGTCCCTACAGTTCTGATGTCCGTATGACCCCAGTCCAGTCCGGGCCGGAGTCCCTACAGTTCTGATGTCCGTATGACCCCAGTCCAGAGACAGTCCGGGCTGGAGTCCCTACAGTTCTGATGTCCGTATGACCCCAGTCCAGTCCGGGCTGGAGTCCCTACAGTTCTGATGTCCGTATGACCCCAGTCCAGAGACAGTCCGGGCTGGAGTCCCTACAGTTCTGATGTCCGTATGACCCCAGTCCAGGGACAGTCCGGGCTGGAGTCCCTACAGTTCTGATGTCCGTATGACCCCAGTCCAGTCCGGGCCGGAGTCCCTACAGTTCTGATGTCCGTATGACCCCAGTCCAGGGACAGTCCGGGCTGGAGTCCCTACAGTTCTGATGTCCGTATGACCCCAGTCCAGGGACAGTCCGGGCTGGAGTCCCTACAGTTCTGATGTCCGTATGACCCCAGTCCAGGGACAGTCCGGGCTGGAGTCCCTACAGTTCTGATGTCCGTATGACCCCAGTCCAGTCCGGGCCGGAGTCCCTACAGTTCTGATGTCCGTATGACCCCAGTCCAGGGACAGTCCGGGCTGGAGTCCCTACAGTTCTGATGTCCGTATGACCCCAGTCTAGGGACAGTTCGGGCTGGAGTCCCTACAGTTCTGATGTCCGTATGACCCCAGTCCAGAGACAGTCCGGGCTGGAGTCCCTACAGTTCTGATGTCCGTATGACCCCAGTCCAGGGACAGTTCGGGCTGGAGTCCCTACAGTTCTGATGTCCGTATGACCCCAGTCCAGTCCGGGCTGGAGTCCCTACAGTTCTGATGTCCGTATGACCCCAGTCTAGGGACAGTCCGGGCTGGAGTCCCTACAGTTCTGATGTCCGTATGACCCCAGTCCAGAGACAGTCCGGGCTGGAGTCCCTACAGTTCTGATGTCCGTATGACCCCAGTCCAGTCCGGGCTGGAGTCCCTACAGTTCTGATGTCCGTATGACCCCAGTCTAGGGACAGTCCGGGCTGGAGTCCCTACAGTTCTGATGTCCGTATGACCCCAGTCCAGGGACAGTCCGGGCTGGAGTCCCTACAGTTCTGATGTCCGTATGACCCCAGTCCAGGGACAGTCCGGGCTGGAGTCCCTACAGTTCTGATGTCCGTATGACCCCAGTCCAGGGACAGTCCGGGCTGGAGTCCCTACAGTTCTGATGTCCGTATGACCCCAGTCTAGGGACAGTCCGGGCTGGAGTCCCTACAGTTCTGATGTCCGTATGACCCCAGTCCAGAGACAGTCCGGGCTGGAGTCCCTACAGTTCTGATGTCCGTATGACCCCAGTCCAGTCCGGGCTGGAGTCCCTACAGTTCTGATGTCCGTATGACCCCAGTCTAGGGACAGTCCGGGCTGGAGTCCCTACAGTTCTGATGTCCGTATGACCCCAGTCCAGTCCGGGCTGGAGTCCCTACAGTTCTGATGTCCGTATGACCCCAGTCTAGGGACAGTCCGGGCTGGAGTCCCTACAGTTCTGATGTCCGTATGACCCCAGTCCAGGGACAGTTCGGGCTGGAGTCCCTACAGTTCTGATGTCCGTATGACCCCAGTCTAAGGACAGTCCGGGCTGGAGTCCCTACAGTTCTGATGTCCGTATGACCCCAGTCCAGGGACAGTCCGGGCTGGAGTCCCTACAGTTCTGATGTCCGTATGACCCCAGTCCAGTCCGGGCTGGAGTCCCTACAGTTCTGATGTCCGTATGACCCCAGTCCAGGGACAGTCCGGGCTGGAGTCCCTACAGTTCTGATGTCCGTATGACCCCAGTCCAGTCCGGGCTGGAGTCCCTACAGTTCTGATGTCCGTATGACCCCAGTCTAGGGACAGTCCGGGCTGGGGTCCCTACAGTTCTGATGTCCGTATGACCCCAGTCTAGGGACAGTCCGGGCTGGAGTCCCTACAGTTCTGATGTCCGTATGACCCCAGTCTAGGGACAGTCCGGGCTGGAGTCCCTACAGTTCTGATGTCCGTATGACCCCAGTCCAGTCCGGGCTGGAGTCCCTACAGTTCTGATGTCCGTATGACCCCAGTCTAGGGACAGTCCGGGCTGGAGTCCCTACAGTTCTGATGTCCGTATGACCCCAGTCTAGGGACAGTCCGGGCTGGAGTCCCTACAGTTCTGATGTCCGTATGACCCCAGTCCAGAGACAGTCCGGGCTGGAGTCCCTACAGTTCTGATGTCCGTATGACCCCAGTCCAGGGACAGTCCGGGCTGGGGTCCCTACAGTTCTGATGTCCGTATGACCCCAGTCTAGGGACAGTCCGGGCTGGAGTCCCTACAGTTCTGATGTCCGTATGACCCCAGTCTAGGGACAGTCCGGGCTGGGGTCCCTACAGTTCTGATGTCCGTATGACCCCAGTCTAGGGACAGTCCGGGCTGGAGTCCCTACAGTTCTGATGTCCGTATGACCCCAGTCCAGTCCGGGCTGGAGTCCCTACAGTTCTGATGTCCGTATGACCCCAGTCTAGGGACAGTCCGGGCTGGGGTCCCTACAGTTCTGATGTCCGTATGACCCCAGTCTAGGGACAGTCCGGGCTGGAGTCCCTACAGTTCTGATGTCCGTATGACCCCAGTCCAGTCCGGGCTGGAGTCCCTACAGTTCTGATGTCCGTATGACCCCAGTCCAGGGACAGTCCGGGCTGGAGTCCCTACAGTTCTGATGTCCGTATGACCCCAGTCCAGGGACAGCCCGGGCTGGAGTCCCTACAGTTCTGATGTCCGTATGACCCCAGTCTAGGGACAGTCCGGGCTGGAGTCCCTACAGTTCTGATGTCCGTATGACCCCAGTCTAGGGACAGTCCGGGCTGGAGTCCCTACAGTTCTGATGTCCGTATGACCCCAGTCCAGAGACAGTCCGGGCTGGAGTCCCTACAGTTCTGATGTCCGTATGACCCCAGTCCAGTCCGGGCTGGAGTCCCTACAGTTCTGATGTCCGTATGACCCCAGTCCAGTCCGGGCTGGAGTCCCTACAGTTCTGATGTCCGTATGACCCCAGTCCAGAGACAGTCCGGGCTGGAGTCCCTACAGTTCTGATGTCCGTATGACCCCAGTCCAGGGACAGTCCGGGCTGGAGTCCCTACAGTTCTGATGTCCGTATGACCCCAGTCCAGAGACAGTCCGGGCTGGAGTCCCTACAGTTCTGATGTCCGTATGACCCCAGTCCAGGGACAGTCCGGGCTGGGGTCCCTACAGTTCTGATGTCCGTATGACCCCAGTCCAGGGACAGTCCGGGCTGGAGTCCCTACAGTTCTGATGTCCGTATGACCCCAGTCTAGGGACAGTCCGGGCTGGGGTCCCTACAGTTCTGATGTCCGTATGACCCCAGTCCAGTCCGGGCTGGAGTCCCTACAGTTCTGATGTCCGTATGACCCCAGTCCAGGGACAGTCCGGGCTGGAGTCCCTACAGTTCTGATGTCCGTATGACCCCAGTCCAGTCCGGGCTGGAGTCCCTACAGTTCTGATGTCCGTATGACCCCAGTCCAGTCCGGGCTGGAGTCCCTACAGTTCTGATGTCCGTATGACCCCAGTCCAGTCCGGGCTGGAGTCCCTACAGTTCTGATGTCCGTATGACCCCAGTCCAGTCCGGGCTGGAGTCCCTACAGTTCTGATGTCCGTATGACCCCAGTCTAGGGACAGTCCGGGCTGGAGTCCCTACAGTTCTGATGTCCGTATGACCCCAGTCCAGGGACAGTCCGGGCTGGAGGCCACGGTCTATTCAGGGCCGCGCCTCCATTGGCCGCCAGAGCCGCCCAAGTTTGGGACCCAGCGCCACTCGCTACGCCGACACACCGCCGCCCCAGGTGAGCTCTAAAACTGTCCTGGAGTCTTTCCCAGTTTTTTATTTTCATATTTCCCTCAATTTCCGGCTGTCTGTTGCGTTAAATAGCGTGGACGCCATTTTTTTATTGACAGCTTCCCATCTCGCGCCATCACTTTCGCCCCTCGTGGATCTCGGAGATAGCTTCGAACATCGCTCCAGCACAATTCTATCAGAAAACAATAGAAAATAGAATTAAATTTTATGGAAACCAGAAATAAAATATTGTTATTGCGGATATCAGAGAACGTAACCTTTCTTTCCTCAGGAGGAACTAAAACCAAACTGTGTTTTAAAAAAATAATTGAATCTTACTATAGACATTTATATTTTATATAACTGTATAAATATAATTTATAAAATATATTTATTATAAGTTTCCATGCTTCTTTTTGTGAATATGTTAGATTATTTTAAAAATCAACTTTTAAAATAAAGGCTCAAATAAAATTAAGTTCAAATGTTGCAAGAATATATAATTAAAAGAATAATTTGACTAAATTTTTAGGATCTTTGAATATTTCGTTCTTTTTTTTTTTAAGTGAAAATATCCAAGTTTGGGGTTCTGGCGAGATAACTGGTCAAATGTCAAATTCTTTAGAAATCCATCTTCACAAGATGACAAAATAGCTGACGTCAGTTGATTTCGACCAAAGGAGATTCCACGTTAGACTGGTGGACAGCCACTTGGTGTTTGACAATCCAGAAACCTGGGTTGTGCCTAGTTCTCCCACCTAAAACATATTCTAATGTATTTTTAAAAATATTTAATTTATAGTTTATATGATAAATTAATACATGATACATTGATCCAAATGGTCTGAAGATTATATCATGTAGTTTAATAGTTCAAAATATACTTGTAAATATATAGATTAGCTACTCCAATCATTGTGTATACCGATAATAAAAACAATTTAATTTGCATAGCAACATAATTTCATATAGCGAGTGATTTTTCTAGAAAACCTCGGACGCCGTGCAAGAGATTACAATAGTGCCATTTTGAAGTAGATTTGATAACTCTAGCTACGGTCTACGTCATAATAAGAAAACAAGGAAAATTTATGAAACAGTAGCTTATGAAATCAACAAATAGTAATAGAATCAGAAGAAGTATATATGCACATATGTAAATTTAAGAATTCCAGCAGAGCGGCCATTAAGTCACACACGCCAACGTAAAAAAGAAAGACTCAAATGTCACGCTCCAAGGTTGCGACTATTTCTGACCTTAGCAGCGGGACACCAGATAAATGTCTTTCTATCTTTGACCTTTTTTTTTTTTTGGTCACACAGAAATATTTAAACTTGAAATCTCCTTTAAATAGCTTTTGAGTTCTAAAAGAGTTGGTCAAAGGAAGGATATTATAGAATATAATTATATAAAACTTTAAAGAAATATCTTTTTCTAATTTAAATTTCTTTTGTAAATTTGAAAAAATCTTTAAACAACCAGAAGTATAATAAAGATTCTTGCCCGTTTTTACATTTTTGACAAAATCAATAAGAAATCTAGGTCTAGGTTTCTTTTTATAACCCTAGATTCCTTATATATTGATTTAGTCAAAACAAGAAGTATATTTTAAACCTAATGTGTGTGTGAAACCGATAAAAAATATACTTTCTGTATTTGTATATTAACGTGCTAAATGTTACATATGTAAATATGGGCTTTACATAAGTTGGTACGTGGAGCTCTATTCGCGAACATCTCTAGGTTCAAGACTACGAAGAATTACAAAAGGAAACACTCCTAAACGCAGCCGATAAAACAAGGATTATTGGTAGACAAATGGTTTTTTAACAATTAACCAATTTTATTGATTCTTCTCGTCAATTGTTGCAGAAAAAATAAATAATAAAGTGTAATATATAATAAAGGGATAGATAAAATGTAGGGAAATATATACAGTTTTATATGTACAATTTTTTTCAGCAAGGAAGACTTCCCCACCTTGAGAGAGTCCTCCTCCAGACAAGGTCTTCACTCCTCAGTTCCACACCGAGGAAGTACTTATAGATGTGTGTCTTGGCAGACGTCAGGATTATTGGTAGAATAATGTTTTTTTTTTTCTAAGATAAAAAAAAAATACAATTAATTTCAGAGTTTTTGTTATGTGGAAATTATTTAAAAAAAAGTATTATCTTAGAAATATTCTGAAAGTTTTCAGTTATGTGTATTTATTTATAATTTAAATGGAATAAATGATAGCGACTAAATCTGGGCATTTGATGAAGTGAATGGCTTCGTAGACAAACCAATTATTTACATTTAGAAATAAATAAATCTCAAAATGTAAACATCATCGGGGAATTTTTGGACGGTTGATTTGATTCCAAGTTGGAGCCAGTTCTTGAGGATGGTATTGAAGTCAACCTGTCGTGGATTATGCAACTTGTTCTCTGCGCACGTCACTGCACCCCACAACGACAATTGTCCTAATTTTGTCCGTCAAGAGGTCTGCCAATTTAAAGGCAGCCATTTTATTCGGTTTCTTGTTCTTTGAATTCATGTTAGTTTCCTGTATAATGACATGGATTGAGATTGGACGACACACTCCCACTTTGCATATTTACATCAACATTCGCCTTGGACGGAAAGGCAGACGATACTTCCTATAAAGTCTTTGACATTTCAAACATAGGACAATACCGCTGCAAACTGTATACAAAACATAATTCTGCGTATTCTTCTATTTTTCACATTTATTGAAAAATGATTACTTTTAATAAATACAAATGTAAGAGCATCCGCGTTATCTCACGAAAAATAAAACATGTGAAATAAAAAAAAATATTCTATATACAGTTACGAGCGTCATGCGTTCTTAATTCTTCAATTTTCATCTCTGTCACCGTTTGCTTTTTTTTTTTGGAATGGCGCTCTCCTATTGGCTGGCTACGATCACGCCACCTTTGCCCCCCCCCCCACTCGCTTTTTGGTTTTTGTAACTATTGTGTTGGAGCGGGTCGCACCTTAAATAAATGCATATATTAGTTAATAACTAAATGGAATCCTCTCTTTCTTTTTCCCAGTATGAGACGCCTACGGAAGCCAACAGTACATAGACAGATAAAGCACATAGGCTATAGTTATTAACTAATATATGCATTTATATAAGGCGCCAATTTATAATAGTAACAAATAGTATTTGAATAAAAAAATTCAATCGGGTAAAACACGGGCGTTGCCCGGGTCATTCGGCTAGTAATAAATATTTGTGGGGAGAATATTTCAGCTTATTCCATCCTCTCACTTGAATATCTTTCACGAATATATGAACTTTTGTTGTTTTGATTTTTGACATTTCACTTAATCTTACAAAATAAAATACATAACTTTGTCGTTTTTTTTTTAAAGATTGATTTCCTTGAGGCAAAATTTACATCTATCACAGCCAGAGAATTGGCAAAACTACTGGCTCCCATAGATTCTTAGGAAAATTATGAATGAATCCCTTGTGGATATGAAATCAAATCACTGACAATGACCATAGCACAGTCTCCATTTTGTTGTTCTGAATTTGCCAAAGCTGGTGTTGTGGCTTTGTCACCGACCCGAGATTGTCTATAGCTGAGGCAAAGATTTTTAGTCTATTTTTGTCCATAGAAATGTGTATTTTATTATTATTTAATTTTACTATGTGGTAAAATTTCCATCAATTTGTATTTAACACCTATATCAACATGTCAAAATTATAATTAAACGTCACGAAGTTAATAAACTTTTACAGAGAATCGCTTTCCAAAAGGATCTTTTAAAACCAATTCTTCCATCCTTCTGTAAAACAAAGATATCAAATCTTTGCTGTTTGAGGGACTTGCCGTCAATCTGTGAGGGGAGGAAGGTGTGGAAGCGAAGGATGTTTGGTAACTTCGGTTTACATCTCCTTAGCTACTTAAATAATGTCAAATAGCCATTGTTGGCATGGGGGAATTGAGCAAGTAATATCTTGTATTTTTTTTCTTGGAAGTAGCAGAAATGGGGTTGGAAGATGCAAATAAGAAGTTGAAGTCAGAATTTAAAAGGGAAGAGTTGTTATTTCTTTTTTTTTAAACAATAGATTTTAAGAAGATATTTAAATATGAAACTGAAGAAAATTTTGATTAAATGGTTTACTCCAGTAGAATGATCTGGGATTAGAAGATATGAAAAGAATTGTACAGAACAGGATGGTGTTCCATGATGGCCAACCTCAGTGATGTCTGCACTACATAATGATGATGGTTGATATTCCTAACGACAACAATTTTTTAAAAATTTGGGAAATAAAAACTTTAACCAGAATTTGGTTTAGACCCAGTTTTGTTCACTTAAAGCTGCCATCACCAGTTTCTGGAAGCGGCGGCCGCCATGGAGACAAGATTTCAGCCATTATTATCGATCACCAAATAGTCGAAACAATGTTTAAAACACGTCATCTCAATGAAAAATCACTCGGAAGAAAATTCACCAAGCGATAATTGTCAACCGATCCAACTATGCTCTGTTGATGTAAAGGGAGTCTTTCACTTCTAAAATGTCATTTGGATTTCTTGATTGGTTTTGGAGCTTCGACTTGTCCACCAGCTCCCAACATCGCCTCGACTTCTCTTCCATCGGTTGAGATTCCCTCGAGGAACATTCCAAAATGGCGGAGGAACAATGTGGACGGAGCAGTGGTAAAATTAGGAGCCGGGGCTGCTGCCAAGGCGGCGTGGAAAATGGCTGGTTATATGAGCTGGCCGCCATTGTTGCATTCCTCATATTGTTGGATCCTGATTGCTTAACTAGCCACTCTCTATCAAACCATGGTCTAAACTGTATCACAATGGTATGCTTCTTAATTGGCTTATTGTTGCCGGTGGCTGGTTAGACAAGCTTTTTTACTGCCATTGTTTCATTCCTCTAATTGTTGGATGATTGTTGGACCCTGATTACTTAACTAGCCACTCTCTATCAAACCATGGTCTAAACTGTATCACAATGGTATGCTTCTTAATTGGCTTATCGTTGCCGGTGGCTGGTTAGACAAGCTTCTTTACTGCCATTGTTTCATTCCTCTAATTGTTGGATGATTGTTGGACCCTGATTACTTAACTAGCCACTCTCTATCAAACCATGGTCTACACTGTATCACAATGGTATGCTTCTTAATTGGCTTATCGTTGCCGGTGGCTGGTTAGACAAGCTTCTTCACTGCCATCGTTTCATTCCTCTAATTGTTGGATGATTGTCGGACCCTGATTACTTAACTAGCCACTCTCTATCAAACCATGGTCTACACTGTATCACAATGGTATGCATCTTAATTGGCTTATCGCCGGTGGCTGGTTAGACAAGCTTCTTCACTGCCATCGTTTCATTCCTCATTCTGATAGCCACTCTCTATAAAATTGTAGTCTAAACTGTATCACTATGGTATTAAATGGCCTGTTTTTACACGATTCTTCTTTGAAAACTGTGAAATTAACATAATTATATTATCATCAACAAAAAGTCAATTATATTTATTTTATTTAAAAAGTCTTATTTCTACAACCGCGCTAAACGGAAGATATTGGAAGAGTTTGGCTTCTTATCAGTGGTGATTTCTCCCAGCGGCTTCAGGAATTTTGGTGGCTGTGGAAATTTGTCTTTTTAAAAATGGAACGATTGGTCCTGATAAAGATGGTAACAATTTAACATTGTTAACAGATGGCGCTGATATCATTTTGATGGATTTAAGAAAACTAAGTCTTCCTGCACTTCTTTGGTGATTCAGTCTCTTGATTGGATGCCTCTTCATCCACGACTGTTGCATACGTTAAGGAGCCATGTTACAACTAACTCAATACTTACTTGGCTACAATGTTTATTATAGCGTAGCAAATATTCATAAATATAATCTAAGTTAATCCACAATATGTTGGGGGAACCTATACAAAAATAACAATAACAATAATAATAACTTTATTTTTCATAACGGTTACAAGTTTTTCTCCAAAAAGTGTATTGAAGGCTCTCTATTTGCATATCCATATATAAATACATATATACAAATATATTTTTTATTAAAAAGGCATATTTTGATACAATATATTCCTTTTTAATTAAGGATCTACTTAAGGATATATATACGTACAATAGAATTATGAAGATTTAAAATTTGAAACTTGACTCCTAATCATTGCTGTGCTCCTGGCAGAAATGTCGTCCTGATGTTCCCCAGTCTCTACTAACCTAGCCTGGTGGATCCCCGATAAAACGGTCTCCTGGCCTTGATGGTGTATAATGGATTATCGAAGTAAAACTTTATTAGGTTTAGCTGTCGTTATAGAGCTGAACGGACGCCATATTTGTCTGGTTTGTCTTCAGCTATCCTTTCTAGTTATCTGTTCAGAGGTAGGCTTGGGAAGGTTGGTGTCACACAGTGTTGGAAACATTCAACTTTTCAGCAATTAAGTTGGGATTAAATTCACCACAGCGAATCAGGAATTGATAGATCTCAATAGATTAAAGGAAAACCCCGTTCTATAGGTCAAAAATTAAGACTTAAGCTAAAAGCCAAGTTAAAATTAAGAATATAAAATTTGAATTTTAATCTATAGTTTTGACCTAGTTTTTTATTTCACTCTAAGTTTTTATCTTGAATCTTAATTTTTTTTATTTTCATCTTTTGTCTCTTTCAGTGATGGTAGTGTGGTCAAAAACCTATAAACACCACACATAAGAAATTTTCAATATAATTTATATATATCAGAAAATAACACAAACAAACGTATATAAGGGATACACAATTATTGTCTGTTGAAATTATTTATAATAAGACAATTATTTAGAAAATCAAAGCACAAAATTGCTTTAAGGGTTTGAATTGCCCAATAGAAAGTGTTTAAATTGCATAAATAGACAAAAATAAGCGGCAGTTGAATATACATTGGAGTGACTTCATAAAAGAAATTTCAACAAAGTATAAAATTGCGAAGAAGTTTTCAAAAATATTTTGACGCTGTTTTCGAATTTTCAAAGCTCTCTCGGCTACAAAAACAAGCAGGCGACCCCAAACAGATTTTGTTTATTTCTTCAGTCAAGATGGCCGCCCTTGAGAAAGACATCTCACACACTTTCTAAACATGGCGGCGCACCGATAATACGCTGTGTTTGTGTGGTTATATGAAATACAAATACATTTGATGGACATTTTGCCGGAAGGATATTAATCTATTGAAAGAATTTGCCAAAGCGCTGATGTTGAGGCTTTGTCACAGATCCGAGTCCGCTTGTTTACTGAGACGGTCAATAGATGGCACTTAGTTTTAGCGTCTATTTTGACGGGAGAGATGATCCATATCAGTAATTTAAGTAATATCAGTACATGCTTGTTCGGCAGTACAACTACTACAATAGGAACGATACAGAGGATATTAGCATGACCCCTGTGATACCAGTTCGGCGGTACAACTACTACAATAGGAACGATACAGAGGATATTAGCATGACCCCTGTGATACCAGTTCGGCGGTACAACTACTACAATAGGAACGATACAGAGGATATTAGCATGACCCCTGTGATACCAGTTCGGCGGTACAACTACTACAATAGGAACGATACAGAGAATATTAGCATGACCCCTGTGATACCAGTTCGGCGGTACAACTACTACAATAGGAACGATACAGAGGATATTAGCATGACCCCTGTGATACCAGTTCGGCGGTACAACTACTACAATAGGAACGATACAGAGAATATTAGCATGGCCCCTGTGATTCCACGGTACAACTACTACAATAGGAACGATACAGAGAATATTAGCATGACCCCTGTGATACCAGTTCGGCGGTACAACTACTACAATTGGAACGATACACAGAGAATATTAGCATGGCCCCTGTGATACCAGTTAGGCGGTACAACTACTACAATAGGAACGATACAGAGAATATTAGCATGGCCCCTGCGCAAGTATGACAAGCAAAATCGTGAAGCGTTCCATATCAGTAATTTTAGTCCAAATGACTGTTCGAACCATTCTTTATGGCAGCCGAAGAAAATGGATGTTCTTCATAAATTGAGAATGATGTTATGCTGACAGAGTCCATTCACGGTGTGAATTTGGCATAGTGTGCACAGGAAAATTGTGGAGTTGTGGAAAAACAAATTCAAAGTTTTGAATAAATCCGCTGTTGCAGCCACACCTGGGCGACCTTGGGTAAGAAAGTTCCATTGTCGCCTATTCCTAGCTCTCCACAACGTCGTTACGTGGCCGCCACGTGAGCCAGAAATGGTTCACAGTGTTGTAAACAAAGGCCACCGAGTTGGCCAACATGCTGGGAAATTGGAAACGAAGTTGTCAAATAAACGGTTCTCTTGATGAAAACAACAAACTGAACGAAAATGTTTTGTTGATTGTTTATATATACTATTTGTTGTTACTTCTCCACAGAAGGTTTGCACTGAAGGCACACCACATGTCTACACATGTAGACGCAGTTCGACCTTTGCACTTACACAAAATGTCAAATTCCAGTTTCATTACTTACATCATCAGTGGGACTGAACTTACGTAATAATAATGTTTATTTAATAGGTTAATCCCTTAATAGAATGTTAAAAAATCAATAATAATGTTTATTTAAGGAATCTACTAGTTGAAAAGCTATTCAAAAAGGGATGTTTGACTTGCCGGAAACAACAGAAGAGATATAATATCACCTCCTACTAAGGCGACGATAGAGGTATTAAAGAGCTAAGGGGATTTCAGCCTAAAATACGTTACCTTGGAGAAATCAAATATTTGCTTGGAATGAACTAGTTGGATGATGTGAAACATGCCGGACTATTGACCGTCAGTCAGCAAACTTGGGTGCGGAACCTCAACTCTGGAACAATCGTGAGTGCGTCTCTCAAACAGAAGAAATCCTGAATGAAATTCTGATGACCAAAAATAATGAATCAGAACAGAAGCCAGTTGCCCACACAGGTGACAGAAACAGAGCGGGACAACAGCACGGTAACAGAACAGACGCCAGTTGCCCACACAGGTGACAGAAACAGAGCGGGACAACAGCACGGTAACAGAACAGACGCCAGTTGCCCACACAGGTGACAGAAACAGAGCGGGACAACAGCACGGTAACAGAACAGACGCCAGTTGCCCACACAGGTGACAGAAACAGAGCGGGACAACAGCACGGTAACAGAACAGACGCCAGTTGCCCACACAGGTGACAGAAACAGAGCGGGACAACAGCACGGTAACAGAACAGACGCCAGTTGCCCACACAGGTGACAGAAACAGAGCGGGACAACAGCACGGTAACAGAACTAAAGCCAGTTGCCCACACAGGTGACAGAAACAGAGCGGGACAACAGCACGGGAACAGAACAGACGCCAGTTGCCCACACAGGTGACAGAAACAGAGCGGGACAACAGCACGGGAACAGAAGCCCACACAGGTGACAGAAACAGAGCGGGACAACAGCACGGGAACAGAACAGACGCCAGTTGCCCACACAGGTGACAGAAACAGAGCGGGACAACAACACGGGAACAGAAGCCTACACAGGTGACAGAAACAGAGCGGGACAACAGGACGGGAACAGAACAGAAGCCAGTTGCCCACACAGGTGACAGAAACAGAGCGGGACAACAGCACGGGAACAGAAGCCTACACAGGTGACAGAAACAGAGCGGGACTACAGGACGGGAACAGAACAGAAGCCAGTTGCCCACACAGGTGACAGAAACAAAGCGGGACAACAGCACGGGAACAGAACAGACGCCAGTTGCCCACACAGGTGACAGAAACAGAGCGGGACAACAGGACAGGAACAGAACTAAAGCCAGTTGCCCACACAGGTGACAGAAACAGAGCGGGACAACAGGACGGGAACAGAACAGAAGCCAGTTGCCCACACAGGTGACAGAAACAGAGCGGGACAACAGCACGGGAACAGAAGCCTACACAGGTGACAGAAACAGAGCGGGACAACAGCACGGGAACAGAACAGAAGCCAGTTGTCCACACAGGTGACAGAAACAGAGCGGGACAACAGCACGGGAACAGAACAGACGCCAGTTGCCCACACAGGTGACAGAAACAGAGCGGGACAACAGCACGGGAACAGAAGCCTACACAGTTGACAGAAACAGAGCGGGACAACAGCACGGGAACAGAAGCCTACACAGGTGACAGAAACAGAGCGGGACAACAGCACGGGAACAGAAGCCTACACAGGTGACAGAAACAGAGCGGGACAACAGCACGGGAACAGAACAGACGCCAGTTGCCCACACAGGTGACAGAAACAGAGCGGGACAACAGCACGGTAACAGAACAGACGCCAGTTGCCCACACAGGTGACAGAAACAGAGCGGGACAACAGCACGATAACAGAACAGACGCCAGTTGCCCACACAGGTGACAGAAACAGAGCGGGACAACAGCACGGTAACAGAACAGACGCCAGTTGCCCACACAGGTGACAGAAACAGAGCGGGACAACAGCACGGTAACAGAACTAAAGCCAGTTGCCCACACAGGTGACAGAAACAGAGCGGGACAACAGCACGGGAACAGAACAGACGCCAATTGCCCACACAGGTGACAGAAACAGAGCGGGACAACAGCACGGGAACAGAAGCCCACACAGGTGACAGAAACAGAGCGGGACAACAGCACGGGAACAGAACAGACGCCAGTTGCCCACACAGGTGACAGAAACAGAGCGGGACAACAACACGGGAACAGAAGCCTACACAGGTGACAGAAACAGAGCGGGACAACAGGACGGGAACAGAACAGAAGCCAGTTGCCCACACAGGTGACAGAAACAGAGCGGGACAACAGCACGGGAACAGAAGCCAGTTGCCCACACAGGTGACAGAAACAGAGCGGGACAACAGCACGGGAACAGAACAGACGCCAGTTGCCCACACAGGTGACAGAAACAGAGCGGGACAACAGGACAGGAACAGAACTAAAGCCAGTTGCCCACACAGGTGACAGAAACAGAGCGGGACAACAGGACGGGAACAGAACAGAAGCCAGTTGCCCACACAGGTGACAGAAACAGAGCGGGACAACAGCACGGGAACAGAAGCCTACACAGGTGACAGAAACAGAGCGGGACAACAGCACGGGAACAGAACAGAAGCCAGTTGCCCACACAGGTGACAGAAACAGAGCGGGACAACAGCACGGGAACAGAACAGACGCCAGTTGCCCACACAGGTGACAGAAACAGAGCGGGACAACAGCACGGGAACAGAAGCCTACACAGTTGACAGAAACAGAGCGGGACAACAGCACGGGAACAGAAGCCTACACAGGTGACAGAAACAGAGCGGGACAACAGCACGGGAACAGAAGCCTACACAGGTGACAGAAACAGAGCGGGACAACAGCACGGGAACAGAACAGAAGCCAGTTGCCCACACAGGTGACAGAAACAGAGCGGGACAACAGCACGGGAACAGAACAGACGCCAGTTGCCCACACAGGTGACAGAAACAGAGCGGGACAACAGCACGGGAACAGAAGCCTACACAGTTGACAGAAACAGAGCGGGACAACAGCACGGGAACAGAACAGAAGCCAGTTGCCCACACAGGTGACAGAAACAGAGCGGGACAACAGGACGGGAACAGAACAGAAGCCAGTTGCCCACACAGGTGACAGAAACAGAGCGGGACGACAGCACGGGAACAAAACAGACGCCAGTTACCCACACAGGTGACAGAAACAGAGCGGGTAACAGCACGGGAACAGAAGCCTACACAGGTGACAGAAACAGAGCGGGACAACAGGACGGGAACAGAACAGAAGCCAGTTGCCCACACAGGTGACAGAAACAGAGCGGGACAACAGCACGGGAACAGAACAGAAGCCAGTTGCCCACACAGGTGACAGAAACAGAGCGGGACAACAGGACGGGAACAGAACAGAAGCCAGTTGCCCACACAGGTGACAGAAACAGAGCGGGACAACAGCACGGGAACAGAACAGAAGCCAGTTGCCCACACAGGTGACAGAAACAGAGCGGGACAACAGCACGGAAACAGAAGCCCACACAGGTGACAAAGCGCGGACCAAAATACCGCGACGAGTTGTGAGATGTCAGCAGGAGCAGCCAGATTTACCTCTGTCACATTTGGCAACGTCCGGCTGAGAGCAAACAAAGATTATGCTGTAAGACGATCGGAGTCTCACATGAAGATTTTTCAAAACTTGAAGTAGAATTTGTGACAAGTTTAACGTCCAGTGAAATAATTCGCCCAATTATTTCAGTTTCAATCCCAGCGTCCCATTCAACTGTTATCTTAATTGGCCATCATTGGAACGTTGATCCAAACTTAGCTCCAAGTGGCAACGTTCCATCTACTCGACCAGGAAATATGTCATCACGGCAGCCATGGGGGCATTATTCATTCCGCATTATTTCAATGAAATAAATAACTCATTATATCTGTGTGAACGCACATATAATTACATCCGTCTTCTATTTCACCATTTCCTAAATGTGTCGACACAGTTACTGGAAGTTTGACGGTAAAAATAAAGTTTGCTTTTAAATATCGCTTTCGACATTTCTAGAGCGTCGCCAGCAATGTATCCAAATTTTTCCTTCAAAAAAGTCCAGCAGAGTCCGGGCCAAATGACCCCGCTAACCACATCAATCTCTACATCTCGGCTAAATCCGGACTTTCCTGGCATCGGGACGGCTTTAGCTCGGTTCAGCCATCATTGCGACTCAAATAGCTGGTTTGGAGCTCCGTAGATCCTGGATCGACCCCACAATATCGTTGTGACGCCAGTCCCCGGATCGAGGTTCCACGGGGAAGTCAATCTTTGTAGCTTCACTGGTCCACAAGAAAGTCCATCGTTTCTGGCTATGGACCGAGCAAAGCCAATCCTCCATTTGAGTTTAATTCAGTATCAACCCACTAGAGCCAGTTTCCACTTCAGTTTTTCTGTTTCCTAACTATTTGCGATCAAAAGTTGAGCCATAAAGGAAACCACCAATTATTATTTACAAGAATATTTTACTAGAATGATGTTTTCAGGTAAAGTCTCAGCCGCATATGGCAAGATATCGGCCTGATTCGTCTAAATTTCTCTCCCCACTCGGTTAAATTAGTTCAAATAAAGGACCTACCGCCCGTTCCACCTTTAGAAATCTCTCCACACAAACTGACTGTGGAAGCAGAGCCGTTCGTTTTATAACTTGATGATAAAATTTCTGTCTTCGCTCACAAATTGAAATCAATCGATATTTAATTGGAATTCTTACATTAATCCTGAGGTATCTGCTATGACTTCAAAAGTATCAAATATTGTGCATTTAGAGTAAGTTTTAGACTTCAGGATGCCTAATTCCAATATCTTAAGTCTTGATTTAGAAGTCTCTACAGATGGTCGAATACGCATTTCAGTCCGCAGAAGACTGGGATATATCTGACCATTGAAGATTGAGATGTTGATATTTCATTCCAAAGAAGATTGAGACTCTAATATTTCAGATCAAATACAATCGGGATGCTTATATTTTAGTCCGCAGAGAAGATTGGGATGATAATATTTCAGATCAAAGAAGATTAAGATGCTAATACTTCAGATCAAAGAAGATTAAGATGCTAATACTTCAGATCAAAGAAGATTAAGACGCCAATACAAATCAAAGAAGATCAAGACGCCAATACTTCGGATCAAAGAAGATTAAGAAGATCCAAAGAAGATTAAGATGCTATTACTTCAGATCCAAAGACGATTGAGATGCTAATACCTCAGACTAGAGAAGTTGTCAGTTCTCCAGACCATAAAAAATCCATATTTCATCACATTGTGTCAAATGTAGAAAAGTCCCTGCTCCGTATATTCCAAGGCTCCCGGACTCGCTGCCAGAAAGAGATTGGCGGAAGTCCAGGACCGAATGTTGACAAATCGGGACCCTCAGCTATTTTGTCGGGTTGTCCTCCTTCTCTTTGGAGACAAGATAACTGGAGACTCGGCTGCCAATCTGTCATTGTCTCCGGATTGGAACTGTCGAGAAATTAATAAACGAACAACGGTATAGGCTGGTGGGTCGAGAAATTACGAGATTTTTATGAAATAATATATTTTAAATTTTTATAAATGATTTCGTGCTCACACAAATATTTTCCGAAAATTTTCAATCAACCTTTCTCTTACACGTGAAGGGCAACGACGGGGGGAGGAAAATAAGGTAAGGGGACGATGGTCAGCTTGCGTGGAATCGTTGGAATTTTCTCCACAGAAGAATATTTTTGTGTCATCCCGTAGAGATATCAACATCGTGGGGAAATCAACATCAATTCTTCGGACTGAAGAAGCCACAAGTCTTTGGCTTCTAAGACGTGCCAAGAGATGTGTCAAAAGTTATCGCTTTCGTGATTCTATGCGAATTTCGGTTCTCATCGCTGCCAGATTCTCTTATCTCGGTATTTTGTTTGCCTCCTGCTGACCGACAGAAACTTATTCCAATCCAGTGAGGTTTTAAAGATAACTTGGTCGGCACTCGTGTGTCGTTCGTTAAGATCACTTCGGACAGAACCATCGGCGAATTCTCCCAACTTGGGTTATCTTAGAAACTGGATTCGGCGCAGATCACTCGAGCCGACGTGGCGCAGTAGGCTCCTGCACAACCAGGACGGACAACAAGGCTGTTGACATCAAATATTTCAGAGCTCCCGAATGTTGTTTGATTGGTGACGGACGATCTTCAAGTTCCCAGCCAATCGCAGGTCCGTGAATCTGACGAATCAGGTTGTCTCGTGCTCTGAATTCTCCACGACGGAAGGATATTGGGAGTCCAGATGTCTGCTGGGCCACGTCGATTGTTGAAGTTGGCACGGCCATTGTTGGATCTGGCACACACGCCAATGCATTACCAACACTAATGTTATCCCTGTTGAGCTCTATTGACATATTGAACCCCCAAATTTAGCCAAAGTTTTTCTTTCTTTTAATGTGTGTATAGGTTTTTAAATTGTTCATTTATGTTTCAAATTTTATAGAATTTGATTTTATTAAAAGAAAAAAAAAAAGATTACATTTTACTTATCTAGATGACACCTATATACCTTATAAAGTGTAATTTACGAACATTTCTATATGATATATATGGTCAAAACATGTAACATCAACGCTTACCTCCATGGCTCCTAAAATGGCTGGGTTGGTATCTGAACTGATTGAAACAGCGGCCATTAGATGCCAAGATTTTACCTGTTGTTCGATAGTGGGGAAACTCTTGAAGCACAGAACGGCGCTTCACAGATGTTGAGAATCATACAATCGCCCATCTATACCATTTCCTATGTATTATTCATGTAAATACGATATCCGATTTTTTTATTCTTCCCCTTTTTTATTTATTTATCCTTAAACAGTGAAAATATTTTCACAGAGACATAGAATCCGATCTTGAAGATTAATAAACAACTTTTAACGCTACATTTTTTTTAAACAAAAAGCTATTTTTAAAGATTACTAGAATGACAATTTTATTACCATTATACAGCATGGGGATTTGTAGGAATAGATTTTGATCGTTATTTTGAAAAGTAACGCAAAAAAAAAAAAGTTTAATTTTGCGATAGAAAAATATATTTGACAATCGCATCTTAATCACATAACAGAGAGAAACGAAGGTTGTGATGATGTAAAAGAAAAGTAAATAAAAATGTTTTGTCGCAATAAATGAATCCCAAGTCTTAAGTAATGGGGTGCAGCCGAAGAATCAACAAACAAGATGGCGGTATCGACTTCTATATCAGCCGATGACAGATCATCCAATCAGGATGCTTGGCAAGGATCTATTGTTAACCTGTTAGGGATATTTTTAAACTCAGCAGCCGATGTTGTATCGACATGGAATGTGAATAGCCAATCAGCAGGCAGTTGGCAGAGTTACCGAATCTATTGTTGCCTACGTGTATTTATCAGACGATGGATGGTATTAATATCTTCTGCCACGGTGTTTACTCCCCCGGATGTTGGCCCCCTGCCGCTCAGTGTTGCCAGCCACACTTGCGAAATTTACATATTTGACCAGAAGTGTAAACACCTGACAGTGTTGTCGTCAATATTTAATGCGCAATTTCGAACTTTCGAAATTCTCTTTAAATAAAATTTGAATAAATTTCGGAAACTTGATTTAAAAAATAAGGAAATTCGGTCATCCTGAAATACACTTTATGGAAATACTAGAATTCCAGTTATTAGAGGGATTGGGGCGGGCAGGTCGAGGGTTATTTTTACTTTTTTTTTTAAATTCCTTAAAAGACGTCATATTTTGTAAATTATAATTTATGATGAAGGTATCTTCGTGTTACTAATTAAACTCTTTGATTCTTGAATAAGAATTTTTAACAGCAAGCAAATAAAGCGGATTTTGAGCCAATAGCTCTCGTGAGAATATCGAAGGTATGCAAATAAGTGCATCGCTTTTTTTCTCGGCCTTCTGGCTAAGATGCCGCAAATAAGGATTTCTATTAGTGATTTTAACTAGGTTAATACTTGGCCATATTTTGGCCTCCAGTTTTAAATATTAATAACATACACCGAAAATAAATGTAAACATACCGAAAATACTAGAAATGGTATTTTAGAAAGTTAGAGAGAGTAGTAACATAGACAGTTATATTTCCTTTGTTTATAATTAATTACTTTGCTTTAAAAGCTATTTAAAATTCGCTATAAATTTAACTTATTTACACACACAAGCCTTTATTAAGACATTCCGTCTTATACAGACTCCTGTTAGAAATGAATCTAAGAAGAAATAAGAAGCAGGGGAGGAAATTGAATCCTCGCTCAGAAAAGAGAAAAAGAAGAAAAGAATATCTATGTACAAAAGACTATATACATCGTTTTTCGTGCATAGAACACAGTGAAGAAGTAAACTATTGAGTAAATGGTTGCATCTTGTGAAGAAAAAAAAAATTCCACATAGTTCAGTTACTTTGTTAGGTCTTTTTTCCTCCTTGCAGTCATGAAAAAATTAACTTATTCATAAGATGTATAAACTATTTTCGAGACGCGCGAATGATTCTTTTTGATTTAAAAACAAACACGTAGAAAATAGTTTAAAATTCTTATGACAGATGGCGCGCTAATGCATTATGTTAACCTCTTTATAATAAATTTATAAAAAAGCTTGGTCTATTAATCTCCGCCACAATATAATTAATGAAGGTATATAAAACTGATAGAGTATAGCTGTATTCTGCCTTGTAAGCCTTGATTGACGAAAAGTTTAGAAAATAAGAATTGAAGCTCTCTCATACTCCCAATGATGGTCATACAGAATCACACAGCGCGTGTCTGGCCCCTGGTGTTCTGAAAGATTCTTCGACAAAAGGAACAAACACACATTCTAAAAATATACTTTATGTTTTTATTTTGCTGATTTTTTAAATCAGATCAGCGATACATGTGAAAACTTAAATGACTCATCTTTGAGAAATTGTCAGAATGATGTCGCGTTTATAAAAGATAAACTTGGTCATCCAAGTGGTCCAATGCTTCAAAAAAATTCAAGCTACTTTTGAGTCGTATGTTTCTTTTTAAAAATAAAACAGAAAGGGCAGTAGAGAATTTTTTTTTTAACAAACACGCGTCAAAAATATTTTAAATTTCTTATTTTCATTTTTATAATCCTATGGTCAATGTAATTCTTTATTTATGAATAAATTTATAATCTGTGATATTTATCCAACTCTAAATAAAAAAACGATCTTTCAACCGTTGTCTTCTGCTCAGCACCAAGTTACACAATTGTCACCGTCTGCTATATTTACTCGTCTGCCAAAATAACCACTCGCTGTTCCAGAATTGTTGTCGACTCATTTGTTCCGGCCACTTGTTCGGATCGTCTTACACTGGGAACATGGCAGTCGACAATGTGCAGAACACACGGGTGGAATAATCCAATGTATAGAACAATTAGAGATTAAAATATATATAAAAAAGCACATGTGCTCCTGGTCAGGATATGCTTTCATTATTTTAAAAATATATATTATAAACCAAGTATATCAGGTATGTGTAGAATTATTGTGACTTTTCCAAACTTTTTTTCTTTTAAATTGATGTTTTGTTTGAACGGGAAGCAATAATTGATGTCAGATGGTGAACATGCTCCGGAAATATATTTTTAAAACGTTTTGACGTGACAACGTCTTAAATTAGGTTGCGGCTGGGAGTCACTTATGAAAAAGTGTAACGCCCGGTAACGTTACGATGAGTCATCGAACGAGAGTGCTGCGCGCGCAGCGCTAGAGAATTAGGCGCATTGAATCGGCGCATGCTTGTCTCTGTCTTTGTCTTTCTCGAACGTTCTTGGCGTTGGAAAAACAAGAAAGCGTCATAATACAAGTTCACACGTGTGGTTAAAGTATCGTCAGCTGTGTCTGTAGTGAAAATGTGGAGTGCTTAGATTCGTCATTTACAACAACTACAACAATAAAGGTAAATAATTGTACACTGATATTTCATTATCGTAAACTATGATTGATTGATTAATTGTTAGATTGACACAAAAGTTGAGAAACTGAGTTTATAGGTTATGTCATACTATTGATAAATGTTGATAGTGTTAAGTAAATTATTAGTTTAAAATTAATTAATTAATTATTATTTTACAAATTTTAAATAGTTTCAAATTTATTTAGCAAAAATTTGAACCTTCGATCTGAATAAATGTTTTGATTTTCGAATTGATTCTTTAAAATTACAAATATTAAGAAAAAGTGGCAGATATAAGAAAACTTTATTTAAACTGTGTTGAGCAAGAATTTTAACATCTAATTTAAGTAAATGTTTTAATTTTCAACTTCATCATTTACAATTACAAATTTTATTTAATTTCAAATTTATTTAGCAAAAATTTGAACCTTCGATCTGAATAAGTGTTTTGATTTTCAAATACCAACGCGGCTGGTGGAGTGGCGATCTATCGTAAATTATCATCGACATCTACGGCGGAAGTGTTCCAAGTTGCGATTACAGACGTAACTCGTGTCATTAAAACCAAGGGTGACATGTGCATGACTGAAGTTACTTGCTTCGCCGCTAATACTAGCTTCAAGTTTATACTCGGTGCTGTATATATTCATCCAGGAGCTAGTATGCAGGATATTGGAATGTTACTATGGCAAGGACTCGGTCCGTACATTCACAACAGCCAGTACGTGCCACCGTTCGTGCAAGTTGATTCTAGTATACCGATTCTTCTGTGTGGTGATTTTAACAAAAACGTAAAGCCTGACAACTCGTTTCTTAAATTCATGAAAAATACGTATAATCTTGATTGCGTATCAAACGTTTCTAAGTCAACTACGTTAAAAGGAACAACTATCGACTTGACTTTCGCAAGACACATTACAGCAGAAACACTTCCTTTCATTTCATATTTCTCCTATCATCGTCCTATCCTCAACAAAATCACTCAAATAGGAATTAGTTAAGTTTTAGTTTACATGTACAATGTTTTAGTAAACAAAATATATTTCTATAGTTAAAATTTGTGCAATTCTTATTTTCATTCAATTCCTTGTCCCTATTGTGCAATTTAATTATATTCATATCAATAAATATTCTACCGTTGTCACGTAAAATCTTCGCCCGTAAAACCGACTTTACAGGCAACCATTGTTTTTTTTCAAATGTTGTTTTTGTTGAAAAAGTTCCTCTAATTACATATATGCTCCCCATTTATTATATATTATAGTTTTATTGTATTTTAAATCTTAATACATACATAATGTATGGCAATACAGACTTATTGCAAGTTTTTACTTCAATCTCTTATTTATTTTATTTTCTTTTTTTCTCAATCTCGTTTTCTTTTAGTAATTTATAATATTTCTAAAATCTTTTATTTAGCTTACTTTCATCTGCTTGTTTGCTGTCTGTCTGTCGTTCTGTCTGGCCATAAATATTATAATAAATATTTAACATACTTACCTAGCATCCAGAAGTCTGGAATTCGGTATACTTGCTAAAACCCGATGACAATGCAAGTTGGAAAAACCTTCAGACTTCTAGGCGGCCGTGGTGGTCGGGAAGAGACTAATTAAGAGAATTTGTATATTTCTTTTCAAACGAAGTGAAATGGACGCAGCCGTTTCTCTGGCGTAATGAGCGGCTGGAGTTCCAAGGGGCGGGGTGGTCGGGACTGGACTTATTTCCATATTTCCTTTCAATGTTTGTGATCAAATTTTAATATACTTCCAGACCCCACGTAGAACTATGAAATTTTGTACACTCACTCAATCAAGCAACAACGAAAGTGTACAAAATGTCAGACTTGATATCCTGGAATAGACGATAGAATAGAATTTGTATTTATATACCAACAGGAGAAAATTGTAGGCAATCTGGCATTCAGTAAAAATAAATCGGTAGTTTGAACTAGAGCTATAAATAATGGTGAGATATTTCCACAGAAATTGAAATCATTTAAAATAACCAAAATACAAATTTAACCAATTTTTTAAATTTAATAATACAACATAATAAATATTAATATACATAAACATAATAAAATATGTAAATATAGATATATTTGTAAACATTTCTAATTATTAACTAAAAACTAAATAATAATTAATAAAACAGTTTTAAAATCTTTTGTTATAAAATGCACTAAAAATATATAAATATTTGAACTTCCAGCCATATTGAACAATTAAATTGATATGAGTCAATATAAAAGCGGCGATGTATTGAGGGAAGAGGCGAAATATTTAATGAAACATAGAAACCTGCTATCATTGGTTACATTTAAATCACATTAAGTTCCAAACCCACTAACCATCATACATTTATTATTCGACGTTCCAATGACCCACTGCCATGTTAGAGAGTTTAACAAGAAGCTGAACAATTATTCCATGTTTTTAAACTGGGCTTTTCCAAATAACCCAAGCTGAACATGTTAGAGCATTTTAAAATCGTTTTTAAAGCAATTAACAGCGTGTGAACACACACCTGCTCTGGTAAAAGAACAAACTTATTTTATTTTAAAACTATATAACCATTATATATATTCATTTATAATGAAGTGTTCAACTTGTAATCAAGTTTAACCTAAGATCTTGAAGTGCTAAACTTGTGTGTGTAATCAAGTTTAACCCAAGAACTTGAAGTGTTTAAGTTGTGTACGTAATCAAGGTTAACACACGATATTGAAGTTGTCAAGTTATAACCGGGGATGTGTGACACCGATGGATGTGGACTACCTAGACCGAAGGCTGTACGCCAAGAAAATGAGATGACAAATGAGATGAAAAAGCAGAGATGACACATGATATTGAAGTTGTCATGTTGTAAACCCGGATGACACATGATATTGAAGTTGTCATGTTGTAAACCCGGATGACACATGATATTGAAGTTGTCATGTTGTAAGCCCGGATGGCACATGATATTGAAGTTGTCATGTTGTAAGCCCGGATGACACATGATATTGAAGTTGTCATGTTGTAAGCCCGGATGACACATGATATTGAAGTTGTCATGTTGTAAGCCCGGATGACACATGATATTGAAGTTGTCATGTTGTAAGCCCGGATGGCACATGATATTGAAGTTGTCATGTTGTAAGCCCGGATGACACATGATATTGAAGTTGTCAAATTGTGCTCGTTCCACCAGAGGCTTATAAGATGTGATCGCCATATCTATCGAGTAAATTTTAAACCAAGTTACAAAATAACCTTCGAAAATTGGAAAATATTTTGAAACCCTCTCTATTCCATATCTAGGGTCAATGTTCATACGTATCGAGTGTTTGTATCAAATTGTTCCTTGGAGGATTTTATTACTTACCCGGCGGAGCTCAAGTTGTCTGTGAGACCGGCCACTGGGGGCCACTGAGCGGCAACTATGTGTGACACCAACGGACCACGGCGAAAAACGACGTGAATTTGCACACAGGATGTTGCCGTACATTTTACTATTTATTTTTTTAAACAAGGAATTAGAAAAGACTTGGTCAAATGCTGTTTGAAAGGACAGACATATGCACCACCATTCTGTGAGGTTTGGGACTCCAAGCTTCTTGTTAGGAGAAACAATCTGAAATACTTCAACGGAGTTCAACGTGTGAGAAACAGAAGATGAAGGTTACTGGAGTGGACAAAATTTATATGAAAATGGGGCTGAAAATTGACATTTAATCGAATCTGTTATAAATCGGGAGACAAATGATTTGCATATAGCCTGCAGACACATAGCAATCGAACGAACGACAAACATAGCTCCCCAGCAAATCTTACCGATTTACATATTTACGTCATTAAAGGACAACAGTCATTTATATGTATATCAGGTGTAAATGTGACCTAAGAGATGATGTAAATACGTGGATATAAGAAACGCTCTGTAAGTCCCAGGAGATCAACAAGTGATGTTTTGTGAAAAAACAAAGCTATAAATAATAAAGAACGATAGAAATGCAAAGGCTCAAAGATGGAATTAAATCTTCACCTGGTGTCAAAGGAATTATTTTGATTTCTTTAAAGCGAGTAGAGGAAGAACTCTTGAGAACAACACAAAATGTAAGTCCTGAAGTCCTGAAGTGGGGAACGTTGCGTGTCAGCCCCGACTGTGCCGCAGCTGTCCTCACCTGAGGTTAGGAACTCCGATCTTTAGTTTAGTTGAAGATCAAAAGCTGTTTGTTGGTTAAAATTGAAGAAAAATAATTGTAGAAAAAGCTTTTAAAATGATTCGACATCTTTTAGATGATGTTCATTTTGGCCCGGAAAAGTTCAAATTGAAACCCTCCTTTGTTCTGGTAGAAACAGATATCATATTCCTTGTGAAACGCACGGGTCTGGGAGGCGGTTCCATGTCAAACACAGCTAACAAATTAACAACCAGTAAAACATTCTTTGGAACCAGTCTAGCTCGCGAAGATAAAAGTTGCAGCATAACCATCTCTTGTATTTTAATGCAAATGGAAGTCCACAAACTACAAATATATGAAAAGTATCAACTACCAAACAACATTCTTACCAATGAAAGAGTCATAAGGACAAGTCAAGTAGGCAAATATTCAAACAAGAAAACCCAACAAACCACCAACAAATGAAACAACCAACTCAACAATCGCGCGACAAGAACGAAGCGGTACGACGCGGGGCTACGACGAGGACCCTGGGAAGAAGTCTCCGGAGACTCACCTCGGGCCGCTGCTGTCAAACTCTATCACCCGCCACACCCACAGCGCATGCGTCACTGCGTTTTCATTTTTTGAGAGTTAATAAGCGCGGGCGGCGGGCACGAGAGGTCGCAGCTCGAGGATCAGCAGCCAAGATGAACACTCGCGTGGACTGGGACAAGTGAGTACCTTGCGTGCCGAGCTTCTGGACAAGCTAGGGCAGATTTCTGCAGCAGTCCGAGCAATAAACATCGTTTCGACTTCCTGGCCACTGACCACTGCCACAGTCCAACGTTGAGATGTGAAGGACCAGGCGTGAGCTAGACATGGTCGAGGGAGTTAGCCAAACACTACCGCCGCTGACCATTGACTGACCGCTACTTATAAAACAGTTTAACATGAAGATGTGAGAATCCAGACGTGAACTTGGACAATAAATTAGTTAAATATAGCTTTCCACCGCTACTGACCCCACAGACTACCCGCTACAGCTGTCTCAGTCCAGCGTTAAGACGTAGACTTGGGCAAGTTACATAGCCATGTCACCGAGTCCAGACTGGGATCATGTATCGCCACTACGTGCAACCTACCTTGAGACTCTACGGCAGTCACAGCGAGTTACTGTTACTACCGCGCTATTGTGGAGTTACTACTATTGCGGCCCAATGCGGAAACTTTAGTCAGGCTTTATGAATTTTGGCAAAACTCTCGCGGACCGGCTGCGACGCGCCAATTCCAGAAATCGGCCAGGAATAGCCGGCGCGTGTCAACGCCATATTTTGTGTTATGATCCGCCCTCGCCGGATTTAGGACCCGCTCTGGGAAGAAATGGCTTCACCATCACAGATTTTTTTTAAAACACATTTTTTTCTATCTATTCTATCTTATACTATTCAGTGCTGCATAATAATATTTTAAATTTTTAATACTAGCAATATGGTCGTAAGATGAAACTATTATCCAGAGAAAACATAAGATTGTGGGCAAAATGTTGTTTTACTTGAAATTAGAAGGATTCTAAGATTGAGCATCAGAAGGCCTATGTTTAACTGCCTTCCATTATCAAACTTGGGCTGAAAAAGCCAAGATGATTAACCACTAAAAGTCTCAGTATTGATAAAAAAAAGTTTGTGAAATACAAAGAAAAACCTTCTAATGACACAATGACTAAATAACGCACGTTACCCATCGTTTTGCTCACAATCGGCCAGTACAATCCAATGAGTGTCACACCTCTCTATGAGTGAAACACCAGAACGTCCTGTACAATAAACCTGCAGCTGTGTAGTCTAGAACACAATATATGCTAAAGTTGCATATACCGTGTTGTGCTGCATATTGTGCAATGTCTTATATTAAGTTTAAGAATTAATAATTGGATATTTATTTAAATAAGAGACACACACATATATATTAAACATATTCATATAAAATATTATTTTCTACCTATTATATTTTAAATAATACTTTTAATATATAAGAATTAATATATTTAATTATTTAAAATGTATTTTTATAGCTTGATTACAGAACGTGAAGTTTTTCAAAGTACAACACACTTTTATTATTTATCAGGAAGCCACTGGGACTAAAAATCTTTTTGGTCGCAGTGGTACAGCCTACTCCACGCTGACGAGCGCCAACAGCGCGAAACGCGTTCGTGGATAGCTTTTCTTGATTTATCAAGAAATTAGGTTGGCCAAATATCAGGGAACAGGTTAAATCAACGAATAGTTGATTTCTGTTCCACCAGATGGCGCTCTTGCCTTCTGAAAAGCATATGTGCTCCTGGTCAAGATATGCCTTTTTTATTTTTCAATTTATTATTATTTTTTTAAATGGACCACCCCCCCCTGCTAATTGTATAAAACAGTATAAACCATTATTGCAACTTGATAAAGGTTGCCATTCGGACAATCTCGAAATATCAGAACATTCCTTTTATTAAAGTGTTACATATTTACAGCGAAGGTCAACAAGAAAGAAGGAGCGGTATATTGGTAAATTTGCTCCGTCTTTAAATGAACAATGTTTGGATCAATTCTTGCAGCCGAAATCCTTAAAACTCTGGCGATGTGTTTCACTATTCTTGATTCCATTCAGGTGAATACTTTCATCGTCTGGCGTTATTTCAGATTGAGTATCTTCACCTCTATCAAATACATTTTTTAAAATGTAAAATAGTGTTAAAAGTTATTAAAAAATTAATTTAAAAAATTAACAATGTGTATATTTTTTTTAATTGGAAAAGCGAGATTTCTAGCAACGAAGCTCTTCCCCTGGCTTGACAACTGAGCTTCCTTTCTCCACCTGACATTGTCAAGCCAGTAGAAGAGTTTCGTTGCTCGATTTTCTAATTATAAAATATAGATATTGTTCTATGAAGTACGGCCTGTTTAGAAAGTGTTTCCCCAGGAGAATGGAAGCCTAGGAACGGTGAATCCATTATTCCTCCCTCCGTATATATACCAGGGCCTGGCTGGTTGAACAACGACCGTCCATGTGCAGCCGTGGATTCTGCCCTCGAGTTGAGGTTGGACAATGGCAGAGATTGTATTGATGAAGTCTTTCAATGTTCTTTGAACTTTGTCTTGAGAAGTGGAATCTCTTTTTTTCCGAGGCCAGGTCTGACGATGATCCTCCTTTCAAAGTACTGTGAGAATTCTCCAAGAGTCTGTTGTAGGTCGCTGGGATATCTACTGTCGGTCGGTGTTCCTTTCTCCTCCAGTGTCTCTCGATGGCGTCTTCTCCTATCCCGCTGAACGACGGCATCACGGCCTTAAAATCATTTTATTCAATACCATCAGTGGTTTCAGTATATTCCTCTTGAGATATTATTGTCTTTCCTTGGTACTTTTTTTCAGATGGTTATAAGTTGTCGAAGTCAATCTCCATTAAAATCTCCTGGATAGTCATGTCTATATCCACTCATGGACAAAACTGAAGGAAGTTGTACATTTTAAAATGTACAATTCTCTACAAAGTCAACTTGTAATTCCAGCTTGCACGAAGCATCTCAGACATTTCAAATAGTCTATCCAGCAAATAGAAGAACAGTTCTCAGTTATCCCGAAGCCGACGCTAGTTATTCCACGGCAACATTTCTTCAAACTGACACAATCCTGCGAGCATGTAGGAATCCTGGAAATATCCGCTTGACCTCACTGCTTTCTCGGACTTCAGTCAGAGCCCGGGATGTTCAAATGGACGGACGGTTTCAAGGGCTCCGGCCCATCCCAACCATCCGCTATTTCGAGCCCCGAGTAACGGTTTTAAAAATACAGTTTCCGCTCAACTCTCCTCGGAATGGCGGCTTGGGATATTTCCGGGTGGGAGTGGCGTCACTCTGGCGTTAGACAGCTCAGGTAGAGATTGGATCTACGGACTGATTGGGTTCGGAACATCTTGTAGCCATATCCTGATGTCTGCAGCAAATAATGTCGTCTCTCTGGTGACATCTCTAGTTGACATTTGTTAGTGTCGTCCTGCCAACTCACCGGTTCTGTGACGTTCTCCGTCCATTTGGAAGACAATCCACGGCCAAACTACCGGTTCAAAATCTATCGACTTTCTGATTAGTTTATCAAATATCTTCCAATGTCACTACTCAACACGTCCAACGCTCTTCTTCTTTTTTTTTTTTACCTTTTCGTTTTTTAATGCACTATTTTTACACAAGTTCTCATGTAGGATTTGATGCATTTTTATTATAGTAATTTAATACTTCTCTTTTAAAAAATGCTTCTATATAAACAAGTAATTTGATTCATGGTTTGGGATATTGAGCCAAGAATGAAGTTCGAACTAAGACGCCTACAGGGACGGCACCTACCTCAGCCATTTATGGGACGGTTGACCAGAGAATGTCCTTGTTGTACGTCTGTGTGTAGGTATGGGTTTATTGAGAAAACTTTGAAGAATTGTCAATGGAGTGTCAAAATGGGATATTTTGCACACATATATTTAATAAAACAGGCAAAAAAAATTGGAATAAAGTATTGCCTTCGACCAGAACTAGAAAATAAAAACGTTTTGAAGAGACGTGCGTGGGCGATTAGATAATTACTTTTGACGACACCCAGAACCACACTATGAACTTGGTAAAACTCTACCTCAATATTTCTGGGATTTTGTCACACGATGACAGCGGCATGATGGTGCAATACAGCGACATCGTGGAGTGCGCTAGCGGCTGAAGTTATTGGGGTCGTCATTAGGTCGTAGTAAGCCGCTGTGAGGTGTTGGCAGCAATGTGACATTTAGAAAATTATTTTCATCAAATATTTGAAGCCTTTAAAGAAACTAGCAGAAACGATTTGTAAAAGTTTTTGGTCATTTCTGCCATGGATGACCCCCATTTATCTACAGTGAATAAACCAGAGGCTCTTCTAGGATTTTTTCTTCCAATTTTATAACTTCAAATGTTTATTGGTCTCCTGGTATATCGACTCAGTGCAGTGTCGTGTTGTTCTGGTTGTGTCGTCTGTTCCGAGAAGTGACTCAGCGACATATCTACAATCTGCGACCTCGACATATTTCCACGCTCCAAAATAGCCTCGGACCAGTAAGCTGATCTGCCGCACGAAATATTTAGACAGGTTTCCCCAAATAGCGGGTTATGGCCGAAACCCGAGCGGCCGCAATAATTTGGCAGAAGTCGCCGCAAAATCAGCCCGGACGATTATAGCGGCAGGCGGAACAATACATCCATCAGAAGTTATTTTGTTTCATATCTGGCACCCGCTAACAATAACTTCCTGGCGATCTATTCCTGGGCTCTCGGCCTTGCGCGCGCCTCGGCACAATTGAAATTCTCCTTTTAAAACCTTTGTTGGCTTTCAATTCACCAGAGAGGCAAATATCGTGAGTTCTTAAACCTAGTTTGAATTACCTTGACAATACACTGTCATCCCCGGCGACAAAACCGGAAATTTTGACCCAAAAAAAACATAGTCGTTCCAAATACTTGGTTCACTCCAACATACGCAGGTTGTAGTAGCACATTGTGTGTCCACAACATTTCCGTTTGAGATGTTGCGATGAAAGATCTTTTGACTTTGGTCCGACTTTAGAGAAAACGGGGGTCAGGAAATAAGTTTTTTTCCAGAAATGTATTGAGACTGTCGAACAAGTATTTCCAAATCTGAGCGGTTAGGACAGTTGGTGAAAGCGGAGGTTTGTCGTCGTCGGTCAGACACCCCACGTCCTGCGTTGTGACGGCGCCGTACTAGGTGGGCGGTGCGGGGACCGAGGCCTGGCCGCCCCACGTCCTGCGGTGTGACGGCGCCGTACTAGGTGGGCGGTGCGCGGACTGAGGCCTGGCCGCCCCACGTCCTGCGGTGTGACGGCGCCGTACTAGGTGGGCGGTGCGGGGACCGAGGCCTGGCCGCCCCACGTCCTGCGTTGTGACGGCGCCGTACTAGGTGGGCGGTGCGGGGACCGAGGCCTGGCCGCCCCACGTCCTGCGGTGTGACGGCGCCGTACTAGGTGGGCGGTGCGGGGACCGAGGCCTGGCCGCCCCACGTCCTGCGGTGTGACGGCGTCGTACTAGGTGGGCGGTGCGGGGACCGAGGCCTGGCCGCCCCACGTCCTGCGGTGTGACGGCGCCGTACTAGGTGGACGGTGCGGGGACCGAGGCCTGGCCGCCCCACGTCCTGCGGTGTGACGGCGCCGTACTAGGTGGGCGGTGCGGGGACCGAGGCCTGGCCGCCCCACGTCCTGCGGTGTGACGGCGCCGTACTAGGTGGGCGGTGCGGGGACCGAGGCCTGGCCGCCCCACGTCCTGCGGTGTGACGGCGCCGTACTAGGTGGGCGGTGCGGGGACCGAGGCCTGGCCGCCCCACGTCCTGCGGTGTGACGGCGCCGTACTAGGTGGACGGTGCGGGGACCGAGGCCTGGCCGCCCCACGTCCTGCGGTGTGACGGCGCCGTACTAGGTGGACGGTGCGGGGACCGAGGCCTGGCCGCCCCACGTCCTGCGTTGTGACGGCGCCGTAATAGGTGGGCGGTGCGGGGACCGAGGCCTGGCCGCCCCACGTCCTGCGGGCCCGAGCTGCACAGGTCCTGGCCGCCCTCCAGTTCTCTCATATATTTCTCCATCCATCAGACATCACTTCTATCACTCAACTCAGCGATTACATCACAGATTTGTCAAGTGTTTCCGTCGCCATAGATCACTTCGCCCTGGCAGATCATAGATTACTGCACCTACGGACCTTTCTACAACTCCCTTCTCTAATATCGCAGACTTACATCCCCGGGTATTTAACATTCCTTCCCCCAATCTTTGAAACTTCTGAATCCCTAATTGTCTGGTTGTTGTCCACACTTATATTCGGTCAGTTTGGTGTCTCCTCTCTGTTCATCATGACAGCGAAGACTGGGACATGTGCGCACACTCTGACCTACTAAGGCTGGGACATGTGCACACACTATGACCTACTAAGGCTGGGACATGTGCTCACACTATGACCTACTAAGGCTGGGACATGTGCACTTACTATGACCTACTAAGGCTGGGACATGTGCACACACTATGACCTACTAAGGCTGGGGCATGTGCACACACTATGACCTACTAAGGCTGGGACATGTGCACACACTATGACCTACTAAGGCTGGGACATGTGCACACACTATGACCTACTAAGGCTGGGACATGTGCACACACTATGACCTACTAAGGCTGGGACATGTGCACACACTATGACCTACTAAGGCTGGGACATGTGCACACACTATGACCTACTAAGGCTGGGACATGTGCACACACTATGACCTACTAAGGCTGGGACATGTGCTCACACTATGACCTACTAAGGCTGGGACATGTGCACACACTATGACCTACTAAGGCTGGGACATGTGCACACACTATGACCTACTAAGGCTGGGACATGTGCACACACTATGACCTACTAAGGCTGGGACATGTGCTCACACTATGACCTACTAAGGCTGGGACATGTGCACACACTATGACCTACTAAGGCTGGGACATGTGCACACACTATGACCTACTAAGGCTGGGACATGTGCTCACACTATGACCTACTAAGGCAGGGACATGTGCACACACTATGACCTACTAAGGCTGGGGCATGTGCACACACTATGACCTACTAAGGCTGGGACATGTGCTCACACTATGACCTACTAAGGCTGGGACATGTGCACTTACTATGACCTACTAAGGCTGGGACATGTGCACACACTATGACCTACTAAGGCTGGGGCATGTGCACACACTATGACCTACTAAGGCTGGGACATGTGCACACACTATGACCTACTAAGGCTGGGACATGTGCACACACTATGACCTACTAAGGCTGGGACATGTGCACACACTATGACCTACTAAGGCTGGGACATGTGCACACACTATGACCTACTAAGGCTGGGACATGTGCACACACTATGACCTACTAAGGCTGGGACATGTGCACACACTATGACCTACTAAGGCTGGGACATGTGCTCACACTATGACCTACTAAGGCTGGGACATGTGCACACACTATGACCTACTAAGGCTGGGACATGTGCACACACTATGACCTACTAAGGCTGGGACATGTGCACACACTATGACCTACTAAGGCTGGGACATGTGCTCACACTATGACCTACTAAGGCTGGGACATGTGCACACACTATGACCTACTAAGGCTGGGACATGTGCACACACTATGACCTACTAAGGCTGGGACATGTGCTCACACTATGACCTACTAAGGCAGGGACATGTGCACACACTATGACCTACTAAGGCTGGGACATGTGCTCACACTATGACCTACTAAGGCTGGGACATGTGCACACACTATGACCTACTAAGGCTGGGACATGTGCTCACACTATGACCTACTAAGGCTGGGGCATGTGCACACACTATGACCTACTAAGGCTGGGACATGTGCTCACACTATGACCTACTAAGGCTGGGACATGTGCACACACTAAATTTGGGCCATGTGAGGCAGCATGCCGTCAATGGACAAGCCCGTGGTGACGGACAACAAGGATGGGACCGTCACCCTGAAGTATGACCCTCGGGCCGAGGGACTGCACGAGGTCTCGGTCAAGTGCAACCAGGACCACGTGCCAGGTGGGTGCCCAACCCCGCTATGGCTGGGAGGTAGCTGAGTCCATGTTGCAGGGAGTCCGTTCCAGTTCCACCTGGACTCTGTGTCGAGCGGCTACGTTACCGCCTCGGGCCCCGGACTGTCCCGGGGAGCCGCCGGCGAACCCTGCAACCTCACCATTTACTCTAAGAACGTCAAGGCCAGTACGTACACTGCCGTGGGACAACACGCCGTGCAGGGCTGACGTCTGTGGCAGGCCATGTCAACGTGAAGGTGGACGGCCCATCCCAGTGCGACATCCAGTGCCAGGACCAGAAGGACGGGACCGTGGGTGTCACCTACGTGCCCCCTGCCCCCGGGGACTACAAAGTTGCTGTCAGGGTCAACGACAAGCATCTCCGTGGCAGCCCCTTCCTGGCCAAGATCCTGGGTAAGTCCTGTCGTGGATTGGCGTCTTAAGTAGGCTGTAGGGATTTCGCGTTCCAGGAATCGGCGATGGAACGGTCGAGCTACGAAGGCAGATATGCATATATGACGTGAACTCATGAGGGTATTTTAATTTGTTTGATCGTTATGAAAAATATTTTAGGCTTTCTGGGACACATCCCCCCAGTCCGACTTCTTCTAAATGAATCCCAGGTTGGCGTGTCAACACAAGTAATCCGGCCACATCCTCGAGTCTTCAGTCACGAATCTCTCGTCTTCAATTCCAACCTAAGATCTGAGAATTCTGTGGACTATCCACTCGACCAATTTACCTTCAGTCAAATACTTTCCACTTAGGCTTCCCTCGCCGTCAAACATTCGTCCCCTCGCTACACTTATCCCCTGCATCCGTACAGAGTCAAATAAAAGCATCAAATTCACCAGAGTTCTGTGCAGGCACGACACATAGCGAAGCAGCAAATCGAATATCCGCACAAGTAGAAACCACCTTTGTAATTTGGTACTCGGGCGTTCTGTGAGCATATAGAATAAGTGACCACAATGGGGTAATAAAACTCAGAATTTGTTAAAGAGTTGATCCGGATAGAGTGGTGTGTGTCCAGGTATCGGCCGCAAGCGCAGCCACATCTCCATCGCCCACTCCAGCGACGTGAAGCTCAACTCCAAGGAGAAGGACGTGAAGAACCTCAACGCCAGCATCGTGGCCCCCTCCGGCCTGGAGGAGCCGTGCTTCGTAAAGAAACAGCCGGACGGCTCTCTCGGTAAGTCTTTCTCGCAACAGAGCCATTCTCGGGGTGGCTTCGATAGATTGGCATGGGTAGGGAGCTCTTGAAGGGCCAAACCAGCTGACGATGTGTGACACCTTTGCTTCAGGCATCAGCTTCACTCCGCGTGAAAACGGCGAGCACCACGTGAACGTGAAGCGGATGGGCAACCCCATCGCGGGCAGCCCCTTCAAGATCAACGTCCTGGAGTCCGAGATCGGCGACGCCTCGGCCGTGGAGGTGACGGGCGGCTCGCTGCAGGAGGCGCGCACGCACCAGGAGAACGAGGTCCTCATTAACACCAAGTCGGCGGGGTACGGCGCGCTGTCCGTCTCCATCGAGGGCCCGAGCAAGTGCCTCCTGACGTGCAAGGACAACGAGGACGGCACGGTGAACGTCAAGTACTCGCCTACCGAGCCTGGCTACTACATCCTCAACGTCAAGTTCGCCGATCACCACGTCCGGGGTGAGTTCCTGTGCGATCGCACCTAACATAAGGCATAGAACTTATAGTTTCCTATCATTCCCAGTTCACATCGAACTAACCAAAATAAAAAAATACCTAGATACAATCTTTTAAAGGTCTAAGTATATTAAATCCCATCAAACGCTATTGTGTCGAGGACTGACTGACAGCGTGGTGCAGGAAGCCCCTTCACGGTGAGAGCCACGGGCAAGGGCACCAACTTCCAGCGCGAGATGATCCAGAAGCAAGTGACCGCCTCGCCCATCAAGGACGTCAACCAGAAGTGCGAGCTGACGCTCAAGCTGCCCGGAACCAACGCCTTCGACATGAGCGCGCGCGTCACGGCCCCGGGAGGTGAGACGGAGGATGCTGAAATGGTCGACCGCGACGACTGCCTCTACATGATCCGCTTTGAGGCGCACGAGGTGGGCGTGCACCACGTCAGCGTGCGCAACAAGGACATCCACATCCACGGCTCCCCCTTCCCCTTCACCATCGGGCCCTACCAGGACCACGGCGCCCACCGGGTGCACGCCACAGGCAACGGCCTGGAGCGCGGCATGGCCAATGAGCAGATTGACTTCACCGTGCTGACGCGGGAGGCCGGCGCGGGGAACCTCTCCGTGTCGGTGGAGGGCCCGTCCAAGGCCATCATCCACATGAGGGACATGGGCGACGGCTCCATGGTGTGCTCCTACAAGGTCCCCGAACCTGGTGCGTAGCCTCGGTCCATATTATGCAAATAATTTGAAGCTAGTCAAAGTAAGGAGGTATTCAAAGTACAAACTCATACACACACACACACACACACCTATCGAGCGGCCACGCAATTTTTAGCTCCGCCGTTTTTCACCTTTGGCAGGTGTAAAAATGCCGAAAGGTGTGTCGAATGTGATATTGGCTGAAAGCCCTGAACGAGCTGCTCGTGAGCCTGAAAGGCTCAGCTCGAAATCTCCAACCAGTGCTGAGTTATCAGCGAAAATTGCTTTTCAGAAGAATTCTTCTGAAGAAAATCAAGAAAAAACAAAATATGCAAATCCGCCGGCAGGCGACGTGCATGTAAATCCGGCCGCCGCGCGTGACGTCACCGCGCCGCCGACTGCTGCTTCTTCCAGCGCTACAACAGCCAGCCCGGCCTCGCTCAACTGGGCCGACAGCGAGATGGCGGAGGTGGACGCCAACGAAGGCTACACCGTCGTGAAGTCCAAGAAAAGGCGCCTCTCATCAACACCTGAGCACGCCGCAAATCAGGCAAGCAGGCCTGCTGAGAAACGCGGCCCCCAGCAACAGAAGCGGACAACAGGGCCGAGGTCAATGCCGCCCCAGGAAATCAAGGCGACGCGGGCTAACATCGCCGACGCCAAGGCGAGGCAAACCTCATCCACACAGGACAACTACATCTTCGTGGAGGTCTGTCCTGACATCTCGTCCTACAAATACCTCCAGGCGATTGACAAGCTGGTCGGGGGACCGAGAAACATCACCCAGTTCAACAAAATGAACGGGCATTACATCGTGGGCCTGGCGAGCAAGGACCTTGCGAGCCGTCTGCTCGGGAGCGACCTGGACATCGAGGGAACGCTCCTTAAGATCTTCCCCTACCGCAAGAGGGCCGAGCGCATTGTCGTGGCCAATCTGCCCGGCTTTGTGGAGGACAGCGCCGTCGTGGAGGCCCTACATCCTTATGGAAAAGTCACCTCCATCGCCCCCATCCTGATCAAAATGGGGGAGTACGCTTTCACCGACGGCCGCCGGGAGGCCTTCATCCTGCTCCACAAGGACATCAAACTGGAGAATCTGCCCACCAGACTGGACATTAAGTCTAAAGGAGACACCCTATCGGCCTTCCTGACATTTGGAATAAAATGCTCGAAATGCAACAAGCAGGGCCACCGCAGAGCCAACTGCCCAGCGCTCGCCAGGCAAGGGAACGGCAGCCCCAGGCAAGCAGCGTCTCCCACCGACGCAAGGCCTCCCCCTCCTCCTCCTCTTCCTCCTCCTCAGCAGCCAAGGAAGCCGCCACCAGCGCCCGCAACACCGGCGTCCCCTGTCAAACCGGCGACAACTTCAACCGAGCCTCAGGCGATCCCCTCGGCACACCAGCCTGCCGAACAGATGGATGTCACCCACCCCGCCCCTGCTGCCCACCCTGCTTCCCTGGCTGCCCCGCGGCCCCCCGAGCCTCGCATCTCTCCGCTCGACCACGAGATGTCGGTGGAGGGGCTGACCTCACCTCCATCCACGCCTGCCCGGGGAGAATCCGCACTCAAACAGCTGCTGAAGCACATCGAGGAGACCCCCACCCTTTCCATCGACTGGCACAAGCTGCCCGGCCTTAACTGCAAGGACGCACAGCAGCTCCTCACCTCTGAGACCACCATGAAGAGGCTAGCGCCCACGCTGACACAAGAACAGGTCGCCACCCTCGACAAGTTGCACGACACCTTCAAGGCCTCGTGCCCAGACTCCAACTCCACCATCCGCAAGACCCTCCAGAAGACCAGGAAGGTCCGGCGAGATCTACAGCGCCAATGAACCACCGCGTCGCCACCATCAACGCGCGAGGGCTCGCCACTCGGAGGAGGAGCCTTGCCCTTTGTCATCTCCTAAGGCAACATCACGTGGACATCGCGTTTGTCCAGGAGACAAACGCATTTCATCTGGGCAGCGGCCAAGACCTCTGCCTCGGCTACAACGCTGTTGTGTTGGCCCATCCCGTAGCCATCTCGGGATCCGGACTCGCCTGCATCTTCGGGCCAGGCGTAGCCGTGATACAACAGCGCGTCCTGTGGCCGGGCCACATCGCCTTGGCAACCATAGATGTCCACGGCGAGGAGATGACGGCCATCGTCGTTCATCTGGCGCATGAACCCCGGGAGAGAAACCGGCAACTGGAGCTCCTGGCGGCGACAGCGGCACAGGAGGAGGAGGGGGCCTGCTGGATCATCGGCGATTTTAATATCAGGGATCGAGGGCCCTCATCATCATCATCGTCGGATGCCCTCGCCGCTCTTCTGGACCTGGCCGCGCTGGTCGACGTGGCCACCCAGTTCGACGCCGCCCACCTGCCCACCAGAGTCGCCATGCACGGCGACCAAGTCGAATCGAACCGCCTGGACCGGATCCTCGTCCCTGCTGGAGTCCTGGATCGCGTGTCCATCTACGCGACCAGCCACTACCACCTCTCGGACCACCGCCTCGTGCTGCTCCAGGTGGGCCCGCCCACCACCGCCGTCTCCTCCCCCACCCAGCCTCGCTTGGCCGCGATGCTCCGCTCGGGCCTTGCTCTCGAACATCTGGCTGGCTACATCCGGGAGTTGGAGGAAGACGCAGCGCACGATGACGACGACGGGACCTTCTGGGATAGGTGGACCTCCATCAAGGCGGGGCTGCTAGCGGAGGCCAGATCCCTGCACGATCCACGCCACGCTGCCAGCGACAGCTACGTCTACAGGGCGAGACGTTACATCGCGGCGCAGCTCGAGGCCTCCTCCATCCGGGCCGACTACCCATCGCTGCCGGACCTAGCACGCGCCATCCGCCTCCGACGCCCGGTCAGCGTCATCAGGGACGACGAAGATAACGTCATCGAGGGCCCCGAGCTTCGGCGGAGGGCGTTCGCGACCTTCCGGCCCCGCTTCGCCCGTCCCACCACCGATCCAGCTGCGGGAGCTGCCTTCATCGCCAGCAGCGCGCCCACCACCACCTGCGAGCTGAATGAGGAGGACCCGCTCCACCGGCCAGACATCAGCCCCAGCGAGATAGCCCACGCCATCGAGCACCTCCCTCGCGGAAAGGCCCCCGGCTGGGACGGCTTGCCGTGCGAGCTCCTCGTCGCCTTCAACGAGGACTTCTTCGCGGAAGCTCTGGCCCGGGTGTTCGCGGCTTCACGGCTCCGCGGTGCACTACCTCCGTCGACGCGGCGCAGCTCCATCTGCCTCGTGCCCAAGGCCCGCGGAGGTCGCGGCCTTGATGGCTACAGGCCTGTCGCGCTGCCCTCGGCCGACTACAGGGTCCTGGCCGCCATCCTTCACCGGCGCCTCAAGCCCCACCTGCGGACCCTGGTGCCGGAATGCCAAACATACGCCGTCCCCGGGAGGTCCCCGTCCTGGAACATCGCTAAGGTGACGGATGCTGTTGAGGAGGCAACCGCCATGGGCTCGCCGCTGGCCGTCATGGGCATCGACTTGGAGTCCGCCTTCGATTCCCTGGACCGCGGCTTCCTGGAGTCCCTGATGACGTCCCTCCGCCTCCCGCCGGCCTTCATGGGCTGGATCAACATCTTGTACGCCGGGGCGGACGCAACGATCCGGGCTGGAGGCTTTCACACCACCGCCTTCCCCCTCCTCAACGGCCTAAGGCAGGGCTGCGCCGTGAGTGCCGCTCTCTTTAGTATCGCTACGGGGCCGCTGCTACGTCGCCTGGAGTTGACCCTCGGCGTGGGCAACGTCATCGCCTACGCCGACGACATCGTCCTCCTTTTCCATCGCGACGAAGAATTCGAGCGGGTGGCGACCGTCCTCGAAGACTTCAAGCGGGCCTCCGGTATCGCCGTCAACCTCGGGAAGAGCGCGGGCCTCTGGTGCGGAGCCTGGCGCAACCGCGGCGACTCCCCTCTCGGCGCCTCCTGGTCGACCACCTCCATCAGGGTCCTCGGGCTCGACATCGCCCCCAGGAGCTCCGTAGCCCATCAGGAGCAGCATCTTCTCGCCCTTCTGGAGTCCGCCTGCCGCAGATGGACGCCCTTCACCCGCGGCCTATCCCTCGTCGGACGATCTAGAGCGGCGAACTCGCTGGTGAGCTCCACCATCCAGCATCACCTGCACGGGTACCTGCCATCACCCCCGACCATCGCCAAACTGCAGGCCAGACTAGCGAGGTTCGTCTGGGGGCCCGAGCATACGGCGTGGCTTCCCGCCGCCGTCATGGCGAGGCCCGTAGCCATCGGAGGCCTCGGCCTCCTCGACCTGGCAACCCAACTCCAGCTCGCCTGCCTCAAGGGGGTGCAGGTCGCGCTCCGCGGAGGCAGAAATGCCTTCAGCTGGCTGGTAGAAAGCGGTGAGGCCTGGATTCACCCTCCACCGGACGGCACCCGTCTCCAGCCCCGCCGTCTACGGCTGATGAAGCTCTGGGAGGAGGCTTCCAACATCCTGAGCCTCAACCACCGGGCGCTCCCCACGGCTCAGCTGCTGGACCTCCCCATCATCGGCGGCTGCCGGTTCCTCCGCCCTCCCGACCTCCTGGCCCCCGCCCGCTGGCGTGGAGCCCGAGTCCGGGACCTTCTCGCGGAGGGCCACCTCATCGCCCGCCCTACGCGCTCCGTCCTGGCTGACGCCGCGACCCTGGGCGCCTTCTGTCGGAGGCTGACCTCCGAGAACGCCGTGGGCTTCGGGGCGGAGTCTGCACCCTCATCTAGCTCTTTAGCTGCGGCCGTGGTGCTGCGAGGGACGGCTACGCCGTTCCTCAACGGCCTCACGACCCGCTCGGCCCGACGGGCCCTGGATCGCCCGCGCCTCGCCGCCACGCCCATCTCAAGGTTTACCTCGAGATGGTCGCCCACCATCGGTCCACCACCATCCAGGATCGACTGGGCCTCGCTGCGGCGCTGCGCCCACTCGGGCCACGAGGCTGACGCGGCCCTCAAGTTGGCCCTCCACGCCCTGCCCCATCCGGCCCATCCTGCCTCGGTCGGCCCCTCCTGTCCTGCCTGCGGGTCCATCGACCGCTCCCTCGGCCACCGTTACTGGTGCTGCCGTTCCATCAGGCCTCTCATCAGAGAGGCCTTCAACATCATAGGGCGGCCCCCTGACCTGCAGGCCTGGATCTTCGGCGGGTCCGGCCTTGAGGACGACGTCCTTTCCATCTTGGCGTCGGCAAAGTTGCGAATTTATCGCTACTTTGTACAGGTTGGGCTCGGAGAAGCAGTGGAAGACCCGCTCATCGCCTGGTCCAGGACCCTCCAGCGCCGAGGTTTTCTTCCTCCATCTCCCATCACCATCTTGTAAAATATGTTTCATATATGTATATATTTTCTCTTCTCTTCTCATCTTCTTTTTTCTTTTTCTCTCCCTATGATTGAAAATGTATAATATTGTCTAAGATGACAATAAATATTTTTTAATTGTCAAATTGTCACACACACACACACACACATACACACACACAAAAATGATTAATTTCTAAAAATATATATTTATAGAAATGATCTTTTTTTGTACTTTGAATACCTCTCTCCTTACTTTGATAAGCCTTTGACATCATATCGTGCGAGATGTAGCAGTTTAGATGTCACACTATAACTTCATCCCACGGCGTGTGCAGGGAGTTACCGTATCGGCATCAAGTTCAACGACCAGCCCGTCCCCGACAGCCCCTTCACGGTGTACGTGATGCCGTGCGTGGGCGACGCTAACAAGGTCGAGTTGGGCTACATCCCCGACTCCAGCCTGCAGGTGAAGAAGCCCGTGACGTTCACCATCCAGATGAACGGCGCGAAGGGCATGTGCGACGGCAAGGTGATCTCGCCAAGCGGCGCCGAGGACGACTGCTTCGTCGCTCCTCTGGACGAGGACCAGTGGGCCGTCCGCTTCGTGCCGCAGGAGAACGGCATTCACCAGGTGCACATCTGTCTCAACGGCATCCACATCCCGCAGAGCCCCTTCCGCATTCTAATCGGGCAGGACGACGCGGATCCCGCAGCCGTGACGGCGCAAGGCAACGGCCTGCGCGAGGGAATCACGGGCACCAAGACGGACTTCATCGTCGACACGTGCAACGCGGGGGCGGGCAACCTGTCATGCCTCATCGATGGCCCCAGCAAGGTGTCGATGGACTGCACGGAGGTGGAGGAAGGCTACAAGGTGCGCTACACGCCCCTGGCCCCCGGCGACTACCTCATCACCGTGCGCTACAACGGCTGCCACATCGCCGGCTCGCCCTTCAAGGCCATCGTTACAGGTAACGTCCCTACAGCTTTACTCACTGATTGATGGTAGGGGAGTGCGGGGAGCAGGCACGATTTGGAATGTAGATTGAGGGAACAGCACCAAATAGGTAAACTTGATTTGACGTTCCTGAGCATCAGACCAAAATAACTTGCAACAAACTTATTTTTGGCTGGCATTTTTCTCAGATAGTTTCTCAAGCAGCTTGCCGAACTGTGAGGCTTTGGGTCTTAAGACCACACATCATATGAGTGACTCTACCCAACCGTGTGATTCTTCCAGGGAGCTGCATCTCGGAGGTGGGAGTCCAGGAGACCTCGACCGTGTCGGTGGAGACCGTGCACAAGCAGGCCAAGCAGAAGGCCGACAACCTGCCGCGCTTCCGCTCCGACCCCTCCAAGATCACCAGCAAGGGCACGGGGCTGAAGAAGGCCATCCCGCACCGCGCCAACACCTTCTCGGTGAACTGCGTGGACGCGGGCAACAACGTGCTGTTCGTGGGCGTGTACGGCCCCAAGGGCCCCGTGGAGGAGGTGAACGTCAAGCACGCCGGGCGCAACCTCTACAACTGCAGCTACAACGTCAAGGACCGGGGCGACTACGCCCTGATGGTGAAGTACGGCGAGGACCACATCCCGGGAAGTCCCTTCAAGGTGGAGTGCTGATGTCGTCGCGTGTCGTCGTCGTAGTTTGCCGCGTGCCCTGTCCTGTACAAACACCCTCCGGGAATAAACACTTTCTATTTACACGCCTCGGCTGGTCTCCTCTCTTGTACGCGTGTTGTTGTCGTATTTCATGATGTCCTTGAGCAGCGTGAATAAACAAATTATGTTTCACTGGATTCCCTTGTCGTGATGTACGGCTGTTATCCCGTCCCATCCAAGATGAACACCTGAATACAAGATGGCCAAACGTTCGGGTTTTTTTACATCAGTGGGGAAAATATATAGGAGAGGAAACAATGAAACACATCTAGAACTACAGGGTGTCTCACAGGGCGGTAGAACACTCCAGCAGCAAGGGTCAAGTTTGCCAATGAACAATCTGCTGACGGATTGTCCTCCAATCAGCACCTTTATACGCGGTATCTTTGGGACGTAATCGGTTTCGACCAATCAGACGAACTGGCTGGAACGATGGATGCTGTTGGTGTAAATGCATCCTCGTAGCTTTCTCCGCGGGGTAGCCCGTGATTTAAGATTCTGCGAATTCTTCCTTTGTCACTCTTTAAATTCTGCCATTTCTTTATTGAATGGTGCCGTGTATTTTAATATATAGTTTCATTTATTTTTAAGATGAGGAATCATATGAATTGAAGAGAGAATCAAAGAATTGAAAGTACTTTGGCATGGAGAGAGAATTAACGTTATAAACATTGCGCGATATTTTATTTAAAAAATGGTTTATATATTATTAGTAGAGTGACACGAGCTATTTAGAAACTGAAAGTGCTTTGATCATTTTATTATAAAATTATGCATAAGATTATTTTATAAACAGGGTGAAACATATTATAAACTCGGTTTTCAAAACCTTTTATTTCTTTTACTAAATTAGTTATAGTAGATTTTACATAGGTGCGGTTGTTCACATAAGAGGAGCACATATTGTGGGATGAGCGGTATCTAAATTATATGCAAATATAACAGTTAATAGTATAATAATTTACACTATACACGTGGTAAGAGTATATGAGGTATTGCATTGATCAGTTAAATATAATCCATATAAAAGATATATATTCAATATAAAATTATATACAAACAACAACAACAAGCTTTATTAAGATCTTTTGGTCTTATACAGATATTCTCCGAGTAGAAGAGGGTATACACAGGGGAATAACACAATAATAGTAACAATAAACAGCAATGTTATTTACAATGTATCAAATAGAGGGAAAGAAGAAAGAAAGGACTTGGTATAAACTTATATACAAGCAATCGAGAACGAGCAATTCCTTTTCTTAAAGAACAATATTTAGTTGTGTTGACAGAAATGTAGATTAGTACAAGTGAAAAAATGAATATACAACAATGTATTGTACATAATTATCAGACATCTATACAGCAGTTTTATACATGGATGGATCAATGGTAGAAGGTTGTCTATATCCGGGATATAAAACCTTAGAAGTTACTTAATTAGTTCATTTACCTAGTTGTTCAGTACAGTAGAAGCCACCGGATTCATTAAGTTATTTCGAATATCATTCGCAGCTTTATAAAATTTAAAATATTTAAAAGTAAAGATCAGGTCAGCCAGCGCAGTATTGAGCCAGTTGTACATTTGTTGAGAGTTAAGTTGGGCCCAGCAATTCTTCTCTGTATGCCACCATGAGAGGGCGGTAGGTTGTTGTAATTTCACATTGTATTATACTTTGGCATAAATCACAAGTTGTGGGGCATTCAGGTTTCCAACGTTTGAGGAGTTTTCAGGGAAAAATATCCAGAAAAGTTGTGCTATGAAACGGTCAGTTTTCAGCGTACTACTTAAGTATGGTTCAGTTATTATTAAATTATTCAGATATTTAAAGTGACTATAGTGAATGGAAGTTGAAATTTGCATATTATATTTTGAATAGATTGTTCTGTTGTAGCACGATTTTTAAAAATATTTTTTGGGATTTCGTTTTTTACTACGGTGGAAACCGTACAAAATTTCAAATAAGTGTGTGTGTGTAAATCCATTCTTGTCTAGAATATTTGAAAAATTTAGTCAAAAATTAAGTCCTCTCCTCAAAATTATACATTTATAAATTAAAATGGGAAAAAAAGCCAATGAGAATTTTACATTTGAAATATCAATGGAAGCGAGGCCAACCAAAGTCTATCTTCAGCTGTCCCGAATATAGGTCCCCGGCAGCTCACCGTGTAATCTGTAAAGGAGACGGTGTTCTATAACATGAGATAAATAATGTAAAGGAGACGGTGTTCTATAACATGAGATAAATAATGTAAAGGAGACGGTGTTCTATAACATGAGATAAATAATGTAAAGGAGACGGTGTTCTATAACATGAGATAAATAATGTAAAGGAGACGGTGTTCTATGACATGAGATAAATAATGTAAAGGAGACGGTGTTCTATAACATGAGATAAATAATGTAAAGGAGACGGTGTTCTATAACATGAGATAAATAATGTAAAGGAGACGGTGTTCTATGACATGAGATAAATAATGTAAAGGAAGCTGTGTTCTATGACATGAGATAAATAATGTAAAGGAAGCTGTGGTCTATGACATGAGATAAATAATGTAAAGGAGACGGTGTTCTATAACATGAGATAAATAATGTAAAGGAGACGGTGTTCTATAACATGAGATAAATAATGTAAAGGAGACGGTGTTCTATGACATGAGATAAATAATGTAAAGGAGACGGTGTTCTATAACATGAGATAAATAATGTAAAGGAGACGGTGTTCTATAACATGAGATAAATAATGTAAAGGAGACAGTGTTCTATGACATGAGATAAATAATGTAAAGAAAGCTGTGTTCTATGACATGAGATAAATAATGTAAAGAAAGCTGTGTTCTATGACATGAGATAAATAATGTAAAGGAAGCTGTGTTCTATAACATGAGATAAATAATGTAAAGGAGACGGTGTTCTATGACATGAGATAAATAATGTAAAGAAAGCTGTGTTCTATGACATGAGATAAATAATGTAAAGAAAGCTGTGTTCTATGACATGAGATAAATAATGTAAAGGAGACGGTGTTCTATAACATGAGATAAATAATGTAAAGGAAGCTGTGTTCTATAACATGAGATAAATAATGTAAAGGAAGCTGTGTTCTATAACATGAGATAAATAATTTAAAGGAAGCTGTGTTCTATAACATGAGATAAATAATGTAAAGGAAGCTGTGTTCTATAACATGAGATAAATAATGTAAAGGAAGCTGTGTTCTATAACATGAGATAAATAATGTAAAGGAAGCTGTGTTCTATGACATGAGATAAAAGCTGTAAAGGTTTTCATGAGGTATTGTTGGCTGATGTTTGGTCTGTTTCGGATCAGGTAATCGTTCCTACTAGAAATCTCCACTGCCCTGAGTACAATATTTAGGCCATGATGTGGCAAGTTCGGAAAAATTAATTTCTCGAATCAGCCACAGAAGGTGTGGCATGAACAAACCTCCATGACTAGATATTGTTAGGGATAGAAACATTCAAACATCCCTGGCACTTGGCGAAAAGCACATTTCTTCAGTACAAACCACCTCTTAGAAGTATCACATTTCGACTCACTAGTGTCTGCAATACAGGACTTGGCACGAGAGATAACATACTTGGGACTATAGGTTCTAACACCCTTTACGATTTGGGGTAAAACAAACAGAAAACAAGACATGAGCATGATCCCAATAACGAATCCCAATTTAGTTTTATTATTAGGCAGCCAGTTTCCTTTCCGGGTGGGTAAAAGTGATTTCTTCATTGAGTGTTTCACAGTCGCTGGGAGCAGCTTCGGAATGAAGAAACGTCGCAGGACTTCCAGAAATCTTGGCTGCAGCTCACAGATCCGCGCAGTAAACTCAGCCGCCAGGTTCGAGGAAATCGAGGATGGGATTGAAGGTAAAAACTGGGAGGATTCATCTTTCCAAATTGGCGCGACAAAATTTGGCTCCTCCTCGGCGGTCTGGCCGTGGTCCAGATTCCATCTGAGCTTCAAAAAACCAGAAGGAAGCCTTGTGGGGGAGAGAGTTAATTGGATCGCCCGCCGAGTGATGGATTCCCCGCACCGATATAGCCGCGGGTGGCACGGGCGTTCTGCCGCGCCTGGCACCTCCGCTGACTGCAGCCACGGGCGTTCTGCCGCGCCTGGCACCTCCGCTGACTGCAGCCACGGGCGTTCTGCCGCGCCTGGCACCTCCGCTGACTGCAGCCACGGGAGTTCTGCCGCGGGTGGCACCTCCGCTGACTGCAGCCACGGGCGTTCTGCCGCGGGTGGCACCTCCGCTGACTTCAGCCACGGGCGTCCTACCGCGGGTGACACCTCCGCTGACTTCAGCCACGGGCGTCCTACCGCGGGTGGCACCTCCGCTGACTTCAGTCACGGGCGTCCTACCGCGGGTGGCACCTCCGCTGACTTCAGTCACGGGCGTCCTACCGCGGGTGGCACCTCCGCTGACTGCAGCCACGGGCGTCCTACCGCGGGTGACACCTCCGCTGACTGCAGCCACGGGCGTCCTACCGCGGGTGGCACCTCCGCTGACTGCAGCCACGGGCGTCCTACCGCGGGTGGCACCTCCGCTGACTGCAGCCACGGGCGTCCTACCACAGACGGGCATTGCTCTAGGTGTTTCATTGTGTCGTGGGCCATTCTAATGAATGATTCCAAGTTCTCGCTATAGACAGTTAATTGAGGGCGTTATTTGAGGCACATCATTGTGCCTATTTCTACCAACACTTGATTGATCATCCTGGATTGTCTCGCTGCAATTTTAATTAACTTTGCCATTGTGTGTAAAGAGTGTAGACAGCTATCTGGCGAAGTGCCCAGTCTGGCATTCAAACAATGGCCCCACACAACATCTGGACACTTCTTAGATTATGGCATTGTTCCAATTCTGAGAAAGTGATACAAAATGCGATCAAAAAATTCCGGGGCCATTAAGAAATTATATTCATAGATATTTATTAAGAAAGATTATACTCTGAAACTAAGCGAATATTCTTCGTAGTATCGGCACAATGTTTCCCTAAACTTTCCAAATTCCGGAACCACGCGGCAAATTGGCCGGAAGAAATGCTCCTCAAAGCACGCCGCTATTCTTCTTCAATTGATTCCACGTTATCAAAACTTGCTCCTTTCAAGACGGATTTCATCGGGGCCAAGGTCGGGTGAATACGGCGGTTGGGGAGTGGAATCATTCAGCTTAGGACCAACAGACTGTGCCACAGACTTGTGAGGAAGAGCAGTAGGATCCAAACCTCAACGCCCATTTCCTTGCCTTCAGATTCTCGCAAACGCCCCAATACGTCAAGGTACGAGTGGCAGTAGACCGCAATGCTCCAATTCTTCATGGTCGAAGAAACTCGCTAGCTTACATCCTTGTTTTGTTCCGGGGTTATGCTGGCAGAACCAAGTTTTGTCGCCTATAATCATCGTGCTGAAAAATTGTGTTATCTTCGGCAGTCAATCTGCGCAGGCGGTCTGGTCAACTGAAAAGATTTTTGGACGAGTTCCACCGGGAAAGTTGTGATTCTTCGGTCAAAATCGCCTGGAATTATTCGAAGAAAGCCTCCATTTCTTCAGCAAGTTCTTTAATCTCAATTAAACGGTTTCTCATAATCAATGTCCTAATTTGTTCAAGTCTTTTGTCGATCTGAAGCACTGCCAGATCGCCTTCCACTCTTCCAATCAGAAACGGCCAAAACAAGCTTTGAATCCGCATAAACACACATCCTTAACTGGACGGGTTGGGTAGATTCTGCCCATGCATAAACTTAATATAGGAAAAATATATATTTTTCGTTTACCTAGAGCTACCAGCTTTCGTGTATTCTAATTTTACAGTGATACAAACATTTTCCATCCATCGTTTATTAATTTCAGTTTGGGAGAGGGGTTAAATTTGCATGTGGGGGCGGATTCCGCCCAGAAGCGTGAGATTTTTTCGTGTCAGTGTTAGCTCGTGGCTCATACTTGAGTCGTTATCTTCCACTATTTTTAGCTTCCTTTCATAAAAAGCACTTCTTTCTTTGGATAAGTAGAATTATCAATTAAGTCAACAGAGAGAACTATCCCTGCCAACCCAAAATATATATATGTTTAAGAAATTAGTCGACCGCACTTTGGAAGAAATATTCCAGCAGACAATTGATTCACTTCAGTAGAAATAGTTGATAAGTTGAAAGAACATGGCCTTACATATTTAGGAAGGATTAGAAAGAACAAACCTTAGATTTACCACAATTTCAACCGCACCCTAATAGAGAATCAGGAACATCTATTTTTGGTTTCTCTGGAACAACAACTTTAGTCTCCTATGTTCCCCAAAAAAAAAAAATCGGTAATCAGATTGATAAAAAGTGTAAAAAAAGAAAGGAGTCATTTTATTGTTGATCTTGAGAGAGCATTGACTGATGAACACCTGGCCACACGTATTCTCAATTCCCTCCCACTGGAATTACAGACGACAATTCAAGAAGAATGATGGTTCAAGTACACCAAGTGAAACTACGATGCCACAACAATCTGATACTCCAAAATATGCTACAAATGTCCATCAAAAAACGCAGTAAAAAATAAAAACCCTTTGCTCTGTATGTCAACTAAGCTTTTGCAAAAACATTTCTTAAAAATTTGTGAAAACTGTAAATAGATTATATTCAGAATTTTTAAAAGTCAAAATCTGTATATTAACTATATATTAATTAAATATATATTTTAAATATTGATTTCAATCATTATTTAGCGCTTATTTCATAATGTTACATAAGTGGGTTGAATCTACCCAACCCGTCCAGTTACGTAAGAAAAATTCACCCGTTCAGTTAAGGGTTAAAAATCATTTTGTAGGTTTCTGTTGCGATTTTTCCAAGAGAGAATTCAAAGCAAAATTTGATACAAATTATTTGCCCGCGTTTTAAATCATCTTTTGAAACCGTCACAATAGCTAAAAATATATTTTTAAACCAATAAAATATAAGATTTTACTAAATAGGGTATTCTGTGTTGAAAATATAATGGCAATTTGAAATATTGTCTGAATCCCGATATACATGCTGAAACTTCCTCAAGTTTTGTCCACGAGTGTATTTTTGCAATCGAATTATTTAACGTCAATTCCAGAATTATCATCGCGGTGAGCAGGGAAGTTGTCAGGGAGAAAGTTCTCCAAAAGCTGCCACAATGTTCCACACACCACAACTAGGACAATTGGAAGAACCACAAAGACACGGTTTTATTCTTTGGAGGATGTTTAGCACCCTACATGTGCCGTCCTGTTACTGTACTCGCCCGTCGTGAACTCTGGGGGGTCACAAAAAGTTTCCAACCGAGGTGGCGGTCGCGTCCTGCGCAAAGTGTGATCTCACTGATGATCACTTGGGGAAATCGAGGCAAAATTAATTGTTACAGGAATATTGGTATTTTGAACCTCTTCCGCCATGACAATCATGGTGGGTAGCTAAGGACTGCTTTTACAAAGGGTGTCCCATTTTTAAAAGAATCATTTTGCAACGTTGCTGAATGTCAAGGCCTACACATAGAAAACAATGAGCTGTACAAATATTTGTGAATTATTTTAAATAAGGCACTAAAATAGTTATTTTAAAAATGGAACAACCTCTGCACCATTTGTTCACTCACTGGTGGACCAGTGAATTGAAGCAAATGTTCTCAGAATTGACCAGGGCGAAGGTTCTAGCAGCCAGCCCCTGTGTCCCAGTGATGGCAGAAATAACACTCAAAAGCATTAACCCTCATACTTTTTCCAAGTTTCAGTAACTGTATATAAGAAAAAAAAAACAGCCCAAAGCAATATTATAGCGGTATGGTAGATTAAACTGGCAAAACTGCTGGGAGCGTTAACCACTGATGAGCCAGGCCCTCCCATTATTGCAAAATGAAATATACGAGTAAAAAATAGTTTGAATTTTTATGAACAGATGGTGCGTTAATGCATCATGTTAATTAACACTCATGTTCCACAGTTAATACATTCCAAACAAACTTTATCCAAGATGACGTATTCAAAATTATCTTTATATTGTAACCAAGTATTTATTAATTTTATTATTTTTTATTAACAGAGTGGTCATTTTTATGTTTATATTTTGCTACTCTGTAAATTTCCCTCGTGGCTTATCTTTTGTTTACCACTCATAGTTTGTCCTTGCCTGAAATACATTTTGTTTCCTCCTGAAGTTTTTGTCTTCCCTAATTTTCCACGTGGCAATATTGAAGGAATGTGCAAGGTTATAAGATTTTTACTTAGTGGACAAACAACAGCTCTGCTCAAATATTTCTTTGTTGGTAGCTCTCATTCATTCACCCATTTCCTAATAAAGAAAGAAAAAGACATCTCCTTATCATGCAACTGATAGTTGCTGATGGCTTGTGCCATCTATCAGAATAAATATCAACTATTTGTTGATTTTTAATTATTCCCGAATTGGCCAAATTCCCTGTAATATACCTTGTAAAATAAAAGGAGAGAAATTATTGATTAATCAATAAAAGCTAGCCATGTACACATGTTGTCAGCGTGGTGCAAGCTGTACCTCAACGACCAACAAACTGGTCATTCAGGCATCCTGAAAAATCATGAAACAGGTAGTCAAGGCCATAATTGCGTGAGAACGCGAAACAATGTGAAACAATAGTACAAATGTGGTACTGGGATAAGGTTCATAAATTAAGAAAAAAAAAAAAGCATCACCTTATCGAGCAACAGAAACCGCCCGAAATTTGTACATGGTTAGCTTTTCTTGATTAATCAAGAATGGGTATTTGGCCAATTCTGGAATAATTAAAAATCAACGAATAGTTGATATTTATTCCGATAGATGGTGCAAGCCATCAGCAACTTTCAGTTGCACGAGAAGGAGATACTTTTTTCCTTCTTAATTTATGCACCTTATCCCAGTACCACATTTGTAATATTTTTCACACATTTCCTAATGTTTACCTTGTGAATATTCAACACATAAACACAGAACATGCTTCGAACTCAGCTTGGAGGTTTAATTGCTGTTGGTCAGTGGTGTTGTTTCTTATCCCCTTGTGTAAAGATTACACGAATTCCATGAGTTCATGCTCCTCGAGCTGTTTTATGATGAGCAGCGGCCTCTCCCAAAGGTCCTGTTTAGTGCATCTAATGCAAGCCAAAATGTGTTCTGGAGCTGCAGGTGCCAAGCTACATTTTGGGCAAGTGGGGTAGATTTTGTTATTATTTTCTATCTTCAATGGCCTGTTCTAAATCTTGTTGTTTGATGCTGCCTATTTCTGATGTTCATAGCTCCTCCTGGGTTCACTCCACTGGGTGCATGGAGAATGCATCATTCCTTTTGGTTAGGTGACCTAGATACAGCAATGGGTATGCTATTGCATGCCGGTTTATGGACCGAAAGGTCTGGGTGACCACTGCTCCAAAGATGTACCAACTGTGCTTAGGTAGGATCCTCCAGTTCTTGTTTATTTTTGTTTTGGCTACTGTTTCTATTTCTTTAAAAGCAAGTTTATTTTTCTGTGGCAAGGGTTCTTTTGTGCCTTTTCTCGCTTGCACATCAGCAGCTTCGTTGCCTTCAATGCCAACATGTGAGGGTATCCATTGAAGGTGAATTTTTGAGGTTTTTGGAGATAGCCAATTATGTTCCTGCTCACTTTGTCTCTAAGTTCCCCTGTGTGACTCAAGTGTTGTATGGCACTTCTACTATCAGTAAGAATCCAGATATCTTGATAATTAGTATTTCTGATGGATTTTAGGGCTTCATAGATGGCTATAAGTTCTGATCTGAAGACTGAGCAAAAATCTGGGTTTCTTCTGTTCATTTTCTCAATGCCATTTGTGGTTTTGATGAGACAGCCACTGCCAGTGTGTCCCAACTCATCTCTGCTACCATCTGTATAGATAGTTATTGCATTTTTAGGAATGTTATTAATGGTCAGTGGTACAACCAAGACCTGGAGTCCAATCCTGCATTCTTTTCTGATGTTTCTATGGCAGCGAATTACCACACAAGTTCATTCCACCAGTGAGTGCAAGTAACCAAATGGTGCTCTGGCACCTAGTGTGAATGTCAAAACTGCTTTCTATACGTGTAGACATGTGGTGGAAGTATTAGCTACCTGCCATGATTATCATGTACTTGGGTCAAGTATCAAAAATACTCTGTGGTCCTCACAGTGTTGTGTCACGAGTTTGGCTCAGGTTGGGGTTCTGTGGAATAAACAGCCTTCCACTAACTAATCATTTAACAACTTGGTTATAACATCACAGAAAGTTCCAGTTGTGTTAGAACAACATGGTCAGTTGTTCTAGTAAGGTTTGACTATAGTGTTGTGTATGTAAATGGTTAAACATATGTATGTATTTTGCATGTTTTATCATTATCATCATGTAAATATATATTTGTATATATAGGACATTAACTGTGTAATTAGAGAGAATTGACTTTAGTAGTATTGCCATTAAATATCACATTCACTCTTCCTCCATGCCCAGTACATAGGACTCTACATCTTATATAATAATAAAGACTTCTGTGAGGCAGATTATTTCATCTTTTACCATATGTGAATTAGGAGTAAAGATACTATATTGTGGACTGCAATGAGATAAATATTGGGAAATCAGTGGAGAACCCTTTTTTTTATCTCTTGAAACAATAACAGAGCACTGAATAGTTTCTACTCCTGAATGACTAGGTATGGGAGACTTGCCCAGGTCATTCAGATCAATTAGGTTCCAAACAGGTTTGTCCCAATATCACCATTTAACAAACAGACCAACTATGACATGTAGTTATTGAACTAAGGAAAAAAAACAATCCCTGGAGTTGTTGTGGGAGAATTCCTGATGTTCTGTGTGTTGCTAGCTGAGAATTACCCCACTGTGCTCAAGACAGTTTCAACAAAGAGAGAACGTTGGAACAAACACAAAAGTGTTGCTAGCTGGGAATTACCCCACTGTGCTCAAGACAGTTTCAACAAAGAGAGAACGTTGGAACAAACACAAAAGTGTTGCTAGCTGGGAATTACCCCACTGTGCTCAAGACAGTTTCAACAAAGAGAGAACGTTGGAACAAACACAAAAGTATTGCTAGCTGGGAATTACCCCACTGTGCTCAAGACAGTTTCAACAAAGAGAGAACGTTGGAACAAACACAAAAGTGTTGCTAGCTGGGAATTACCCCACTGTGCTCAAGACAGTTTCAACAAAGAGAGAACGTTGGAACAAACACAAAAGTGTTGCTAGCTGGGAATTACCCCACTGTGCTCAAGACAGTTTCAACAAAGAGAGAACGTTGGAACAAACACAAAAGTGTTGCTAGCTGGGAATTACCCCACTGTGCTCAAGACAGTTTCAACAAAGAGAGAACGTTGGAACAAACACAAAAGTATTGCTAGCTGGGAATTACCCCACTGTGCTCAAGACAGTTTCAACAAAGAGAGAACGTTGGAACAAACACAAAAGTGTTGCTAGCTGGGAATTACCCCACTGTGTTCAAGACAGTTTCAACAAAGAGAGAACGTTGGAACAAACACAAAAGTGTTGCTAGCTGGGAATTACCCCACTGTGCTCAAGACAGTTTCAACAAAGAGAGAACGTTGGAACAAACACAAAAGTGTTGCTAGCTGGGAATTACCCCACTGTGCTCAAGACAGTTTCAACAAAGAGAGAACGTTGGAACAAACACAAAAGTGTTGCTAGCTAGGAATTACCCCACTGTGCTCAAGACAGTTTCAACAAAGAGAGAACGTTGGAAGAAACACAAAAGTGTTGCTAGCTGGGAATTACCCCACTGTGCTCAAGACAGTTTCAACAAAGAGAGAACGTTGGAAGAAACACAAAAGTGTTGCTAGCTAGGAATTACCCCACTGTGCTCAAGACAGTTTCAACAAAGAGAGATCGTTGGAAGACACACAAAAGTGTTGCTAGCTGGGAATTACCCCACTGTGCTCAAGACAGTTTCAACAAAGAGAGAACGTTGGACGATACACAAAAGCGTTTTTCTATATTTTGTTGGAAGTTACATTTGCCATGTTGTAATATTTACCTAATGTGTTTGCGCTATCCGGACTGGGGTATCACAACGTTGCAGAGTCCACCAGATTGTACTATCATTTCCTTGGAAACTAGATATATTTCCATACACCTTACACTACAATGAATGTGAGGTGTTTGGTAGTAAAGTCAAAAAAGGCATATCCTGACCACGTTCACATGAATTTTTAGATGGCAGAGCGCCATCTAATGAAACAGAAATCAACTAAACGTTGATTTAGCCTGTTCCCTGATATTTGGCCAACCCATTTTCTTGATAAATCAAGAAATGCCAACCACGAACGCGTTTCAGGCTGTTGGCCCTTGTCAGCGTCGTGCAGACTGTACATCTACGACCAAAAATATTTTGGTCCCAGAGCCTTTCTGAGAAATCAAGAAATGGTCTGCACTACGCTGACGAGGGCCAACAGCCTGAAATGCACTGGTGGTTGACTTTATCAAGAAAATGGGTTGGACAAATATCAGGGAACAGGTTGAATCAACCTTTAGTTGATCAGGATAGGATACATCTTTTTTGATGTTACCACAATGATAAAAATTGAAAGGGCTGAACCCTCGCAGCAGTTTTGCCATTATACAAATATAATACTATTAGACTGAATTTCTTGGTTATGGAATACAGTAAATGGGTGTTTCATGATAACACATGCTTCTAGGACTGTAGAAATAAGGCAAAGCTCTCTGACGATGCTAGGTTGATGCTATTTGATTCATTTTTATATTTTGTGGAAAAATAAAAAGGCATTTCCTGATTGTGCAACTAAAAGTGGCTGATATGGCTTCCTTAATTTATCCTCCCACTTTACATCCTGTGTGGTGTCAGCTGACAACAAGTCCTGAGCAAATGACTTTATTTGACGAGTGCTCTCTCCATTACCAAAGGAACCTGGACACCACACAATTGAAAACATTGTGACAAGCAAAGGTAAAAGTTGTTTGAAAAAGAGAGAGAACTGTTCACAATATAATATAAGACCTAATCCAAACAATTTATTAGTGTGTGACGGCAACAACATTGTCACCATCATCAGACAAAAGAATAAATGAAATTATAATCTATAATCCAAATTGTGCTTTATCATGTTCACAATATAATTCTCACAAATCAATAGTTATTTTCTTTAGACACCAAGGAGCTGTACATTACAAATAAGTTAACCTGAATTTACTTTTGTTCTGATAAAGCAAACACAATTTGGATTATAGATTATAAACACAAGGTAATACAACCAAATCCAAATAAATAAATAAATAGTGTATGATGTTTCAGTAACAATATTGTTGCTGGAAGGTCACACACTATTTATAAAGATTTGGTCTTATTACCTCAAGTTTCTCTATATCTGGCCCAGTTGTGTACCACGGAGATCACAACTCCTTGTAAGACAAGGTCACTACAGGTGGGGTCACTTCACTTGGTGTTCACATGGTGAGAAGATCAAATACAAATTTCTATGTGATGTTTCAGTAACAGCATTGTTATAAAAACACCACAAATAATTTATATTTGATCTGTTCACTTTGTGATTCTTGTCTATCATCCAGAATGTTTCTTATCCCCTTGTGCAAAGATAACACAAATTCCATGAGGGATCTCACGGAATGGGGTGTAGCTTTTGTTAATCCTGGCACCATGATCCATGCACACTTTGGTGAAAGTCTGACTTTGCCTGTAATTTGACGCCATTCCTAACATGGAAGCAGACGCCTTTGCTGCCGACTCTAACATGAGTACAGACGCAGCTCCTCCGTATCCCTGGAGAGTGACCCTTGCTGAGGTCTATCAACCAGGTCAGTTGAACTCAGGATTTTTAAAGTCTTTCTCCTCTTCTAACAATACTGCTGTTGGTCCGCAACTGCTTATTCGTCAGAGTTATTCTACTTGTTTCACAGCTGGCCTTTATATCTGAAGGTTGTTCCCCTATCCACCACCTGGGAACACGCTCTGCAGCAGTCAGCTCTGCTGAAGGGATTCAAAATGTACTTCATGTTACTTATGTAAATAATTAATCAATAAATGAGATAATTATTTGCAATATAGATAAGGTATTAAAGTAAATTACATTCAAAGAACAAACAGGATGAAGCCTCTTTGACCCTGAGTCTGTTTTTGGAGCCCTCCACACTTTCCAGGAGTTGGTTTGTGACGTCTTCAGTCCCCTGAAGAACTTGCTATAGAGTAGGTTATATAAAACTTTAATAGAGGGCAGATCCTATTTTAGTCCATGACAATCATGCTGCCCTGAACTTGACACCAAAGATTTCAAATTTGGGAGATTCCTTTTAGTCATTTTTTAAAGTTCTGCAGAAAGTTGTATTATTGATGGTGTATATTACTGTACAACAAGGATATTTTGTTTGCCATATTGTTTTCATTTCTCAAGTCTTTTTTTCAAAATGTCACCAAGATTCCAATTCAATTGTTGGATGGTACAAGCAACAAAGGTTTGCCGAGTTCCAGGTAAAAGTTTGCCTACTATCAGATGACACAATCAACTCAGTTACTTTATCCTGTGGATGAGTTTTCTGCCCAAGTATTATCCACAGACAAGGTGAGTGTGCAACAGCATTCAGGCTGAAGTGGCAGTGATGTTTTCCAAACCAAGACTTTTATCTACATTCATGCTCAAAGAGGGATAATGGTGAAATTTATATATTTTTGCTTATCCCTAGTACACGTGGTATAGGCAATGGTAATCATGGTGGGTAGAAGTAAGCGGCTGCTTTTACTGTAAGTGCACCACATTTCTACACATGTGAAAGCGTTCAACTTTTGCACTTACAAATGTGTCAGAGCCCCGTTTGGTTACTTGCACTCGCTGGTGGGGTTAGACTTTTGGAAGAATCGGGGGCCATTGAAGCATTTCTTTTTTTAATCAGAACAAAGTGCCCAATGCGAGAATTGAACCTGGTTCGTAGTGATCGAAAACCAATGGTGTAGCCCATCTTTCCACCGACCCCCTATGGTGAAATATAAACCTTGTGTCCATAGGTTTGAAATCGATAAAAACAGATCTCATTTTTGACAAGACATTTCCTAACCAACATTGAGTGTAGGCTGCTTCCTTTTAAGTCCTTTTCCTTGATTAGGTGGCAAGCTGAGTAAGTTTGCATCCAAGAAGTGGACCTCACACAGGTTCAGCAGTTTGGGCCTCGCAATGGTTCAACAGTTTGGACCTCACACAAGTTCAGCAGTTTGAACTTCACACAAGTTCAGCAGTTTGGGCCTCACACAGGTTCAGCAGTTTGGGCCTGACACAGGTTCAGCAGTTTGAGCCTCACACAGGTTCAGCAGTTTGGGCCACGTAATGGTTCAGCAGTTTGAGCCTCACACAGGTTCAGCAGTTTGGGCCACACAATGGTTCAGCAGTTTGGGCCTCACACAAGTTCAGCAGTTTGGGCCTCAGACAGGTTCAGCAGTTTGAGCCTCACACAGGTTCAGCAGTTTGGGCCACGCAATGGTTCAGCAGTTTAGGCCTCACACAAGTTCAGCAGTTTGGATCTCACACGGGTTCAGCAGTTTGGGCTTCATACAGGTTCAGCAGTTTGGGCTTCATACAGGTTCAGCAGTTTGGGCCTCACACAGGTTCAGCAGTTTGAGCCTCACACAGGTTCAGCAGTTTGGGCCTCACACAAGTTCAGCAGTTTGAGCCTCACACAGGTTCAGCAGTTTGGGCCTCACACAGGTTCAGCAGTTTGGGCCTTACAAAGGTTTAGCAGTTTGGGCCTCACACAGGTTCAGCAGTTTGGGCCTCACAAAGGTTCAGCAGTTTGGGCCTCACACAAGTTCAGCAGTTTGGAGGGAGACAGGAGATATAGGTCAATATGTACCAATACCTATTGCAGAATCATCTCTTACAGTTCCTGGGCTTTTGATATTAGAAGGTTGTGATACACAAATATATATATATTTTAATCCCATTGTATAGTTATACAAGGTCTTGGAGCCTGAATTCATGGATCACAAATATACAATTTACTCCATAAGAAGATGGGAGCATTGGTTATCTAGCAGTAGTTGTGTGACATGCTAGGAGTAAAGGAGAAGTTGTCCAGATAGATCAATGTGGACCAGAAGGGGACCACATCAAAATGAACAAACTGTCCATGGTAACAGCCTAGTTACCATCCTCAGACCAAAGTACTGACTGAAGAAAAGTTCTGTCAATGTAACACATCTCTATTGAGTGAAATAAGAGTTTGTTCAAATCCTTACTTGAGATAATTAATCTAGCATCTACAATTCTATAAGAATGTTGTTTCCAGAGTTTTTTTTTACTATGTTCCCCATGTGCAGATTTCTCCATTTCCCCCCATATACAGACATATTCATGGTTTTCCATTACCCCCAATAGTAAACAATAAACCACATTTGCCATGGCACAATGGCTAGCACAGCAATTTAAAATATGCCAATAATGGGAATAAAATAAATAAAACTCTTATAAATTTAAAGAAGGTTTGTGTGACATGAACTTGAATGGACATCAGAGACTTATATCACTAGATGTTGAATCCATGTTTACCTTATCCCTATATCTACAATGTGATGAAAAATGTAAATAACTTGCCCAAATCAGAATTTGTAATATGAGTGAATTTAGTTTGAAAAAACAACTTATATTTATGTATGATGACTAAATAATACAAGGTGTGATTGAAAAGTTCCCCAATCTCTCTGTACAATCTCCATCTATATTTTGGCCAAAGATTTGGCCTAGTCACTCTACCAGCGAAACACCTCTTTGCCAGATTGTGAAGATTCCATTTGATCCTTTGTGGATCACATGAAATAAAGTCTGTCCTGGACTCTAGAGGGCCGTTAGCTTGAAACCAAGGTCTCCAGGTAGACGCTTCTCAATTTGCCAATGTTGGTGTTGTGGCCCCAACCTGGGTCTGCAAGTTTACAGAGACGTTCAATAGATGGAGTTTCAGCGTCATTTTTACTGAGAGAGGCGACCTTTTTTTTATTGATCAATTTCCTCCCAGCAAAATTTCCATCTAGATATATACAGTAAAACCCCGCTATAACGAACCCTGGATATAACGAACCTTCCCTTATAACGAACCCACGCCGATTCCCAATTCCATTCCATTGAAAATACCATCGTTATAACGAACTTTGCGATTTTTAGAATAACGAACTACCCCTATAACGAACCTATTTCGGGTCCCAAAATGATAAAATCTATTAAAAATACTATGCTTATAACGAACTTAGAATTGTAATTTAAAAAAATAATAAAAAACAAAATTTTGAGCATGTTTAAAGCTCGCGGATCGCGATTTCAAAACAATAAATTTAGCGGCATTGTTTGTTTGATTTTTGCACTTTATTTTTGCTGTATGTTGTATAAATTTTTACACATTATACTTTTTATTAATTAGAATATCTTTGCATCCATTAAATTTGAAATATAAAAAATGCAAATGGCTTCCAAAATGAAGAAAACAAAGGCATTTTAAAAACAAAACCATTATTTTATAAAAAAAAAAAAAAAGGCCATTTTCAGAACTTTTCAAAGTGAAACAACATAGGCAAAATGTTAGGAACATATTAAAATAAGAGAATATAACATTTCTATTATAAAAGATAAAATATAAAGTTATTAAAAATTGTTACAAAGAGGAATCAACTTCAACTTTTGCCGCGATCGCGATCGTACGTTTTAGGGCTAAAAAAAAAAAAGTCCAAATAAACGGTCCCGTGATGAAACAAAAATTATTTTTATGCCATTAACTATGGTGATTTTAAAGTCAGCAATGTTTTGCATGGCAGGTTAAAAAAAAAAAAAAAAATCTAGACCTAGAAGAATATGGGGAAACATGAAATGGAAGAAAAACACTAACTTTATTTGAATGGTGCAATGCTTGGAAGAATGCTTTGAAACAACAAGGTATTAGAGCCATTTTTTTCAAGTAAAAATTGTATTATATAATGTGATAATGATGTTTTAAAATCATTTTATATCTTTGAATATATATTTAATAAAACTTTGCCTAGGATTTGTCTTGATTTTTAACTTAGACATAGAGGTACATGTATGTTAATCATAAGAAGAACCTATTATCTAATGATTTCTATTATTATTCAGTATTAATATAAGGAAATTAGTCAATTAAGGGATTTAAAATAAAGTGACCACTATTAAGAGGCAGCCTCTTCTTGTGTGTATGGCTGTTTTTTAATTATACAGTCTAAAATTTTTGAAAAGTAAAAAAAAATAGCCAAACTGTGGCTATAGTGAACCGTGGCTATAGTGAACCAAAAGCTCTGTCCCATTGGGGTTCACTATAGCCATTGTTTGGCCATTTTTTTTACTTTTCTAAATTTTAAGACCGTATAATTAAAAAACAGCCATACAAACAGGAAAAGGCAGCCACTTAATAATGGTCACTTTGTTTTAATTCCCTAAATTGACCTATTTCTTTAATGCTGGATATCAAAAGAAGTCATTTTTTTGATAATATGTTCTTCTTATCATTAGCATACATGTTTATATATATATACCTCTATGTATAATTTAAAAATTAAGCAAAGGTTTATTAATTATATATTTAAAAGGTATAAGAGTTATTTAGAACATCTTTGTCAAATAATATAATACTATATATTTATTTGAAAATATGCCTCCAATATCCTGTTGTTTGAAAGTGAAAAGTAAAATTTGAAAATCAGAATTGTCTTAAAATATCGGTATTTCCATCAAAGGAATAAAGCTCTGTGTATTCTGAATAATTGAAGATGAATCAAAAGTATCTGATTAAGAAAAATCGGACACAAAACATGTTGATATGATAGCGCGACCGGTAAAATTGCAAATAAAAAACGTCAATTTGAAAACACAAAATCGGTAATAAAACGGCTGGCCAGGGGGAATATCCGCGAACCCTGAATGAATCATATACCTAACAAAACTTCCGTTCTAAAAATAGAACTGTAGTGGTAGTTTTTGAGAATTTAAGTCGATTTGTTTGTGGCCTGTGAGACACTTTTTTTTTCTTCCAATTCCAGTTTTCACATATTCTTCTGAAGTATAGATTAAATTTTGTTTTTAACCTGTTATTCAAACCATTTCTGGCTTTCAAATTATTTGGAATTATTTTTTAGGCTAAGTTAAACTTGATATAGAACACTTCTAGAAGGGCATGCTGCCACTTTTTTTTTTTTAGAACGCCATTCTTTGTTTCTTTTCTTTATTTTGGAAGCCTTTTTTTTCTATTTCAAAATTGTCGAATTTAAAGATATTCTATTAAATAAAAGTATAACGTGTAAAAATTTATACAACATACAGCAAAAATTGAATGGAAATGAAAACAAACAATGCCGCTAATTTTTTGTTTTGAAATTGCGATGGTATTTTCATCGTTATAACAAACTTTGCGATTTTTTAAATAACAAACTACCCCTATAACAAACCTATTTTCGGTCCCAAAATGATAAAATCTATTAAAAATACTATGCTTATAACGAACTTAAAATTGTAATAAAAAATTAAAACAACAAATTTTGAGCATGTTTCAGCTCGCGGATCGCGATTTACATTCTATTTTTGCTGTATGTTGTATAAATTTTTACACATTATACTTTTTATTAAATTGAATATCTTTGCAACCATCAAATTTGAAATAGAAAAAATGCAAATGACTTCCAAAATAGATAAAACAAAATCTTTATTAGTTAACCCTTAATTAAATGCACCCTTTAAAAAAAAAAAAGAAAAAAAAAGGTCATTTTCAAAACTTTTCAAAGTGAAACAACACAGGCAAAATTTCAGAACATGTTAAAATAAGAAAATATAGCTTTTCTATTATAATTGAATATATTATTCTATTTATAATGTAAAATAGAAGGCTATTAAAATTGTTTAACCCTTAAGTACTCGCGCGGGGGCTGATAGACCCCAGACACACTTATTTCATTAAATATCTAGAATTCTATAAAACATTTGGAGATAAAAACTTTAGTAGCTTAATTTTATATGACAATGAATATGCAAACCTATATTAACTTAATTTTGTTGTTCTATAATAGACAGTAATATGGAGCTGGGGTCCATTGGACCCCGCGCGAGTGTAATAACATAACTTTAATTTTCAAGCATGGGGAAATAGGTAAGCTGCCATATAGCTCAGCAACAATTTGTATCTTTTATCTATGACCTTGAATAAAAATAAAATGGAAATCTCCTCCAATATTTTGCTACAAAAGCTATGTTCAACTCACTCTTCCATTTTTGGATTCGAGAAAAGAGAGAGTACACTGGTGTCATATGTGCCAAAAATACAAAGCGGTTATTTTAATTTAAATCATGGACTATAGTGAATATAGTGGAAAGTCTAAATCAGAGATAATAACTTTTTGTAATGAAATAAAATCAGGTGTAGTTGATCCATTGTGTAAAAATTACATGTTAAGTAGGAGGACAAGGAGATGGCCATTGTGCCTCATTTTTGATTTCATACAACAAAATTTATATATAGAAGGAACAAAAATTTGAAAATAATAAAAAGAAGATCGTTAATTGAAGATATTGCATTTGGTAATTGACCCAAACCTACAAAAACGGGAAAATAAATGTTTCCTGCCAAAAGATATAAAAAATTATATTCACACATGCTTCAACCGATGAGCTAGAACAAGTAAAGTCCTAAAATGCTATAATTAATTGACAGATATTGTGTTTCTTTAGAAAGAAAATCAGCCAGGGTCATCATCAGTGAAACAGATGGGTTGCCAATTTTGTGATCGCGACAAAGACAGAAAATCCAAAATTACAGGTGTTCACACTTATAGGAAACGAGCGCCCGGTGTAAAAAAGGAACTATTACTTTATTTAAAAAAATCAACAACGTGGAATTCGAAAAGGCTTAAGCTAATTCTAACACGCAATACATATCTTTTGTTATTTAAAAAAAAAATGCCCTTCAAATACAATAATTTTATAAGAGGTTATATTTTAGGACTTTCCAGAGCTAATCTTACCTATTTGGACATAATTAAAATATGCAAACAAGATGATATCAACATTTCTAAAAAAGGTATTTATAATATTATTCACGACAAAAATATCAAGTTTTATTCAAAGCACCTACGGAGAAATGGACAAAAGATTATCACCCTATATCTGTGAGAACTCCTGCAACTGTCAAAAAAGTGAAAAAATATATTACAAAAGAAAATCCTATGCCACAAAGAGATATAGCCAAATTAATAGGAACATCAGTGTCAACAATAAATAAAATAATAAATAAAGATTTAGGCCTAAAAGCTACAAAAAAACATGCGGTTCACAAATTGTTTCAGAGCCATATTCGTCAGCAACACACTATCAGCAGATATTTTTATGAAAATTTCTTGGCTGCTGATAGATGGAAATTTATTGTTACATATGGCGAAGCATGGGTATATTTAACCGATTGCGACAGAAAAAGAGCTATATACTATCAAAAAAGAGTGGAAAAATCTAGGCCAATTTGGTTGAAGGAATGTGCCGAAAGTTACCCCAAAGGATTTATGGTGGCATGCGGTATATCATATGAAGGAAAATTAAAAATAAGAAAAGTTGAAAGAAATGCCAAAATAAACTCGGAGTACTATCAAAACAACATTTTAGAACCTATATTTTTAAATGATATTCCCTCTATCTATGGAAAACAGAGCAACAAAGACTGGTTTCACCATGATAACGCCACAAGTCATACCTCATCTTCAACCCAAGCTTATTTGGAAGATCTAAGGCAAAGAACAGGAATCAACACTATTCCAAAGAACAGAACCCCTGTAAAATCTGATTTAGCCCCGATGGATTTTTGCATTTTTGGATGCCTTAAAAGAGCACTTGGAAAGAGACACCCTAGGACAATTGAAGGTCTCTGGAAAGTGGTAAAGGAAGAATGGGATCTTTTGAGTATGACCGCGATCAGAAAGTGTCTGCTATCATGGAAAATGAGGTGCCGTTCTGTAAATAAACAAAAAGGCTTTCAAATAGAACATTTGAAAATTTTCAAATATGGTGTTAATTTTTTATATTTTATAATAAACCTTGTTTCCTATAAGTGTGAACACCCTCTGTATATGTGATAAATGCGCTAAACACATATATACTGAACACCCAGCAACACTTTGCAAGAATTTTCACAATAATAATTCAGATTTTTATTTATATTTTTAAGGAAATTGTTTGTATATATTGATTGTTTAGATTTTTCGCCATATTACCAATTTTATCAAATAAAAATAATTAATAATGTTTGTTTTTATAATAAATTGATATATTTGTAAATTAGAGACTATTCTTCTTGATTCTCAAGCAAAAATTATTTCCATATTTTATTTTTCAAGGATTTAATTCATTTTAGAATATTGGGGTCTGCGAGACCCTGCACGAGTAGTAATGTCAGTAAAATAGACGCGAGTAACTAAGGGTTAAATGAGGAATCAACCTCAACTTTTGCCGCGATTGTACGTGTTAGGGCTAAAAAAAAAGAAACAAAGTCCAAATAAATGGCCTGTGATGCAAACAAATTTATTTTTTTTTATGCCATTAACTATGGCGATTTTAAGGCCAGCAATGGTTTGCATGACAGGTTCAAAACAAATGGAATTCTAGACTAAAGAAGAATATGTGGAAACATGAAATGGAAGAAAAACACATTAACTTTATTTGAAAGGTGCAATGCTTGAAGAGTGCTTTGAAGCAACAAGGTATTAGGGCCATATTTTCAAGTAAACATTGTATTATATAATGTGATAAAGATGTTTTAAAATCATTTTAAATCTTTGAATATGCGTTTAATAAAACTTTGCCTAGAATTTGTCTTGATTTTAAAATTAGGCATAGAGGTACATGTATGCTAATGATAAGAAGAACCTATCATCAAATAATTTATTTTATTATTGAGCATTAATGTAAGGAAATAGGTCAATTAAGGGAATTAAAACAAAGTGACCACTATTAAGAGGCAGCCTCTTCCAGTGTGTATGGCTGTCCTTTAATTATATGGTCTAAAAATTTTGAAAAGTAAAAAAAAAAAATAGCCAAACCGTGGCTATAGTGAACCAAAAGCTCTGTCCCATTGGGGTTCACTATAGAGGGGTTTTACTGTATCTATATGTCATAATTTGTATAATACCCAAAATGTATACAGTGTACTCCGCTTATAACGAAGTCGCATTATCCATGACAATCACTTTGTTATATCCGAAGTTTGTTATATCCGCAGTTGGAAAAAAAAAAAAAATGTTTTGTACCAATAATTTTATTTACTATTCAACTCAAAAGAGCAACACAAAGATCAATAACAACCTCATCAGGTGTTTTTGGAGAAGTAGTTTGTGATTTTCTTTTGACATTTAGAAGTCAGTAACAAGTGCTGAACACTCTTTTCGATGTTGTCCAAGTCTGACAGATGCCTATGAAGAGACTTGGACTCATCCTGACATTGAAGAAACAATCGCAGAGTTTGAATGCTCTCCAAGACCTCTTTTGGATGCGGAATGTGGACAATTGGGTCTACTTCTTCATCAACTTGGTCCGTTTCTTCTTCTTCTTTTGCTTGAAGAATGCTCTCGACAATTTCAACATCGGATAACATGGCATTTGTAACGACGTCATTGTCAGCGTCAGCATAAGAATCGAAATCCATCTCTAACGGTATTTTTAAAACTTCTTTCATGCGATCGTGCGAATTTAATTTTGTTTAAATAATGTAAAAAAAATACTTATAATATGTTTGCATATTTTAAAATTGCATATTATTAACTTATTTGTTGTGTATCATTAAATTTGTGTCATTCACACGTTGTAATTTGATATATATTATGCATAATATATTAGTCAATTATGATGGTAAATGAGAAAACTTCGTTATAAACGGATAAAATAAAAATTTATACATGCAAATCACTTCGTTATAAGCGAAAATTCTTTATATCCGACTTCGCAATATCCAGAGTTCTTTTAATGGTTTAAGCCCTTCTTTTCTTTCGTGCAGACAATTTCATTCGCTATATGCGGAATTTCGCTATAACCGACTTTGTTATAAGCGGAGTACACTGTAATTTATTTTCCCCATAATTATTATGTTAAATTGTAAATACAAATTCATCCATGTATAAATCTGTACAAAATAAATCTGCGAGCCAGCGCGGGACAGGCCACGCCTCCGCCGCGTAAGCGCGCACTCACGAGTGTCGAACAAGTTCTTTTTAGATGCGTACATACACAACGCTTGCGCCCTTCCTTTCGACCATGGCAGCTACGACAAATATATATATAGCTCGAGGAGCAGGATCTCATGTAATCTTTACACAAAGGGATAAAAGAAACAACAACAATATATTGCTGTTGTATAATATTAGTGAAAAATATATAAGAACACACATATATTATTTGAAATATCAAACAGTCCAAGCTCTTCCATTCAATCCCCCATGGGAATGGAGTCAGTCAGTGTGCTGGGAACAACAGAGAGAGATATCACACTGCATTTACCTCTCAAATACAAATTACTGGCAAATAGTTTTTTTTTTTTGGTTTATCCCTAGTACATGAGGCCATGATAATCATGGTGGGTAGAAGTAAGCGACTGGCAAAGAGAAGTCGGGTAGTGAGGAAACTTAGAAGCAATGTGACCTTACCAGGACCAATCAGTCCAGACTAGAGGAGGAGGTGAGGACATAATGGCACCGTGCCGACCAGAGCAGCGCGGCATGACAGGCAGAGGCCAGGGCCCCTGAGCCAGACAGAAGGCCGGATGCCAGCAGCAGCGGAGGCAGCCAGGCCTGCAGCAGGTGGCACTGTGCGCCGCGGTACACTGTGATCCTGGTGATGGGACCCACGGGCATGGAGCAGGCGCAGTGAGGGCCGGGGTTCTGGGTGCAGTGGTCGTACCGGGCCCAGTGCCAGGCCAGAGTGAGGGCCTGGTAGACTGCCGCGATGCCGCAGAGCACAGCTGCCAGGCAACTGGCACACCAGCTCAGCACCTGGAACACCACTGTCCTTGTTGACAGATGGGCCATGGTGACATTTGGTCAACTTGAGGTTCAAACATAGCACAAGTTGGACAATGGTGTTGTGACTGGTCTATTGGTTCTCTCCACATAGCCTGGAGTCTATTTCCACATAGGCATCTGTTTCTTATGCACACATTATAGTCACTTTAGGTCAAACCTCTTTATACCCATGTTATGACAAGTGGAACTGGGACTTGAGAATTAAAATGTTATAAGGAGGTTCCACTGTATCTGTCTTGCTACAGAGATGGTGTGAAGATAGGGAAATGTGGGGTGAGCCACGATATGTTGGGCAGCCATTCTGTCCTGGGTGTTGTTCAATATTTTCAACAAGTGCTTCTTATCTTCTATAACTTTAATGTGATTATATGTAGGTATGTACATATATTTGTGCTATGATTGGCTCTTCACTGACATCAGCCAATCAGCATGCAGTGTTTATTTAGCTCAGAGGTTGCATTGAACAATGAAATACTACATTAAATATAAGATCATAGGGTCTCTCAATGCTAGGAGAAGTTCTCATTTTTTATTTAATTCAAAAATTATTTAGAAAAATCCACATTATTCCAGAGTTATATTTCAACCCTAGTAACTCTTCACTTTTATAGAGAGCTTCATTTCTACATCAGGAGGTAACAAGACCTAATAATTGAAATGTTTCTGATTGCCATCATCAGACAAAGTACTAAATGTGGGAGAATACAGAGTTGATATTTAAGGCATGTTCTGACATTTAGTACTTTGATGGTGGTAACAATGCTGTTACACTGCAACCATTTCAATACTTTGGGTTTTGTTACCTTTTGGTTCTAATCTATAAACCAAATTGTACTTATCATCTTCTTTTCTATGAAGGTAAATTTTGGCAGGGCATAAGTTCAATTATATCACATCCCATACACAAAGCATTTTTAGAGCTAGAGATTGGAAGCAGCGTGCTGGGGTAGATGAAACTTGAGGCAAACTTTATGACAACTTTAGATGGCAGGAACCAAAGTTGCATATTTTATTGATAAAAAAAAAAGTCACAAAAGGTCATTTTTTGTATATTTGAAATATATTAAAAGGTAATAAGACCAAACCAAAAAATAAATAAATAGTATGTGATGTTTAGGTAACAGAATTGTTACTGAAAGACACATACTATTTATTGGTCTTATTGACTTTTATTTCTAATCTATAATCCAATATAATATATTCCCCCCTTGAACAAAGATTACACAAATTCCATATTTGAATTATTCCATTTACTCTTTTGTCTGATGATGGTAGCAACGTTGTTACCAAAACATCACACACTCTATTAATATATTTGGATTAGGTCTTATATTCTTGTAGCTATAATCCAAATTTACCGTTCCATATGTGAAGTAAAAGATATAAGTAATGTACATTGTAGGTAGCAACAACAAGACGACATCCACCACCACACCTGAGTTAGTCACCGACCTCAGTTCCCCCACCTGAGTGAATCATTACATCCCACTCAGGCTGAAAACTGCCCTCTCTCTCTCATCATCACCCTTTAACAAACTCTTTTAGCAATTTACAAAGTATATTTGGGATGATTTTGTGTCTTCCTATGTGGGAGAGATATCTGACTTTTGATTTAGAAGAAAATCAATTAAGGAATTGAATGTATAAGTTCATTTTTAGGTCAAACTCTTGATTGCATTTTAAAATATTTTTGTTCAGTTTCAAGTTTTCATTTAAAATGTATACCCACATTTATTACTAAAACACCTGTCTTTGAAGTGCTAGTGATTTTCATGTTTGATGAATTCCTCAGCTCGGCTTGTGGCAGGTTTTGTCAGTATAGGCTCAATGTAATATTCTTGAATTTGTCCTTGGATAAATAGAAAAATTGGATGAATTATTGGATATGCAAATAAAGTTCAAGAAGATAAACTAAATGTAAGGGGAACAGTAGGAAGATTGGACTGATGAGCTTAGTTATGAAGTTAGAGAAGACACTGGACCTGGTTGAGGACAGAGAAATCAAAGAGTCACGGAACAATTTGATTTGAAAAATAGATTTTGACTTGATCACAAGGTAATATGACCAAATCCAAATAAATAAATAGTGTGTGGATATTACATTGTGTTTATATTCTATAATCCAAATTGTGCTTTATCATTTTGACTTGATGTCGGACAGATTGACGGCCTACCAACATATGGTCAGTATACCTGATATTGGGGGAATAAATGGTTTTGAACCATTGCAATAGGAAGGGTCCAATTCTAATGAGAGGGTGAGAAGCTCTAATTGAAAAAGGTCCAAGGAGAAGCCAAGGTAGCGAGATGTCATTACTTTAAGAAAGAGTCCAGTCTTGCTGGATGGGTGATGAGGGAGGCCAAGCTGCAGCAATCCCAGGGCCCCAGACATCAGCAGCTGCACACATCAATGTTGGGGGCAATACCAGGACTTTCTTTACACAAATAGAATTACAGTACATACAATCAACATAATATAGGCCGTCAGGTTGTATTGAATAAATTACACACGGGTAAAAAGGCCCAGTCTAGTTATACACTACTTAAATAATTACCAAGGCCGTAGCCTTAGGACATAGAGCAGAGTGGAGGCAGGCCGTAGCCTTAGGACATAGAGCAGAGTGGAGGCAGGCCGTAGCCTTAGGACATAAGAGCAGATGGAGGCAGGCCGTAGCCTTAGGACATAGAGCAGAGTGGAGGCAGGCCGTAGCCTTAGATAGAGCAGAATGGAGGCAGGCCGTAGCCTTAGGACATATAGCAGAGTGGAGGCAGGCCGTAGCCTTAGGACATAGAGCAGAGTGGAGGCAGGCCGTAGCCTTAGATAGAGCAGAGTGGAGGCAGGCCGTAGCCTTAGGACATAGAGCAGAGTGGAGGCAGGCCGTAGCCTTAGATAGAGCAGAATGGAGGCAGGCCGTAGCCTTAGGACATATAGCAGAGTGGAGGCAGGCCGTAGCCTTAGGACATAGAGCAGAGTGGAGGCAGGCCGTAGCCTTAGATAGAGCAGAGTGGAGGCAGGCCGTAGCCTTAGGACATAGAGCAGAGTGGAGGCAGGCCGTAGCCTTAGATAGAGCAGAGTGGAGGCAGGCCGTAGCCTTAGGACATAGAGCAGAGTGGAGGCAGGCCGTAGCCTTAGGACAGAGCAGATTGAGGCAGGCCGTAGCCTTAGGATATAGAGCAGAGTGGAGGCAGGCCGTAGCCTTAGATAGAGCAGAGTGGAGGCAGGCCGTAGCCTTAGGACATAGAGCAGAGTGGAGGCAGGCCGTAGCCTTAGGACATAGAGCAGATTGAGGCAGGCCGTAGCCTTAGGATATAGAGCAGAGTGGAGGCAGGCCGTAGCCATAGGACATAGAGCAGAGTGGAGGCAGGCCGTAGCCTTAGATAGAGTAGAGTGGAGGCAGGCCGTAGCCTTAGGACATAGAGCAGAGTGGAGGCAGGCCGTAGCCTTAGTACATAGAGCAGAGTGGAGGCAGGCCGTAGCCTTAGGATATAGAGCAGAGTGGAGGCAGGCCGTACCTTTGAACATAGAGCAGAGTGGAGGCAGGCCGTAGCCTTAGGATATAGAGCAGATGGAGGCAGGCCATAGCCTTAGGATATAGAGTAGATGGAGGCAGGCCGTAGCCTTAGGATATAGAGCAGAGTAGAGGCAGGCCGTAGCCTTAGGATATAGAACAGCGTGGAGGCAGGCCGTAGCCTTAGGATAAAGAGAAGAGTAGAGGCAGGCCGTAGCCTTAGGATAAAGAGACGAGTAGAGGCAGGCCGTAGCCTTAGGATAAAGAGAAGAGTAGAGGCAGGGCGTAGCCTTAGGATAAAGAGAAGAGTGGGGGCAGGCCGTAGCCTTAGGATAAAGAGAAGAGGCATTAGAGGCAGGCCGTAGCCTTAGGATAAAGAGAAGAGTAGAGGCAGGCCGTAGCCTTAGGATAAAGAGAAGAGTGGGGGCAGGCCGTAGCCTTAGGATAAAGAGACGAGTAGAGGCAGGCCATGGCCTTAGGATAAAGAGAAGAGTGGGGGCAGGCTGTAGCCTAAGGATAAAGACAAGAGTAGAGGCAGGCCGTAGCCTTAGGATAAAGAGAACAGTAGAGGCAGGCCGTAGCCTTAGGATAAAGAGAAGAGTGGGGGCAGGCCGTAGCCTTAGGATAAAGACAAGAGTAGAGGCAGGCCGTAGCCTTAGGATAAAGAGAAGAGTAGAGGCAGGCCGTAGCCTTAGGATAAAGAGAAGAGTAGAGGCAGGCCGTAGCCTTAGGATAAAGAGAAGAGTAGAGGCAGGCCGTGGCCTTAGGATAAAGAAAAGAGTAGAGGCAGGCCGTAGCCTTAGGATAAAGAGAACAGTAGAGGCAGGCCGTAGCCTTAGGATAAAGAGACGAGTAGAGGCAGGCCGTAGCCTTAGGATAAAGAGAAGAGTAGAGGCAGGCCGTAGCCTTAGGATAAAGAGAAGAGTGGGGGCAGGCCGTAGCCTTAGGATAAAGAGAAGAGTAGAGGCATTAGAGGCAGGCCGTAGCCTTAGGATAAAGAGAAGAGTAGAGGCAGGCCGTAGCCTTAGGATAAAGAGAAGAGTGGGGGCAGGCCGTAGCCTTAGGATAAAGAGAAGAGTAGAGGCAGGCCGTAGCCTTAGGATAAAGAGACGAGTAGAGGCAGGCCGTGGCCTTAGGATAAAGAGAAGAGTAGAGGCAGGCCGTAGCCTTAGGATAAAGAGAACAGTAGAGGCAGGCCGTAGCCTTAGGATAAAGAGAAGAGTAGAGGCAGGCCGTAGCCTTAGGATAAAGAGAAGAGTGAGGGCAGGCCGTAGCCTTAGGATAAAGAGAAGAGTGGGGGCAGGCCGTAGCCTTAGGATAAAGAGAAGAGTAGAGGCAGGCCGTGGCCTTAGGATAAAGAGAAGAGTAGAGGCAGGCCGTAGCCTTAGGATAAAGAGAATAGTAGAGGCAGGCCGTAGCCTTAGGATAAAGAGACGAGTAGAGGCAGGCCGTAGCCTTAGGATAAAGAGAAGAGTAGAGGCATTAGAGGCAGGCCGTAGCCTTAGGATAAAGAGAAGAGTAGAGGCAGGCCGTAGCCTTAGGATAATGAGAAGAGTAGAGGCAGGCCGTGGCCTTAGGATAAAGAGAAGAGTAGAGGCAGGCCGTAGCCTTAGGATAAAGAGAATAGTAGAGGCAGGCCATAGCCTTAGGATAAAGAGACGAGTAGAGGCAGGCCGTAGTCTTAGGATAAAGAGACGAGTAGAGGCAGGCCGTAGCCTTAGGATAAAGAGAACAGTAGAGGCAGGCTGGAGCCTTAGGATAAAGAGAACAGTAGAGGCAGGCCGTGGCCTTAGGATAAAGAGAAGAGTAGAGGCAGTAGAGGCAGGCCGTAGCCTTAGGATAAAAAGAAGAGTAGAAGCAGGCCGTAGCCTTAAGATAAAGAGAAGAGTAGAGGCAGGCCGTAGCCTTAGGATAAAGAGAACAGTAGAGGCAGGCCGTAGCCTTAGGATAAAGAGACGAGTAGAGGCAGGCCGTAGCCTTAAGATAAAGAGAAGAGTAGAGGCAGGCCGTAGCCTTAAGATAAAGAGAAGAGTAGAGGCAGGCCGTAGCCTTAAGATAAAGAGAAGAGTAGAGGCAGGCCGTAGCCTTAGGATAAAGAGAACAGTAGAGGCAGGCCGTAGCCTTAGGATAAAGAGAAGAGTAGAGGCAGGCCGTAGCCTTAGGATAAAGAGAAGAGTAGAGGCAGGCCGTGGCCTTAGGATAAAGAAAAGAGTAGAGGCAGGCCGTAGCCTTAGGATAAAGAGAACAGTAGAGGCAGGCCGTAGCCTTAGGATAAAGAGAAGAGTGAGGGCAGGCCGTAGCCTTAGGATAAAGAGAAGAGTGGGGGCAGGCCGTAGCCTTAGGATAAAGAGAAGAGTAGAGGCAGGCCGTGGCCTTAGGATAAAGAGAAGAGTAGAGGCAGGCCGTAGCCTTAGGATAAAGAGAATAGTAGAGGCAGGCCGTAGCCTTAGGATAAAGAGACGAGTAGAGGCAGGCCGTAGCCTTAGGATAAAGAGAAGAGTAGAGGCATTAGAGGCAGGCCGTAGCCTTAGGATAAAGAGAAGAGTAGAGGCAGGCCGTAGCCTTAGGATAATGAGAAGAGTAGAGGCAGGCCGTGGCCTTAGGATAAAGAGAAGAGTAGAGGCAGGCCGTAGCCTTAGGATAAAGAGAAGAGTAGAGGCATTAGAGGCAGGCCGTAGCCTTAGGATAAAGAGAAGAGTAGAGGCAGGCCGTAGCCTTAGGATAATGAGAAGAGTAGAGGCAGGCCGTGGCCTTAGGATAAAGAGAAGAGTAGAGGCAGGCCGTAGCCTTAGGATAAAGAGAATAGTAGAGGCAGGCCATAGCCTTAGGATAAAGAGACGAGTAGAGGCAGGCCGTAGTCTTAGGATAAAGAGACGAGTAGAGGCAGGCCGTAGCCTTAGGATAAAGAGAACAGTAGAGGCAGGCTGGAGCCTTAGGATAAAGAGAACAGTAGAGGCAGGCCGTGGCCTTAGGATAAAGAGAAGAGTAGAGGCAGTAGAGGCAGGCCGTAGCCTTAGGATAAAAAGAAGAGTAGAAGCAGGCCGTAGCCTTAAGATAAAGAGAAGAGTAGAGGCAGGCCGTAGCCTTAGGATAAAGAGAACAGTAGAGGCAGGCCGTAGCCTTAGGATAAAGAGACGAGTAGAGGCAGGCCGTAGCCTTAAGATAAAGAGAAGAGTAGAGGCAGGCCGTAGCCTTAAGATAAAGAGAAGAGTAGAGGCAGGCCGTAGCCTTAAGATAAAGAGAAGAGTAGAGGCAGGCCGTAGCCTTAGGATAAAGAGAACAGTAGAGGCAGGCCGTAGCCTTAGGATAAAGAGAAGAGTAGAGGCAGGCCGTAGCCTTAGGATAAAGAGAACAGTAGAGGCAGGCCGTAGCCTTAGGATAAAGAGAAGAGTAGAGGCAGGCCGTAGCCTTAGGATAAAGAGAAGAGTAGAGGCAGGCCGTGGCCTTAGGATAAAGAGAAGAGTAGAGGCAGGCCGTGGCCTTAGGATAAAGAGAAGAGTAGAGGCAGGCCGTAGCCTTAGGATAAAGAAAAGAGTAGAGGCAGGCCGTAGCCTTAGGATAAAGAGAAGAGTGGGGGCAGGCCGTAGCCTTAAGATAAAGAGAAGAGTAGAGGCAGGCCGTAGCCTTAGGATAAAGAGAAGAGTAGAGGCAGGCCGTAGCCTTAGGATAAAGAGAAGAGTAGAGGCAGGCCGTAGCCTTAGGATAAAGAGTAGTGGCAGGCCGTAGCCTTAGGATAAAGAGAAGAGTAGAGGCAGGCTGTAGCCTTAGGATAAAGAGAAGAGTGGGGGCAGGCCGTAGCCTTAGGATAAAGAGTAGTGGCAGGCCGTAGCCTTAGGGTAAAGAGAAGAGTAGAGGCAGGCCGTAGCCTTAGGATAAAGAGAAGAGAAGAGGCAGGCCGTAGCCTTAGGATTGCTCCTTGCCAAGACAGGATAACCGAGTAAACAAGATCAGAAAGCCAAGCTGAATAAGGAGGAATCCCAAGGCTGACCAACAAGTCAGCCATTGTGTGCCACTTCATTCACAATAAATCCACTTAGTTGAGGACAAGTCATCAAGTATTTAAAATATCCTTTGTGTGTTATTGTTCTATTCTTTGTTTTCACATTTGTATTTACTCTATATAATGGGAGGGGACCAATGCCTTGGTCAAATGTCACGCTATGCTACAGTAAATACATTTAACACTGGAAACTACAATTTTAATTTAATTAGTCAATGGCTCTTTTGTACTGAGGTCCTTGTAGATTGGGACAAAACTTTCCAACATTCTCCCTTAGTAATCCAACTTCAAGGCACTTGTAGATTGGGACAAAACTTTCCAACATTCTCCCTATAATCCAACTTCAAGGCACTTGTAGATTGGGACAAAACTTTCCAACATTCTCCCTATAACCCAACTTCAAGGCACTTGTAGATTGGGACTCAGTCAAGAAGATTCTTGTGTCTTCTAGATGTCAACAAGGGAGGAGCACACTTTGATGTGGAGAAAGGTCTAAATGGGTGGAAGCAACACAACTTACTTGGGACCAACTCCTGCAGGGTGTGGGGAGGGAAGGCATGAACAACACACAGTACATGATGTGCCATTCAGGGTTTAGAAACAAAAGCATTTCAGTTCTAGATACAAGAAAATAAGATCTAATCCATATGGATTATCTGTATCTATAATCCATATTGTGCTTTATAATTTCAGTTCAAATTTATATATTAATTGCAGGGATATCTTTTATAATGGGGCTCATTAGGAAGCCAAACCTTTAAGATTCAAATTAAAGGTATTTTAAATAAATTTGTTAATTGGAAAAAGTTAGATAATTTGGAGTGTATTTTGCCTTTTTAGCAAGTCATACCTTATAATATTGGTACAGGTTTATTACCACAGGGTTACCACTAGACAAAATAACGTCGATTCTAATTTGCCAATTTGGATTTAGAATTTTTAAAATCTCCAATCCAAAATGGGAACAAGTTCAGTTATCAATTTAAAATGCCACTGAACAGTTTTATGATCTGGGTGATTGAAGGCTGTTGTACATCTCTTAGAACCAAGAGATTTTGGTGTTAGAAACATGTGGGGACTTATAACAACTTTAGAATTTTGTAATGATATAAATAAAGGGTGGACTTGAGATGTGGTAAAACATTTTCATGAAACAAATTATCACCTGTATCACATATTTGATGTTTGAAAATGTATGTATATAAATATAATAAAACTTGGTAAATAAAAATGATAAGGCACAATTTGGATTATAAACACAAGGTAATAAGAACAAATCCAAATAAATAAATAGTGTGTGAGGTTTCGGTAACCACATTGTTACCATCTTCAAACAAAATAACTGAATCTTTGTCTGAAGATGGTAACAATGCTGTTACCGAAATGTCACACACTATTTATTTATTTGGATTTGGTCTTATTACCTTGTGTTTATGTAAATAAAAATTATTATAATGTATTGATGACACTAAGTCCTGGAGTTTGCCTTGTGGAAAACTTCTCTCCATATCAAAACATCCATTCTGTCTTCATTCTTAGTTCCAAAATGTTCTAATATTCTAGTGTCTTCTGAAAATTTCATTTGATATGTCTTCTGACAAATAATTTGTGACATTCTAGTTGTATCACATACACAAACACATCCTCCTTGTCATCTTCAGTGGTTTTAAAACTAAAGTAATAAAATCATTTTGAGATCAAATTTGCTGTTTTTAACCATGTTCCACACCTTATTTTGTTCTGTTGGTATATGGGCCAATTCTGGAGGGTGATTTGTCAACATTTTCTTAAAATCAGAAATAAGCCCATAGGATCCAACTTGGACACATTCCAAATATACGATGGAATTTAAGCATTGCATCACTCGGATCAATATTTTTTACGGAAACAAATATGTCCTTTAACAGTCGTTTCATCTATTAAAAAGCAACACAACAATGATCATTTTTCATATTTTGATGATTGTTTCTACCCCACTTTAAACACATGCTATTTTTTCAGATGGCTTTTTCTGGTACAAACATTTAAAAATATTTTTCAAGAAATTTCTTTAAAGAGAGAGAGAATGGTGATTTGATTTTCCACAGGTATCCACAATCAGATAGAAGCAGAAGCCAAATCATTCTTTTTTTCAGAATATTTTCCTTTGGCTATGTGTACCACAGTGAAGTTTTACAACATCTCACAGAGTTACCATATAACTCCAATCACACTTTCCATTTATATGGTGTTACAACCTTTTGTATTAAATTCTTATTATTTTTGTCATGTTTAAATTTAATATATATATTGGGGTGAGAAAATCATATTTTATTAAATAATAAAATGGGTATTTTAAACACTCTTGATATATGACAGTATTAGATAAACATTTACTTGCGACACTGCCAAAGTTTGATACATTCAGTTACATATGCTGGGTCCAATTCTCACTGGTCCATGTGTTAGAAAGGGAAGAAGTTTCCACAACAACATTTCTATCAATTGTTGGCTGTTCACACAGATCTTTACACACAAGCCATCGTGAGCCAATTTAAAATAGGAAAATATATATATATATTTAAAATGGGCAAAAATTCAAAAAAGGCGCAAAATATTTTTTTAAGATAGGACAAAATTCATAATTATTTTAGGCATTTGCAACTTGTAGTTTCATTATTTGGCGTGTTGTAACGAGGTTCCCAGGAAACTTGCAAAACATAGAGATGGCTTTTTGTAAAGTTTGTGGTTCAGGAGGATGGCATTTGCTGAAAAAAATATTGGCAGTTTAGAAAAGCTGAGAAATATAAACAAAGTAATAATGTGGGCGGCAGCTGAAGTGGCTTCAGACCAATAGCACTGTGTTGAGCAAAGAAATGGAGACAACACTGGATTAAATATACCTGTGGTCCTCTCCCTGTGTGTCTCTCAGCTACATTGTGGCTGACATAGGCTTCCATTTGGCAAGACCAACACTAGCACAGCTTCCTTAAGTGAGGTTTGTTTAGCTTGACAGAATAAAATGCCAAGTAATATCCTCTATGGCTTGTAGAGTTCCCACCTGTCAGATAAAGGTTTGAAGGATGAAACAGGGCAAGCTATTATAGTATCTGAAGCTCCCCATAGCAGGTTTAGGGTTCACTACATGTCTTTGGCCTAGCCTCCATGTTTACTAACCCTAATTAGTGTTAAGTGTAAATATTTGAGGTAGGTAGGTTAGATTGAGTTCAGGCTAGTGTAGTAAAGAAGGAATTTGGTCCCGAGACCTCCAGACCTTCCTGGGGAAGATAGACTGGAATACAGAGCACTTTAATTGATAGGAAGGCTAGGGCGCACACAAAGTTAGCAAGGAGAAGTACCCACGGGGATGGAGGCCCAGACGGGGAAGTTTCGGATGTCCAGCGACGTGGTGAGGGAGCGGGCCGAGCCGGCCACGATGGTCAGCCCCACGCCGCAGACGAGCTGTACCACGGCACACAGCCCCAGCCACCGAGGCTTCACCGTCATCTTGAAGCCTATATTTAGCTCTTCTTCGCCGCGCACAACATGCTCGACTCTTCACGCTAAAACTATCAACCAAGTGTCGCGATCCCACTTAAATATAAGACCATGGGACGGAAACTTAGAAGCCGTTAAAGCACTTTGACCGGAAACAAAGCAAAACAAAGGCTAAGCGTCGTAAAACAGAGTAAGAAAAAGGATGATAACTCTGTGAAAAAATGCTCGAAAAAATATATTTAAAAAATAAATCAATGGACTTTATCGCTAGTGGTAAAAAATTATTGTTCGTTGGAAAAACTTTTGGAATTTGAGAATTTTTTCTGGGCATTTTATTTTATCAATTAGTTGACTTCAAATACAAGGTTCATATATTAAGAATAAAATTCTAAATACAGTTTTAAAATATATATGCACATATATTAATATAAAATCAGTATATGCATTTATATCAAATTATTAATATGAATTTTTATTTTTTTAAATAAAATTTAAAATTTAAATTTTTAAAAATACAAGGTTCATATATTAAGAATAAAAATTCTAAATATAGTTTTAAAATATATATGCACATATATTAATATAAAATCAGTATATGCATTTATATCAAGTTATTAATATGATTTTTATTTTTTAAAAATACATATTTATAAATACTTTAAAGCTATAGCGTAAAAGTGATTCCATTTGGAACTTTAATTTTCAGCTTTAAATTGTACACAAAAACAAATATTATCCTACAAATTTGCAAAATATTAGTATTTTTAGCGTTATTTATTTATTAACAATTGGTTTCCATAGTATTTTGTAGGATAAATTTTAAAAAGCTATTGAGAATTATGAGCGAAACTAATTATTATTTTTCTTTTATATATATAATTTTCATAAATATATAATAGAGACATATGTTGTGGAGGGGAGACTTACTTTGCAGGAGAAAAAATCCCAAGTCCACGATGGTAGTGTCAGGTACTTCTTGGGAAACTCTCTTGCTTGCGCTTGCTGAAGAGACAAGTTTCACAACACTACCAGACACCTTATGATAGCTGCGGTTCCCAGTAGTTGTCATTCACAGCAACCTTCTTTTTTGGCTCTTTAATATGGTTGCACTTGCCCTTAATGAACAAGTCCTTGAGAAAAACTTGAGGAATTCTTTATTAATGAACAATATAAGGCGCATGTCATGATCACAAGGTCACTTTTTGTATAACAGGAGAGGCAAGAAGAGGTTTCCTTAAAAGTTCTCATAATTTCTAAAATCGACTGAAGTCATCCACCCTCTAACCTTCCACTTACCATCTTCCTCGCCTATATCTTTGCAAGCTATTATATCTGATTATAAGCAATCAGAACATAGCTTGCGAAAATATGCAATGGAGGGAGTAAGAAGTTGGGAGGATTTTCATTCAGAAATAGATTCCTTCCTTCACCCTTTTGTTCAAACTCTGATGAGATACAAATAATTCCTTTTGAAAGAATTCAGAATTTGTAAATGGTGCTGATTCAGGGAATTATTTACATTTTTGTACATTATATAATTTTGTTTCAATTTATATTTGTTGTGTGGAATATATTTTTAGAAAATATCCATTAAAAGTGATGATGCATACTTATATTTTGATGAATTATAAAGAATATAGAGATCTTACCAATATGTTTTAATTACCCAACATGTTAGTTAAACTTTTCTATGACAGGTTTTCCTTGCCTGTGAGGATCACGCCTTCAGTCCTGTATAAACCATTTTGGATTCTCATATTGTTGAGAGCAACATCAAACTACTTTCGATGTCCTTTCTTCTTCTGCAAATTTTTCAATATACCATGTATATATATATTTATGTATGCTAAAATATCTATATAAAAATTTCCTGAATAAAAAAATTCTGAAATATATTTTTTGATTTTATGGTATTTGCTTAAGAATATTTTAGTTAGGTAATTTATACATATATATTTAAATATTGAAGTAATAATTCCTTCACTAAACTTTAAGAACGAAATACTTGATGAGGAAAGAGTTTCTTTATTACACAAAATTAGATCACAAGCTTTCGGGCACAATCACCCTTCTACTGGTGTAAAACGAGACTTACACCGTTCGTTTTACACCAGTAGAAGGGTGATTGTGCCCGAAAGCTTGTGATCTAATTTTGTGTAATAAAGAAACTCTTTCCTCATCAAGTATTTCGTTCTTAAAATATATATTTAAAATTAAAGCAAGTCCTAAATATCAAAAATTACAAAAGTTATAAAAATTTTCATATATATTGTCGTGAGCATCACATGAAAACAGCTACAACCTATATTTACTATATATTGTAGCGAAATATTTATTTTAGGAACTAATTATTAATTTCGATATTTATATTTTGATACTCTGTATACTTCCCATATTGCGCTTCTCTTGTATGTTATACATTTTATTTTATGCTGGTGTCTTAAATAATTTGCATGTCATCCTGAAGTTTGTCTTTCCTAATTTTCCACGTGGCATTTTGGTGGAGATGCGGGTAAATTAGGGAAGACAAACTGAAGATCTTCGAGGCCATGGATGCTGTGATCTACATTTTCAGAGGCTGACACCAGGATTCCACCGCCGTGTCAAAGCCAAGACTTCCCTCCAAAATGACGATGTTCCTATAGAAGATATGATGATAAAGCCGCTCTTCACGCCGCAAGAAAAAGGATGCAAATGTACTAGGGACAAAGTTCCAAGACTTCGATGGAATCCTTTGTAAAAGCACGTAAGATCCATGTCAGTATCTACAATAATTGCAAGCTGTGGGTCACAGCTCCCATAGGGAAGGATCTATGTAGCGAAGTATTTATTATTTTATTAACAGAGTATCATTTTTTATGTTTATATTTTGCTACTCTGTAAACTTCCCTCATTGCTTTTTTTAATCATTCATAGTTTGTTATTGCCTTAAATAAATTGCCGTGTCATCCTGAAATTTGTCTTTCCTAATTTTCCACGTGACAATATGAATAATAGAATAAGTATTTTGCGCTAAAAATAGCCAAGAAATGTATCAGAAGTTGTCAAGAAGTATTCAAGAATAAACAAGAAGTCCAAATGATTCAGGGCAAGAGCATGAACTGTCTAATACTTTCAAACGTGCTATGAAAATAAAGGTAACCTATGGTGATCTACCTTCTTGTCGCGGAGAGGAACCATTTTGCGAGACACAAGGAATTTTTACTCTCCATAAACTTGGGACATGGACTAGAGCGGATTCCAGAGGCGTGGCAGGTTGGCCGAACTAAGTGAAGGAAAGAGATATATGAACAAAAGATGCACCAATTATTGAACATTGTCCCAGTGATTGTACAAAGTTGGTTAGGCTTGAAGAAATATACAGAATGTATGTGCCAAGTCACACCGAGTTAGATTAATAGGAATCTATATATCCCCAACACTTATAATATTTCTGAACAATGCGGTGATAAAATTTCCATGAAATTCTATTGAGAGTATATGGTGAAAATATGATCCTATGTTTTTTAAAACGAAAGTGTTTGTTATAAGACATTGGCTAGTAAACAGCTTTATAGTGAGAGCTGACACACGTACATTGACACGATTCGAAACTGTGGGGCAAAACGACACCAATATTGAAAGAGATGTCTTCGAATAAGGGTAATGGCTCATCAATGATGAAATTATGAAATCCTTAATCATTTGGTAAGAAAAGGGAATATATTTTCAACGATTCCTTTAAAAACTCAATTTGAAGTTGCTTGATTTCTATACAAGTATAAGAACTTGCCAAACTAAGCTCTATGAAGCAAACTTATGCCAGAGAGATATATCCTTAGGGGTCTCTGTGGAAATTCTACTTCAAGAAAAGACTTATTTTGGAGCTACAACAAGCGGTGGATTAGGGTGTAATGGTTATTACTTCAATGTTGAAAAATAATTAGAATAATAAAAAAAAAACTAATATTGAAACAAATTAAAATTTTAATTTTCCAACAGATATTAATTTCACCTTGATTTTATAAATTGATGGCTTCGAAAAGACATTTTCTTCAAATTAGCTTCAATTTTCTTAAACCAACGCAGTTGATAGTTAATTCTTATTTTGTAGATTTTTTTTGTGTTCTGGAATTTTTGCAGCTCACATCTCGCTGAAGTTGCCGACGCCGTAGTAAGCCGCCCAGGGAGGGACCTCCTGCTGGAAGTTCTTGGAGGGGAACCCTGGCAACTGAGCGAAGTTGGTCTGGCTGTAGTTGCAAGGAGTGTTCAGGTCGCCGCGGAAGAAGACTTTCTGGGCTGAGCTCTGCTTGCCTTGATTTGAATGGATCAGCGGGTGTCCGGAGCGGGTCCCGTTCGAGAGATAGAGAAAGCAGGGCATGCTGCAGTACGAGTTGCAAGGTGTGCAGAAGGATAGGTAAGACGTGCTCATTCCCGACGTGGCGTTCTTAACACAGGGCATGTAGCAGGGGATGAGGAATTGGCAGGGAGGCAAAGTCACGGGCATCGCGGCAGATTTGCAGCCCTGCTTGTGGTTCTTATTTAAGCACGGTTTGAACAGGGACTCTAGGTTAGGGTCGCTTGCTAGATCGTCGCTGCGCTTCATCCGCTCGTGCAGATCGTTGCAAGAAATTAAAATGGAATCCTGGCATGGAGGAACAGAATACGAATAATTCCGTAGGGTCAGAAGATTGCTAGCCGGTTCCCGCTCGGATTGTAGAGATGGGCCTCGGGGAGGCTGTCCCGAGGGAACTGATTTGTTTTGCCCTCGAAAGATGTTGGTTAACACGACAACTTTCATATTAGGTTTTTTGAGTGAATCTACAGGTGGCTGCGGCGGAATGAAAACTGGCTTAGCGCAGATGTTGGGTGGCGGTATGGTAGTAAGAGCTGGTGGCTTAGAAGGAGGAATATTGCCTGGCCGAACAGGAATGTTGCATGGCTGGACAGTGATATTGATTGGCTTCGCAGGTGGAACGTTGGGAAGTTGAGCAGGGGTATTGGGAATATGAGTAGGGTTAGGGACATTTGATTGGCTCATGTTAGATTGCTGCAATATGCAGACACCAGGTTGAGTTAGGGTAGTAGAAGCGGGGGTAGAGGGGGGCGGCAAAGAGTGGGGCTGACTTTCCGGAACAATGGGCCCTAGATGGCAGGGTGTGGGGCACGGCTTTGGCGTCGTAGTGCAGGGTGGGGACTCCGTCGCTAGAGTGGCGCAGGTAGTAGTGGTGGTATCGGCGGCGCAGGGGGATTTCGTGACGTTGTTGGCGCAAAGGTAGAGCTTCACCACCGATGGGCAACTGGTGTTGAAAATGTCGGACTGTGGAGGCTCGATAGTGATGGTAGGACACGGCTCCTCGCGACCCAAGGGAGATTTGGTTACGTGACAGCGTTCGTTCAACAGCGCATCTCTGTGGAACGCAGGGTAGCAAGGGGGTAAATATGCAAGGTAGGGGAGGAAATTTGGTCTAGAAGCATAGAGGGGAGTAAAATTAGATAGCAAAGATAATGGATATGGCTCACCATTCTGCATTATGTCATTTACTGCAAGAGGTGGAAAATATTCTTGAGCATAAATTCCAGGTTCATTTTTAAAACTTTTAAAAAACTTGTTAATATTATTCTGGTTCCAATCTGGTAAATTCGTTTGGGGAGGTTCTGGAAAGAAAATTGATTCTCGACGAAAGGACTCGCGGGCGATACGACTCTCCTGACTGGGTGGAGATTCGTTTTCATCAGAAAGTCCACTTTTTTGCGGGCAAGGCTTGATGAAGGATGTTTTCAAGCCAGGTTTGGAGCAGTTGGAGGTGAAAATGGGAACAGGATAGGGTCTGAGAAAAAGAACTGGTCCGTGGGAGGCCACTCCACAAGAACAGTTGACGACCGCCATTTTAACACAGACTGGAGTAGGGCAAATACAGTTGCAAGGTTTGATCAGCACCGGTGGGGCTGGGGTCGTGGGACAAGGACAAGGAGGTGGAGGTTCGCACTCAGGGTCGCATCTCGCCTCGGCGTTTTCTTGAGAGCGAGCAGCTCTAAATCCACGAGCCGTAACAAAGCCCTTAAACGAGGAAATTCCTTTAGGAAGTGCATCAAGAAGCTTGTCACAACGTCCTGTTGTCCGGGCGTCATTTTTCACCTGAATCCAATTACAATCTTTTTTAGAAATGGTAAGAAATTGCTTTGCAAAATTCTCCATATTCTCCCCCTTTACTCGGTCTTTATGATCCACTCTCAGGGATGAGTAACTTATATAATTATCTTTAACAGGATTATAAGGAAAATAATCTGATTTGAAGTTGTTATAATTTACATTATATTTAGTTTGAGAAACTACAGAGTCAATATTTTGAAGCCTCTTGGAGTTGCCTTGCTCCAGGTCTTCTTGTGAGGGTCTCTCTGCAAGCGGCTCTTCACTCGGGAGAGGGACGAACTGATCCAGCGAGTCGGGGCAGAAACACATGACGCCCGTCTTGACGTCGTGATAACAAGGAACTAAAGGGACGGTCTGGATTCCTGACAGATGCGGAAAGCTTCCATCTACTGAATATCCAAATATTCTATTATCGAAATACATTTTTTCCGACGTTATGTTTAGAATCTGGCCTAAAGGTACATCGAAGCCTAAGGGAATATCTCGTTTAGCAATACTGGGATTATCGGGAAAGCGGTTGTTGGAGAGAAAGCGCACGTCGAGCGGGTTGATTTTGATACGAGTGCTGCCGCTGTATTCCTCAGCCGAGTTACGTTTGTAATTTCCTGCTGACGCAAAGAATGCGTTTTTGCGTTTCTTTGATCTTGAATCGCCATTATCCGAGATTGTAATCTTTCTGCTTTTGAGATTCCTGATATTAGTAATTTCTGGCTTGGCCCAGGCCCTGTTTATCACACCCTCGCTGATGATGATGTTCGATGCATTAATGGCACTCGAACGTTGATATTTCGCTCTGCTTGCGTCCAGTTTGCTAAATAACGGCGAGTCGGCTGATTCGTACAGTTGCCCCTTAACTGCCTCTCCGCTTTCAATGGGCATGCTTCCCAAGGAGAATTTTCCTCGTTTCTGATGATTTAATGGGGCGCGGTTGGTCTTATTCTTGAATATTGGAAAGCGTTTATATTTAGGAACATCTTTTTCCCTAAGGTTCTTCACCGAAGTATGGCTGGAAGCGAAGGCTCGGTTCATGAGTGCGTTGGTTCTTCGGTTGTCTGTAGGAGGGAAATTTCTGAAAGTGGCGAGGAATTTTGAGCTGTAGGCGTCACGCAATCTCCCAGCTTGCAATTCATCCCTTACGGAATCGTCCTGAAAGGTGAAAGTACATTATAGCAGGAATTGGAACAACACAGGCACATAGTGAATGGGGAGAAAGCACCTAGCTACACACTAGAACTTGCTAAGTGTTGTGGCCATTAATACGGTGGATTATAGAGACTAGGTCCTTTCAAGTGGCGACTATTAAAATAAATATCCATCTGTAATGTCAACTGGAAATAGGCTGAGATGGACAAAAAGTCGCACGTTTTTAAGTCTGAATGCATCCCATATCCCGTACAGACATTTGGCCAGACATCGCAGGATTTTAACCATTCTTACCTCAAAATATGGAGAACGAGTTAAAACCATTTAGGCACACATCCCTGGGTTAAATTTTGAATACTGATTTCTCTCCTCTGGAAGTGAAGTAGTTTCAAGAGCCATTTCAGAATGTATCGACTACGAAGGTAAACGACGTTGTGTTATAACTTTTGTTTCTTCTCACAGGTGTGAAATATAACAATTACTGCGCCTTTGTTTTTGAAGCTTCAAAAATGAATTGTGTGAAAATCCACAATCAGAACTGCCCTTGTTAAGACAAGGAGTCGAAATGCCAGTTTCTGCGTGAGACCAGGGACCTTGCTGCTCCGGCCGAAAGCGGTTCCTAGATGGCAGCCTATCCTACGTTAGGACGGATTCCATAGGCTAACATAGCTAAGAACTGGCTGTAATTCAGAGGAGGTCCGCGACCAGATGTGATACATGTTCAAAAATAAACCATTTTATTGGTTTGTTCCTTTAGAAGCTTGTAGTTTTATTGTAGGATTATTATTTGTGGTCGTTTTGTGTACTGAAATAAAAAAAAATATATAATACAATTATTTTAGGTTCTGTTTTGCTATAAATTATATGGTTAAAAATGAATTATGATACTTTTCACAAAAATAAAAAAACCCTGTCTACACCTTCCGTCGACTTATTTCGAACTGCACGATATCTCCGAAATATGATATTCCAGGGATTGTATATAATCTGTCTACAGTTTTCCTAGAATCACTTCAAACTGCACGATATCTCCGAAATATGATATTCCAGGGTTTGTATATAATTTGTCTACAGTTTTCCTAGAATCACTTCAAACTGCACGATATCTCCGAAATATGATATTCCAGGGTTTGTATATAATCTGTCTACAGTTTTCCTAGAATCACTTCAAACTGCACGATATCTCCGAAATATGATATTCCAGGGTTTGTATATAATCTGTCTACAGTTTTCCTAGAATAACTTCAAACTGCACGAGAATAGAGTCATGATTGATGAGCCACTATACCCTTAGAGGAAGACCTTCATTGAAACAACAAGTCACAAACAAGTAGCACGTAGTTTACTGACACGACACTGAGCATGTTGCTTGGGTTAGCGAACAATGCACGGTGATGAACACTGACAATTCCTCCCGCGCACAGATTCCACACACATAGTTCTGGTAACGCCGAGAGAAAGGCGGACGGAGAGCTGAGGAGATTTTTAATATTAATTTTTGCTTATATATATTTATAAATGTGGTTTGTACTCACAAAAGTATTGCTGGATGACCCTTGTACAACGGAGCCTTATACATAGTTTCTCTCTCTCTCCTTCTCAGAATATCAAATGGAAAAGTGTAAAAGAGATTCCTATTTTGTGAGAATCTATCCTGCTCCTAGAGTTTGAAATTATTTCCTCCTCGTATACGAAAAAAGGACAGTAACTGCCTGGTAATTTGTAACTTATGCTTAAAAAAAAAACGTCACCGGGCACTCTTAAAAAATCACAACATTCTAAAAATGGTCAAAAACTTTTTTATTTCACGTGCTTATAAATTTTACAGATTTTTTTTCTTTTAAGAATTTTTCAGAGCGGCTCGATTTTGTCGGTGGCCCCGGCGAAACTCCCCTCAGGTCAGCTGCCACCTTCCACCGTTCTGCGTGCTGTTTCTACCGAGATACGGCTCTTGGCCGTAGGTCTCGTTGGCCCTTCTGACGACCAGGTTCGGCCTTAGCATTTGGCCGTTGGCATTGATGAAGTAATCACAACAGCAAGTGATCATCGGCATGTGTCCTAGCGGGAAGAACATCGGGTGGTCCCTCCTCCCCCTCATGAGGGCCTCCGCCAGCCTGCCCTCCCGGGAGCGGCTGCTACGGGAGTTCAGCAGGCGGTACGGGACTGGGTACAGGTAGGATTGATTCCCAGGCTCACCCAAGTAGTTGACAAAATTCGAGAAGCTGCCTGGTCCAAGGTAGAAGGCTTTATCCTTAGCCGGGCATGGATTGAGACATTTAGGCGTAGTGTTGTTACCATTGAAAGTGCATGGAATCGAGCCAGCCAAGAAACCCGATCTTCCGATTGAGCTGTTCCAAAATGGAAGGTAAAATGGTAGTAATAATTGCGTCGGAATAGTTTTTTCTTTTGGGGGCACGGCTTTTTCAGGACATGAAATTGTATGACAAGGGGTTGTCTTTGGTGGGCAGGTTGGGGGTGGGCAGGTTGGGGTAGTTGGGCAGGCAGTTGTGGTGGAGTCGGGGCATGGCTTGACGGTCGTGGTCGTAGGGGGAGGTTTGGGCAAGCAAGGAGGCACGCATGGCGCGGGAGTAGCTTTGATTGGGCACGGGGCGGGCGTGGACTTGGCACCGCACGTAGTAGTTTGTGGGCAAGGGGGTTTGGTCGTACATGGGGCAGCGGTAGTGGGACAAGGGGGCTTAGTCGTACATGGAGCCGCTGTCGTCGGACAAGGTGGCTTGGTCGTGCAGGGACACTTGGTAGGCGCACACGGGGGTTTTGTAGTTGGGCATGGGGGCTTTGTGGGACAGGGAGGCTTCGTGGTGCCACAGGGTTTAGGAGTCGGCTTGGGAGGCTTAGGTGCACAACTTGCTGGAATCAAGCAAACCATCGAAAGGAATGGCGGGCCCATCACGGGGGGGCCTTGCGGGCAAGGCATGTAGTACGGGTACGTGTACATGTAGTAGTACGTGCCGCACTGACACCCTTGAGATGGCTGCGTCGGGGGCTTCTCAGTTGCTCGAGGATCCAACCTGGAGTCTGTGCTTGGACAGCCCCAGAAAGTAGTCATGTTTGGAAACAAAAAAGATCGTCCGTATATCCAAGCTTTAGGACAAGTTGGACAAGGTGGGGGAGGGCATGGCGGTGGGGGGCACGGGGGAGGAACGGGGCAGGGGGGCGGCGGGCAGGGAGGAGGTGGACAAGGGGGCGGGCAAGGAGGAGGCATAGGATTTCCTGGACAAGCTGGACAGGGAGGTGGACATTGGGGCGTACAAGGAGGGCACGGTCTGATCGAACACTGCGGAGGGGGACAAGGAGGCGGTGGGCAAGGGGGCGGTGGAGGACAAGGGGGTGGCAGGCAAGGAGGGGGGCAAGCCGGGTTATTTCTGATCGGCGGAGGGAAAGGGGCGCTGAACGGGAAAGGTTGTCTTTGGGCTGAGAGATTTGAGATTACTTGGTTCGGTTGTGATGGCCACTTGCGCGACACACATTGACAGAAGGGAATTTTGTATCCAAACGGATAAGTCAACTGAGGTGACTTGGGAAGCGGCTTCATGTTTTGATCGCGACACTTATTGTCCAGAGGCCTACCGAGCGCAAAAGGCCATTTGGGAATAAACGACCGAGATTCCAGATCCTTTGTTCTTCGGTTTATTAATTGAATTTTTGAATTTAAGTACGACATTTGGGTGAAAGTAGGAGGCGAAGATGAAGGAAAGTCTGATTTGGGAGTTTTTGCGTTATTCGGAGACTGGCAGGGCAGGCAGATCTCATAGCCACACGCATAGCAGGGGCCGCAGGGGCCCAGGGGTATACACGGTGGGACCACGGGGTAGGTGCATGGGTGGCATGGCGGGGGGATGCTGAACTGAGCCCCGGGCGTACAGTTGGGACTGCAGTGTAAGCACAGATAATGGCAATAGCAAGGGCAATTATACGGAGACTTCTTGCATAGCCGGTAAAAATCCATAAAAGATGGCCACAAAAGATTAGGTTGACCTCTGTTGATAACCAGCGGTTTGTAGTAGGGCATGTTGAGCCCATAAGGAGTATAACTCTGGTTGAGAAGTTCGTCCATCTTTGGCTGGGTGCTCATTGCCTCCTGATAGAGCTGAGCAGGAGACAACCTGTGTGACTGGGAGGGGAGAGGGCAGCGTTTGAGCGGACACAGATTGGGCCACTTCAATGGAGGTTCCCGTGGGCCAGAACCAAGGAGTTGAGGGAAGTTTACTTTCTGCATCCCCATCAGGTATGGTAGGTGCTTTGGGATAATGGGATAGAGATTTGGTCCGTAGTAATTTGGAGCCTTGCCAAGGTAAAAATGCTTATAGGCCTCATAAGGGTTAGGCTGCGGTGGGTACGGAAAAGGAAAAGCATTTTGATCCGGTCTTTCTTTAAACATGTTCGGTTGAAAAAAGGTATTTGGTGATTCGTAGGGAGTTTGAGGAATTTGATTGAAATTGGAGAAAGGATACATCATGTAATTTCCCATCGAAGCATTGTTTACGGTTTCGAACTTTCTGAAGTTGTCGTTGAAGCCCACAGGAAAGGTGTCAAATGGACTTTTGTTGGCAGAATCAATGGACGCCTCGTTCGACTTGACCTGGCGGCCATCGCCCGTTCGCCGCTTGTGGTCCTTCCTCGACAGCTTAAGCTTGGCGGGCGCATTCTCTTCAGGGTTCGAAAAGATTCCTTTACTTGGCGCGCTTTTTAGCATTCCGAATCCAATTGGAGAGTCCTTAATCTGAGCACAACTCTGATCTTTAGCCATTGTCTTCATGCTTTTCTTTATTCCTCGGTTTTGAGACGACTTCCACCTGGAGAATCTCTGGTCTGGAAACTTCCCGGCCAAAGAGCGGTCGCGCTTTCCCCTTTGGTCCCAAAAGAGAAGGTCTAGAATCCCGAAAGGCCGCCGCTCCAAGAGACCCTTCTTTCCTTGCCGCTCCCTGCCGAAGATGCTTTCCTCGAGAGTGTCCAGGTTGACCGTGTCTAGAGGAGCATTGTCTCCGTTCGCAAGTCTGTAACGGTGTTCTGACACCTGGAATGGGAAATGAAACAGAATTAAGAACGACCCTTGGGAAGGTGGCTAGAGAGAAGTATATAATACACCAAAAGATTTAGATTTCTATAATCATCTAAGATAAATGACCATTTCTTAAATTTCCTGTTGTGTTAGAAATGAAAGGAAGAAGAGTATTACTACACTCAGGATCTGCATATAGCTATTGTTTTCTTGAAAATGTTTGTGTATGAACTGGAAATACTACTTTCCTGACAAGTTTTTCCAGGGATTTCCCATTTATTCAACAAGGCAGCTAGCTAGGGATGAAAGTCTTAGGACAAATTAGGAATATACAACTATAAGAGATATAATGGACTAGGTGTAATCTCCACTTTGGTGAATATTCTCACGGGGAAGAATAAATTCTACTCGACACGCAATTGGCGCCCACAGTAGCATTGGATCAAAGTATGCCTGGTCTCATCTGTCAGAAAAAGGCATTTCGACACTTTAGGGAGGTGTTTGTCAAATTTCTATATTTCTCAAAAACACAAATTACTCCGGGCTCAGTCGACGGAATCTTGGACGACGCGCTTGCTTTCTGAACGCCACAGTTTGAGATGAAAGAACTTCGAGCGTTGTCGGTTTACGACCGTCTTCAATGTAAGTCCAGTCACACGAGGGTGTAGACAAGGGACTCTACCTGAGGTCAAATATGTTCATTGAGAAGGAGTATAAACCTATGGAACCTTTAAAGCCACTCCAATGATCTAATCTTAGTGATCCAGATACTGGCTGCTGGTGGATTAAGTCGTCCTTTTCTATCGGTAAATGTGGAATCTATGTTTCCACGGTCGGTTGGTGCTGTCTCTTAAGGCTGTGGACCTTGGGGCAGTTTATCGGCTGCATCCGAGAGAAATGCTGTCAAACTGAGGCGTAGATTCACTTCGGCTTCGAGCTTTGCTAATGAACGTACCTTTTGGACAAAAGTAGAAAAAAATAGGATGGACGATTCGAAGACAATTAAGAGAAAATAACAACATTTTTGCGAGAGACAAATTTAATAAGTTTTATGTATAGCTTTTCTTCCCAGGGGGGGGGGGGGGGGGCAAAGTCAGGCAATAATCATTCGGAAAGCGTCTTACTGAGCTGCCGATTATTTAAAAGGAAAAACAAGGTCTCAAGTTGAGGGATCATATAAGAAAGTACCGAGAAAACTGCGCGAGGCGTCAAGTGCCTTCCATCAGTGACAACAGGAATATCGTCCTATTTATGGATCATTGAAGTAACGCTACAATGTTTCAGAAAGGTTGTGCCTGACCACGTGGGGTCTATTGTCCACTCTCTAAGCTGGCGGACGTGCGACGTGCCGCTACTATTCGAACATTCCCCGTGTACTGCAGGTTGGTGGACAGGCATTTGCCGGATTTTCCTGAATTTGCGCTTGGTTGGGATATATTAGGCCTTCTTATATGGTGTTAGGGTGATCCCACCGTCATTGAAAAACTACCTGTACTTCTTGTAGCTTTCTGACCACTATCAACCCTGACATTTGAAGAACGTGTGCAAGTGAACTTACTGACAGCTATCAACCATGACAATGAAGAAGTTGTGCAAGTGAGCTGTCTGACAGCTATCAACCCTGACAATGAAGAAGTTGTGCAAGTGAGCTTTCTGACAGCTATCAACCCTGACAATGAAGAAGTTGTGCAAGTGAGCTTTCTGACAGCTATCAACCCTGACAATGAAGAACTTGTGCAAGTGAGCTTTCTGACAGCTATCAACCCTGACAATGAAGAACTTGTGCAAGTGAGCTTTCTGACCACTATCAACCCTGACATTGAAGAACTTGTGCAAGTGAGCTTTCTGACCACTATCAACCCTGACAATGAAGAAGTTGTGCAAGTGAGCTTTCTGACAGCTATCAACCCTGGCAATGAAGAAGTTGTGCAAGTGAGCTTTCTGACAGCTATCAACCCTGACAATGAAGTTGTGCAAGTGAGCTTTCTGACAGCTATCAACCATGACAATGAAGAAGTTGTGCAAGTGAGCTTTCTGACAGCTATCAACCCTGACAATGAAGAAGTTGTGCAAGTGAGCTTTCTGACAGCTATCAACCCTGACAATGAAGAAGTTGTGCAAGTGAGCTTTCTGACAGCTATCAACCCTGACAATGAAGAAGTTGTGCAAGTGAGCTTTCTGACAGCTATCAACCCTGACAATGAAGAAGTTGTGCAAGTGAGCTTTCTGACCACTATCAACCCTGACAATGAAGAAGTTGTGCAAGTGAGCTTTCTGACAGCTATCAACCCTGACATTGAAGAACTTGTGCAAGTGCGCTTTCTGACAGCTATCAACTCTGACAATGAAGAACTTGTGCAAGTGAGCTTTCTGACAGCTATCAACAATGACAATGAAGAAGTTGTGCAAGTGAGCTTTCTGACAGCTATCAACCCTGACAATGAAGAAGTTGTGCAAGTGATTTTTCTGACAGCTATCAACCCTGACATTGAAGAACTTTCACATTTAAGCTTTCTGACTGCTATCAACCCTCGAATAAACTGTCTGTCTATCTGGAAACACGCTATTCGGCTTAGTACTTTGAGGAAATTCTCATTCGCAGAAGTCAAGAGGAATAGTTAGAGTACGTAAACATGCATGTCTTAGGAATTCCTTCTAAAACTTCTCAGAACTGCCACGAGTCAATCCGATGTCTTTTCTGTTGTTGCGATGCCTTAAATGGCCTAAATAAATTTGTTTTTAAATAAAAATATAACATAAGATATATATTAAGACAAAATGACTAAGGGTATAAATATAGAAATATTTGATTTTGTTTTTTTTCCTAAATACGAGTTAATACTCCTTTTAAACAATTACGCCAGAGCACTTGTTTTAACCATTGACTCAGTCGATACAATTCTGTGACTCTCTGTCAAGGGTCTCCAAACTGTGGAAGCAATGTGCTAGCTTATCTGGTTCTCTAAGGTAACACGTGTGGGAGCATATTTGTTCAGTGGAGTGGGCAGACCAAACGTCCGGTGAATTGATCAAACATTTCTATGGCAAATAACTCCACAACATCGTGTTGGTACACATAAACCTTTGTTGCCGAATTCTTGGATGGTTCCTTATTTGAGGCAGATATTGAAATGAGGGAATGGGCCAAAATTGAGAAAGTCTCGGCATTACAATCCCCCAATTATTTAAGTTTTTTGAGTATGCGCAACTTTAAAATAAAATAATTTGCTAGTGCGAATCGTCCCGTGACGTACGGAAAAGAGAAACTTTCGAAAAGTTCACCTGGTACATTTTATCTGCCCACTTCAATAACAGCATGTTATAACAACTTTCTACAAATTCATAACTTTATCATATTCCTCTTGAACCAATATTAAGAACGCCTAAATATATATTTCAATGTAAAAATACCAGCTTTAAAATTGATGTTATCAAAATCAGTGTTTTTAATTACTTTCCTTACAGTGTGTTGATCCTTACTTTTTTTCACATATTTAAAATAGAAGATTAAAAAATCGATATAAATATATAAAAATAATTTGAAACGTTTAAGAGGTATATTTTTAGTTGAACATGTCTGGCTAAGAATAGGAGAACGTCTTTGAAAATAATCATTAACTCTTTCATGGTCAATCCACTCTTCCATTAAGAGAATTAAATGATCGGGCTCTCTGATCAATAGATTGATATATAACGGCAAACAACCTGGTAAAACCCAAAGTCCAGAGAAAATAATTTAGGAATTATATTAATTAATATAATATTAAATCTTTATAATAGCAAAGTATATATTTGGTCTAAGTTTTCAATCTCCATATTTTAGTTTTTTAATCCTTCACTCAGTGGTAATACGATAAAGTTATGAATTTGTAAAGGAATGACGGACTGACCGTAGAAGTCTCTCCTCCCCAACACTGCTCCAACGTCAGCGAGAGTAGGAGAACCGCAATTGTCGGGAGGTTGCTTCGTCCCGTCATCTGCGAGCACACGGCTAGGTTGACACATCTGTGGCACATGGGGGCTACACAGCCATGGTGGCATACAATACCGACTCCATCTTCAAATCATAATATATATAGAAGTGTTAGACAGTTCTCAATCATTTTGAAGTCGACTTGTTCCATAAACTTCCATATAATTTATGGAGAACGTATCCCACCTATCTCCAAGAATTCACGGTGATTCGGAGCCAAGTGGCCATCAGAAAACGTATCGTTATCGAATTTGAGGATTGTTGTTCGTTGTCTTAAAAGGACGAAAAACATAACGCAAAGGTTGAGTTCGAAGAAAGAAATTCCATTCCCCTGGCCATTTGCAAAAACGAACCTATTCACTTTTTTTTGCTGAAGCGAATCCATTATTTTTTCATTTAATATAAACTACCTTTACAATTGGGGCACATTTCCTCAATAAAATATACCATTCCGGTCTATAAAACGTCATTATACCAAAGCAATGTGGGCCGTTCAAGATTAGGACATCTTTGAGAAGTCACGGAAAGATGGCGGATGAATTCCCATGTCGATTTCTGGCTGAATCCATTATATTTTTAAAGTATTTATGTTGAGAGAGAGAGAGATATATATATTATATATAATATAAAAGAGTTAGATGACCATTATGGCTAACATAAGCCGACCAGAAGCCTGTGTGACCGCACAGATACCAGCAGAGATTTTCTCTAAAGATTCTTGAAGACTCTTCAAGATGGATGGACGTCGCCGGCTCACCTTGTAAGGAGAATCAGGTGGACAGAGCTTTATCTTGGAGAGAGCTGCGGCTCTACCGTTAAACTGATTGTTACCTTTCTCTACATGTAGTAGTAGGAAATCTTTCCCAAGAATGGCAACTCGACCTTTGAAATTATAGGCTCAATCTTTCTGATGTCAAATTGACAAGTTTCTGCGGCGATAACAGGATACCAATGGAAACTTTGGGACGTCACGCAGCCTAAACCTGCCGCGCGAACCTCTAGTTGAGAGCCCACCGAGCCGCTGCTTGAGAGAGCGCGTGATCGAGTTAACTACAGCTATGATAGAAACAACTGCCCGTTCTGGCCGAAGATACGTTACTTATATTGTTTTTACACTTACTGGCTGTGTGAATAGGAATTCATTAATGTTTACCATCGTCATAAATTATACTACAATTTTCCTACTCCCAAAATATCCCCATTTGTTCGGTATTGGGATAATTTGCGTAGGCTTTGAATTGCCTATACGAATAAGATTCTTTAGCGTTTTAAAGAACATTTATTCATTTTTTAAATTTATTTTTCTAGAACAAGGTACCTTTGAAAATTTCCTTTCGCTGCTCATATTGCTAAACTGATAACGCGGAGCAGAGAGAAAGGGAAAATTTCCATAAATTGTCGCTATTTTAAAGTAAATGGAGTATAAATATTCTTTACAAAGCGATAACGCGCCATATATGAATAACGAATGAAGACATTAAGACATGAATGTTTCTTTTCACAAATAAATTAAACTTCTACTGTCCTTACTGCGATGAGCCAAGCCTTCCCAATATTTTTTCATCGCAGTAAGGACAGTAGAAGTTTGATTTATTCGTGAAAAGAAACATTCGCACCTTAATGTCTTCATTCATTATAAATATCCTTTATTGATGTCTTAAAATATCCATGTTGAGCTATAACTTACTCGGCGACATTTGCCAATTCAGTAGTTTGGAGGAGTTGCAAACATTTTAAATTAGCATTTTATCCGAGTTAAGATTATATGGAAGTCTAGGAAAATCTCGAACTTTACACGGGATTCCTCCTCTCTCGACAGCACACGACTGTGACGTACAACAAACTCAGCAGGACTGGGCGTTATATGCGGGAACTCGATTCCACACCGGGAACAGGAGGTTCGTGACGGAGTGGTTATAGAAAGGGCCTGTAGCAGCCAAGACTCCTGCGACCTATATCGTCTGCACCGACATGGCTGAAATCTACCAACATCACTGTAGGTTGGAGACTCACCAACTTTCTATGAGCCATGGCGAGGATTAAAATAAAATATATTCATGAGACCTTTTGATTACACACGTTTTTATTACAGAGAAAGGGAACTTTGAGTTACAAAATAATTTCAAATAAAGAAATGGAATTTATATTGCAGCAAAATATATATTATATTATGAAAATATTTAAAATTTGATTCGTTATATTTTATCGTAAAGATAGAGGCTGCCTGGCCGGCGGCATTTATATTTCTTGACAATACTTCGGCCAGTAAATCTTTTCATTGCCTCGACGTTTCGACAAAAATATTTTGCCCTCGTCAGGAGCAAACAAAAGATTTTTGTCGAAACGTCGAGGTAATAAAAGATTTACTGGCCGAAGTATCTTTATTTTCTAGAAATCATTATATTTTCATACTCTCTCTTTAAGCTTCCATCTTACCTCCCTGGTATTTCATAGATATTACTTCAGTTTTATAACAAATAAATTGCCTCTGAGGGTTGTCTCCCTCTAATTCTTTCACGTTACCATATGCAACGTTATTGTGTAGCGTCAAACAACACACAGCAACCAAAAACTATAGTAATAATATTTGACGTGGTACGCTATCATTTAATAAAATTGTATATTTAAAACAATTTTTTTTATTTGAATTTATTTTCTCACTTAATAAAAGCTTGTAAATAAATATATTTTTTAAAATATTTTTATTTTCACACATCGTTTTAAAATTGTAAAAGTTTCTGAAATATTTTGATCGCGCATAAGATAAAAACGAACTTTTAATAATTCTAGAGTTAAAATTTAATCTAGGCCAAAAAGGACAGAAATTGAAAAATTATATCTTAAAACAATAATATAAGATATAAAAAAATTAAGATTGATGCTAAGGTAAATTAAAAACATCTAATAACTGCATATCTGTTGGTTGTTCTTAGGGGCATTTCTTCACAAAGAGAGATAAGTGTTTTATTCTTTTATATATTTATGTTTTAATGTTTTATAAATTTTTATTTTTATTTAAAATTCTATGTGTTTGCCAGAGAAGCATGGTAAACTTAATTATTTTAATAATATTTATGTGCATAATTATTAATATTAAACTTTTTAAAAGTGTCATATATAGAAAACAAGAATAATACAAATGAAAAAGTTAAAACTTATGAAAATACTCTAAATATATTTAGCAATTTTAAAAATATATTGATTCATTCTAAAAGTATTAGTTTTAACGGGATGTATTTACGCAAAATAGAGCAACGCTATTATAATAATATTCTAAATTAAAATAAACACACTTTTATATTCAATTGGAACATTTAAATTACACAAATTAGTGCTTACTTTTGATGTGGAAATTATTCGAATTAATTTAGTAATTTATGCATTTTGGTCGTCTTATATAATCCAAATAGGAATAATTTAAACATATTTAAATTCAACCTTTTTAAAACGAAATTTCCTCATCAACACCTATGTGTACTTTTGAAATTTTTTGTATTAAGGTCAAATTTATATATTTAATATCACCGAAAAAAGAAAATCTAAGATATATAACCTTACTCTGTATATATATTCTGCTCAAAATAAAAATATAAAACTCTTATAACACTTACAATAAAAATAAAAAATAATTAAAATCATAATATCACGATTTTGAAAATAGTTTTTGTAATTTTTAATATAAAAGTTATTGAGAAATTTTTCTATTGGGTAGTTTTTAGTTTTATTCCATAAACCTCACTTACACTAATATATTATGTGAAAAAAAAAGGATCAAAATTTTAACTTAAATCGAAAATTATATCATTTAACACACACACATACATCGTTACTTAATATTATATAATGATATTGTGACGAAGAAATAATTTATTAATTAAATTATTCAATGAAACTATTCAACAGAGTATATAAATATATATTAATCTTTTATGTAAAATAATTATCAAAATATCTCTTTGCTTGCTTGCTCAAGATTCTCTAGCTGTAAATAGTTTTTGCTGACTTGTTAATAATTGTCGACTTGTCGCCGTGACGTCATCAATAAATACTTTTACATCTTAGGATATTTCAAGGCTTGATTTCTACGCTACAATATTTTAAAACTCTATAAATTTTAAATTTTAATTGAATAAAGTTTTAAGAAATTGAAAAAAAAACAAAAAAAAAAAAAAACATGGATACTATATATAGAATTGCAGTAAGGGGGATAGAAATTGTTTTATTTTAAAAAGAAACATACGTGTCTATAATAGTTTCAATTTCTGATAACAGATGGCGCGCTGATGTAGTTTTGACACGCCAGAAATATCTTTGTTAGAATTCAAAATTATTCGTTATGTAGCTTTAGAATGTTGATATCATGGGGTGATGGAAGATATATATTGCAGATGTATAGATGCAGATAATATAGAACAGAACTTTTTGATTTCAATAAGGGCATTCTTCTTGATACAAAGTAAAATTAGTACTATAAGTAAGGTTTATTCTTCCTGGTGGAGATACTTTAATGGCCGCCGTAGGTTTGATGGAGGTGAATGCGACATGAAGAAACACTATATTTCGATTAACATTCTACATTTTGGTCAAATATTCATTTTTTTTTTTAGAAAAAACCACAGCTACATCAACCAATGATTTATTTAACTCTCGACGTTTCAGTGACCTGGTGTCCTCAGGGGAATGGTAATTTGGAATCCTAGTCCTACTTATATACATACAGGATTTTATAAAGTACATGCGTCACGTATTTGCATATATAGAAATAAATAAGAGTTTAAAAATAAGAGACTTTTGCAAATTATCGAAACTATTTATTTTACTCATACAAAATCTGCAATTTTCTAATTTATTTTTATTTAAAATAGTCTGTCCTATTACTGTGTATTTCAATTAATCAAATATTTCAACGTTTGTCAGATTTCAATAAAATTGACCATTCCCAAGGAAAGACGGAGATAATTCACACCTCGCCGAGCTACCGGCACAGTTTAAACTAAAGTTTGTTCGATTTCTCGGGTTGGTTTAAAAATTACAGCTTAACGGAAATCTTCAATAAACATTTTACTTCATGGTCTGCGCCTAGTTAGAACTATTGGATAATGAAAATTGCTGAACACTTCCTTCAAATGCACAGTGACTTCCAGGGCTGACGACGTGGCAACTTCCGACCGGCGCCACAAGAGGCGCTGCAGCTTCCTTCTTTGTGTTTCTTTGTTTTGCCCGCCTTCTACGTAATGTCATAATAATCTGTCCAGCATCTCCATTGTTTAACAAAAATAACTTATTCATAAACTTGTGTTTTTCCTTCTATCACTGAAGCTAGGAAGTCGATAAGTACAAATGAACGACGTTGGACAATTATCCCACAAATGTTTCTTTTGAACGAAAAATCGAAATTTATTTTAAGGAGAAATAATGATTATTTCTAACCTTAAGATGAAGTATGAAAGGATGAATTGTGAAGGGTAATGATAAACGGAAAAATAAGTGTCCAGGGATGGGAATATTGTATTATAAAGTGGGGTGGTGCGCCATGGTATTATAAAGTGGGGTGGTGCTCCATGGTATTATAAAGTGGGGTGGTGGTGCTCCATGGTATTATAAAGTGGGGTGGTGGTGCTCCATGGTATTATAAAGTGGGGTGGTGCTTATCTCCATGGTATTATAAAGTGGGGTGGTGCTTATCTCCATGGTATTATAAAGTACACATGACTATACAAAATACGTTAAATCAAAATAAAAAAAATTATTCGGGAGTATTCTCATGACAAATGGATCAGCGAGATAAAGTGTTCTACAACATTCTTGAAGCTTACATATTCAGGATGGAATGATCGGAGACCGCGCCGCGGTGGCATCCCCGGCGCCGTAGAGGAAGACGCAGAGCGCGACCCAGCAGGCCGAGAGCCCCACGATGATCACCCCTGCCTCGGTCAGCAACACGGGCAGGCTCTCCCGGTACCACGGTAGGGACATCACGGCGCTGATTGTCGTCGCGACGTAACTGGCGGCCAGGACGCCAGCGAAGCACTTGGCAGGGCACGTCTTGAGTCTTCTTTGGACATTTTCCTTCATCGCGACTGGATGGATGACAACTGACGGCTTGCTTCACATTCTTATACATTCTTAATTTGCATAGTTTACAATTTTGTATTTAAAAAAATATTTATAATTATAAATGCGTTAAATTTCACTTTCAATAATTTTCTACAAAATCACACGGGTTCACCACATCATGGAATGTGTTAAACATTTCTCAAGTAAAATGTTATGCCAAACTTCTAGATTTCATCTAATTAAACGATCAAAATTTAAATATTGAAACAAAACAAAATATATTAAATTTGCATAAATATACAAACTCTATATCAACATATAAATAAGGCAACATAAGGAATACATATGCAAATCCAGGCGTGCATACAACAAATGTCGTTGAGGATGGACGTCCTGTGTACATCCCCGAGTAGTATGACGCCGACAAATCCTTCGTTTTTCTTCCTCTTTAAACAACATTGAGTTGATAAATGATGGTGAGTACAGTGCAGGTAAATATAGTGTAGGCTGGATTTTAAATAAAGCTATCGCAGTTCTAGATCCGAGCATCTGCCGAGCGGGTGTGGGATTTGACCACAGGGTTTCTATTCCATTGGAGCAACACCCCGTACAACTTCTTCTGTATTATCAATGGGTGTGCAGTGGAAGTTTTGTAATCGTGTTCCAATGTATTTACGGACTGCATTCTACCTTACTAATCACAGAGATCTTAAAGATTAAAACTCAACTGGCCGAAGTGTTTCGTATTTTAATCACATGATGTGTTGAAATTACAAAGCCTTATCTAGTCATCGGAATTTGATAAGCTTTGACAGAACACTTTTAAAACAAGACATTACTCTTTGAGGTATACCTTTTATTTCACCATTAGACCTAATAATATATTATGCGCGCTGCATATTATTTATGTTTTCCTAATTAATCATAATATACACTCATGGAGAGACAAGACTTAAAGAAGTGGAAAGTCATTGATGTCGCCGGTCATGTTTTATTAAAGGTAACTGAGGCAATTTTATTCACACTTGGTTATCTCGTGTGTAGAGGTCACTGTAATATATTTCAAAGTTATTTTCCCGATATACCTGTGCTGATACAAGTCCTGACCGCTAGGATTGGATGAAACATTTGCTGTCAGTCCCGCGGCCATGTTGAACGTGGCAAGTTCATGTCTCCGTGTACTACCCTAATTACCGACCGCCTTCACGAATTTCATCGCTGCATGTTCCACCTCGTCCTCTATTCATTGTGTTCTGGTTGCACATCAACGTTGACACGTGTCCTCTAATGTCCTCGTTACACAGTCCAGATGGTTCGGCTACAATACTCAAATGTCTACTACTTGTATACACCATTAACAATGTCTACACTAAAGTCACAATGTCTACACTCAAGTTACAATGTCTACACTCAAGTTACCATGTCTACACTCAAGTTACAATGTCTACACTCAAGTCACAATGTCTACACTCAAGTCACAATGTCTACACTCAAGTTACAATGTCTACACTCAAGTTACAATGTCTACACTCAAGTTACAATGTCTACACTCAAGTTACCATGTCTACACTCAAGTTACAATGTCTACACTCAAGTTACAATGTCTACACTCAAGTCACAATGTCTACACTCAAGTCACAATGTCTACACTCAAGTCACAATGTCTACACTCAAGTCACAATGTCTACACTCAAGTTACAATGTCTACACTAAAGTTACAATGTCTACACTCAAGTTACAATGTCTACACTAAAGTCACAATGTCTACACTCAAGTCACAATGTCTACACTCAAGTTACAATGTCAACACTAAAGTTACAATGTCTACACTCAAGTTACAATGTCTACACTCAAGTTACAATGTCTACACTCAAGTTACAATGTCTACACTCAAGTTACAATGTCTACACTCAAGTTACAATGTCTACACTCAAGTTACAATGTCTACACTCAAGTTACAATGTCTACACTCAAGTTACAATGTCTACACTCAAGTTACAATGTCTACACTAAAGTCACAATGTCTACACTCAAGTCACAATGTCTACACTCAAGTCACAATGTCTACACTCAAGTCACAATGTCTACACTCAAGTTACAATGTCTACACTCAAGTTACAATGTCTACACTCAAGTCACCATGTCTACACTCAAGTCACCATGTCTACACTCAAGTTACCATGTCTACACTAAGTCACCATGTCTACACTCAAGTTACCATGTCTACACTAAGTCACCATGTCTACACTAAGTCACCATGTCTACACTAGAGACCCCTATGTATGCAGCATATGAAACACCAATAGGGCCGTCATACAGGAAGACGGATCAATGAAGGAAATAAATCCATGGCAGCAGCAGACCCCACATTCCCCAGCCGCCGAACAAATATTTATGGGGAAATGTATTATATGTAAATTTTGTAACTACACATTCATTGAATCGATATAAGATCAAAAGAAAAATTTCAGCAAATTCTCATGAAAAGATCGGAAACGTTTACCCGCGTTCTGTAAACTTAAATCCACAAATATTTGGAACTTTACATTTGTCACAGATGTGTCAAGTTGTCGGAGCAATTCGCCACCAGAGGGCTGAGCCAACTTTTGCCACAGCTATCAAGATAGGAGGCTCGGAGCGTCGGTAGCGTGGCCGAGTGGTCTAAGGCGCTGGTTTTAGGCACCAGTCTCACAGAGGCGTGGGTTCGAATCCCACCGCTGCCACTTTTTAATTGCGCCCTTAAATAAAGTGTTTTTGATTTTTTTTAAATTTGATTATTTTATCCACTTTTTTTTTCAGAAATATGTTCAATATAATTATATAAAAAAGGATGTACCTGTGTGTGGATCTGTAAGAAAGAAAAACATAAAAAAAATTATATTTCGGTAGATTGTTCAAGTTTATTGTGCAATAAATGGATACTCGAACATTTTTGGTTTTATTAGAAATTTAGTTGAAAAAAAAAGTGGTTGTTGACATCAATATTGTGTTGACATACGGAGAGGTTTCATCTCTTGGAATGTTTGGGAGCCTCAAGACAGGACCTCTATTCTAACCCTCCTACCAAGATTGTAAATTTGATCCATGACCTTGTGTGTGTACAACTATACAATGGGATAATAAAAATACTGTATTGCAATAGATGGAGCTCAGCCTATAACGGAGGCGGTGTTTGGAACTGCCCGGGTTCGCTTTTCTTCAATGACAGATTTAAACTCTCAGTCAAAAAGACCACGGTGGTCAACATTCCAAAACTATCACCGTGTTGCATAAATAAAACTTAGAAATTCGGTCTTTTTCTCAGTTCCCGTGGAACTGGTCAAAACAACATTTTCAGTTTCTATAAACGCTAACTATTTCATTCTGTAGTAGGATTTTGAACTTTCGATGGACATTTCCATTCTTACAAAACTATTTTAGACGCGTAATATTCTTTTTAAATTAAAACAATTTCTACTGCCCTTACTGCAATGGAAAAATTAAAGGGAGGGCCTGGCTCATCAGTGGTGAACCCTCCCAGCGGTTTCGCCAGTTTAATCTACCATACCGCTGTTATATTGCATTTTTGGAACTTCCTTTTATAGTGATACTGATGCTTGACTCTTCGAATGGGTATTTTAGATGAACTATGGACATAAGCTTTTAGGACAGCAGAATTACATATAATTATAAATTAAAAATAAAGAAGGCATCTCCTGACCACGAGCACATGTGCTTTTTAGATGGCTCGTGGTCAGGAGATGCCTTCTTTATTTTTAATATCAACACCTGACCCACTTATTTTTTATTTTTTCTATTATTTTTTCATAATTATAAATATATAATATGCTCCGAGCAATCGCTCTTCCGCAAATATCGATTTGTGTCTTTTATTCGAACAATTATATTACGATGCACTAGCGCGCCATCTGTTATCAAATTACAAAACTATTTTAGACGCGTAATATATTTTTTAAAATTTTGTAAGTGTAAGATGTACATATTTTTTGTAATTTGATAACAGATGGCGCGCTAGTGCATCGTAATATAATTTCCATTCTTGTAACTTTATAAAAGGTATTATGAATATACATACTTCTCCACCTGCACTTATTTGTCTCAGTTACCCATGTAGTGTTTATAATATATTACATATAATTATATATGTTAAAATGACGTCATTTATTTATTATTTATCCACACATGTATAATGTATTATCCATATTCAATATATTTGAATATTTTAACTTATATTTATTTTGTTTATTTATTATAAAGGGCCTATTTTTCTGAAAGTTTAAAGAGATAGAATAAAAAATTAGTCAAAATAAAAAGTTTCGAATTTTATTTGTTAGAAATGGAATAGTCGTTTGGCAGTAATGTGACACTGGGTGAATCTCCTCGTGGAAAATTCCTATTGGCTGCCGGAGTGTTACGTAACTCGCACCCAATGGCTGGGAGGTGGAAGCCGCAGGAGAAACCATTTTAGTTCCATCTCCCGCCGATAGATGGCGAGGCGGTAGATTTATTCAGGTCTTGGGAGAGTTTTGTATCGCGAGACAACTTGTGGTTTCTTCCAATTGTCGAGTTGTGTTTGTACCCCGGGCGCATGCGCACACACACCGTTGGTGGCTCGAGCCGCACGTGGATATTATTTACATAGAAGGGCTTTAGAAATATGGATATATGTAAATATTGCTTTACAAAATTTTGTATATTGCCATGAGAAAAATATTGTACGACCTGGCTTATCAATAGTGAACCCTCTCTCAGTGGTTTCTCCAGTCCAATCTACCAGGCCGCTCTACCATTCTAAGATTCTACTTGTAGTCTTTTAGATTACCGGCCTGTATATGATAGAATAAACGGGCGAAACCGCGAGGAGGGTTCACCACTGATGAGTCAGGCCAACCAATATTTACCCGGTGCAGTAGAGGCTGTAGGAATTTGTTTTTAATTGAAAAAAGAAAGAGACGAGCGTTTAAATGGGTTTATTATTGATCTCCGGTGAACACGTTGTGTGAGCGCATCACCAGAGGCGGGTGAAGCAATGTTGAACACAGCCATTACATGCGGTTTACTTGGATAACTCATTATGCCACGTGTTGATGGATGTTGTGAGGGGATATTGATGAATATTGTGAGGAATTCTAGCCCACACTTTTATATAATTAAAACATGCCAATCGTTTTCGCTGCTACGAGAGAAAAAACTGGCAATGGATGGGTGTGACACAAAAGTCTGTCTTCTAGTTGTTTCACTATTTAGAAGTGTTAGCGTTAAATAAAAAAAAAAAGCCATTTATTGTTGAACCTTCTCTCTTGAGATAAAACAGGGCAATTGCGAGGATTACACACTTTCTCTATTCCGTTAAAAAATATTTGTAGGCGTTTGTAGTAGAAGAGAACGTGGTCGATGTGTCCACAGCTCGAACAATATTAGACCTAACACACATGAGTGGGTGTAAACACATTTAGTTAAAATTCCTTGAGAACGTTATGTTTTGGCGCTCTCGCTTCTATTTATCAGCTTTGTATCAAGTTTACAAACATTTGGTCAAATATAGATAAAATAAACGAGGGCGAGCCTTCATGAAGACGACAGTGCTGGCCGCCGAAATATCGAAATAAGGTTTCGTACAAGTCCGAGATATCCGCCTTCTTTATTGGAAGCCTATTCGATGGGTCTACTTGGTGTTTGGAAAAATACAAGAAACAATCGACTTGGAAAAACAACAACATAGATTCAATAGATCTGTTAAATGAGGAGACTTGTTGAGGCGCCACATGTCCCAGCCATTGCTCAACTTTGTGCTAAGGCACCGTCCAGCACATCTACAATGTCTCCTTGGAATCCTCATTGAGATATTCGACCGTGACGTGCTTGAAACGTCCGCCAACAAAAGGTGTTGGCAGCTGACCCAGCAACGGGACGCTCCTGGGCGTGGCGGCTCAGCCTTGGGATTCCTCTGGAGGCCGTGGCAGTTTTTATGGCTCGGGCAAAAAACGGCGTGGACCGGCGGGCAGAGACGGCAGAGCCTTGGACACTGAGGTAGACCTCTAATGGCAGAATTTACGTTGAACTTTGGTATAAGACCAAAATATCGCAATTCCCAAGATGTGGCTGTTTCAGTTCCGAGGGACGGTCTGGCGGTGGCTGGGACTCTCGGCGATCATAACACTCTATTTATCCATTTATGGGCGTCATAGAGTTTTCATTAGTCCCTCTAAGACCTAAAATAGCTTGTATCATTTATCGCCGGCAATACACTACTTCAGATATTTGTCTTTATTTCCCTCAGATAGTGAAGTAATATCTCAAACCCTCCATAAATATAGCTTTAGAACCTTCTTTAACAATCACCGAATTATAAGAAAACTTCTCCCCGGAATCGCATCACAGAATACAATATTGACAAGAACTCCAGCAACAATCTAAATCAATCAGTTCCATTGTTGCCAGGGAGATGCGGCATATGTAGGTGAAACCAAACGGTCCATTGAGAATATAACAGACAGAACAGTTATCTTAGAACTACAGTAGCGGAAACTGGTCGCCAATCTGCCAGCTTCCACATGTCCCCCATTACCAGAACATAAGACATCAGAGGATGGAGTCCCCACTGAAGTCAACAAAATACTTGAATCGCCACCGGAGCTCCGATCCATTAAAAGGAAATAGCTCCCCATACTGTACTCATCAATGTAAAATATCATCGCCAACTTAGCGCGCTCTATCGCTGTAAGTGAGAAATATATTTTTAACGCTATTTTTTTTTTATAAAACATACTGAACTTATTGAAATCTATTTCTCTAAGGCTCTTATACTGAAATTATAAAAAATTGAAAGAGGGAAGACATGGCTTATCAGTGGTGAACCTTCCCAGTGCCATTTTAATCTCCAGACCGTTTCAATATTGTATTAGACTGATTCGGTGAACATCCGGCATTTAAATATTTAATTTATATAGTCCTAGAAGTCCGTAGTTTGGTCAAAACACCGATTTACTCAATAGCAAGTGCCGGGTATGGAACAATTCAGTCCAATACAACATTGAAACGGTCTGAAGATTAAAATGGCGAAACCGCTGGGAGGGTTCTCCATGATGAGCAATGCTTCCCTATTTCAATTTTAATAATTTAAGTATATATAAGGGCTGTAGAAATAGATTTGAATAACTATGTTAAAAATATAGCGCTTAAAAAAATATATATATTTTTAGCATTTTCACCTATCATTGTGTCTTGCATACGTTTTGGGTTTATTGGAAAAGATATGGGTAATCATTTTTTTTAATTAAGATTTTTACAGATTATAATTTCTAAAGAAATATTTTAAATAATATATATAGATATAATTTCTAAAACTTTACTACAGGGCACAATGTAAACGAATTTTACAGCCTATATACGTAATTGTAATATTTCTCAATTGTTAGCTAGACCGTATAAATATTTCCGCTCTCAAACTCGTATTTTGAAATAAAATCTGGGCGTTTTATCGCGATGTTCTTTCACCTCCCTCCACGCAGCGCTCGTGCGGCGCGGCCAGAGCGGCTCATGGCGACAATGCTGCTGGATCAAAGAGCAGAGCTTTACACTCTGCAACCATCCCAGTGGCGACACATCTTGGATATTTGAAACTGGACAAATCTCTTTGGTTGGTGCGCGGCTACATGCCACATATGAGGGAACTGCACCACGTAGTTGCATATAGGCCATTGTTGAGCACCTGAAACTGTAGCAGAGAGTTGCAACCTACACTGGATGAACCAGTTCAACAGACACTATCGACTGTGTGGTGAAATATATTTTAAAACGACAAATATTTGGGAAAAACCTCCTAGTAACAACAATGGAAATACACACTTCCATTGTAGAGGGAGCCGCAATGTTATATAAGACTTAGACCTAGTGAACGACCTTATCAAAACTTGGTTGTGTTCTAACGGCGATTAATGAGCGCACTGAAGGCCGGAGCGGTGCCATCCGAGCCACAAAAAGTGACCAAGGCTGGCACGCCCGGCCTGCTGGAAGTATCTCAAGGTTATCTCGGTGTGGACACTCGGCGAGGACATGTTCACCCATCTGCCATATGGGGAGGATCCACTTTCCACGTCTTTCATCGAGATTGTCGATTTTTGTATAATTAGTATATTATTATTTTTGTCCCTGTTCAGATTTATCTGATTGCTTCAAACACTGCTGTTCCAGAAATAATATCAAACGAATTTTCAGTATCTCTAACTGCCAAGTACAACACAGGTTTGTTTGTTCGTAATCTCAACAAACAATTTACGGGGAGAATTATCCCTACTTTTTTACCTTCTGTTAAAACATATATCTCACAACACCAAATTATATTAATTTCAGCATATACAGCTAACCAACGCAAGCATTCGACCATTATGGATCATCTTTCAGACATCTTGTACAGATCCTGGGCTGCCATGTACTGAGGTAGTACGTGAATCCCCCATGTATCAAGTAGCATCGAAGTCAGCCAGGGATGAGTTTCATCCATTTACTTTGGTGGAACAAGTTGGAAGAAAAAGGCTTCTTTGCTGACTTTCAATTTTTTACCTTAGAATGACGTTACTTATTTTATATTTGCAATTTTCAATAAAAAATCTTCAGTTTCAAACACAGTGTGAAAAACGCAACAATATCTCTGTAGCTGATCAAAATATTTTCCATTTAAAAAGGGTACACACAAAGCATATATGAACAATAAACCTAGTTTACAATATTCGTGGTTGACCTTTCTTGATTTATCAAGAAATTGGGTTGGCCAAATATCACGGAACAAGTTAAATAAACGTTTAGTTTATTTTTGTTCCACTAGATGGCGCTCTGCCATCTAGAAATGCTTATGTGAGCCTGGTTATGTCTTTTTTGTTTTTAATATTCAAATTATTCAACAACATGTAATCCAAATTCACCAGATTAAAAAAAGAAAGACCTTAATTTTATTTTATAAACCTTCGCTGCTGGAACACGTTTACCTTCACTATGGAACATTTTAAACAATACTATGTGGAGTCTTTACTATGGAAACACCTTTAATATGGAGACACGTTTGCCATCATTCTGTGGACATCTTTACCTTTACTATGGGACAACTTAACTTCACTATGGGGACACCTTTATCTTCATTACGGAAACACCTTTAACTTCATCATGGAAACACTTCTAACTTCATCATGGAAACACTTCTACCTTCATCATGGAAACACTTCTAACTTCATCATGGAAACACTCTACATTCATCATGGAAACACTTCTACCTTCATCATGGAAACACTTCTACCTTCATCATGGAAACACTTCTAACTTCATCATAGAAACACTACTACCTTCATCATGGAAACACTCTACCTTCATCATGGAAACACTCTACCTTCATCATGGAAACACTTCTACCTTCATCATGGAAACACCTCTACCTTCATCATGGAAACACTTCTACCTTCATCATGGAAACACTCTACCTTCATCATGGAAACACTTCTAACTTCATCATGGAAACACTTCTAACTTCATCATGGAGACACTTCTACCTTCATCATGAAAACACCTCTACCTTCATCATGGAAACACTTCTACCTTCATCATGGAAACACTCTACCTTCATCATGGAAACACTTCTAACTTCATCATGGAAACACTTCTACCTTCATCATGGAGACACTTCTACCTTCATCATGGAGACACTTCTACCTTCATCATGAAAACACCTCTACCTTCATCATGGAAACACTTCTACCTTCATCATGGAAACACTCTACATTCATCATGGAAACACTTCTAACTTCATCATGGAAACACTTCTAACTTCATCATGGAGACACTTCTACCTTCATCATGAAAACACCTCTACCTTCATCATGGAAACACTTCTACCTTCATCATGGAAACACTCTACCTTCATCATGGAAACACTTCTAACTTCATCATGGAAACACTTCTACCTTCATCATGGAGACACTTCTACCTTCATCATGGAGACACTTCTACCTTCATCATGAAAACACCTCTACCTTCATCATGGAAACACTTCTACCTTCATCATGGAAACACTCTACCTTCATCATGGAAACACTTCTACCTTCATCATGGAAACACTCTACCTTCATCATGGAAACACTTCTAACTTCATCATGGAAACACTTCTAACTTCATCATGGAAACACTCTACATTCATCATGGAAACACTACTACCTTCATCATGGAAACACTTCTACCTTCATCATGGAAACACTCTACCTTCATCATGGAAACACTTCTAACTTCATCATGGAAACACTTCTAACTTCATCATGGAAACACTCTACATTAATCATGGAAACACTACTACCTTCATCATGGAAACACTCTACCTTCATCATGGAAACACTCTACCTTTATCATGGAAACACTCTACCTTCATCATGGAAACACTTCTACCTTCATCATGGAAACACTCTACATTCATCATGGAAACACTACTACCTTCATCATGGAAACACTCTACCTTCATCATGGAAACACTTCTACCTTCATCATGGAAACACTCTACATTCATCATGGAAACACTCTACATTCATCATGGAAACACTTCTACCTTCATCATGGAAACACTTCTAACTACACTGTGTTCAACTTCACTATGGAGGAGCTTGTAGCCTTACTATGGAAATATTCATATTTTCCCGGGAGGATATCTTATATATATAAAAATGAATGTTTGTATGTTTGTTTGTATGTCCTGTATACAAATTCGCAGTAGTTCACTAATTCAAACCAAAATTTCCATACATAGGTAAAAAATACGGGGAAGACGATAGGCTATTTTAAAAAATATATAAATAAATTATTAAAACTATATATTCTTAGTCAAAAAATGATGATGACGATATTGCTGTATCATGTTTGATTATCAGATACAAAATTATATCGGGAAAAATTCCAAAAAGCAGAGACCACGGGTGAAACCAGTTCATTATTCTGTACGCAGGAACAAAATTTTAACAGAAAAACATTCATTCGAGCAGAAAACAAAAGCCAGATCATCTTTCTATAAAAATATCGCTTCTCAGACACAAAGTTTGGAGTGGGACGTTTCACAAGAGTGACATCCACGGCGCCAATTTATAATTGTAACGAATAGTATTTGAATAAAAACATTTAATCGGGTAACACCCGGGCGTTGCCCGGGTCATTCGGCTAGTTGATCTATATAAAAAAGTCACATTTACCGTCAAAATAGACGTCAAAACTAGACGCCATTCATGGTGGGTAGAACAGTTATTGACTGAAAAGGAAATCCTCCTCAACAAGCCTTCTTGTGGCAAGCCGAGGTTCCATCTGACGGAAAGAACTGAGAGAAGAATCCCAAGATTGATCGCTTGGATGTGTCACTGTAGTGGTCCTTGGCGTCATCAGCAATGGAGGTAAGGTCATGCCTCCCCATCTAAGGATGATCGCTGACACCTGTGTCCTGAAGACTGTCGTGAAACCTTGGACGGACAAGATGGCTACATGAAGAACTTATGTTTCCCAACAGGACTCAGCTCCAGCGTACAAAACAAAGAAGTCACAGGCATGGCTGGAATAACGTCCCCAACCAATGGGGTCTCGATATTTGGTCTCCTTACTCTCCAGACTGAGGCTGTGTACGGGACGATGTTGAGAGGGATGAAAGCCCCCACAACACCATCCAGTCAGTCAAGGATGCGGCTCACACGGTGATGACCCGAATGGACAAGGTTATTGCCGCCAAGGCCTGACCTCACTCACCTCGAGTCTGTCGTAGCCAATAATAGAGTCGACATTGAATAAACCAAAGCAATATCATTTTAACAGAAACACTGCCAATTTTCATTTCATTATTTTTATATTTACTAACAAAAAAAATTATTTTAAAATTCCACTGTAGTTTTTACCCAATTTACCAACGTGTTCCCAAATAATTTATTATTATTATAAAATAGATATACACTACGTGACCCTGAACTTGAAAAACCAAGTATTACTGGGCAGAAAAAGTAGCAAATTTCAGGGTAGTTAGTTCACCGAGTTATGTAAATTATGCAAATGCGGAGCTATCCTGCGTCTGTTGATTCCGATATAAAGAAAAGTGACTTGTAAGTTAAAAAATATTCTCACCTCTTTGTCCGATAGGGAAATTATTTGAAATTTTCCTTTTTGACTCGGAGAAAATGTTTAGCAGCAGAGAATGCCAGGCCTCGGCAGTTCCGACAGGCGATTTCACGATTCACTCAGAAGGGCCGCTTGGTCCATACATCAAATATTCAAGGACAAACAACTCGACGCGTTCACAGTGTACCGGCTATGACGAAGATGGTAGGAACAAGGAAATGTGGCACAATTGAGGGGTGCTGGTGCGGGCAGAGTGACGTCAGTACACGTGGACCGACGCATTCGCCGGACGTCGTTGGTGGCCCCACAGTTTACTTCTGTCGCCATTTTCAGGATGTGCAGGACACTCTTGATTTTCCCATATCGACCAGAATTATTATACGCAGATTGTTCGCAGGTGGCCTACCCTCATAGCGCCCGTTAAAAAGACTGCCATTGATCCAACGGCACAGCCACCTCGTTTTTATTTTGTCGGGATAGAGCCACATAGAGAGCGTAATGACACAGGGTAGTGCCCTAAGTTGAGTATGACTTCTGTTTCAGGAATGAAAGTCACTGAGTAAGAATTTGGCGCCTTCTTGGTGACAGGTCCAATCGGGCCGCATCTGTGGAACGCTGCACCTCACGACCACGCGGCATTATGGTTTGGGGAACCATCGCCAATGATAGCAAATCATCTCATATTGAGGGCACTATGACGGCCTATAGATACGTAGATGACGTGCTGCAGACGGTGCCCTTCTTCAAAGGTACCTTTCCTCACACATCAGCCAACATGTCCTGCATGAAACCTCGGTGCTTCCATGGCCACCAGTCTCTCCTGATCTCTCACATGTAGAACACGTCTGGGGCCTAATTGGACATCGTTTGCGTGCGCTGCCGCGTTCAGAATAAAACTGTGGCTGAGGGTTGACAGGGAATGGGCAGCCAGGACACCATCCTCAGTCAGTCAGTGCCAAGACGCATTGCTGCCTGCATAACCGAGTGAGTGGACGGCGATGTAGCTCAGTGACATTTTTTTTTGACAATTAAAACTATTTTATTGACTGTTTAGTCAATCAGCAACATTAGAAAATATTTACAGTTTATAATTCTCATCAGGCGGTGCCCTCGCCGAGGGTCGTCTGGACTCAATCAGGTAATAACTTTCTGAGTGCGGACATACTCTCACGCACAGAGGGATTGGAGTCCCGAGCGCGCCAGATGGCGGTGCTGATGAATCCACCGAGGATGTACCTATCCCGAGTGTGTAGGCGCTTGATGAGGGGCTCCCTATCCCCGGGGTATAGGATTGATTTCACGATGTCATCCACGTCGACTTGCGATTGGAAAGTGTGCTCCAAGTCGATTTCGCGACTCAATTCATGTATTAAATCTCCTGCCACCTTCCAGCGCTTGTCCATCAGAACTCTTTCCATTTGGGCAGACAGTGGAGGCGGAGGTGTCGCCATGGCCGGTGTCGTCGTATCCCCATGGGGAGCGGGTGGTGTTGGCCCAGCAGGCCGAGGTGCAGGCAGTGGGGGTGTATTACTACTCTTTATACAGATTTTCATACATTTTTACCCACTAATTCTTGGTGTTGCAAATTCCGTGTCACGTATATCTAAAAACTTTAGACAATCTAAAAACAATAGTCATATGTACCCTTTATTATTCGATAAAATTCTATTTGAAACAAACTTGGTTCTCCACGCCCAGTGATTTCTTTAAAAATTCTTCGATAGAACAACAGGCGTGCTTGAATTTTGGTTTTTCACATTAGAAAAATTAGCAACACAACTTTTTTATAACTTCGAAAAGGCGTCCAAAAGAATGACCCATACAGTCTATTCTAGATTTTTTCAGTAAAAACTGTTGCAAGTTCTTAAGTCCTCATTATCAAATTTGTCTCCATAATAATCTTTTCCTTCACGCAATAGTAAAAGTGACCTTAAAGAGGAAAAAGCACAAGAAGAGAGAAAATATTTCGAGATTCCGAGGACCACCGAGAAGAGAAAGTTTTCTATTTTCAAATTTTCTCTAGTTACAAAAAAAAAAAAAAAAACAGGATGAAGGCCATGCATTAATTCATGAAGGTCCTATTCTAAGGAATATTAAACTAAAATTGTGATAGAGAAAGAGACAGTTTGTTCAAATAAAGTTATGCGGTCATTTTGGAAACTCTTAGATCATACCTTGCATAAACACACACCTTGTTTATACACCTAGTTTATACGCACTTTGTATATACACCTACTTGATATACCTTGTACATATGCATCTTGTATGAATATACACCTTGTTTACACACCTTGTATATACACTTTGTTCATATACCTTGTATATACACATAGTTTATATACCTTGTACATATGCATCTTGTATGAATATACACCTTGTTTACACACCTTGTATATACACCTAGTTTACACACCTTGTATATACACCTAGTTTATATACCTTGTACATATGCATCTTGTATGAATATACACCTTGTTTACACACCTTGTATATACATTTTGTTTATATACCTTATATATTCACCTAGTTTATATACCTTGTACAAATGAATCTTGTATGAATATACACCTTGTTTACACACCTTGTATATACATTTTGTTTATTAACCTCATATATTCATCTAGTTTATATACCTTGTACAAATGAATCTTGTATGAATATACACCTTGTTTACACACCTTGTATATACATTTTGTTTATTAACCTCATATATTCATCTAGTTTATATACCTTGTACAAATGAATCTTGTATGAATATACACCTTGTTTACACACCTTGTATATACATTTTGTTTATTAACCTCATATATTCATCTAGTTTATATACCTTGTACAAATGAATCTTGTATGAATATACACCTTGTTTACACACCTTGTATATACATTTTGTTTATTAACCTCATATATTCATCTAGTTTATATACCTTGTACAAATGAATCTTGTATGAATATACACCTTGTTTACACACCTTGTATATACATTTTGTTTATTAACCTCATATATTCATCTAGTTTATATACCTTGTACAAATGAATCTTGTTTATTTTGTTGTTGCTTATTCCTCAAGTCGTTTAAACGATCTCCATTAGGTCCCAAAATCCTATCCTACGGCCTCAAAGTGGCGGGAGGGTGTAAACAGGTAGCACAGGACGTCAGGAGTTTAACTCCTGGTAGGGCCACCCTGTACCCGGCTAATGTAGGAAGGTATCAATTGGTAGCGTCTGTTCTTCATAGGAGCGGCTCCATGTCAGGAGACCAAAAGAAGTCACACTGAGTGGTACTTCCAGGTCTTCAGACCAACAGCACCCCTCTTTCCTCCATGATGTCTACATCTTGTTTATACACCTTTTTTATTCAACTTATACACACACCTTGTTTATACACCTTTTTTATTCAACTTATACACACACCTTGTTTATACACCTTGTACACACACACTTGGTTTATATATTTAGTATAAATGCACCTAGTGAACCTGGTATATCTGGTGGTGGACACGACATGAGGTCTGCACTTACACCTGCCAAAGAGCGAGGAAGCTTGGCTACCAGACCAAAGAAGTACGTCGCCATTTCTCGGAGTTGGTCGCGTTCGTTGAAGTGGGCCACCGCGTAGTTGTGTAGATGTCGACAACCTTCCTGGATATATCACTTCAGCACTACGTCCCACCAGGAGTTGACTTTATTATTAGCAGAAAAACTGATGATGTTGTTTGTGACCTTAGGTTCGCAATTCACAACGATTTTAGCTCTACATTTACCAATAACATAGCAGGCTGAGTGATTATTCTTGTCGAATTTAAAACGCGCTGTTTTTATGCTTACAGTTAATATATATGATGTTTCGCATGTGTGATGTACTTGCTCCTCTAACTTTGTCTGGATTCAAGTTCTGATCTCCCCGTTCATATCTACTTAGAGTAGGTCAACTTAACGAAATATCTCTATAAATATTTTAGCATAACATACTTGTGCGTGCGCTTGTATTAAGCTAAGATATTAAATTAATTAGCTCAAATACTTTAATATAATATTTTACTTGGCTATTGCATCTAAATTCATGTAAAATATCAAGGAAAAAAGAACAGAGTTAAAAGACTGAGATTTTACATTCAAGAGGCCCTTGTGTGCACAGAGATAATCAAGTTGACACATGAATGTCCAGTTAAACAAGCATCCCAGATGGCTCCCAGAGGCAGCTCTGTAACAGCGCCACTGTTGGTGGGCGGCTCCAGGGTCGAGACCTTTGAAGCCATGACCTCGAAATTTCCTCGGCAGACGAAGCAAAGAAGAGTACTGAAGGTCGGCGGGGTGCGGTCGTCTGTATCACGTGGGAGGACATCTTTAAATATGGCGGTCTGGGTGCTCGATCCATCATTCTTCTGTCGAGATGAAGGTAAGTTTCGACAGTACTGGATACCTACTCTTCCTTCCAGCAAGTTCTGGGATCTTCCGCAGTTTCTGGAAATTCAAGTTTTCCAAGTGTGGTCCAAATTCACTAGAATTCCTTAAATCTCAGGAATATTTTGAAGTTTCATTGTTTATTCGTAGTGCATTCCTGTAAATCCCTAGAAGATATTCTGTCAGCTCCCCCCTTATGTTGGCAGCTGTTGTGAGCGGGATGATTTCTTCGAATATTTGCTCACAACACCTTGGTCATTTCAGACATTGATTGTTAAAAGTTTTATTCTGACTTACGAGATATCTCTGCTGGATACATTCTCAGATTTGGGATTATTTCGTTTTATTCTCTAAGAATAGAATTTAAGAAATATAAGTATTATTTAAAAATATGTATATGACATTCTCTTGCTTAAAAAAACATGGAGCCCTCTCCGCCAGGCGTCACCTCTTTAATTTGAGAGTTCGCTCTTCAAGCTACTTCCTTGAAATTTCTTTAAATAAACAAATGACATTATTTCAATTTTATTTAATCTATTTGGTATTTTTTTTTTGGGTAAATATTTTATATTTGGTTTTAAAACAGGATATTTTGATAGATGAAAAATTGCAAGGGTGTCTGCAAATCATATAAATATATTTTCCTAAATATATATGATAAGTAATTATATATATCTGTAATTTTATATTATTTCATTTTACTTCAAGATTCGAAGTTCTGGAAGAAAACGCACCAGTTTCTCACATTCACTTTTCCAATACGGTAAATGGCTACATTTTACACTTTGGATATTGGCTTCGGATATTTTCCTCAATGTTCCACTGGACAGAGTTCTGACTTCACACATTCTCATTGTCTAGGCCAATGTGGATTATGGGGAAGTTTACCTACCGCCTGGGTAGGAGCTCAGCGGCCATGTCCACTCTGTGGTCTTATATATCTTTTGGAAAATAGAGCAATCCATATTTAAATCTTAGATAATAGAAGGCATATATTGGATTGAATAGAATATTTATTTGCCAATATATACCTTTTTTATTATCTAAAGATTTATAAGTCTGTTGGGATTAGCGGCGTTTCAGTTTAGGCTATATAGGGTATCATCGATTCGTGAATCTGTTAACTTATTACACTTGGGGTTGCCGACAGGTTCATCCAGCGCACTGGAACTACAACCTGTGATTTCAGAAACAATTATTCTCCATTAAAACATTATTAGACGCTTTAAATACACTTTCTCAACTTTCGTAAATAGGTTTCGATTGGGTATTCAAATTATTTCATCCGTTATTTATCTGAATAATTTATATATAGAGAGGAATTTTCTATAATTATTTTTAGAAAATTAAAAATTTCTCTATAATTAGAGTCATAGAGGAAATAATAAAAAAAAAGGGGTTTGAAATATTTTCATTAGTTAGCATCTATCTTCTTATTTTGGAGAAGTAGTTTTTTTACTTGAAGAAATAAAGTTAAAACATACATATGGTAATTTAAACCAACAACCCCATATTGTATATGATATAACAAGATTTTCATGTTGTATAATAGAAACACATCTGTAAATAAGTATACGCATGATTGACATGTGTCATTACATCATCATATGTAATGTACTTTGTACAAACTGAGGAAAAATAAATAAAACCCTGTAATAGATTAAGAGTTTAGCTAAAGCAGAGATCGAGATGTAGAAGTCCCACAACTTTAAGAACGAGGCCTAGAAGATAGGGCGTTGCCAGTGTAAAATGACATCTCTTCCGATCCATGTCTTTATTGCATCCGCTGAAACCCAGTACTTCCTCTCGGCAAAGATATATAAATCTCCTCCCAGGGACGCAAACACAGTCACTTCACCATCGGCGGAAGCCCTCGTCGGTTGTCTCCAAACTCCACTCATCGACCATGTAGACCAATAAGATTCTTCTTAAATCTCCATCTTTCGCTCCTAGCTCGACTCTGATCTGTTCACGGAACTTTCCTAATACAACTGTGTCCCTTCGTTTTTGTGTGGAAATTCCCAAGTCTTCCACTCTGCCTCGACCACGACTGCTTGTACTCTGTGAGAACTGTTAAAGCTTCCAAGGTGCAGAGAGATACTGGAAAACTCTCCACACCCTGACTGTCCCTCTCGGGTACTTAAGGTTTCACCCTGTCGGTTACCACAGTAAAGCGAAGAGACCCTCAGGATCTCACACCACCACATACATATATAGTAACTTTACATAGTTTAATGTTGGTACCTTTAAGTTGGTGTAGCTTTACTTCAAAAAGTAAACCTTCCCTGCCATGGTTTACACAAAACCTTAAGAAACGACTGTAATGAATATCTCTTAAAACTAAAATAAAACAAAGAATTACACATTGATGATGGAAATACCATATTAAAAGGTAGAAATGATAAACTCGATTGGCCCATATCTCAACAAAAACTGAAATAATAAAATGGATACAGCCACTCACAGATTACCAATGGCGCCATCTTTCTGTAATACATTCACACCAGGCTCGGTCGTCTGTCATCCAGTGGGCAACGAATTTTGAGTAAAGAATAGTGAGCCTTCTTTCAAAGATGTCAAATTTACTTTATGTTGATTAAAGCAGTTTTCTCAGACTTAACGCCATTTTGATCTAAGAGAAAACTGCTTTAATGAAATAATTTTATTCAAGAATAGACCTTATTTTTTAAACTTATCAACAATTGAACTTTGCTTCAATGACCACTGCCCTGTCCCAGGTCTTCCTTGTTCTCACTGACCTCTGCCCTGTCCCAGGTCCTCCTTGTTCTCAGCGCCATCTTCGCCGCCTCCTCCGCCGCAGGAATCCTGCACCTCGGCACTGGATCCTCATCCCAGTACCGCTCCCAGGATGTAAGTTGGCAGTTTTGTCGATATCTCGCGATTTGTGATTTATTTGCTGAAATGCTGATAAATATTCTTATTTTTGCATGTTAATATTTAAACCAAATGGATTTGAGTTTGAAGATTAAAGAGGCAACTTCGAGTCATTGAAAAATTCCTGCTTGATACAGAATTCTGGAAACTACGCCTTCGGCTATGATGAGGGCCACGCCAGTGGCGGCACCTTCCGCAGGGAGTCTGGCTCCCACGGCGTCAAGGTGGGCTCCTACGGCCTCAGGGATGCCGACGGCCGTCAGAGGACCGTGAGCTACGTGGCTGATGCCGCTGGCTTCCGCGCTGACATCCAGACCAACGAGCCCGGCGTGGACTCCTCCAAGGACCCCGCTGCTACCCTGGTCAACAAGCACGCCGCTGTGGTCGCCGCCCCCGCTGCCCACCACGCCGCCTACGTGGCCGCCCCTGCCCACCACGCTTCTTATGTGGCCCCTGCCGCTCACCACGCCTCTTACATCGCTGGCCCCACCCACCATGCCAGCTACGTGAATGGCGTTCCCCTGGCTTACTCTTACGGCACCCACAACGGTGGCTATGTCAGCGCCCAATACTACTAAAAGGACGGCCCAAAGGAAGGTGGCGTGTACAGAAGTCTCGTTGTTATTTCTTAAATAATAAAACTATATATCCTAAAATATTGTTTCTTCTCTTATATTCCTGAACATATTATAAGCATACACACAACACTATCAAACTAAAGAATGCCATGGTTTAATGAAAATATAGCGTAAACCTAATTTTTGAACAATTTTATAAATCACAAGAATTTCCAATTCAATTTTCACGGTTTTAGCATCGACGGTTCTTGGCTCTGATGGATTGTGCTCTTCAGTGCACGGATGGTCCGATTAAGCAAATCATTGTAGGTTTGTGCACAGGCTAGTTATGTGTTCAAAACTATTTTTATTTAGAAAATATTTAAACCCATAGAATGCATATTTATATTTCACGAGGCACATTCGGGATATTTTTTGTCTTTTTGATATTCTGACCAGGGGTGCTCCGCTTGTTAAAATATCGGAAAGAAACACAAGACTCATTTAAATCCAATATATATATTTTAATTAAAATTCTAACTAAAAAATATATGTAGTATATTTTAAATTTTAATAAAATAACACTGTTATAGTATATTTATCATATCTTCTAATTAGTTGAGTTAGAGTCAATAGTTTAAGATCATATCTTCCTATTATAATATACACTGCTCCTATTTGCTACCACTCCCATATTTTGTATGTGACATGCTATATCTTTATTAATATAAACTGTGTATCACCCTTATTTGTATTCAAACTCAAAATGATGACGTCAAAATAATAACAGCAATAGAGTGGGTCTGGGGACAGCTACGAGGCAGAGTCAAAGGACATGCATAGTCAATGCCCAGAAAGGGGCCTCTTTCCGGGGCTTTTTAAAGGTTACCCCGCCTGGGGTCAACACAGCAGTGTCAGCTGAGAGTGTGATACAGTGTGTCCATCTACGTAGGCCGTTTCTGGCTCTCTCTCCTTGTCTCGGTGTTAGGCATCCAGGTTTGTATCATGGCCCCCTCTGTCCCGTGGGCTGTTTCCGACCCACTCGGTGCTGACATCTAGCCCTGCCTCTGCTTCTTGTTGTCCACGTGTGGGAATAACCTTACCACTTTCACCTAACGACTATGAACGACTGCCAGCTTATTCACACGTCGGTTTACTCGGGGTTACAATATTAGACCCGTTTTTTTCGACGGGATCATTTTCGATATGACATATACATATATAATGTAGACTAAATATATATATAATGTAGAATAAATTGAATAATTTGTTTCCATTTTATATATATGTACTACTGTGCCAATTTTTTTTCCAATATTTAGATTTTACTTAAATTAAAATCGTTTTTAAAAATCCATTATAGGTTTTTTTCCCAATTTACCTTCCTCACTTTATCTAAATTCATATCAATTATTAAATACACTCTATATGCTTCGGGCACATCCATCGGTTTCATTAAAAAGCTCGCCAATCTGCTTAACAATAATGGATCCACTGCACTTGTTTCCTGTGATGATCCTGAAACGCTGAGGAGCGCGATTACAGGGCTCTTAAAAACAGCGGCAGACCAATCTATACAAAACGGCCTTACAAGAATGAATAAATCTAAGCTATACTCTCACTACAAAGACATTCACATATCTTTCATGACGGAGGGATACCTTTTAGGGGATTTTCCTTTCCCGGTTGTAAGACTATTCGCACAAGTTAGAATACTTTCAAGTTTTTTTAGAGAAAACCACACCAAGATGCTCTGCGGTGAGAACCCGATTTGTACCTTCTGTAATTCAAAACAAAAAAATGAAATCACTCACTATATTTTTGATTGCTATGCTCTGAAAGAAGAAAGAAGAACCCTTATGCTCAAAACTGGGCAACTCTGTGCTTCACTTCCATCAATAATTGACAATATAACCCAGAATAAGTATATTGCTACGGCGTTTTATGGTTTCCACAAGTCCATATCTCAGAAGAAGGCCAAGTGACACTCACTCCTCACTTTCTTACTGCTACTCTTTTGTGTTGTTTTTCTTGCTTCCCTCTTTCTCTTTCTTATTTTTTTTCTTTTTCTTCTGTATATATCGTTATTTCCTTTGTCTCACTGCTTTGTTCTTATGCATACCTCTGGTGAATCCTGTATAGGGTCAGTGACCCTGAATAAAGGCTTTTTGTTGTTGTTGTAAATACACTCTATAACAAAAAACAAAAAAAATCGATGCCCCAAGAAGGAGTTGTCTAATTTATATGAAAATATTTTACATAGAGGTTTCAACCAAACGTGCAATGAATGAAATTTGGTGGCTGATTTATCCAAAGCAAGAACACCAGCGCATCTGAACTGCGCATCCAGAGGGAGTATTCTAGACTCAATATTCGGCGCGGCACGAGGTGATTTTCAAATTTTCTGTTTTAATTTGTTGCAGTAAGCTTATTTCTACTGTATCAATGCCTCGCCGAAATATTCGTGCTCATTACAGACATATGTCAGAGTTTGAAAGAGTTCGTATGTTTGAACTGAAAGTAACTGGTTGGGGTCAAGTCTACTAATCTGTGTTGGAGTGATGCTGCTATTGGACATTTTGACAAGAGTGGGTCAACAAGGGAAGAAGTCAACGTCAGGATGGCAGCGGTCGATCAAGGGACACAACAAAATGGCAGGGCGATTGTAAGAACGGCTGTTGCAGCACTGGATTCGATGTTTTCTACAATTTATATAAATATAAAAATACCTTTCGCAATGAGTATATATAGGTAGTGCGGAAAGAAGCACAAGCCTTAACGATGACCATGTCCATTTGGGTCCTCACCATTCCCAGACTGTACATGGTGTAAGGGGGCTTTATAGATATATTGGTTTATGGATTTATGATTTATGGAATATATGGATTATATTTATATATGGTTTATAGATATATCTCTCAACAACTGATGTACTAAGTTGTTGAATGGGTTTCAGTTCGGAGAGTTAGAGCTCTAACCAAAAATCGATACACCTTAGATGGGGACTCGGACATTAAGTGTCAGCCACGTGAGTGATATTTCCTTGTAGGCATTCGTTCTTGGCCACTGCCATCCTAATCAAACTTCATTTTGACACGGGAAGGAGTGGTTTTGCCCATTTTAGGTAATTCTACTATATTCTTTCAATCCTTCTGGCCAGAGAAACGACACTGACTCTACAGTCCGAATGCGATGACAAATCCACAAGAAATGGAGACAAGTACAAGTATCACAGTCACTCAAATGCGAATTGACTTTGGCTACCGCAATTTTGGTGCTGACGACCAGGAACAACTTGCTGAAGTTTATTGAGTTTGAACACAAATTTACTGAACTATTATTTAAACAAAAGACATTTAAGGCCAATGTGAATACCCTTATTCAGTACTGGCCATTAAAATCAGCCAACTAAGACGGCGACACAATACAGACATAAAATTTACATAATATAATAGCCGAACATAATAGGAATATCAACAATAGATGCACAAAGATCTTTAATAGTTCAACACATAAAAGAGAAAAGTCATACATTTAACCCATATTGTATTATGACAATATCCATAGTAAACACCAAAGACTTAGAATGCATGATATCCAAACAACAAAAAAAAGCATAAACAGATGCATTGAAATACCAGAAACATACAAAACAATATGGACAAATACTATCCCATATATGTAGGCAGTATTCTATATACCACAATAGTTCAAGAGTTTATTAAATTTAGTTTGAAGTCTCGAGATATCGTTCCGCCTGCGTGTATCTCTCTCTCTCTAAATATGTTATAACACCTTGATAAAGGTTGGCGTTCAGCCAACTGAAATATTGGTAAAATAAATGATATTTTAATCCAATATATGCCTTTTTAATTGAAGATGTATATATGTGATGATTTAAGACCATGGAATTATTGTAATATATCCAAATATGTAATACCACATATGTCATCACGTGAATGTACATAACTTGCTATCTACTGTAAATATGAAACATCAAATAACATCAATCTGTACCGCTTAAGACTGTAATAAAGTATAGCAACTGTACAGATAGAAGGAATGGAGAATTACAGGAGAAACTTAAGTATAAAACTAATCAGGCCTAGTAAAAATTAGGAAACGAGGCTTCAGAACTCCAGTCCAAGTTTTACGAGGTCATGGAACTTTTGGCTGAGGTGACTCCCCCCCCCCCTGATTACATCAGAAAGGGCAATGACCTGCCTGGACCCGTGGAAGCTATAAAAAGGAGGTTTCCAAACTTAAGTAGTTAGTACGTTTTCTTCCGTCAGCGAGAGCCTTAGTCCACGTCCCATCGAAGGCAATCCTTTCCTACCTGAATCCTCCTCTTTCCATTCTTTCTTGACGACAGCCGCTTCTTCTGTGCAATCTCTGTTTGTTTATTTCACCTTTGGTCAAGCTGTGTTGCCTTTCCCACGACTGCACGGGAGCGGTGACATCGAGGCTCATCCAGTATCATGTAACAGTGGTCCGAGAGGTCCCAAGATTTCACATATATTTCCAAAAATTGTTTCTCTAAATGTTGTAATATATTTATCTCAATATCATAAGTATTTAAAATATGTAAATGTGGTAATATATCCTGTCGACTTTTCAATATATGTGGTATTATACTATGTCGACTTTCAATATAGCTGTGGTAATATGCTATGCTGGGAAACCTTACTCTTGAGATTGAAGATTGTTGAAGTGATGGCGCAGTCGTGATGGCTGAGTAAGAAAGGATTGCACACAAGGGAAATAAGCCAGGACACTTGATGGGGTTTGAAAATAAAAGGCAACTGGTTTGGAGGAAAGAAAGCTTGAGAAGAGCGGAGCGATTTTGACATATTAATTATCTGATCACATGGCGGTGATTGACTTAGCTATGGGATGAGCAGAGGGAGAGAGGTCCAGAGCAGATGTCACCTCGGTGGGGGCGAGTCTAAGACTGACAATTCTAGCTTCTCGATTTTACACCAAGACTTATCTTCTTTCCCATTGGTCGAAAGATGTCACATGACCTTTTTCTATTGGTTGACCTATTTAGGCGATACTTTCTAATTGGCGGGACTATGTCACGTGGCCGTTGGCTATTGGTTGACCTATATAGGTATTGTCTTCTAATTGGCCCTGCGGCTGCTTTTGTCGGAAGATATATCCGGCCTGGTCAGGAAGTATTGGGTGTTAGCTCGACTCTTATAACTTCCGCGGTTATCAGATACGCCCGGTCCTGCCCCGGAAATATTGGGCGTCTCTCAACTTTTATAACTTCTGCGGTCACCAGATACCGCCGGCCCTGTCAGGAAGTATTGATTGTATAAGTTATTAATAATTGTGCCCGCTTTAAGCCTACTTCCTATGTCTTGTTGCTACTTTCTGTCCTCCAGTTACCTTATTCTTTATTAAATCTTTGAAAATCATACATTGTACATGCATAGTGGGTCGGGGGTGCATACAATTATATACAAATTATGACATAAATATAATAATTCATATAAAAGTATCATTAATTTGTTAATGTGATACTCCTGTTGAAGGACTGACAAGTCAGAAAGCTTGAAAATAAAAGGGTTCACAAGTAACTTAGCCCTGGAAGCATTAATTATTTTATTATAGAATTTAAATTATGGAAAGAAGGTGCTGTGATATGAAAATGATTAGATTCTCAACGCATAAATACAAAATAAGAGCCGGTAGTGGCTTCTATAATGTGTTGAAAAAGATATTGTACAGCAGGGTTCTGATACACAGATTGCATTTTAAGCGCTGAGTCGTTGTAAAATTTGTCGTTATGCCTCGTGTAAGAAGGATAAATGCTTACTAGCACGTTTCTAGGTTTGATAGAGTTGTAACCTACCGGGATTGTGGTGTACTTGTACCAAGTATTACTGCCATGTCTGTCGAGACCCTAGGACTGTTAGCAGAGTCGATGGGTTCAGGACGGTCATACCGAGTCATGCACTGGATCTCAGAGGTCCGCTATCAGCCGAGAAGACCAACATGTTACCCGCAAGGCCTCAATTAATTGTACAGCCACCTTCAAAAGCAGTTCGACGACGTTTGTGGCAGCATGGACTATCAGATCGGCGACTTCGGCTACCCATGACGCTACATCAAGGTCAATAGCGCCATCAATGGTATAATCACCTACGAACATAAGCTCAGGAATGGAGTTACATCGTGGTTTAAAGTAATTCCAGGTACTGTTTGCACACCATGATTTCCACATCCATGTTTGGCGACATTGTGAAAAAGACACATTGCCGCGTGCATTCGACACGTCATTACTTGGATTATGGTATGGGGTGCCAATAGATATATCTCGTTTACCTTTTGTTCGCAGTCCAGTTGAATTAATGATGTGTTAAGGCCCGTGGAAATATCCTTTATTTGAGGCCTGTAAAACGCTGCGCTTCATCATGGTAAGGTACCTTTGATAGAATTAAATTGAATATAGAAACACAAATGAAAAAATATTCAGATATTTTTGTTTAATAATGTTTATTTAGAGCGCGCATACCAGTGTAACTCTAATAATGAATTAGGCCAAAGAACACAATTTGTGATATTCTATATAAACTTGTCCAACTAATAACAAAGTGAAGAGCATAACCTGTGTTGGAGTTTAAAATTCTATATTCGAAGACACTTTGGCTATTTTTAAACTTGGAAAGGTGTCAATTTAAATTATAAATCGGCTGTTATTTTACTGAAATTAATCAGGCCGATTATTAAAGTCCGAACCTCAAGTTATCTAACACAATCAACTATCGGAGAAGCAGGGCGCGCCCCGGGATCGCGACTCGAAGCCTTGACCCCGAAATTTCCGCGGCAGACGAGGCAGGAAGAGCAATGAAGGTCGGCGGGGTGCGGTCGTCTGTATCACGTGGGAGGACATCTTTAAATAGTGTCGGTCTGGGTGTTCGATCCACAATTCTTCTGTCGAGATGAAGGTGAGTTTCGACAGTACTGGATACCTGATACCGTTGTTTCCAGGCATACGGAATTTCCACGTTTGTTAAAAACTACATTGGCATTATCTCAAACCCGAAACTTCATTTCCTTAATATCACTGTTAATTGTCACAAGTGATGTTTAATACATCAATGTTGATGCCGTGGCAAATTTTTCCTAAATTTAATCTTCACCTTCTCTTTCATGAAAATATAAAGAACATTTTCTAAATTTTTGGAGAGAGATGTACAAGCCATGTACGAGTAAAATTGGCTCTAAAAGTCCATATATTTATGAGGGAGATCCATAAAGGAAATGACCGACCATCTTTAATCAATAAAGGAAGAAGCTAAGAAGAGCTTCCATGAGTTCATTACTCGATTTAAGAAAATAAATATTTCTGCTGTTTCCTTTGTAGCATCTTTACTCCCTGAGGGACTGCTGAATCCTACCCATCACTTCCCCAGGTAGGGGAACAGCCATCAGATATTGTGGTTAGCTGAGAATATCTGATAAACAGTATAGGAGCAAACCAATTCAAGAGAGTGTGGTGGGTTAACTTGAAAAGTGAGGCTAGACTTTAAAAATCCACAAAAATCTAAAGATGATATTGGTTGTGTGAATAGCAAAATTATATATGCCTCTATTAAAATATACTACCAATAGCTCTCTGTTTTGATCCATGTTAAAGTTGGTAACAGAGATGCATGATCTCAATGTTAGGAGGGACCTAATCTGAAGATAAGACGGACTGGCAGTGTATGTGCTCAAATTTTAAAAAATATTTTACATATATGGTCACCTTGGAAATTCGCAATTAGAATACGTCTTGTATCTGGGTTTGAAAAAATCGATAATTCAAATTATACTTGCCCACTTGTGGTCTAAAATTCTCGTGGTAAAATATCATCATGTAGAAGTTTTAAATCTATTTGTCTATTTTTGTGTATGTGCTGTGTGGGATTTCTAATTTTGTCAAACACACAAATATCTTATATCAATCAGATGTTATATAATAAACAAACAACCATTCTTCAGAAGTGAAAAAATGATCTTCAACATTTAAAAATCTTTTTGCCTTGCTGAGCCTCTGATTTGCTCCAGGTCCTTCTTGTTCTCAGCGCCATCTTCGCCGCCTCCTCCGCCCACGGAATCCTGCAGCTCGGCACTGGAGCCTCCTCCCAGTTCCGCTCACAGGATGTGAGTTTGGCTTATTTTTATCGAGTTCTATACATAAATTATTATTATTAGTTCCTATATAAATTAATTGCCAATTGTGTGATCTTAAAATCAACTACAAAAAATCTTTAGCGTCAAATAACTTCTCATTATGATATACCCATTTGACACAGAATGCTGGTAACTACGCCTTCGGCTATGATGAGGGCCACGCCAGTGGCGGCACCTTCCGCAGGGAGTCCGGCTCCCATGGCGTCAAGGTGGGCTCCTACGGCCTCAGTGACGCTGATGGCCGTCAGAGGACCGTGAGCTATGTTGCTGATGCCGCTGGCTTCCGCGCCAACATCCAGACCAACGAGCCCGGCGTGGACTCCTCCAAGGACCCCGCTGCCACCCTGGTCAACAAGCACGCCGCTGTGGTCGCCGCCCCCGCTGTCCACCACGCCTCTTATGTGGCCCCTGCCCACCACGCCGCCTACGTGGCCCCTGCCCACCATGCTTCCTATGTGGCTCCTGCCCACCATGCTTCTTACGTGGCCCCTGCCGCTCATCACGCCTCTTACATCGCTGGCCCCACCCACCACGCCACCTACGTGAATGGCGCTCCCCTGTCTTACTCCTTTGGCACCCACCACGGTGGCCATGTCAGCGCTCACTACTACTAGAAAGCCTACCCACAAAGAAGGTGGCGTGTACAGAAATTTCTTGTAATTTTCAGTTAATAAAATATATATAAAATGAAAGGATTTAAAAGCATGAATGTTTCTTTTATACATAATACAAATGTAGCCTCATTCTGCTTAATCTAAATTTTTGATCATGTAGTTTTTGAGTTCGGTGTGGAATGACCTTACTTATCAAATGGAAAAGTAATGGAATTAAGATAACGCAGACGTTAAATTTATGGAATAATAAAAAAGTGTGTGTTGGGTTGGCGATTAGTTTTAAACGAATCTTTCGCAAACATATTTCTTGAAAAACGCTGCCAAAAAGTGAAGAACAAATATTCTTGAAATATAGTGTGTACTAGGAATTTTTAATCAATATATTCGAATTTCAAAGTATTTTTTTATATTCCTCATTTAATGAAAGTATTGAGGTGACCTAGACATGTTGGATGGCATTCTCCTCCCAATGTTATGTTATGTCAAGTCACGGAGATAATAGCTTTCTTGAACTAGTCAAAGATGGTACTTTAATATTAAATCCTCAGTGTTGCATTGTCAATGTATGTCCAGTGTTTTTTATTGTCATTATATCTCCAGGATTGCCTTGCCAATGTATCTTCAGTGTTGGATTATCTTTATATCTCCAATTTTGGATTGTCATTTTATCAACAGGGCTGTATTGTCAATGTAATTTCAGCATTAGATGGTCATTGTATATCCAAAGCAGATTATCATTGTATATCCAAAGTAGATTGTCATTGTATATCCAAAGCAGATTATCATTGTATATCCAAAGCAGATTATCATTGTATATCCAAAGTAGATTGTCATTGTATATCTAAAGTAGATTGTCATTGTATATCCAAAAGTAGATTGTCATTGTATATTAAGCGTTGGATTGTCATTGTATATCCAAAGTAGATTGTCATTGCATATCCAAAGTAGATCATCATTGTATATCCAAAGTAGATTGTCATTGTATATCCAAAGTAGATTGTCATTGTATATCCAAAGTAGATCATCATTGTATATCCAAAGTAGATTGTCATTGTATATCCAAAGTAGATTGTCATTGTATATCCAAAGTAGATTGTTATTGTATATCCAAAGTAGATTGTCATTGTATATCCAAAAGTAGATTGTCATTGTATATTAAGCGTTGGATTGTCATTGTATATCCAAAGTAGATTGTCATTGTATATCCAAAGTAGATTGTCATTGTATATCTAAAGTAGATTGTCATTGTATATCCAAAAGTAGATTGTCATTGTATATTAAGCGTTGGATTGTCATTGTATATCCAAAGTAGATTGTCATTGTATATCCAAAGTAGATCATCATTGTATATCCAAAGTAGATTGTCATTGTATATCCAAAGTAGATCATCATTCATGGTAAACGGTTTGCGGATTTCGACAAATTAGAAGGAAGAATCATATATCGCCGCAACTCTTTTTATTATTATAGCGGTTAAGGAAGCTTTCGGGCAAGCCCTTCTTCAGCTAATTTAATTGTACAAACAAAGAGAGATTATATATCGTTTTTAAAATAAATCAAAATAAACGAAAAGAAATTTACCACGCCCCTATCGCCCTCGTTTCAATAGCACCGCGTGGCCACGTTATGTCTGATCCTAACTTCAAATGTAATATGGTACAAAAATATCTTAAAAGAAAGTTACCTAATTGAATAAATATAAAGAATCAACTATAAACAGTTCAAAAAAAAAAAAATTTTAGGATAGAAGGGGGACGTACTGTGATGGCAACTGTATACTTTTGTTTAATGGTTTAGGGTGCTTCATGGTTTCTATTGCTTCAAGAATGAGTCTTTGGGTTTTAGTTTTGGCATTTGTATGGAGGATTCTGGTATTATTGAAGTCTGGAGTGTGTCCGGTTTCTCTGACGTGGTCAACAATTAAGGAGTTTGGGTTTAGTTTGGAGATGTTTCTTTGGTGTTCTTTGATTCTGATTGAAAGATCTCTTGATGTCTCACCGATGTAGACACTATTGCAGTTGAGGCAGGGAATTTGGTAAACTAAATCTTTTTTCTGTTTCTGGTCGGTGCTTTTGGTGATTGGGTTTCTTAGAATCGAGCCCATGGAAGGTGAACCTCTGAAGATGGTTTTTATGCCAAAACTTTTGAGTTTGCGGGCTATTGTAATTGTAGATCCTGTATATGGTAAGTAACAGGTGGAGATGTATTGATTGGAGTTGTTTCTGGGAGTCCCTGGTTTATATCTATTTCTTTTAATGAAAGGAAGCGGGTATCCAGATTTAAGAAGCTGGTTTTCGATAGATTTAAGTTCCTTATTGTATTCTATTTTTGAAGAACAGTGGGTGAAAGCTCTTTTCGTCAAGGTACGTACAACTGTTATTTTGTGGGAGATGGGAGAATTGGAGGCAAAGTGTAGGTACTGCGTTGGGGAGGTAGGTTTTCTATAAACTTTTGTTGTAAAACCGGTTCTATTTCTGGTAAATAAAATGTCAAGGAATGGCAGGCTTCCGTTATTTTCTTTTTCTATTGTAAATTGAATAGATGAGTTGAAGCTATTGAGGGTTTCTAGGATGTGATTTTCACTGTTTTCTGTGATTATGCAAAAAATATCATCGACATATCTTGACCAGATTAATATTTCGTTGGGTTTTATTTCAGTGATCCATGAGTCAATCGTGGAGAGAACTATTTCGGCTAGAATTGTAGACAGTGGGCTTCCCATCGGGGTTCCTTTTATTTGGTTGTAGTATTCTTCTGTAAATTTAACTGTTGTGCTCTTTAAACAGATTTCAGTGAGTTTCAGGATTGCAAGGTGGTCCGGGTATGCTTCTTTATTTTTGATTAGGATGGTTTGTAGGGAGTCCATTATTAGGTCGTGGGGGAGGCTTGTGTATAGGTCTTTGACATCATATGAAACGATTCGGTGATTGGTTTTCAATTTGAAATTCTTCATTTTTTGTAGAATTTCTTCAGGATTTTTAACAATGTGAGGTAGATTTTTGGTTATTTCAGAAAGTCTATTGGCTAGATGTTTGGAGAGAGAATATGCTGGTGATTGGTTATAGGCAACTATTGGTCTGAGGGGGGTGTTTTTCTTATGGATTTTAGGAAGGCCGTAAATATATGGGTGGGTTCCAGGATTTTCAGGATTTTCCAGAATTTGTTTCTTCAAGGACTGATCGATAATTTGGTTTTTAAGGAGTTGATGTATAGATTTTTTAAAAGCTGTTATTGATTTTGATGCTTCCTGTGGCTCTATTTTAATGAAGAATTCGGTATTGTTCAGGTGCGTTTTCATTCTATTTATGTAATCTTCAGTATTTAAGATTACAACAGATCCGCCTTTGTCTGCTCGGGAGATTGTGATGTTTTTGTTTTTGGATAGGTTATTTAGGATAGAGATTTCTTTATTGATTAACACCCCCCTCAGACCAATAGTTGCCTATAACCAATCACCAGCATATTCTCTCTCCAAACATCTAACCAATAGACTTTCTGAAATAACCAAAAATCTACCTCACATTGTTAAAAATCCTGAAGAAATTCTACAAAAAATGAAGAATTTCAAATTGAAAACCAATCACCGAATCGTTTCATATGATGTCAAAGACCTATACACAAGCCTCCCCCACGACCTAATAATGGACTCCCTACAAACCATCCTAATCAAAAATAAAGAAGCATACCCGGACCACCTTGCAATCCTGAAACTCACTGAAATCTGTTTAAAGAGCACAACAGTTAAATTTACAGAAGAATACTACAACCAAATAAAAGGAACCCCGATGGGAAGCCCACTGTCTACAATTCTAGCCGAAATAGTTCTCTCCACGATTGACTCATGGATCACTGAAATAAAACCCAACGAAATATTAATCTGGTCAAGATATGTCGATGATATTTTTTGCATAATCACAGAAAACAGTGAAAATCACATCCTAGAAACCCTCAATAGCTTCAACTCATCTATTCAATTTACAATAGAAAAAGAAAATAACGGAAGCCTGCCATTCCTTGACATTTTATTTACCAGAAATAGAACCGGTTTTACAACAAAAGTTTATAGAAAACCTACCTCCCCAACGCAGTACCTACACTTTGCCTCCAATTCTCCCATCTCCCACAAAATAACAGTTGTACGTACCTTGACGAAAAGAGCTTTCACCCACTGTTCTTCAAAAATAGAATACAATAAGGAACTTAAATCTATCGAAAACCAGCTTCTTAAATCTGGATACCCGCTTCCTTTCATTAAAAGAAATAGATATAAACCAGGGACTCCCAGAAACAACTCCAATCAATACATCTCCACCTGTTACTTACCATATACAGGATCTACAATTACAATAGCCCGCAAACTCAAAAGTTTTGGCATAAAAACCATCTTCAGAGGTTCACCTTCCATGGGCTCGATTCTAAGAAACCCAATCACCAAAAGCACCGACCAGAAACAGAAAAAAGATTTAGTTTACCAAATTCCCTGCCTCAACTGCAATAGTGTCTACATCGGTGAGACATCAAGAGATCTTTCAATCAGAATCAAAGAACACCAAAGAAACATCTCCAAACTAAACCCAAACTCCTTAATTGTTGACCACGTCAGAGAAACCGGACACACTCCAGACTTCAATAATACCAGAATCCTCCATACAAATGCCAAAACTAAAACCCAAAGACTCATTCTTGAAGCAATAGAAACCATGAAGCACCCTAAACCATTAAACAAAAGTATACAGTTGCCATCACAGTACGTCCCCCTTCTATCCTAAAAATTTTTTTTTTTGAACTGTTTATAGTTGATTCTTTATATTTATTCAATTAGGTAACTTTCTTTTAAGATATTTTTGTACCATATTACATTTGAAGTTAGGATCAGACATAACGTGGCCACGCGGTGCTATTGAAACGAGGGCGATAGGGGCGTGGTAAATTTCTTTTCGTTTATTTTGATTTATTTTAAAAACGATATATAATCTCTCTTTGTTTGTACAATTAAATTAGCTGAAGAAGGGCTTGCCCGAAAGCTTCCTTAACCGCTATAATAATAAAAAGAGTTGCGGCGATATATGATTCTTCCTTCTAATAGATCATCATTGTATATCCAAAGTAGATTGTCATTGTATATCCAAAGTAGATTGTCATTGTATATCCAAAGTAGATCATCATTGTATATCCAAAGTAGATTGTCATTGTATATCCAAAGTAGATCATCATTGTATATCCAAAGTAGATTGTCATTGTATATCCAAAGTAGATTGTCATTTTATATCCAAAGTAGATTGTTATTGTATATCCAAAGTAGATTGTCATTGTATATCCAAAAGTAGATTGTCATTGTATATTAAGCGTTGGATTGTCATTGTATATCCAAAGTAGATTGTCATTGTATATCCAAAGTAGATCATCATTGTATATCCAAAGTAGATTGTCATTGTATATCCAAAGTAGATTGTCATTGTATATCCAAAGTAGATTGTCATTGTATATCCAAAGTAGATTGTTATTGTATATCCAAAAGTAGATTGTCATTGTATATTAAGCGTTGGATTGTCATTGTATATCCAAAGTAGATTGTCATTGTATATCCAAAGTAGATTGTTATTGTATATCCAAAGTAGATTGTCATTGTATATCCAAAAGTAGATTGTCATTGTATATTAAGCGTTGGATTGTCATTGTATATCCAAAGTAGATTGTCATTGTATATCCAAAGTAGATCATCATTGTATATCCAAAGTAGATTGTCATTGCATATCCAAAGTAGATTGTCATTGTATATCCAAAGTAGATTGTCATTGTATATCCAAAGTAGATTGTCATTGTATATCCAAAGTAGATTATCATTGTATATCCAAAGTAGATTGTGTCATTGTATATCCAAAGTAGTTTGTCATTGTATATCCAAAGTAGATTGTCATTGTATATCAAAAGTAGATTTTGTTGTGTGTGTTATTGTATATTCAAAGTAGATTGTCATTGTATATCCAAAGTAGATTGTCATTGTATATCCAAAGTAGATTGTCATTGTATATCCAAAGTAGATTGTCATTGTATATCTAAAGTAGATTGTCATTGTATATCCAAAAGTAGATTGTCATTGTATATTAAGCGTTGGATTGTCATTGTATATTAAGCGTTGGATTGTCATTGTATATCCAAAGTAGATTGTCATTGCATATCCAAAGTAGATCATCATTGTATATCCAAAGTAGATTGTCATTGTATATCCAAAGTAGATCATCATTGTATATCCAAAGTAGATTGTCATTGTATATCCAAAGTAGATTGTCATTGTATATCCAAAGTAGATTGTTATTGTATATCCAAAGTAGATTGTCATTGTATTTCCAAAAGTAGATTGTCATTGTATATTAAGCGTTGGATTGACATTGTATATCCAAAGTAGATTGTCATTGTATATCCAAAATAGATTGTCATTGTATATCTAAAGTAGATTGTCATTGTATATCCAAAAGTAGATTGTCATTGTATATTAAGCGTTAGATTGTCATTGTATATCCAAAGTAGATTGTTATTGTATATCCAAAGTAGATCATCATTGTATATCCAAAGTAGATTGTCATTGTATATCCAAAGTAGATCATCATTGTATATCCAAAGTAGATTGTCATTGTATATCCAAAGTAGATTGTTATTGTATATCCAAAGTAGATCATCATTGTATATCCAAAGTAGATTGTCATTGTATATCCAAAGTAGATCATCATTGTATATCCAAAGTAGATTGTCATTGTATATCCAAAGTAGATTGTCATTTTATATCCAAAGTAGATTGTTATTGTATATCCAAAGTAGATTGTCATTGTATATCCAAAAGTAGATTGTCATTGTATATTAATCGTTGGATTGTCATTGTATATCCAAAGTAGATTGTCATTGTATATCCAAAGTAGATCATCATTGTATATCCAAAGTAGATTGTCATTGTATATCCAAAGTAGATTGTCATTGTATATCCAAAGTAGATCATCATTGTATATCCAAAGTAGATCATCATTGTATATCCAAAGTAGATTGTCATTGTATATCTAAAGTAGATTGTCATTGTATATCCAAAGTAGATTGTCATTGTATATTCACCGTTGGATTGTCATTGTATATCCAAAGTAGATTGTCATTGTATATCCAAAGCAGATTATCATTGTATATCCAAAAGTAGATTGTCATTGTATATTAAGCGTTGGATTGTCATTGTATATCCAAATTAGATTGTCATTGTATATCCAAAGTAGATCATCATTGTATATCCAAAGTAGATTGTCATTGTATATCCAAAGTAGATCATCATTGTATATCCAAAGTAGATTGTCATTGTATATCCAAAGTAGATTGTCATTGTATATCCAAAGTAGATTGTCATTGTATATCCAAAGTAGATTGTCATTGTATATCCAAAGTAGATTGTCATTGTATATCCAAAGTAGATTGTTATTGTATATCCAAAGTAGATTGTCATTGTATATCCAAAAGTAGATTGTCATTGTATATTAAGCGTTGGATTGTCATTGTATATCCAAAGTAGATTGTCATTGTATATCCAAAGTAGATTGTTATTGTATATCCAATGTAGATTGTCATTGTATGTCCAAAAGTAGATTGTCATTGTATATTAAGCGTTGGATTGTCATTGTATATCCAAAGTAGATTGTCATTGTATATCCAAAGTAGATCATCATTGTATATCCAAAGTAGATTGTCATTGCATATCCAAAGTAGATTGTCATTGTATATCCAAAGTAGATTGTCATTGTATATCCAAAGTAGATTATCATTGTATATCCAAAGTAGATTGTTATTGTATATCCAAAGTAGATTGTCATTGTATATCCAAAAGTAGATTGTCATTGTATATTAAGCGTTGGATTGTCATTGTATATCCAAAGTAGATTGTCATTGTACATCCAAAGTAGATTGTTATTGTATATCCAAAGTAGATTGTCATTGTATATCCAAAAGTAGATTGTCATTGTATATTAAGCGTTGGATTGTCATTGTATATCCAAAGTAGATTGTCATTGTATATCCAAAGTAGATCATCATTGTATATCCAAAGTAGATTGTCATTGCATATCCAAAGTAGATTGTCATTGTATATCCAAAGTAGATTGTCATTGTATATCCAAAGTAGATCATCATTGTATATCCAAAGTAGATTGTCATTGTATATCCAAAGTAGATCATCATTGTATATCCAAAGTAGATTGTCATTGTATATCCAAAGTAGATCATCATTGTATATCCAAAGTAGATTGTCATTGTATATCCAAAGTAGATTGTCATTGTATATCCAAAGTAGTTTGTCATTGTATATCCAAAGTAGATTGTCATTGTATATCCAAAGTAGATTGTCATTGTATATCCAAAGTAGATTGTCATTGTATATCCAAAGTAGATTGTCATTGTATATCCAAAGTAGATTGTCATTGTATATCCAAAGTAGATTGTTATTGTATATCCAAAGTAGATTGTCATTGTATATCCAAAAGTAGATTGTCATTGTATATTAAGCGTTGGATTGACATTGTATATCCAAAGTAGATTGTCATTGTATATCCAAAATAGATTGTCATTGTATATCTAAAGTAGATTGTCATTGTATATCCAAAAGTAGATTGTCATTGTATATTAAGCGTTGGATTGTCATTGTATATCCAAAGTAGATTGTTATTGTATATCCAAAGTAGATCATCATTGTATATCCAAAGTAGATTGTCATTGTATATCCAAAGTAGATCATCATTGTATATCCAAAGTAGATTGTCATTGTATATCCAAAGTAGATTGTTATTGTATATCCAAAGTAGATCATCATTGTATATCCAAAGTAGATTGTCATTGTATATCCAAAGTAGATCATCATTGTATATCCAAAGTAGATTGTCATTGTATATCCAAAGTAGATTGTCATTTTATATCCAAAGTAGATTGTTATTGTATATCCAAAGTAGATTGTCATTGTATATCCAAAAGTAGATTGTCATTGTATATTAAGCGTTGGATTGTCATTGTATATCCAAAGTAGATTGTCATTGTATATCCAAAGTAGATCATCACTGTATATGCAAAGTAGATTGTCATTGTATATCCAAAGTAGATTGTCATTGTATATCCAAAGTAGATCATCATTGTATATCCAAAGTAGATCATCATTGTATATCCAAAGTAGATTGTCATTGTATATCTAAAGTAGATTGTCATTGTATATCCAAAGTAGATTGTCATTGTATATTCACCGTTGGATTGTCATTGTATATCCAAAGTAGATTGTCATTGTATATCCAAAGCAGATTATCATTGTATATCCAAAGTAGATTGTCATTGTATATCTAAAGTAGATTGTCATTGTATATCCAAAAGTAGATTGTCATTGTATATTAAGCGTTGGATTGTCATTGTATATCCAAAGTAGATTGTCATTGTATATCCAAAGTAGATCATCATTGTATATCCAAAGTAGATTGTCATTGTATATCCAAAGTAGATCATCATTGTATATCCAAAGTAGATTGTCATTGTATATCCAAAGTAGATTGTCATTGTATATCCAAAGTAGATTGTCATTGTATATCCAAAGTAGATTGTCATTGTATATCCAAAGTAGATTGTCATTGTATATCCAAAGTAGATTGTTATTGTATATCCAAAGTAGATTGTCATTGTATATCCAAAAGTAGATTGTCATTGTATATTAAGCGTTGGATTGTCATTGTATATCCAAAGTAGATTGTCATTGTATATCCAAAGTAGATTGTTATTGTATATCCAAAGTAGATTGTCATTGTATGTCCAAAAGTAGATTGTCATTGTATATTAAGCGTTGGATTGTCATTGTATATCCAAAGTAGATTGTCATTGTATATCCAAAGTAGATCATCATTGTATATCCAAAGTAGATTGTCATTGCATATCCAAAGTAGATTGTCATTGTATATCCAAAGTAGATTGTCATTGTATATCCAAAGTAGATTATCATTGTATATCCAAAGTAGATTGTTATTGTATATCCAAAGTAGATTGTCATTGTATATCCAAAAGTAGATTGTCATTGTATATTAAGCGTTGGATTGTCATTGTATATCCAAAGTAGATTGTTATTGTATATCCAAAGTAGATTGTCATTGTATATCCAAAAGTAGATTGTCATTGTATATTAAGCGTTGGATTGTCATTGTATATCCAAAGTAGATTGTCATTGTATATCCAAAGTAGATTGTTATTGTATATCCAAAGTAGATTGTCATTGTATATCCAAAAGTAGATTGTCATTGTATATTAAGCGTTGGATTGTCATTGTATATCCAAAGTAGATTGTCATTGTATATCCAAAGTAGATCATCATTGTATATCCAAAGTAGATTGTCATTGCATATCCAAAGTAGATTGCATTGTATATCCAAAGTAGATTGTCATTGTATATCCAAAGTAGATCATCATTGTATATCCAAAGTAGATTGTCATTGTATATCCAAAGTAGATCATCATTGTATATCCAAAGTAGATTGTCATTGTATATCCAAAGTAGATCATCATTGTATATCCAAAGTAGATTGTCATTGTATATCCAAAGTAGATTGTCATTGTATATCCAAAGTACTTTGTCATTGTATATCCAAAGTAGATTGTCATTGTATATCCAAAGTAGATTGTCATTGTATATCCAAAGTAGATTGTCATTGTATATCCAAAGTAGATTGTCATTGTATATCCAAAGTAGATTATCATTGTATATCCAAAGTAGATTGTGTCATTGTATATTCAAAGTAGATGTCATTGTATATCCAAAGTAGATTGTTATTGTATATCCAAAATAGATTGTCATTGTATATCCAAAGTAGATCATCATTGTATATTAAGCGTTGGATTGTCATTGTATATCCAAAGTAGATTGTTATTGTATATTCAAAGTAGATTGTCATTGTATATCCAAAGTAGATTGTCATTGTATATCCAAAGTAGATTGTCATTGTATATCCAAAGTAGATTGTCATTGTATATCCAAAGTAGATTGTTATTGTATATCCAAAGTAGATTGTCATTGTATATCCAAAAGTAGATTGTCATTGTATATTAAGCGTTGGATTGTCATTGTATATCCAAAGTAGATTGTCATTGTATATCCAAAGTAGATCATCATTGTATATCCAAAGTAGATTGTCATTGCATATCCAAAGTAGATTGTCATTGTATATCCAAAGTAGATCATCATTGTATATCCAAAGTAGATCATCATTGTATATCCAAAGTAGATTGTCATTGTATATCCAAAGTAGATTGTCATTGTATATCCAAAGTAGATCATCATTGTATATCCAAAGTAGATTGTCATTGCATATCCAAAGTAGATTGTCATTGTATATCCAAAGTAGATCATCATTGTATATCCAAAGTAGATCATCATTGTATATCCAAAGTAGATTGTCATTGTATATCCAAAGTAGATTGTCATTGTATATCAAAAGTAGATTTTGTTGTGTGTGTTATTGTATATAGAGAAAATATCTTTATTTTGCGGGGCTGCTAACCAAAATGAATGATTTTTGAGCCCCGATGGACGCATAAAGCGGAATATATACAAAGCATAGTTGGGGGGCCTGGGGATGGGTGGCCAGGGATCATCGCAAGGGATCCTAGGATCTGGCAGTGGAGGTGTCATCGCAGGGGGGAGGAAGCTGGAGAGGTCAAGGAAACAGCGCCTTGATGGGTGAGAAGCCTGGATGGAGGCCAGTTGAGGAGGCAGGAGGTCCTGGAAGCCTAGAACTTGAGGGCTCTAAGCTTCAAGATGGGGCAGCTTGAGGCTCTCGCCTCGTGCTTGTCTGGGAGGCCCTTGGCACAGCAGTTGGCGCACTTGGAAGTGTGCCAGTCGGCAACTGAGGGGCAGGCACGGCCTTCATGGCCGCTTTCACCGCAGTGGAAGCACGTGGGAGCTCTGGTGCATTGGGCAGAGTTGTGGCCGAAGCCACAACTGCGGAAGCAGACTCGTGCGCGGATGGACTCCTCGAAGTTGAGGATCACACCATCCACCACGATCCTTCCACGATTTCCCAGAGCTCTGAAGGTCGTGAGGTCCACCTCGATGAAGGCGGTGCAGGTCCCGTTTCTGGGTGCAGAGCGATGCGCCACGCGCACTACCTTGTCCCCAGGAAGTTGGCTGACAGCAGGGGTTTCCAGCAGCGTCTCTTCAATGGTGGAGTTGGATGTTTCCTCATCCACTTTGAAGAGGCAGATGCGAGGCAGGATCACCTTCTGTTGGCGGACCTTCATGCCATCCAGCTTGTTGGCTAGGGAGGTGGTAACAGCTGGGATGGTATCGGGGTTGCTGGAGTGGAGGACAAGCTTCCCTTTGGTTCGCAGGGAGGCCCAAACGCCTTGGGGTAGAGTGTGGGCAGCGCGGACAGCTTTAAGCATTGCTCTTGGGTCAGCCTGTGGGTCATCAGAGATGACCACTGTGTGGGCCGCCGATTTTCCCCCATGGAGGACCACTTGGGCGGCCGCAGGCTTGGGGACTCGGGAGGGCGCAGGTTTTGCGGGACCATTGAGGTTGGTCCTCTTTGCGGGCGGGTAGGGAGCCTCAGGCTGCTTCCTTTTGGTTGGAGCGGGAGTGGCGGGCTTGGTGGGGTCAGTCTGAGTGCTGGTTTCCTTGCAGGAGGGAGAAGGGCTGGTTTGAGTGCTGTGGCAGGCTGTCTGTGGCTTGATTTCGTCCAGTTCCTTAAAGGACGCGAGGGTGCCAGAGAGGTTCTCTACCTCGGCAATGAGGGCCTTGATCTGCTCAGACCGTAAGTTGATGAATTCCATTAGGCTTTGGAACAGGTAAAATCGGGAGGTAGGGTAAGTATTCTGTATTTTCTGCTCGAAGTTCTGCTTCACCTCTTCGTTCTCCATCTCCAGTTGGGCGAGGGTTACGAGGGGCTTCTCGGCATTCTCGGCATTCTTCTTCTTCTTCCTAGGAGCCATGGCAGGAGCAAATTGTTGTGACCAACGATCTAACGTATATTGGTATAATTAGAAGATCTACTAGAGATATGTGTTATTGTATATTCAAAGTAGATTGTCATTGTATATCCAAAGCAGATTGTCATTGTATATCCAAAGTAGATTTGTTATTGTATATTCAAAGTAGATTATCATTGTATATCCAAAGTAGATTGTCATTGTATATCCAAAGTAGATTGTCATTGTATATCCAAAGTAGATTGTCATTGTATATCCAAAGTAGATTGTCATTGTATATCCAAAGTAGATTGTCATTGCATATCCAAAGTAGATTGTCATTGTATATCCAAAGTAGATGTCATTGTATATCCAAAGTAGATGTCATTGTATATCCAAAGTAGATTGTCATTGTATATCCAAAGTAGATTGTCATTGCATATCCAAAGTAGATTGTCATTGTATATCCAAAGTAGATTGTCATTGTATATCCAAAGTAGATGTCATTGTATATCCAAAGTAGATTGTCATTGTATATCCAAAGTAGATGTCATTGTATATCCAAAGTAGATTGTCATTGTATATTCAGAGTTGAAATAAATTATATTTTCAGTGTTGTTGAGATTATCATTGTTTCTCCAGTGGGTAGTAGTTAATTAGAGTCTCCAGTTTCTAATTGTCATTGTATTTCCATTGTTTCCAATCGAATATATTGTCTGGGGGTTGTCATTGAATCTCTAGTGGTGATTGTCATTAAATCTCTTGAGGTTTGGATTATCATTGCCTTACTAGTTTTTTTTTTCATCTCTTCTGTTGGATGAAAATTGTATTACCTGTGTTAGATATATTGTCATTGCATCTCCAGTGATGGATATCAAGTATATAATATTTTACAGTGTAGATTTCCAATATACAAAAATCTCCAGTGTTAGAGTGTTTCCCTTGTTTGATAGTTCCAGTGTTGTGTTTCCATTCTCTAATTATCTCCGGGTGAATTGCCAATATATAATAATCTCCAATGTAGGAATTCCGTTGTTTTTTCCATTTTTTGATTTCCATTGTATAATAATTTCCAGTGTTGGGTTTCCATTGTATAGTAAATTGAAATATTGGATTCCATTGTATAATAAGCCCCAGTATTGAAGACATCAATTGTTCACTAATCTTGGAGATTCACTAATTCACTAATGTTGGAGATTTCTATCATATTGTCAAGAAGCTCCATCCAGATGGGACACCTGTGAATCATCCCTGGACCTCGGGGGGGACCACCTATTGGGATGCAGCTCAAGAGAAAGCATTTAAAGTCCTTAAAACTGCTCTAATTTCAGAGCCTGTCTTGGGACACTTTGATGAATCCGCTGATACCCATCTACACACGGATGCAAGCGGACATGGTATTGGAGCTGTTCTTCTACAAATACAAGGTGGAAAGGAGCGGCCTATAGCTTATGCATCTAGAAGCTTGACAAAGGCTGAACATAACTATTCTACAACGGAAAAAGAATGCCTTGCTGTAGTCTGGTCTACTAGCAAATTCCGTCCATATTTATTTGGTCGACCATTCACGGTTGTCACTGACCATCATTCTCTATGTTGGTTGGTAGGACAGAAAGCTCCTTCTGGCCGTTTGGCAAGATGGGCACTGAAGTTGCAAGAGTTTGACGTGACCGTTATCTACAAGAGCGGACGCAAACATAAGGATGCCGATTGTCTGTCAAGGAGCCCGCTTGAGAACGATCAACCAAGTTCTGTGATGTCACTAACCAACGTCGATATAGAGCAGACTAAAGACCCGGATTTAGCTAAAATAATCGATAATTTAAGCTCGGGCTACACCAGAAAGGAATTCAGCATTATCGACGGCATCTTATACAATAAAAACTATAGCACAACTGGAAGACCGTGGCTTATGATGATTCCTAAACACTTAAGATAGGAAGTTATGGCAGATTTACATGACGCTCCTACAGCTGGGCATTTGGGTTTCGCTCTAACGTATGACAAAGTGAAGAAACGATTCTATTGGCCTGCCTTTATAGAACTGTTCGTCAATATGTAAGCCATTGTCGGGAGTGTCAACGAAGGAAGAAATTACCTCGACGTCCGGCTGGACAACTTGTATCCATACCACCTGTAGAAAAGCCATTCTATAAGGTCGGGGTTGATCTCCTTGGAAGATTTCCAGTTTCTAAAGATGGAAACCATTGGATCATTGTGTGCACCGAATATATGACAAGGTATGCCATAACGAAAGCGATCCCAGACGGAGGAGCAATCGAAACAGCTAAGTTCCTGGTTGAAGATGTTATCTTGAAGCATGGAGTTCCTAGAGAAATATATATATGATAACAGATCGCGGAATCAATTTCATATCTCAAGTAATAAAAGAAATCAATGCTCTGTGCGGAATTGTGCACAGATTTACAACGACCTACTATTCCCAGACCAACGGCCTGACTGAAAGGTTCAACAAAACTCTGGGAGATATGTTGTCCATGTACACAGGTGTTGAGTAGAAGGACTGGGACCAAGTTTTACCCTACGTAACTTTTGCTTACAACACTGCTGAACAGGAGGCGACCGGCTACACTCCGTTCTTTCTTGTCCACGACCGCGAGGCCGAGACCTACATCGATGCCGTACTACCTTACCTACCAGATGAGATCTCTGACGACTACGTTGGAGAACTTGTGACGAGAGCTGAGGAAGCGCGTCAACTCTCCCGATCACGCCTTCTACAATCACAGGCGAAAGACCGTAGACTTTACGACCAGAAACATACTCCAGTCTATTACCAGAAGGATGATCTTGTGTGGGTTTTTACTCCCATCCGAAAAGTAGGACTAACAGAAAAGCTACTGAAGAGATACTTCGGTCCCTACAAGGTAACCAAGAAGCTTTCAGAAGTAGAGCCCGTGGACCCCTCTCCCCGATCATGGAAAGCCAAGGATATCGTCCATGTCATTTGGATGAAGCCCTACCTGGACCCTGAAGAACAACATTCCATTCTGCTAGGGAACACCAGCCGTGATAGATTTCCTTCCAGAACAAGGGCTGAGACAAGCTAATCAGCGGGTCGCTGTTTTCTCTAAAGAGGGAGTAATGTCAAGAAGCTCCATCCAGATGGGACACTTGTCACTCATCCCTGGACCCTGGGGGGGGGGAGGGGGATGGGGACCACAGGTGTGAGGGGTTCTCGGAAGCTGATATGAAAATAAGGAAAACGGGACGGTGGCTGACGCCGTTCATTAGGATTATCTTTTAACTTGGGGTAAGTTGTATTGACTCTCTCTCCCTATAAATACCCCTTATAATAAATTAATTTATTCCCAAATTTGCCCTTGCTTTATTTATCTCCGCGACAATATATTAAATCCAGTGTTACTTTTTTTATCGTATACTAATCTTCTGTCTGGAAGATTTCCATTTTATAGTAATCTCAAGTGTTGGATACTTCCATTATATGCTAATTGCCAGTGTTGGATTTCCATAACATGTTTATCTCCAGTGTTGTATTTCCATTGTATAGTAATCTCAATGTTGAATTTAGATTGTATAAATAGTTTTGGCCCAACACATTATCCATTAGGATTACCTGGGGTTTTGTAGCTCTGGTCGACCAGATGGTTCTGAACCTTTGCTCTTTTCAAATTGATCACAATGTGATTAGAAATAAGCTCTATTCAGTTGTGTAAGCATTATTTCTGATAATGTTACAATCCATAAATCGGACACTTCCTGCCATTAAAATTGCTGCACAAAGAAGGCGACAAACTATAGACACAAAATTTACATGAAAGGAAGATGCTGCGATATGCAAATTAATAGATTTTCAATAAATGTATGCAAACTAGGCGCTATTAGCGGCACCAACAATGTTTTCAATAGAATAAATTATACAGCAGGCTTCATATACAGAAATTACATTTTAAACGTTGCTTAATTGTGAAAGGCTGTGGTGATGTATCGTGCAAGAAGGAGAAATGCTAGGAGTAAGGCTGTTCTGAACAACCATATCTCTGATTGGGTCAATAGTAAACCCATAGTTTTACATCTTCAAAACAAGCAATAAATATTATTCCTCATAAGTTTGTTCTCCGCAATTGATAAAAGTAGCATAAACATAAAAATAGTTACCAAAGATTCTACACAGTTCACAATGGGCTCCATCACCAGTTTCCTTGAGAGCGGTGTTTATTAGTGAATATTTATTTGAAGAGACATTGTGAAAAAGGCACATTGCCAGCGTGCATTGGCACATCATCATATTGGCCATCACTTGGATCATGGTATGGGGTGCCAATCGATATATGTCTCGGTCACCTTTTGTTCGAATCCTGGCACTTCAAGCAGTCCAGTTGAATTTCTGATGTGTTAAGGCCCGTGGCAATATCCTTCATTTGAGGCCTGGAAAACGCTGCGTTTCAGCATGGTAAGGTACCTTTAAACATATTAAAAATGTCAGGATGCTGCCCTGGTCAGCACATTCTATTGATCTGTCACTATTGAAAACATATGGTCAATGGTCACGGCACCCCAGTCACTGTTCTCGATGAACTGTAGAATCGCGTTGAAGCCGCATGGGAAGCTGTAGCTCTACATGCTATCCAAACGCTGTTTGACTCAATATCCAGGGGTGTATAAGTCATGTTTTCGCTTCCAAAGGTGGTTCTTATGGGTAATGATTTCTCAGGATCCTCACTCCAAAATTTCTGAAAATTTACACTCTTTATAAACGCCTTATGATACATTAAACAAAATCGTAAATCCATTAAAATTAAAATGGAAAAATCACAGATTTAAAATATAAGATGATTATAGGCAAAAGCGTAACATTAGTATTTGAGAAAATGAACTATTTAGCACGATTTTTTCTTTTTCCAACATAAAAAATAATTCCCTCTGTAGCCTTACTGCAATGATAAATATATTGTAAGGTGCTGGTTTATCCGTGGTGAATCTTCCGAGCCTTTTACATGACTGTAATTTGTGGTGTATTTACTAGGCTTAACCTAATATTGATATTTGTGGTTATTAAAGTCTTTCAGGAAAGAGTTAAAATACGTCAAAATATTATTAATTTTATAAAGTTTAAAATGTGTGAAAAATTAAAACATTTCAGTAAATATAATAGAAACAGAAATGAAAAAATCAGAAATTTCTGTGTAATAATTTTCATTTAGTGCATGCATACCAGTGTAACTCTAATAAGAGACACTGAATTAGGCCAAAGAACAATTTGTGATATTCTATTACAGCTCCTTTGTCCAACTAATAACAAAGCGAAGAGCATAACCTGTGTTGGAGTTTAGAATTCTATATTCGAAGACTTTGCCTATTTTAAAACTTAAATTGTTTCAATTTTAATTATAAACCTTCTGTTATTTTACTGAAATTAATCAGACTGATTATTAAAGTCCCGAACCTCAAGTTATCTAACACAATCAACTAACGGAGAAGCAGGGCGCGCCCCGGGATCGCGACTTGAAGCCTTGACCCCGAAATTTCCCCGGCAGACGAGGCAGGAAGAGCAGTGAAGGTCGGCGGGGTGCGGTCGTCTGTATCACGTGGAAGAATATCTTTAAATAGTGTCGATCTGGGTGCTCGATCCACAATTCTTCTGTCGAGATGAAGGTAAGTTTCGTACTGGATACCTAATTTCCCTTTTCTATATACCGTTGTTTCAGGAATCTGGAATTTCCACCTTAGTTAAAAACTACATTGGCATTAAGTCAAACTCAAAAACTTCATTTGTTTATTATTTCTGAAAAACGTCACAAGAGATTCTTCCATAATAAATTCTTGTAAATCTTGTTCTTGTAAATTTCTTAAATGTTGATGCCGTGGAGAATTATTCCAGAAATTTAATCTTCACCTTCTCATGAAGAGACAGAACAAAATATTTGACATTTTTGGAGAAAGATGCACAAAGTCATGTATGAGTAGAATTGGCTCTGAAAGTCCATAAATTTTTAAGGGATATCCACATTAAGGAAATGACTGACCATCTTTTGTCAATAAAAGAAGAAAATAACAAATGATTTTCCTTTCCATGAGTTCATTATTTGATACCAGAAAATAAATAGTTCTGATGTTTTCTTTGTATCCAACAATTTGAAGGTAGAAGAACAGCCAACAGATATGGTGGCTAGCTGAGAATATATAATAAACAGTCAGGGAACAAAACTCATCAATAGAGTGGGGTGGGTTAGCTTGTGGTGAGGCTAGATATATAAAGACCAAATGAAATCTAATGACGACACTGGTGTTGTGAATGTCAAAATTATAAATTCTACCAACAACTCAGAGTTTTGATCCATGTTAAAGTTGGTAACAAAGATGCCTGATCTCAATGTTAGGAGGGACTTCATCTGAAGCTAAGTTGGACTGACAATGTATGTGCTCCAGAGTTTAAAATACACTTTTACATATATGGTTACCTGGATATTGATAATTATAATACCTCTTGTATCCAGATTTTGAACAAAAATCGAGCATTCAAATTATACTTGCAAACCTGGTTGAAATACTCTTGGTAAAATATCACTAGATAGTAGTTTTAAATCTATTTGTCTATTTGATTTCAATATTTTGTCAAACACACAAATATCTTATATCAATCAGGTGTTATATAATAAACAAATAACCATTCTCCAGAAGTGAAAGAGTTATCTTCAACATTTAAAAATCTTTTTGCCCTGCTGAACCTCTGATCTGCTCCAGGTCCTTCTTGTTCTCAGCGCCATCTTCGCCGCCTCCTCCGCCCACGGAATCCTGCAGCTCGGCACTGGAGCCTCCTCCCAGTTCCGCTCACAGGATGTGAGTTTGGCTTATTTTTATCGAGTTCTATACATAAATTATTATTATTAGTTCCTATATAAATTAATTGCCAATTGTGTGATCTTAAAATCAACTACAAAAAATCTTTAGCGTCAAATAACTTCTCATTATGATATACCCATTTGACACAGAATGCTGGTAACTACGCCTTCGGCTATGATGAGGGCCACGCCAGTGGCGGCACCTTCCGCAGGGAGTCCGGCTCCCACGGCGTCAAGGTGGGCTCCTACGGCCTCAGTGACGCTGATGGCCGTCAGAGGACCGTGAGCTACGTGGCTGATGCCGCTGGCTTCCGCGCCAACATCCAGACCAACGAGCCCGGCGTGGACTCCTCCAAGGACCCCGCTGCCACCCTGGTCAACAAGCACGCCGCTGTGGTCGCCGCCCCCGCTGTCCACCACGCCTCTTATGTGGCCCCTGCCCACCACGCCGCCTACGTGGCCCCTGCCCACCACGCTTCCTATGTGGCTCCTGCCCACCATGCTTCTTACGTGGCCCCTGCCGCTCATCACGCCTCTTACATCGCTGGCCCCACCCACCACGCCACCTACGTGAACGGCGCCCCCCTGTCTTACTCCTTTGGCACCCACCACGGTGGCCATGTCAGCGCTCACTACTACTAGAAGGCCTACCCACAAAGAAGGTGGCGTGTACAGAAATTTCTTGTAATTTTCAGTTAATAAAATATATGTAGCCTCATTCTGCTTCTCTAAATTTTTGATCATGTAGGTGTTGAGTTCGGTGTGGGGATGACCTTACTTATCAAATGACAAAGTAATGGGATTAAGATAACGCAGACGATAAGAGACCAGACCAAGAGGTTTATTTAATTACAATAATTTACAATAATTTTAGCGCCTCAAAGCAACGAGGTAAGAAATGAGTTGTTTTGGTATTAATATATAAAGATATTTATTTAAATTTATGAAATAATAAAAAAGTGTGTGTTTGGTTAGCGATTGGTTTTATGCGAATCTTTCGCAAACATATTGCATGAAAATCACTGACAAAAAGTAAATAACTAATGTTCTTCAAATATAGTGTGTACTAGGAATTTTTAATAAATATTCCAATTTCAAAGTATTTTATATTCCACATTTAATACAAGTATTGAGGTGACCTAGACAAGTTGGATGGCATTCTCCTCACAATGTGATGTTATGTCAAATGTCACGGAGATAATAGCTTTCTTGAAATAGTCAAGGATGGTACGTTAATATTATATCTCCAGTGTTGGATTGTCATTATATCTCCAAGGTTGCATTGTCAATGTATCTTCATTGTTGTGGATTGTCATTATAGCACCAGTGTTGGATTGTAATTATATCTCCAGTGTTGGATTATCTTTATATATCCAGGGTTGTATCGTCAATGTATCTTCATTGTTGTGGATTGTCATTATAGCTCCAGTGTTAGATTGTAATTATATCTCCAGTGTTGAATCCTATTATTTCTCCAGGGTTTATTGTCAATGTATCATATGGGTTGTGTGTGCATTGTTATTCTATCTCCACTGTTGGATTGTCATTGTATATTCAGCGTTAAATTGTCATTGTATATTCAGCGTTAAATTGTCATCGTATATTCAGCGTTAAATTGTCATTGTATATTCAGCGTTTGATTGTCATTGTATACTCAGAGTTGGATTAATTTATATTTTGAGTGTTGTGAATATTATCATTGTTTCTCCAGTGTGTGGTATTTAATTATTATCTTAAGTTTCGAATTGTCGTTTTATCTCCATTGTTTACAATCAAATATACAGTCATGGGGGTTTTGTAATTGAATCTCAGGGGTAGATTGCCATTGAATCTCCAGTGTTGGATTATCATTGTATCACTAGTGTGTGTTGGGTTGTCATTGCAAATCTTCTGTTTGATTAAAATTGCATTACCTACGTTAGGTTTTCATTGAATCTCCAGTGTTGGATTGTCATAGCATCTCCAGTGTTGGATTGTCATTGTATTACTAGTGTGTGTTGGGTTGTCATTGCATATCTTCTGTTTGATTAAAATTTCATTACCTACGTTAGGTTTTCATTGAATCTCCAGTGTTGGATTGTCATAGCATCTCCAGTGTTGGATTGTCATTGTATTACTAGTGTGTGTTGGGTTGTCATTGCGTATCTTCTGTTTGATTAAAATTGCATTACCTACGTTAGGTTTTCATTGAATCTCCAGTGTTGGATTGTCATTGCATCTTCAGTGTTGGATACCCATTGTATTACTAGTGTGTGTTGGGTTGTCATTGCATATCTTCTGTTTGATTAAAATTGCATTACCTACGTTAGGTTTTCATTGAATCTCCAGTGTTGGATTTTCATTGCATCTTCAGTGTTGGAATATCCATTGTATTACTAGTGTGTGTTGGGTTGTCATTGTGTATCTTCTGTTTGATTAAAATTGCATTAGCTACGTTAGGTTTTCATTGAATCTCCAGTGTTGGATTTTCATTGCATCTTCAGTGTTGGAATATCCATTGTATTACTAGTGTGTGTTGGGTTGTCATTGTGTATCTTCTGTTTGATTAAAATTGCATTAGCTACGTTAGGTTTTCATTGAACCTCCAGTGTTGAATTGTCATTGCATCTTCAGTATTGGATACCCATTGTATAATGATCTCCAGGGTTGTATTTACAATGCATCACATAATCTCCAGTTTTACAACTAAAGAGCTTTACAACAATCTCCAGTATTAGAGTTGTAGGACACAGTATTTCCATTCTCTAATTATCTCCTGGTGAATTTCCAATATATTCTAATCTCCAATGTCGGAATTCAATTGTTAATAATAATTTTTATTTTCGATTTTCATTGTATAATAATTTTCAGTGTTGGATTTCCATTGTATAGTTATTTCAAATGTTGAATTCCATTGTTTAATAAGCCCAGTATTGGATACATCAATTGTATACCAATATCCAGTGTTGGAGATTTCTATCATATAAATATAATTTTGGCTTCATTATATACTAATCTCCAGTGTTGAATATTTCCATTGTAAACTAATCACGAGTGTTAGATAATTTCATTATATACTAATCTCCAGTCTTGAATATTTAATTGTAAACTAATTCCCAGTGTTGAATTTAGATATTGTTATAAAGAATTTTGTCCAACACATTATCCATTAGGCCTACCTGGTATTTTGTAGCTCTGGTTGACCAGATGATTCTGAACCTATTGCTCTTTTAAAATTGATTACAATGTGATTAGAAATAAGCTCTATTCAGTTGTGTAAACATTTTTTCTGGAAATGTTGCAATCCATAGAATGGACACTTCCTGCCAATAAAATTGCTGTACCAAGAAGTTGACAAACTACAGACGCAAAATTTACATGATACAAGATATTTCGATATGCAAATTAATAGATTTTCAATCCATTTATGCAAACTAGGCGCCGTTAGAGGCATCTACAATGTCTTGAAAAGAAGAAATTATACAGCAGGCTTCATATACAGAAATTACATTTTAAACGTTGCTTCATTGTAAAAGGTTGTGATGATGTATCGTGCAAGAAGGAGAAATTCTAGGAGAAGGAGTAAAGCTGTTCTGAACAACCATATCTTTGATTGGATCAATAGGAAAAAATAGCATTACATCTTTGAACCGAGAAATGAATATATTTCTAGAAAGTTGGTCCTCCGTGATAGATAAAAATGACATAAACAGAAAAATAGATTCTACACAGTTCACAATATCCCACCGCCAGTTTACTTGAGAGCGGTTTATTAGTGAATATTTATTTCAAGAAGAGAGGCGTTCTGTGCCTTATAAAATATCTTTTTTTTATTAAAATATTTTGTTTGAAATAATAACTTTAAATTAAATCCAAACATGTATTGTAGCTGAACATATTTAGCGGGGGGTCGGTGGAAGGCTGGTTAAACCATTTGGTTTACGACCACTACGACCCGGGTTCGATCCCCGCATTGGACACTTTTTTCTGTTTTTAAAAAAAATGCTCCAATGGCCCCCCGATTCTTGCAAAAGTCCAACCCCACCAGCGAGTGCAAGTAACCAAACGGGGCTCTGGCACATTTGTAAGTGCAAAGTCGAACTGCTTTCACATGTGTAGACATGTGGTGCGCTTACAGTAAAAAAGCAGTCGCTAACTACCCACCATGATTATCATGGCCTGTACCACGTGTACTAGGGATAAGCAAAAAAAAAAACATATTTAGTTTATGGATTGTTCTATAGTTTTCAGTAATTTTTAACGAACCATTTAAAAGTGAACTAGACCATCAAATTATGCCAAACACAAAGGATCAACTTGTGTTCATACCTTTCTTGCTTAGAAACTGGATCTTAAAGCGCCCTGTGTTAAAGACTGATATTTCGTGTTAAAATTCTTTAACGAATTGTTTTTGGGTAATTACGTAACAATTGGTTTGATAAAATAATCATTTATGGGAAGGATTTGGAAACAATACATCAACCAATGATTCCTTCAATTCCTGACGTCTCAGTGACCCGCTGTTGCTCTCCTCGGGGGAATGTGAGTTCCTGAATCGTCAGGAATTAAATGAATTACTGTTTGACGTAGCTGTATTTTTTCCAAACCAACTTTCAACCAACAAATGATCTTCAAGACATTTATGGGATGGTTCAGCAATTGGCGGCGGGCCTCAAACCGAGAATTAGCTTGAACGAGTGTAAATTCATGGGATCCCATTTAAAACTCATGTTGAATTTTACGGTGTTGTATAGATGTTTAACCACGCCTTTCTTTGATATTTCAAGTTCTTGGATAGCATGAAAAAATGAATGAAAAATCTATAAAGGCCCGCTTAATATGATATCAAACACGTTTGTGAAAAACAGCGTTTAGATAAAATATGAATGGCTTTAAATTTCGCTATCTATACAAAGACTTTATTACTTTGCATTCTCTCTCTGCATATGTATAACATTTGTTGGAATAGCGCTTGAGGGAATCCAAAATATAGTTGGTGGTCCAGCACTCTGGGAAGTGCTGTAGTCGTAAAGTGGGAAGTTGAGAAAGTGACATTTTTAACGCGGGACAAGGCGGTGCGGTCCGCAGTGACAGCGGGAGAGAGGTCAACTTAGTGCGAGTCGAGAGGCCTGTTGACGAGTGTCAGCAGGAGTTTGCTCCATGTGGAGCGAACACTGGTGGGCCTGGGAGTGGTCGAGGTATCTAGCAGCATGAGACGCTGGAAGAGCCCCGGGGGCTCAAGGTAGAAGACACATCGTTAACTCGTGGGGATTGTGAAAACCAGGACCACAAAAGATACATTGATTCAAGGGCAGCATGAATGAACTGAACGGAGCAGGACTAGGCGAATGGACCCCGTGGTCTGAGCAGGTAATTGTATGGCAAAAGGACACTTCGTGAGAAGGAGATGATTCATGTGATCTTGATCACATAGACTCTAGAGCCTGAAGTGCTACGACGAGAACATAAGAGTAGGACAACGGAGGGAAATATTTTTATTGTGTGTGTTTGGTTATTTTATTTGGGATACTCGGTCCTAAACTACATAACCCCAACTACAGCAGAAAAAAGTTGAATAACTTTAAATTCCATAGGAGCAGTTAGGAGAAAATATCAAAAGTTACAGGGCCTATCAAGATTTGTTGATTGAATTAAATACGGAATTTTAGAGCTCTTTGCGTTTTTAATGGAAGTCTACTCAGCACTTGAGTGTATCATCTAAGCAATTGGTGGCTGAGCGTCCCCGCGGCCTTAGGACCCTTCTTTGATGCCAAGAGAGCCGTCTCCTGGCGCTAGGAATATGCAATAATGTATTTCTTGTCGTATCCATTGGCTATGTATTGAGGAGAGTAGGGCGAAACTTGACCAGTACCTAGAGGTATGGATGGGTCAGGACTTTATGGCACGACGACCAGGAACCACACAAGAGGGTTATTTGTCAACACCAAATATCCTATAATGCTATCGAACAAATTTTATAGCGAGAATGCAAATTACTTAATATATCAATATTATTACTTCCTAATCAATAATATTTGGAAAATTTAAAACCAACTCATGTCAACTGACACTAAGGAGCGTCTCTTATTTGGTTTAAGATGATTATAAGGCAACAGGTGCGCCCTCTGTATTAAAAAGGGAAATATTTATCGTTTCCTTTTTTTCAAATAAAAAAATCCCACTACCATTACCATGATGAGAAAATATTGGAAGGGCCTGGCTCATCAGTGGTGCTCCTTTCCAATAGGTTCGCCAATTTCAGAGTTTCGTTTGTGTTCCTTTGTGAGCGATGTTATTTCGTCTTCTCGAGCATGTTTAGACATTTGTGATGTACTCGCTACTTATATTGGAATCTTTTGGTGAACTTCTAAGGATTCATAGAAGCTATTTAGAATGAGTAAAATATTATTAATTGTAAGAATATTTCAGAAATCGAAAAGTGGTACATATAATTAAAAATAAACTAATTCCAAAAATTTATGTGTGGAATAATATTTATTTAGAGATTTTGTAACCATTTAATTTACATAGAGGAAAAATGAATTGTGACAAAGAGCATCTTGTGTTATTTTGCATTAGATTTGGCTTCTTTATTCAAGTATAACAAAAGCGAAGAACATAACATGCATTAAGTTGGGAAACCTTAGATTCGAAAGATTTGGAAATGTTTGAATTACAAACTTGCTGCGTTTTATCGAAATCAACCAGGCCGAGGCTTGCAAGGTTCCAAGCCTTCAGGTCGCCAACACCATCAACTATCGGGGCAGCAGGGCGCGCCCCGGGAACGCGACTTGAAGCCTTGACCCCGAAATTTCAGCGGCAGACGAGGCAGGAAGAGCAATGAAGGTCGGCGGGGTGCGGTCGTCTGTATCACGTGGGAGGACATCTTTAAATAGTGTCGGTCTGGGTGCTCGATCCATCACTCTTCTGTCAACATGAAGGTAAGCCTCGACATTACCTGGATACCTACTTTCTCTTTCCATGATTCTGATAATCTTGGAAATCTAGGATTCCTACATTTGTTAAAATATGTTGACCTTCTTGACTTTCTCTGAAAATCCTAAAATGGTAAAATTAGTTTTAAGTATGATTTCACAAATCTCCAGTACACTTTAACATGCTACAGGTTAAAATGCTGAAGAAATTCAACTTGTACTCAATCTTTTCCTTCTCACGAAGAGACACAACGAGGACTTTTATACTCTGAAGAGAGGTGCACAGATAATCCAGAACAAGAAGGATTAGCTTTATAAGCCCATCCATGAGCTCAATGACTGACCACGGACTATTTCAAACCAATAAAAAGTGCTTGGACCTAACGTAAGCTTTTTCACTCTGCGAGTCCGTTGCTTAAATTAATGGAATGACTGTTTAAGAGCGTGGGAGAAATTTTTTCCTATTTTTTAATATAACATTTGAACACGATCTTCCAAACCTCTATCGGTATACTGATACGTTTGAAAGCTCGTGCTTAAACATTATACTAATAAATAAGAAACTTTTCTCCTTCGCGCTCTTATGATTTACATCAAATATATCTAAGAAGATTTGGAAATTATAATCCGTCTATTTATTACGCTATATTATTTAATGAAATCATCAAGGGATAAATCTCTTATAGAACTCTTTTTATAGCTCTAGCTTTCGCCCTTCTACCGGAGTATTTGGACTAGCTGGAACCTTTAGAAGGGCGTTAAAGCCTGGAGACACTAGAAATATTGAAAAGGTTTTATAAAGAAGACATATATATCCTTGGATGAGAGATTTATTTTATGTCAAGAATCTATAGAAATTATTAATTAGTTTGAAATGAATTTTGAGAAGGTTTCACTTGTGACCTATGTTTTATCTGGGGAGACTATCCTACCAGACAGATGGTCCTCAGGCGGTGAACGTTCACAGATATTGTGGTCAGCTGCCCATAATAAGCAGAGCTTTCCGACCAACGACCATCAACAGAGTCTTGGTAGGCTAGTCAACCATTAAAGGTAAACGCTGCCAAATATCAGCAGTGCTGGATTCATGTTAGGTTTGGCAGCAAAAGGTTCTGTTCCCAATTTTAGGAATGACCTCATCTGAAGATATTTCACAACTGACACAGTGTTTACTTAAGAATCTTTGAATCAACTGAGATAAAATAGATGCCACCTGTCTTCCTTTAGATTAAACAATTTCTTTATAATCTTACATTGCTTATAAATCAACTCTACCCATGCCTCACTTTATTAGCGCTATCGATCATTTATAGAAAACTTAGTACAAACACAGGATGTGATTGGAAGTTTTAATGATTTTTTTTAAAGCACACCGACCTACCAGTCAGTACAAATGGTGAGGTTTTATTTCACTGGATTGTGTTTTCATACAGAATTTGTGTGAGAGACCATAACATGTGAATATTTGTTGAGAGAAAGGGTGCATCAACAATTAAATTATTATTTTGTACAGCCTACCTTATAAGGCTCTCTATGCCTCTCTCATATATTACATTTATAAAAATGTAAAATATATCTCACATGCGTATTGACCCAACAGAGACTTGCAATGACAGCACTTCTTGCATCCAGGAATTTGAAATTTTCAAGCATTCAAAATGCACTTTACTTGACGCTCAACGATAATTCTGTAGGAAAATAATTGAATTTCTTGATCTACAATTATTGTGTTACTCTACTATTATATAGATAGCAGTGCTTTAAATATCTCTACCCCTATAATTCGATTTTTGTCAAACCCAAATACGATTTTAATTGGTGTAAATCAGATTTAAGAAAAAATATTCTCTAAAAAATAATTGAATTTCAAAATTTAACAGTCATCTTGCTTCAATTACCTCTGCCCTGTCCCAGGTCCTCCTTGTTCTCAGCGCCATCTTCGCCGCCTCCTCCGCCCATGGAATCCTGCACCTCGGCACTGGAGCCTCCTCCCAGTTCCGTTCCCAGGACGTGAGTTGGATGATTTATCGAATCCTATAAAATTTGAATTATTAATTAAACATTGATCTTGACCATACATGTAATAATACTAAAACACGGTACTTTTTTAATAATTCAAAATTCCCATTTGATGACAGAATGCTGGCAACTATGCCTTCGGCTATGATGAGGGCCACGCCAGTGGCGGCACCTTCCGCAGGGAGTCCGGCTCCCACGGCGTCAAGGTGGGCTCCTACGGCCTCAGTGACGCTGATGGCCGTCAGAGGACCGTGAGCTACGTGGCTGATGCCGCTGGCTTCCGCGCCAACATCCAGACCAACGAGCCCGGCGTGGACTCCTCCAAGGACCCTGCTGCCACCCTGGTCAACAAGCACGCCGCTGTGGTCGCCGCCCCCGCTGTCCACCACGCCTCTTATGTGGCCCCTGCCCACCACGCCGCCTACGTGGCCCCAGCTCACCATGCTTCTTACGTGGCCCCTGCCCATCATGCTTCTTACATCGCCGGCCCCACCCACCACGCCACCTACGTGAATGGCGCTCCCCTGTCTTACTCCTTCGGCACCCACCACGGTGGCCATGTCAGCGCTCACTACTACTAGAAGGAAGGCCCACAAGGGAGGTGGCGTGTACAGAAATTTCTTGTTATTTCTTAGTTAATAAAACTATGTAACCTCAATATTGTCTGCTTTATATCCTTCCCCTTAAAACAATAGTTCTAAGAAAATTATAGAAAATTCATCTGGCAATAAGTACCACTCTTCTTTTTCTCATCTCTCTACGAATATTTTAGACTAAAATCACTGCTACCATTGGTAACCAGGTTACAAGAATTCGTTTCTAAGCCAAATATAAGTTTGATGACCTCGTTGAATGTCAGATGAGCTGATGAGTCAAGATGGGCAACTGAGAATAACGAAGTGGTATCTGGGATTGAACAAGAAGGCTATTTTCAAACATTTACCACTTGATGCAGCATGTTAATACTATGCACTTATGAAATGGAAGAATTACCAATTTAATATAACAATTATAATTGTTTTAAAGTCATAGTATTTTATTTATATTATTTGGAGAATTTTATTGAATATACAAGTTTACGTGTATATATAGATGAATAAAGAGATAACCTAAGATAAACATATATTTCTATCAATTTCAGTCAGAAAATCCAAGTTAACTTTTTATTATTTCTCAAATTAAATAAATGTTTTCCCCATTTGTCAAGTTTTTAATGTTTTTATATCCTTTGCACGCGCGGCACGGTTTAAAAAAATCAATTTTTTTTTCTGATTTTTTACTGTACTGTGTTTTAATATCTTATTTCTATATAACTGTATATTTTCAGTTTATCTAAAACAAAGAGAAATCAAACTGATATATTGAGCTACAATGGTGACCACGAAAGGAAAAAGGGAAGCCAGTCCTATATCAAAATATGTCAACCAAGTCTTAGCAGTCCATTCACATAGTTACCTATAGGATTGCGCAAGACAAAAAAGTTGGAACATTATTCAGTACCAACTTTGTCTGCAAAGAATTGGAGAATTGTATAAAGATTATCATTTTTTCATTAAATGTTGATACCAACTTGGCCTTTTCTCTACAAGCGACCATTCTGCTTGAAGTCGGCGACGGTGGCTATTATAGAAAATATCAAAATTTGAAGCATAAATTATTATAAAATACACTTATAGGATAATGGTAGCTTGGCATCCCGACGCGATATGATGGAAACCGAACGAATAAAGAAAAATTTGACAAGTTTCTCTGGAGTGGAGACTCCGACTACTGGGATTCCTTTGTAGAAAATGACGAACCGGCTCAACAACTTAATCGCTTTTTGACTTCATTTCATATTTCCCCGATACACGCCTAGCACGAGTGTCCTGTAATAAACTTTCTGATGCAGCAACATCCTCTCAGCGGTTTAGAACATGTGGAACATGGGGCTGTGATGAAGATTAGGAGTTTATACTAATTCTTTCTAACGTCTTAGCATGAAATATTCGGGTGAATGGATAAAAATAACTATCTATTAATATTTTCAATATAATCTGAGTTTTCTAAAGGAAAACATATTAAAAGAAAATTTTAAAATAAAAGATGTGTTTATCTTGGACATTCAAATCCCGTCTAGAAAACAAAATCAAGGATTCGGTGTCTGCAGTCAAGGGAGTCCTTCAGACATGGAAGATTTATTCCCTCTGTAGCAAGCACCGGCGGTCCTTGGCCTCCAGTTGTGTCCTCCCTGGTTCTGCCATATTAGTCGACAAGGCAGACATATAAGCTGGAGAGGTTCAGAACTCCGTACTGGAGAGTTTGGTGATCTTGAACACTCAAATGAAAGTTTCTAATTAAAAATTGAAGGCATTCGATTATTAAATTTCTTTATTCATTGTATGTTTTTTTCTAGAAATTCCCATTGTATTAGCTAAATATAATATTTAGAAGAGTTGTCAGTAAAAGTAAGATTTTGATCGTTTGAATTTTGAATCTCCATCAAAGTGTTACGAAATTTGGCATTTATGACGACAGGAAATAGCGCCAAGATGTATGGTTTGTAGTGATAGTCTCGTGCCATATCCACTTTTCCAATTAAGTACTTTATAATGAGATGTTTGAGAATAATCAGAAATACATCCAATGGTATAAACCACGATCCTAATATTGCAAGCTGATAAACTATAATAACGGGTTTCATGGAAGGATGATATCCAATGCAGATGGTATTTTCTGTGTTCTAAGATCTTCTTTCTCAACAATGTCGTGAGAAGAAGGACAAGAAACAAAACTTACACTGCAGGTCCGGATAATTCAGGACTGTTCCGTCTGGTGACCATTTAGGAATGTTTCTCCCTATTGTAAGAAATTCATACATGCCATCTAGGCATACCGCCATATCTAAATTTGATATACATAATTAAGATCATGTTCTTAATCTCACATGTCCGCCATATTAGGAATTATTATAAACGCATAGAGCGAATTATATATTTTTTCGCAAAGAATTTTTTATAGTAGATTTTTTGACTTGGAATATGTGAATTACACACAAAGGTAAGGTTCATCTTATTTGTATAAAAATATTGAGAGGCGGAAAAGAAAGTTCTAATTTAAGAAATAAAAATAGTGTTAACTTTTCATATTTCAATTTTCTATTTCTAAAGGTGTTTATCGATCCTGTTAGATGAATTTCTAATATTGTAGAGATTCAGGACAGGATCTCCCGTGGCGCAGATTCCCAGGTTGTCCTGGTGCTGATAAGAGAGCCAGGGCTGCTGCCGCGAGGACGACGAGGAACTGCACAGAAATGTATGTGTTAAATACAAATCAACTGTTCACAAAGTAAGTTTGAACATGAAGACCTTTCTAAATATTAGTTTTATATATTAACCAGATCAAATAGAGTAGGCTGAATGTAACATCCGTGTAACTACAGCCTCCTCTGCTCGAGTGTTCTCCCAGACAACGTTTGCTCCAGTCCGTGGGTCGAGGATGCGACGTCAAAGCTGACTTCCAGCGATGTCGTCCAAGACTACGTAGTTTCAAACATCTCTCCTTCTCCCAGGAACTCTCGTCTGTCAATGATCTCAGCAGCGATAGGATCAAATAAGCCCTGCGAGATGTGCCATAGATTATATAATATAGCTTCACAAACTCTCTATAACCCCCTCTATATTCTACCCATCTATCTCCCCATATCTAATGTGGTGATCAGTTGGCAATAAGAATCATCCGGGGATAAGTTTCTTGCAGATATTTTAATATCGCTGCTCAGACTTCATGTCTTTCCACTGGAGGATTCACTCATAGAACAACAGATACTATGACTTTAGATAAAACCTTTAACTATCAGAACTGTTTGCTGGGTGGTTATAATGAGTTTTCTTTAAACTATTAGAGAGCAACAGAAGAGAGGAAAAGGCGATGCCCGGAGTCACCTACCTGCATGGCTATGACTGACTGGGGTGACACTGGCTATAGGGCCGTCCACGCCCCCGTAATCTCCTTAGTCGAGCTCAAAGATGTTTACACAATTGGGAAGAATTACAAAACTCTTCGGCAAAACTAAGTCAAGGTCACATTTATGTTTTGTGGAATCGACGACTTAGCTAGGTGAACACCGTCATGGAGTGCCATGGATACACGTCTCGATCACCTCTTGTTGGCATTCCAGGCACTTCGAACATTCCCCGTTGCATTTCTGACGTGTTAAGGCCAATGGGATTACCCCGTATTCAAGGTTAGGAAAAGGCTACATTTCAGCAGGATAATCCTCGACCTCATTTTTCTGGTATTATAAAAATCTTCCTACATCCAGAAATTGTTTGGCTGCTACCTTAACCCAAATGTTAGTCTGATCTGTCACTAAGAGAAAATGACTAGTCGATTTTTGCAGAGCGCCTGGCACATCACCAAACGCCAGTCACTACTGTCAATGAACTGAGGCAGTGTGTTGAAGCTGCATGTGAAGCTGTATATGTCATCAAATATCTGGTTCACTCAATGACCTGACGTACAAGTGCTGTTATTGAGGCCAGAGATGTTCTCTAAATACTAATTTATCAGAATCCATGCCTTCATTTTTTGCGAATTTAATCACTTATTACCAGTATAATGCATTTGTAAAATAAATATCATTTTATTTTTTACCGTACTTCCTGGTGTAGCATTTTAATGGTCAGTAGTTTAAATATCACGAGAAACATAAATGCCAAAATAATTGTAAAATTGAACAATGTTATTTTGTTTACTGCCCTGTGTAAACGGCTCCATCACAACACCAGCTTTGACAATTGTGAGGATTTGAAACCACAAGTTTTATGCCACGTGATCAATAGATCTTGGGTTGAGAAAACATGTTTTATTATATAGATAAATATATATTTGCCTTATATATATTTAAAAATAGGCTTTTATTGGATCAATAACAATTTATTTACTGATATATGCCTTTTGATATATAAATATCTATTTATATATTACTCTACTATAAATATTTGTATTTTGTAAATATTTTAAAACGGAAAGTATCCTATTCTGGTACATTAAAGCGATCCCTTTGTATTCAGAGCTGGGAGTCGGCCCCACAAACATCTTTTTGCCAAATTCGACCATTTTATAACTCCTCTTATAGGAAGAAATGAAAGCGAAGCCACCCCTGTACTGAGACATAGCCCATAGCCCGAAACAACGGTACACAGGTTATTGGATTTTGTTCGAATTTGCCGAAACTGGTGTAGGGGTATATTCATTTATGGCTAACTTTGTATTGTGAGCAAGCGTCTTGCTTTAATGCATTTTAAAAGGAGAAGGTTCTCCTTTCTGATATAGGATGTATATATGTATTTGTATATATGTGCAAAGAGGCACATCTTTCAATTAGCAAATGTGCAAAATACAAATTAATTAAACATAAAATAAAAATAGTTTGAACTCAACTTCCTTTGCACCAATAAAATAAACTTGTTGTTTCAACTTTGTGAAAGTTCTAGTTCCCAACTTGGTGGGACGAGATGTCTGTCTCAAGACCCACGCCGAGGTGACGACACCAGAGCTCCAACATCCTCAATTCCTGCTGGAGATGTGTTTACTTCACCGGGCTGAAGTGAACAAATGGCAAATGAATGCTTGTTTATCCTACCCAGCTAAGAAACTTATTAATCTCATAACCCTGATGTAGAAAACAGTTGATAAGGCGGGGGGAGTGGCCGGGTCCGGACACACTGAAATTTCTCCATAGTTTTGGTGGAGATAATTAACACAAAAATCCTTCATAATTTTTACATAAGGTGAACGACGCTTCCAAATACCATAGAGCTTGGTTGTCTAACAGGGCGAGTCTTCTCGTGGCGCTCACCGATAGCCTCTGTGCAAGCTATGTTGGATCCGGTGGATGAGCTGATCGGTGTGCTTAGATTTCCACAGCTCTGAGTACGTCGACGATGTGAAAAATATGATCAAAAGATTTAGAAGCAAAACAAACATCCAGGAGGTTGGTATTCTTGGCCACAAAATCTCTAACTTTTAACCTCAAGGTATTGTGTGAAGATCTTGGCGTAATGGCCTGGTGAGGCCAGAATACTTGAACACCATTCTTGTAGTTATGTTTGCCCTGATCTTGAGATATTGCCCCCTTATTATCAAGCATTGATGGAAAACCTCGACTTGCTGCTGGATAGACAACTAGATCAACGTGGACCGATCGTAATCAGCATCAATACTTTTTATAAGAATTACTTTCGGGATACGTGAGAATGAGTAGAGAATGTGTAGTGGCTGAAATTTCCGCTGTTGGAATACTTTTTAAATAAATAAAAAAAAAAGACTTATCGTCAAGAATAAAATCATGACTTAGAACTAGAACATCATTTGTCGACACTTCGTTTTAACCAAGAAGTTTTCATTTCGAGTTGATATCACTTGCTTTTCCCTATATTTCAAATTGATTCTGCAATTTTCTTGAAGCATTTATTATGGAAATTCCATCTCTGCTTTCAACATTGTCTCTACATGCGTGATAATTGCCTCACTTGGAAATAGAAGAGAAATTTTGTTAGGCCATGCACATATGGGCCTGACAGGAATATCCTAAAATGACGCCCATAAAAGAACAAGCACAAGGCCAGTAGAGTATCGACCTAGCCAATCGGAACTGTAATCCTGGGCAGTACAATTCAAAGATATCGCCAGCCCCCGATAGCTCTGTAATTGTTGTGACTAGTTGCTAAGTCAACAAGGGATCTCGACCAAGAATGGTCCTGATCGGCCCCAACACACTCAAGGAACCAAATACGGTTGCATTCTCTCCTAAACACATGTCGCACAAAGTGGCTGTATCGCTGGAAGATATGAGATATTAGTCTGATGATCGTGTTCTAGAATATCCTAAGTGAAGAGGTCGAACTGCTGTCTACATGGATCAACACACTCTTGGAGTGTTCTCACATTAAACGAGTTGTAAATCCCCACAAACCATCACTATGATGGCCTGTTCCATTTCTATTTAGAATGAGGTTTTCTATGAATATACAAGTTTATAATTACATAAAGTTCACTGATATACAAGCTAGCCATTGTAAACTCGATTGTGAATTGAACTGGCACAACCTCACGGTTCCAGGAGATAACAGTTTCCATGTGCTTTTGGTGATATATCATGGAAGTTCTGCTGTAGCCTTTATGTTTGACAAAGCGATAAATGCCCGGTAGACAATTTTCCACTTTATTTTTTATATAATATTTGGCTTTTTGTTTTTTGGAGTACTCGGCACATGTGTGTCACGCGGTAAGGAAGAAAGACAGGGAATAGAGAGGTAAATACTGTATTCAGCAGATACATTGTCATTTAAATAATTACAGGAAGACCATGTCCAACCAGGGGGAAGCAGAGCTATAGCTGTACACGCGATAGAAGAGCAAAAAGGTCCAAGCATTACTTTAAAACAAAAGTCTGAAGCAATAACAATAAGAAGCAAGAAGCGAAGATCCGAGGTTGGAGCGAAGTCTTGAAATCGCTTAGGGCGAAGTTTACCAGTGGCCGTTCCAGCCCCAGTGGCCTCCCCAGTAGGGAGCGGGGGCGGCGTGGTGGGCAGGGGCCACATAAGAGGCGTGGTGGACAGCGGGGGCGGCGATCACAGCGGCGTGCTTGTTGACCAGGGTGGCAGCGGGGTCCTTGGAGGAGTCCACGCCGGGCTCGTTGGTCTGGATGTTGGCGCGGAAACCACCGGCATCAGCCACGTAGCTCACGGTCCTCACGCGGCCGTCGGCATCCCTGAGGCCGTAGGAGCCCACCTTGACGCCGTGGGAGCCGGACTCCCTGCGGAAGGTGCCTCCTGTAAGATGACCCTCATCGTATCCGAAGGCGTAGTTGCCAGCATTCTGCACAGGCCCAGGGTGAGGTATTGAACGGACAGGAGGACTGAGGTCTTACATCCTGGGAGCGGAACTGGGACGAGGCGCCGGTCCCGATGACATGGGCCTGGGGCAGGAGCCCGTGGGCTGAGGCGGCGGCAACAACGGCGCTGAGGACGAGGAGGAACTGGGCAAATGTTGCCGCAATTGATTTTATGGAGAACAATGCTCTCGAAGTTGCATAAAGATAAAATGTTTCAAGACACCAATCAAGCTCATAGTGAATAAGATGTCTAACCACAGAACAAGTATTAGCTAGAAATTTGAAGCATGAATATCGAAAGCTACCAAATGCCAATCGACTGACTAACCACGCCTAGCGTTTTATCATATAGAGATGACAATATGTGACGTTCAGTGTATAATTTAATAAATGATTTTTGAAAGATTGAAATTTTTTAAAATTTACTATTTAAAATATTCTATAAACCATTTAAACAATATTTGGGCAAAAAGGTTTTTATATTGACTTGTAGCATGATGGGTACGATCTTGAATGGATGATATTATATATGTTGTTTTAAAATAAATATTGTTAAAGAATAAATGATTGTGTTCTGTCATGACTTCTTGGTAGGTATTTGATTAGTTACTCCTATACTCTCGAATTGTTTTTAAATGTGTTGAAAAATATATATTGTAAATGAAGATATTTCCACAAAGGATAAACACACCAGAAGAATAAACCCAAGGGTGCGTGAAATCTCACTTCAAAGTCTTGTAATAACTTTCGAACATTTCTTTAATAAAAATAAAACATTTCGCGTTGAATGTTTCATCAATATTACAAGTAGAAATATAGCGATTATATTGACCGTTGGTATAGAGTTCAATATGAAAAGCGAATTTTAATTTTAGCAAATCACAAATGTATTGGTATATTAAATAATTATATAAATATATTGCCACGTGGACCTGGTGGCTCAGGGTGAGCGTGGGGCTGAAAAGATTCGATCAGAGGCAGAAACTGACGCAATCCCAAGGAAGAGAAGTGCGGTGGACTCACCTTCATGGCTGTGCAGGAGATGCTTCGGGATGGCCAGGATGGCCTTATATACTAGCACCATGACCATCAGCACCCATCCTGCCTAGAGGTCGTCTGGTTTAAAAAATGAAGGTGACCGACTCCGCCCGCCATTTACATCTTCAGCTGCTCCAGTAAATTTAGGGCTAGCGGGTTGGAATTGCCACGCTGTTCCGATAATTTGGTATTTTCCAGTCTGTGGCTGCGTCACGGAGAGAAGGTTTGCCTGCCCTCGGACAGATGGCTGGTGAGTCAGCGCCCCTCCGTCAAATATTTTATTGCTTCCATGTCCTAGCCTTCAGATCACAGCTCAAGGCAATTGCTTGACTTCTTCAGTATGAATCGCTCTCAGTCTATTGTGTATTCCTAGCCATAGAAGAAATTGTTATATTTTCCCAATATAAACAGCCCTCAGCAGAATCTTTATTCACAGCCCGAAAAGCAAATGTTACATTTCCATAAAATAAGCTTCCCTAAGAAGAAGGAATTCTTACTGACATGTTTCTAAGTTTGATAAAGGAAGAAGTGTCGCCTCTTGGGATTGCGGTTTATCGAAGCGCAGCAATGCTGCTGGCGTCTGTCGAGAGCCAGTGACTGTTAGCAGAATATAGAGTCGATGGGTTCAGGACGGTCGTACAGAACGACGTACTGGATCTCAGAGGCCCGCTAACAGCCGAGAAGACCGAGTTTTACCTCCATTCCTTTAATAAATCCTTCAGTCACATGAGTCGAGAAATAGAGCCGTTTACAAGCCAAAATGTCTGCTTGATCAGTTCGACGACTTTTGAAGCATCGGCTACCCTTGGCGCTAAACCACAGACAGGAGCGCTTTCAATGGTGGGATTATCGACGAACCAGGATGCAGGATTAACGTTATCTCGTGTTTTCAGACGACTCTAGATTCTGTTTGCAGCATCATGACGGCGTGTTTGGAGCCCTTGGTGACAATGCACATCGTCAACGTGCATTAAAATCGTTATATTGGATCATCACCTCGAGTGATGGCATGGGATGATATTGGATACACGCTTCGGTTACTCCTTGTTCGCAATCTTTGAGCAGTCCACGTAACATATCTGATGTGTGCGTAGTAACACCCTTTATTCGAGGTTTGGGAAACGTTACGTTTCAGCAGGAAGAATGCACATCTGTGTGTTAATGGAATTGTATGGACCTTCCTACATACAGAAATTGGTCGGCTGCTGCTCTGGCTACCATTTCTCCTGTCACCAACATCTGGTCAATGGTATCAGAGGTTCGTCACCCCACGCCGGTCTCTGATGTCGGTGAACTCTGGCATCGTGTTGAAGCCGCATGTACTGTACACGCCATCCAATATCGGACTCAACGCTAAGGCGTATAAGTGTTGCTTTGCTGCCAGAGGTTGTTCTTCTGCATACTGATTTCTCAGGACCCATACCTCCAAATATCTTTAAAATTTAATCACGCGTTATTCCCAGCATAATATTTTTTCCCAATAAATATAATTTCTGAAATTTGCACTTATTCAAGGTGTAGTAATTTCAATGGCCAATAGTGTAGTGTAGTTATGGACTTATATTTTTGTTTTATTTTAAAATTTCCAAACATTGTTGTTGTATTTGGTTACGTAAACTTTACGAACCCGGCAGTGTTTCAAATATTGAAATATTTCTTTGTCAACTAAAGATAATACGTTGATTGAACATGTTTGACTTGCATTCCATAATATTCTATGAGTTCAATATAGAATGAGTTATGTTGTTTTTGGGATAGAAAATATACAAAACTTTCAAATTCTTATTCACTCAGTACACGGGTATAGAATGAACCAAGAATTCCAAGAGCAACTATAACTTTAATTTGGCGATTAAAACAATACTCTATGAGCCAATACTTTGTGAAACTCATCGTTTTGAGAATTCCCGTGTTTTATTCCCAACTATGTATGTTGACAGTCTCGCTGCACGTCTACCAAGGTGACCTCCACCTGACCCTGGCTGGGATCGCAGTGAATGGTAGCGTACGCCGTGCGGTACTGGTCGCGTGCCAAGGCCGTGCGTACGTTACCGTCTGGTTACGTCACTGATGTGAGATACCGGTCGCTGAACTTCCCGGCTGGTTTGTTGATGTTCTGTGGAGCTGGCGGTTTGTTGATGTTCTGTGGAGCTGGCGGTTTGTTGACGTTCTGTGGAGCTGGCGGTTTGTTGACGTTCTGTGGAGCTGGCGATTTGTTGACGTTCTGTGGAGCTGGCGTTTGTTGACGTTCTGTGGCGGTAGCGGTTTGTTGACGGTCTGTGTAGCCGGCGATTTGTTGACGTTCTGTGTAGCTGGCGATTTGTTGACGTTCTGTGGAGCTGGCGATTTGTTGACGTTCTGTGGAGCTGGCGGTTTTTTGACGTTCTGTGGAGCTGGCGGTTTGTTGACGTTCTGTGGAGCTGGCGTTTGTTGACGTTCTGTGGAGCTGGCGTTTGTTGACGTTCTGTGGCGCTAGCGGGTTGTTGACGTTCTGTGTAGCCGGCGATTTGTTTACGTTCTGTGGAGCTGGCGGTTTGTTGACGTTCTGTGGAGCTGGCGGTTTGTTGACGTTCTGTGGAGCCGGCGGTTTGTTGACGTTCTGTGGAGATGGCGGTTTGTTGACGTTCTGTGGAGCCGGCGGTTTGTTGACGTTCTGTGGAGATGGCGGTTTGTTGACGTTCTGTGGAGATGGCGGTTTGTTGACGTTCTGTGGAGATTTTTTACGATCTTTGGAGTTAGCGGTCTGTTCACGTTCTGTGAAGTAGAGGGACCGGGTGACGTTCTGTTGAACGACGTTTTACTTTCTGTAGAGTGAGCGGCTGGTCTAGTTCAGCGTTCAGTTGGCGTTCTACGACGTGTATGTGGTTTTTAGGATAAGGGTTTTGTGTAAATATAGAGAAAAAATAATTACATTGAAATAATTCACATATTGGAAATATTTGAAGTTATAATTGAATATGTGTAGCAGAAGCTCTAGTGATGTTTTGATAATAAATATTAAAAAAAAACATGGAACTATGGAATATGTTGAGGTGTTCACTTTTCCTGTCTCTCTACATCTCACTAAATGGAAGTTATAATTCCAGAAATTTCTGCGGCACTTGCAGCTGACGAAATTTCCGCCGGAACGGCCGACGCCCACCGCATCAAGGCGAGAAGCCATTATCTTGTCAGACGCTGGGCGGGCGAGTTTTTGTGGCGAGCAAGGTTCTTGCTGTTGTTGTTGTTACTTGTACATAGAGACAGATGGAGCAGCGGGGCAGACACTTAAGTGTGCGGGAGACCAGAAATGTGATTTTTTATTGTGCGTTGAGAGCTTACAGATTTGCATAAATGATTGGTGAGAAGGTTATACACGGATTGATTAATATGAGAGGGTTTAATAAGACGCACACTGGCGTCATTGTTAAAGGAAGACATACATTGGGCAGATAGGATATATAAAACTTTCCGATTATTGTGTAAAAATGCTCATTGTTGTGACCATTTTCAGCATTGTTGTGCTGAACACACTTCTTTGATTGTATAAACTCTTATTGTGGCGAAAATTGGCCAAGACATTTTTCTCGTGTTTGTTGAGAGAATCATTGTTGCCTTGCAGGTATCATCAATGTTTTTGAAACCTCAAATCGTCAATTATTACGGCGTATTAAATAAACAATTGAACTTATTTTTGGAATTTTTAATGTAAATGGTTATTTTATTCGTGGTAAAAGTTATGTCGCAAGTCCGTTGATAGCTCGGTCTCTCTGTGTACGGGCGGAGAGGTTGTCAAAGAATCACGTGTCGCTAATGGAAGATCCATGTTCTTATCATCCTGCAAGGAAGGTCCTGCTGAGGTCCATCCCACGTTCGACCACCAGAAGTGTTGCTCTTACAGAAATCGAGCCAGAATCAGAAAAAAATAATTTTAACAAACATCTTTTTTAAAAAATTAAGATTTTTCAAACGTTTTTCATATATGCTGAAGATTCCTTTTTGAAAGGTATATATACCATTCAGTTTTTAAAACTCTCAGCGAGTAGCTGGATTGTATTCAAAATATGTTTGTAATTTTATTCACATTTATTGAAAGAAGATGTCAAGAAAATTACCTCTAACGCAGCAAATAAAAACCAAGGTAGATGGCACGGTGACCTGGGAAATGTTCCAGGATTGTTTGGACCGCTGCCCAGGAATTCCAACTGTTCGGCTGATATAATAGGAAAATATTGCCAAAAATAACAAAAGAGTTCATATGTAAACTATATAGAAAAAATACGTTCAAATTTTTTTGAAAATGTATTCTTTTGCATCACAGGTCTTTCAATATCTCTCAGGAATGCTAGCGTCAATCGGCAATATTTGGCAACCCGGGAACTGATCCATATGAGCTGTGAACGTTTCCAAAAATATCGTTAATAGTTATACAAGTATGTTATGTAGTTAAGTGATATCATTGTACGCTTGGGTTGTATAGTTGGAGACGATGTGTTGAAGGAAGATCGTTGTACATATGTGTGGGTTATAGAGTTATTGTGGTCAAGCAAGGTCATCCCCTCTTTTAACTTTGATGGTATTGAGGAACAAACATCAAGACATCTACTGATCGATTGCCCAGCATTTCAAGATTATAGAATGAAGAATGAACTAGTTGTTTGTGAACTTAACGATTTGATTTCCGATAAAAAATCATATTCAAAGTTCAATTCATTTTGTAAATATATTCTAAACTTTCTACAAAATCTGGATCTCTAATGTTTTCATTAATTTGAATAATGTAAATAACTTATGTAAATAAACTTTTCTCCTTGTTTGGCGCAAGTATCCCTTGCGGGATATAGCGTTTTGGAAATAAAATAATTGTAATTGTAAAATGGTAAAAGAAAATGTCTAGGAAATCTTGCTTGGTATCTGTTATTGACTGTAAAATTGAATGAAATTCTTTGTCCCTTCATATTAACAAGTACTCTCAATTTTAATACTTGACCTCGTGTGTACTCATCGAATATATCTAAAATTGCTTTGGCTGGAGAGGGAGAAATTGTTACTGATTCTAAAAATCGGTTTTGAAAATACATTGCCGATATCCTAACCTGGGTCATTTTTAAGAATCACCACAGTCCATGATACAGTGGAGAATTGCCGTGATTGGCTCAGCTAAGTTTATTTGAAAGGTCTTCTGTGATTTCAAACAGTCCAGACCTACTGTAAGTTACACAACCAAGACCTGCTGTAAGTTACACCGTAGGTAACCAGAGCTGTGGAAGACATGGCCTCCATAGAAACTACTAAGGAACAAGATCAGGGCGGCGCCTGCCGTGGTCGACCAAGGCCAGCAGGCTCCTCTTCCCGTCCTGACCTCACCTCTAGTACTACGGTAGTTGAAGTAAATTATAGTAAACATATCTTTCTATAAATTGAATAGTAGAGAAGATTAAATATGCTTTAAATACAATAAAATTGTTTAAGTTCCTGAAGTACCCATGCCTAACTTTAATATTAGAAGATAAATATTTAAAGAAAAAAATCCTTATAAACATTTTTTGGGAATATTTCTGCGTCATGTGTTTGATGAGAGAGAGAGAGAGCTAATCTCTGTCTAAATGATTTATTTACGGCTAATGTATGTTAAATTCAATGCTATAGTTTGTGTGTCATACTATATGTGTTTCCTATTATTACTTGGTCCCATCCTTGCTGCTTCACACCGCTTTGAACGCTGGATCAAGGAGAGACCAACCTTTGGAGGAATCATCGAAGTGAAGACCTTTGGGCTACATTGGCTGCTCGGGAATAATGAATTGGTTGTGTTGAAAGGTAATTGTGTGATGTGTTATTCACTTATCTACGGGGTGGGTACTACTTGGGGAAATCACATAATACACCTGGAGTTAGGATTCCGGCAAAGATCTACCTAAATAAAACAATATTTCTCCAATCACAACTATCTGCGATGAAACCAGTGGAGCTGACTACACGGCGAAATGGCATCGACAACGTTTCCAAAGTCCGAAAGTATTTTGAAGCTATTCATTTATATATATTATGTGTCGCAATTTCTTGATTCCCTCACATAGTTATAGGAGGATTCTTCATTTTAAAAGTCAATGAAGAAATTTTAAATATTTGCCCTGGTATATATATGAACCACAACAACAGAGAGACATTGGGTAGTGGATTGTGATAAAACACAATTTTAATTTGTCAATATTTGTAATGGGGAAATATATACCATAATTATATTTAGCGTAGGTAATATTTATTTTAAATATATTTAAATAACTTCAATCGTTCCAATTTATGACATAACCACTAAATGTTAGATATCAACACCATATATATATCTTGTGTATGTATCGCTATATATTGCCATATAATTACATATTTACATATAAATAAGTATTACATATGAATGTCTGACAAAATATATTTACACCTAAGAATGCTACGTCTAGAACGCCAATTACTTCTAATGGCAGTTCACTGGTTGAGGCCTCTGAGCTATAATAAATAAACACTACATGCTGAGTGGGGAATAAGCTCAACGCCGATTGGTTGATTAAAATCACGTGTCAATAAAGAGCCAATTAGTTCGCTATTCGTGACTTAAGTCATCCAATTAGAACACGCAAAAAATCACATATACATATAGGCATTGAGGCGTGTATCAGAGTTTATAGATGGAACAACTCAGGCCAGTTCTATTATGAGGTAAAACCCGTCATCTTTCAGTTGAAAATAAAATACATATTATTGGGTATTTTTTCTGTGTTTCAAGTAATACATGAGGAGTAAAGTAGACAAGGAAAGTGTGCGGGGGGGAGTCAAAAATGTTCTTGTGAAAAGAATCCGTGAGACCTAATTAATCGAGAGCCTAAGTGCGAACACCAGGATCAGATGGACTTCCAGCAGGAGTTACGCCACCAAACAAGAGATGCCTCGCCCATTGTCCATCAGCCGCCGCGCCCTGGTGGTCAAGGCCTCGCCCCACCTCCGTACTTGGTCGGCCGAATGGACTTCTTAATCAGCTGACACAGTTTCCTCATCCGCCCTACCTTCCCAAGGCGATGGACATTGAACCTAAGGTGACGATACATTCACGAATGGAAATGAGAATACCCTCTTGCCAACGCCTATAAACAAAAAGGAGAAATAATCACATAGAATTTTCTCTTGATATCAATTGAAAAAGCCCTGTACGATTTATAAATGAATAAAACAAAGCATCAAGGGCTGCGTATCTTTATTAGAACAAATATATACGAGCTTTCGGGCACATACGCCCTTCTACAGGAATTAATGAAACAATAATCCTACTAGTTTGAAATAAGATACGCAGCCCTTGATGCTTTGTTTTATTCATTTATAATTTTCTCTATTATTTTCTGAGAGACTTTCCAATATATACACCAATCCTTTATACAAATCGAGGTTTTTGTGGTACGAAAGTTTGACGAGTCGGTCATAATATGTGAAGCAGACAATCACAGTTGGAAATTCTCTGCATGAAATCAATGTTCCACTCAACCATGACGCTGGGCCTGCAAAATAAATCTAAGCATCAGATGTTGTGTTGTCCTGTTGGCCTTGAGATATTTTGGAAATCTTCTTTGGAGTAGCCATGATAATGGATAAGCTCCCCAACATTAGATCATAGTAAATCTCAACTAAACAAACCTAGTTTATTTATAAACCACACCAACTATGGATCACATAACTACACACACAGAGAGTAACTGGGATGATGCAAGGAAGGGCCGCCCGCGTCCTTCGCTCCGCCGTGGGAATCCCTGAGACCCGCCCAGCCACGACATAGAAACAACCGATGGGTGCTCCATTTACATTCGCAGATAATTTTGAGAAATAAATGTTTCGTCTAATATACCAGAGGCTCCTAAAATATATTATTTTTGTACATTTTCAACTTTATATCTGTGTCAAGTATTCTTCACTTATAAATTGAAATCTAAACGCAGATTTTCAATGGAAGGTTAGACAGTTGTCGTGCGGAAAGCGAAATAAAATTGTCACAAGTGGAATTGTACAACCGCTGTAACATTATAGAACATAAAATATATTTGAACATTTTGAGATGTTTTGAATTATCTAAATTGTCTGCAGAGCTCGCAGATAGGATTGTTGTTAGGATTCAGACATCGTGCTGAATGTCAGGGATCTTTCAAACTTTCTTGTTTTGCCATTGTGTAATATGGGGCCATTGTATAAACACATCTAATAGAAACGCAATCCCGAGGTTCTCATCAAGGTTCCACCGCATCCATACCATTTCAAATATTTAAATGAACTGTGTGCCGTCATCCTGTTTTCTCGCCTCCCCGGTCTATTGTGATTTATCTATAGAACACATTTATATGGCCAGCTGGAGAAATCAAACTGCTAAAAGTTTAGTCTCCCAATTGGAGCTAAGCAATGTTGGAAATGTAGAGTAAATAAAGAAATATTTGACAATTGAAAACCGGAAAAGAATTTGTGGCGATATTCATTTTAATGAGGTTTTATGATTGGTTTATATCCGTAGAGAATGTGTCAAATCTTTAAAGGATGAGATGATATTAGAAACTAATGATTAGCATCATCAACTGCTAACTGCCGCACCAAGGTCATGCGGTTCTAAACTGGGCAGATGATGAAACTTCCAGACCTAATGACTTTCCCCGTTACACTGAATCTCTACTCTCAAACAAATGATACGTTCTGGCCTTTTACAAATTACAATATCATTTACACATTACACCCCTACTCCTACAATTGATATGTTCTGGCCTTTCCTCCGTTACAGTATTTTTTATACATTACACCCCTACTCCTACAATTGATACGTTCTGGCCTTTCCTCCGTTACAGTATTTTTTATACATTACACCCCTACTCCTACAATTGATACGTTCTGGCCTTTCCTCCGTTACAATATTTTTTATACATTACACCTTTACTTTTACAATTGTTACAATGAGGCATTTCTCCAGTTACAATGTCTTTTATACATTACATCCCTGCTCTTACAATTGATGCGATGTGGCATTTATCCAGTTACAATATACAATATACCAGTTATACGTTAAATCTTTACTTTTACAATTGTTACAATGAGGCATTTCTCCAGTTACAATATTTTTTATACGTTACATCTTTACTTTTAAAATTGTTACAATGAGGCATTTCTCCAGTTACAATATTTTTATACGTTACATCTTTACTTTTACAATTGTTACAATGAGGCATTTCTCCGGTTACAATATTTTTATACGTTACATCTTTACTTTTACAATTGTTACAATGAGGCATTTCTCCAGTTACAATATTTTTATACGTTACATCTTTACTTTTACAATTGTTACAATGAGGCATTTCTCCAGTTACAATATTTTTATACGTTACATCTTTACTTTTATAATTGTTACAATGAGGCATTTCTCCAGTTACAATATTTTTATACGTTACATCTTTACTTTTACAATTGTTACAATGAGGCATTTCTCCAGTTACAATATTTTTATACGTTACATCTTTACTTTTACAATTGTTACAATGAGGCATTTCTCCAGTTACAATATTTTTATACGTTACATCTTTACTTTTACAATTGTTACAATGAGGCATTTCTCCAGTTACAATATTTTTTATACGTTACATCTTTACTTTTACAATTGTTACAATGAGGCATTTCTCCAGTTACAATATTTTTTATACGTTACATCTTTACTTTTACAATTGTTACAATGAGGCATTTCTCCAGTTACAATATTTTTTATACATTACACCCCTGCTCTTACAATTGATGCGATGTGGCCTTTCTCCAGTTACAATATCTTTTATACATTACACACACCTACACTTACAATTGATTAGATGTGTGTGTGGCCTTTCTCCAGTTACAATATCTTTCATATATTACACCCCTACTCTATCAATTGTTCCAACAAGGCCTTTTATCTACCCAACTACTATATTCTCTTCATTAGATCTCGGTGGCGGATCCACTTGGAGCTGTCACTAATATTTTTTACTTTAAAATGTAATATAATATTTTAAATAAATGTAAGTAATTTATTTTATTATTATTTTTTGTATATCTATGTGTGTGAATAATAAACTCGCTACCATAAATCACCATATTCCACACACTCTTCATCTCAAGGTTCTCAGAGAGCCGGGCGGGATATTTATGACATCTGCGTTATCTTATTTCCTACTTGGTGATTTGGCAGGATCAGGCCATGTTACGCCGACCTACATCTCTTTCCTTACTATTGATGCGATATAGTTTACTACAATACCCTTTATATCATATTTATATTCTTACAATTGATGCGATGCTTTTTCTACAATTAAAATATAATTTACATCATATTCCTATTCTTATAAAATTGATGCGATCTATTTTCCTTTAATTACAATATATTCTCTACATTAAATTCCTATCCTTACAATTGATGCGATGTCTTTTCCTAAATCTACAATGACCTTTACATTGAATTCCTCTCTCTCTCACAATTGAAACGATGTATTTTCTACAATTATAATCTCGAACCCATTTTAAACGCGTAAGATTATTTTCGAAATTAAACAATTTCTACTGCCCTTACTGCAATGGAAGTGATGGAAGATTATAATCTGTTCTACATCAGCTATTTCTACCCTCACAATTGATACCTGACTCCCATAAAGAGAGAACACCCACTACACACGGGTTGGTTGGACGAGCCCAGCTGTGGTTATATTGTATGTATACATCAAACTGTATGACTTGGATAAAACATTCTTGTATATGTCATGCACAAACAATTATATAGATGAATATTTCTGCTCGGTAGTTTGCCATGTGTTTGAAAAGAGTCTTCGTTTGTAAACAAAATTATCGTCTTTAATATATCACCGCAATTGTGATGTAATATACCGAATTCCAGTTTATACTTCATGGTTCCCCTTTAAGCTGAATCTATGATTTTATTCGATCAATCGACTAACTTGAGCACATTACCGGAGTTATCGAACATCATAATCTTCTAATAATACACTGCTAATTGAATGCCATTCAAACATCGGCGTTCTTTCAAAATATATTCCAATTTCTTCTTTCAACATTTCGAAGGTCCCGCTAGATCTTTCATCTAATCAAAATAAGAAATCATCATACCGGCGACTATCCCATGGTGGACGTACAAGCTGACTTCCAGTGTCGGCAGAGGGAACTGAAGGTTTTTTTTAAAATGAAAACTTTATATTATTTTTATATTTTGTTCATTTATTTATCATAGAGAGACAAGTTCAGAGAAATATTTATACAATTTTGAATATAGTATAAAATATTATAAAATCATCAATTAATCAAACACAGCTCTCAGTGTTCTAAGCTTCCCACCTTGGGAAATTGAGGAGAAATTTCCGGCCCGACAGAAGAGGACATGTTCCACATCTGCATGATTAGCAAACACATGTTTCACACTCAGTTGATGGAATGAGGAATTCGTACAAATGATGTGGTGACTTCATTAATAGGTTTACCTACGGTTAGGTGGTGGTAGCCTGCACCCTTCCAACATGAAACATCAAAGTCTGGTCTGGATTTATATTCTCTTGTATTAAATAACGTTACTTTAGGATCTTAACGTTTTTGTATTATCTATTAGTTCCTTTTCTTCCATGTATATGTCCATATACGAGGTTTATTTGTTTCCATAATTTTATCTTTAATTCCTTTCGTATTCTTTACACCATAGAGCAGAAGGTATTCGAGGCCGGCTCCCAAACATTTACTCTAATATTGATATCGAATGGGTTAAATTCAAAGTTATTGTCAGCGCATTTGTTCGAACGGCACTTCCGAAATTAAGGCTACGGCCGGGCGGGGCTTGCAGCCTTGGCAAGGTCGGGAGGAGCCGCACGTGACGGCAACCCACAGCCGCACCGAGTATATATACGGCCGCAGCGGCTGCACGGTCACTCAACTCCCAGCATGAAGGTAGGTTCTTTGGTAGGCTCACTTGGTCACATAGGTCAGGGAACAATCGGTGCTTTGGTAGGTTTTGTATGAGCCAATGTTACCTTCCTCGTTCAATCGGCGTGTCTTGATTATTTCACCCTCTCGGCACTTATAAGCAATCTCCCAGCTCTGGATTCTTATGAATCTAAAGATGATCCTAGGCATACATTTCTTCTGTAGGATTCATTTCTCAATGACATATCTGCTTCTCTTCTCTCTCTCTCGATTTCGTTTTTAAAATTTGAATTTTTTTTCTTTAAAATATATGTTTCCTTATGAGCTATATCCAAAAGGAAAAGACCTTAGTTACATATTTATATGAAATTTTTATAGTAAGCGCTATTGTGGAGGTATTTACTTATATCAGCCGTGACAGGCTTTGCAAAACATTCCTATTATCTTAGTCTCTGTGTGTGATCAAAATCGAAACCTTTCTCTTCAAACCTTTGGTACATCCATACACACCACCCTCCCGCGAATTTATACTATTTATATATAATTTCCTCTCTCGCGGTGTGCATGATAAATATGAAATATAATTCCAATATTAAATTTAACATAGACAGATTTTTGAATAAGTACTCTATCGCCCTCTTGAGTGATTGTACAGCCAAAAAGGAAAACCACAGACTACTGCTGAAAATGAAAATAACATAAGTCAGCGCCGGTCAGGATATAACATCTCATTCAAAACAGCTCGCAAATAATGGTAAATGGCCAGAGTGTTATCTTTATAGCTGGCATGTCTTTCCCCAATGTTAAATAGTATTAAATGTCTCCTTTTTTGAGACTCTCTGGAATTGTGTAGTGAAGTCGTTAGGATATGTGCTGGTGACCCCAGGACGATCTCTTCTGGCGTGGTGCCACCATTGTCTTTCTTCCTTGTTCATCTGAATGGTTTCCTGATTACGGGCTGTGTCTCTCTGGTCGCCACTGTGATGCCCAGAACAACCCGCTCTATCTCACTTATCTACACAACAGAAGTTTTCCATTCGTTATTATTACGTACATTTAGTTAGGTAAACAGGAGCTACAATACTTTTGTTTACTTATCAAAGGTATCATAAAGGAGGAATAGGTGCAGAAATATTGAATATAATTCTTGAGGCCAATAAATTTCATAATATTAAGGTTGTTATCGCTATTATTTCAGGTCCTCGCCGTTCTCCTCTCCGTGGTGGCCGCCAGCCGCGCCCTGCCCCTGCTCCACTCGGCCGCAGTGGTGGCCCCTGTCTACGGCACCGGCGCCAGCTCCCAGTTCAGGACCCAGGACAACTTGGGGAACTACGCCTTCGGCTATGACGAGGGCCACGCTACGGGCGGCACCTTCCGCAGGGAGTCTGGCTCCCATGGCGTCAAGGTGGGCTCCTATGGCCTCAGGGATGCTGACGGTCGCATGAGAGTGGTCAACTACGTCGCTGACGATCTTGGCTTCCGTGCCGACATCAAGACCAACGAGCCTGGTGTTGAGCCTAAGGACCCTGCTGCCACCCTGATCAACAAGGCTCCTGTGGCCATCGCTGCCCCTGCATTGGCCGTTGCCCCCGCTGCTCCCCTCGCTGTTGCCGCCGCCGCTCCCCTCGCGGTGGCTCCTGCCGCTCCGGCCCTTGCTGTAGCCCCCGCCCCTCTGCTCCACGCTGCCCCCTACGCCCACGCTGCCCCTCTCGCCCACGCCGCACCCCTTGCCTACGCTGCCCCCTACGCCCACGCTGCCTCCTACGCCCACGCTGTCCCCTTCGCCCATGCAGCTCCCCTGGCCCACGCAGCTCCTCTGGCCTCCAGCTACTCCTTCTCCACCCTGAATGGCGCCCCTCTGGCCTATGCCCCCCACTTTTAAGTCATCTGTTGTGTATTTATTGAAAAACAAAAAGAGACAAATAAATTTTAATTTAAATAATGTTTTATTTTTATTTTTGAAAAGAGTAACATATATTTTTTCCTCAAAGATTGTTGAATGATTTGTACTAACTGAGTTTGAAAATGTCACTACCAAATGGCCAAGAGAACGTGTAAGAGACAACAGACAGACAATTGAATATATTTGAGTCCCATTATTCCAGTCTTCCACATCTCTTTGTTCTACGTAGGTAGGAATCAAATGCCACAGCGGGTCCAGCATTCCTGTGTTTGGGCATCATTCTCTTCCAAATATCAAATTCTTCTTCCAAAATCCTAATGCCAAGTACCATAATAATTGTAATTTAAGTCAAATACCTACAACCTTATATTGACAATTTATCGAAACGTTAATATGATGTGAAAAGAGATATCTTACGTGATCAGAAAAATGGAAATATAAAGTAAAATGTAAAATATTCAAAATTATGTAATGAAAAGGAAATAGAAAAATGTGCAGGACACATGTACTCCGAACATCACCGGGAGATTGTTCATTGACCATATTGGATGTTCCTACAAGAGTGAAGGGAGAGAAACAACTAGAAAGAATTGGTCTGATGATCAAATAGAAAGGTCTGGAATTAGAAGCTATGAAGAGAATTGCCCAAACCACAGGGTGATATCGCGATGGCTGAGCTCTGTGACGGAGATAACATTCTGATCATATATCTGTGTGTGTTTTATTGAAGATCTAGATTTTGTATTTGTGGGTGCGGAATACATTTATGTAAACTCGGTATGTGGATAACAATGTTTCACAGAGTTTATTAAAGTTCTCAGCTATTCATATATTTTAAATATGTTTTATAAGAGATCTAATTGACTATAAAATATCCAAAGGATATGCAAATAATGTTTTAGGAATAGAATGAGTAATCATAAATAGAGAGTCATATACATGTGTATTTTCTTTTAGCTAAAATAATATAAACAATTACATTTTGATTTAAATTGAAAACTGTGCTGCTGAACGCAGCCAAAAAGTCAAAACTCGTTGAAGTCTCCACGCCTGCACTAGCGACTCACCCGTAGTAGGACCACCTTGGAATGGCGAGATGGCGTGAACTCCAGGACATGCGCTGACAGAGGTCGCAAAACGTCATTTTTAGAACGTTTGTTTAAATTTTAATGTAATGGTAAAATATTCTGATGTAAGAAAATATTTGGCGCATTATAGATGTAACATTCTCAATACGTGATTGTGTGAATATATGGGCCGGACACATATCAGAATAACTGATGGTGGCTTGAGACCGGGGAGACCATCAATGAGATGGGAAGATCCCAGGACCAAGAATTGTGGTAGTTACTGGGGAAAGATGGCAGTGAGGAGTGGCGACCAATGAGAAGTGGAGAACCCACTCCGATATCTCAGGTCCAACAAGGTGATGGAGTTTTATATCTTCCATGGACTCTGTTCACAGAAACGGCACAGAGAAATGTAGAATTCACAAATTCCTAAAACACCAGAATCAGTGTGTTTTCGATACCTCTACTTGTGGCCATTACTCCAACTTCGAGCTGCTCTCTTTTTAAAACTTCAACAACACGTCGTAGATACGAATGTGAACTCAATATAAGTTAAATTCTTCTCTCGAGCATATTTCAAAATGGAATTCTAGACAAATTCAGGTAAAAGATAGTTTAGATCATCTCTCAATTCCCTTAAAATTTGGTTCCTTTCTGATGTTAGCTGAAATACTGTTCCACCGATCCCACTGACTGAGCATTCTACACTTATCTATTAGTATCGTGGAAACGTTGTCTTTATATTACGCTGGGACGCTGTATTGCCGCACTGTACAAGCTGAAATACATTAGGATCATGTGCTTCATTTAAAACTAAATAGAACGCAATGTGATGGTAACAATTTTGATGTTTCTCACTTCATAAATTTAATAAATTTATACAACGCCTAACTTCAATATAGACAAATATTATATGGAACAGGTAAACTGTGAAAATCTCTATGCGATAATAACAAAATCCTGTTATACATATCGTCTTTTGTTAACTGGTCCCAGATTTCAAGAATAGGTAAATTCAAACAATGCTGAGCGGATCAACAAATAAATAACTGAAAATGTAGACTCTTCAACTCTCAAAAAATGTCCGACGTTTCTACGACCTACTGTTGCCCTTTTCAAGGTGAAAGTTTTTAGCGAAGTTTTGTTTAAAGCTTTTCCCTTGAAAAGGGCGACTTTGGGACGTCGGAACTATAAACCTTTTGAGAGTTGAAGAGTCCACATTTTGAATTAATCATAATCTACAATTATGGCATTCGGTGCAACAAATAGATTCGTAATCAACTAAACAAGTTCTCTTGGCGGTGAAACATAACAACCACTGCATGTCTTCTATCTTATTTTTCATATCCTAACGGTATCATAATATATAATAACAACAACAACAACAACAAAAGCTTTATTAAGACCCTTTAGTCTTATACAGATTCTCCAAGCAGAAATATAGGATACATGCAGGAAAAACAATGATAGAACTTAATGGTAACATAAAATTTATATACAGAGAAAATAATATAAATAAAATCAAGCTAATAGATTAATCTGGGCAAATTGGAGGCAAAGAAAGTTACTATACATGGATTTACCACGGTTTCTCGTGTTAGGTCTTGTGGAGTTATTTGGTAGCAGCTCTGAAACTTTTTAGCTATGTAGAACTTTTCCTAGTCATCTTCCCCGCCCTTGGCATTGCCGGTTGGACTTCACTTGTAAGCATTTCGACCTGAGTCAATTGTGGAGTCTTCCACTAGTAAATTAGTTGAATCCCTCAAGCTGCCCTTGTAAGTTGTAGCCTTGTCAGCTGTTCAATATATAATAACAAAAACGAAATAAAAATGAAACTGTGTGATAGTACAAGTAACAAGAAAATATTTTAACAAATTGAATCAGAGGAAACCTAATAAATACTTTAATTGTCATGTTGATAGGATGTGCAACATTCGATTTTTATTTTGAGGCAGGGGACAAATGAAGAAAACATTCTATAGCCTGAGTCCATCTCCAAATAAACCAAATTTCTAGAAGAAGTCCTTCTATCGATATGCTGAATGAGGTTTTGGAGAAAATAGCAAAGAGTTAGTTTTCATGTGAAATGGAAGAATAAAAAGTCTTCAGACATAAATAAGTTTTTAGTTGTTTATAAAGGCTATAGTGAGAATAGAGTTTATTATTTTTATATTTGAATTTTATGAAAAAATATTATTCTAATGATATTTCTATTATGTTATAAATTTATTTTGTGTCGAGCAGAATAATTCTCGTTATTATTTATAAAGGAAGCCTAATGAGACTTTTGAAATTTTATAATAGAACTTTAAAATATCAATATAGCGACGAGATGAGCTTTTCTAGTTGGATCAATACTGTATGAACTTGACAGACTGGTGGATATGAGGAGCTTCATTGACATATCTCTCAACCTATCTCTATGCAGAGAAGTCGAGGGACTTTGTTTGGGATGTCAAACACAGAAGTGCATACAGTAGTTTTGAACCTCAAAATCGCTCTAGATTGGTATCAATGTCACATGATTTGTATCAACATATATAGTCACGACCGTCTTTCCTCAATTCCTCATCGCTGTCACGGATGCGCGCGCATCATCATTATGATCATTATCATTATCTAATGATAATAATAATAATAATTATTATTATATTATTATTATTATTTTATTATCAACATATATAGTCACGACCGTCTTTCCTCAATTCCTCATCGCTGTCACGGATGCGCGCGCATCATCATTATGATCATTATCTTCTATAGAAGCTTCTATCTTTATAATTATGTATATTTACAAAAAGTCAATTCGTCGCGCCTCTAGCGGTGAAAATGAGGGGTAATACCAGCTGACCTAATGTACATGTAAAGTTTGGAGCGGGACGTTTCACAAGAGTGACATCCACGGCTCCAATTTATAATTGTAACAAATAGTATTTGAATAAAAACATTCAATCGGGTAAAACACGGGCGTTGCCCGGGTCATTCGGCTAGTATATATATATGTAGTAGTTCAGAGGTCAATCCGGCTCGATATATGATCCCATAATTTGCATAGATATAGCCTTGTGTACAGTAGTTTAGACGTTAGCCTGACTCTCACACACAGCCTAGGCAATCTCTATTAAAATTATAAATATATTTACAATTATACTTTCTTTTTATTAAAATTCTAGCCTTTTCTCAAGAGAAAATAGGGATAGGCTTAAATAAAAACATTGACTATATCTATCTAGGTGTCTTTGCAGGCGTACGCGCGTAGCGTAGAGATTTTACAATCTAAATTTGAAAAAAATATAATTAAAATATATGATAGCTATTTACATATATTTGTGCTTCACTCTAATATATGGGGTTGAGGAATAGGTCTATTTTTACTTTTAGGTAACAAAATCAATAAAATCTGAGGAAAGTGTATCTTTTGTTTTATTCTAAAGTTCGAAGCTGTTTTGGTAACTTTATATGTTTCTCTTTGTTCATTATATTAATTTGGAGTAAACGAAAAAATTGCGCTACAAATTATAAAAATAAAAATACACAACCTTTCGCAGTGAGTTTCTTTTATTATCTATACATTATTATTATACATAATAAAATAAACTCATTGCGAAAGGTTGTATTTTTATTTTTATGTATTAATTTGGGATATAAGTGATTTAGAAGTTTCTTTGGTATATTTGCTATTGGTATTTCTGTAGTGTAATTCGGCTTCTGAGACATGTTAAAATTATGGCCGGTCTGAGAAATATGCTGATTAATCATGGAAAGTTTGTCTTCAAGTTTAAGATTTCTATTGTTTGTGTTCATTCAGTCTAATCTGGATTGATCTGCGTACGTGGCATTGCCTTCTTGGCATTAGGTTGAATATATTGCCACGTGGAAAATTCTAAAAAGACCAACTTCGGGATGAGACAACAATTTATTTCAGGAAAGAACAAACTATGAATGGTAAACAAAAGATAAGCCTCGAGGAAAATTTACAGCGTAGCAAAATATAAATATAAAAATGACCACTGTTAATAAAAAAATAATGAAATTAATAAATACTTTGTTATATAGCTTCTTCCCTATAGGAGCTGTGACTCACAGCTAGCAATTATTGTAGATACTAACATGGATCTGACGTGCTTCTGCCAAGGATTCCATCGAAGTCTTGGAACTTTGTCCCTAGTACCTTTGCGTCCTTTTTCTTGCGGCATGAAGAGCGGCTTTGTCGTCGTATCGTCTATAGGGACATCGTCATCTTCGAGGGAAGTCTTGGCTTTAGCCGGCAGTGTAATCCTTAAGTCAGTCTCCGAAAATGTAGATCACAGCACCCATGGCTTCAAGGTCTTCTCGGCGGTCTTCGGTTTGTCTTCCCTAACTTACCCAGCATCTCCACCAAAATGCCACATGGAAAATTAGGGAAGACAAAAACTTCAGAAGGAGGCAACAATTTATTTCAGGCAAGGACAAACTATGAATGGTAAAACAAAAGATAAGCCACGAGGGAAATTTACAGAGTAGCAAAATATAACAAAAAATGACCACTCTGTTAATAAAAATAATAAAATTAATAAATACTTTGTTACAATATCGTATTGGTTTGAAGATTGAAATTTACTTGTTCATTAGATTTATTGATGGGATTTCTAAGAAGCTAGCCGATAGATTGGTTGTTACTGAAGTATGCTTGGATCCCTTGTTTCCAGAGAGTGTTAGAGAATATGTGCAACATATACCTTCTCAATACGATTAGAATAATAATGATGCATTTATTTCTATGTACTCACACATTGAGAGGTTAATGTTATGTATAATTGAGGTAAAATGTGATGGGTAACCTCTTACGCTAAGGTTCTTGAGGATATTATCTTTCAAGATTCTTGAAAACAGGTAAGGAAGAATGGGCATGACTATATCTTTGTATTGAGCGTTTTAGCTATACTGTTATTTTATAACCGATTGGAATGTAGGATTGGAAATTCAGATAAGTGGTTTATATTTTATTTATATATGTCGTATATATCACAAAATGTATACAGACATGGCATTGTATACAGTAGTTTAAACGTTAACCTGACCCGCCACATATATCATCTATATTACAGGACATTCACAAACATTGCATTGTTTACAGTAGTTTAAATGTTAACCTGACCCGCCAAATATATCATCTATATTACAGGACATTCACAAACATGGCATTGTTTACAGTAGTTTAAACGTTAACCTGACCCGCCACATATATCATCTATATTACAGGACATTCACAAACATTGCATTGTTTACAATAGTTTAAACGTTAACCTGACCCGCCACATATATCATCTATATTACAGGACATTCACAAACATGGCATTGTTTACAGTAGTTTAAACGTTAACCTGACCCGCCACATATATCATCTATATTACAGGACATTCACAAACATTGCATTGTTTACAATAGTTTAAACGTTAACCTGACCCGCCACATATATCATCTATATTACAGGACATTCACAAACATGGCATTGTTTACAGTAGTTTAAATGTTAACCTGACCCGCCACATATATCATCTATATTACAGGACATTCACAAACATTGCATTGTTTACAGTAGTTTAAATGTTAACCTGACCCGCCACATATATCATCTATATTACAGGACATTCACAAACATGGCATTGTTTACAATAGTTTAAACGTTAACCTGACCCGCCACATATATCATCTATATTACAGGACATTCACAAACATGGCATTGTTTACAGTAGTTTAAATGTTAACCTGACCCGCCACATATATCATCTATATTACAGGACATTCACAAACATGGCATTGTTTACAGTAGTTTAAACGTTAACCTGACCCGCCACATATATCATCTATATTACAGGACATTCACAAACATTGCATTGTTTACAGTAGTTTAAATGTTAACCTGACCCGCCACATATATCATCTATATTACAGGACATTCACAAACATTGCATTGTTTACAGTAGTTTAAACGTTAACCTGACCCGCCACATATATCATCTATATTACAGGACATTCACAAACATGGCATTGTTTACAGTAGCTTAAACGTTAACCTGACCTGCCACATATATCATCTATATTACAGGACATTCACAAACATTGCATTGTTTACAGTAGCTTAAACGTTAACCTGACCCGCCACATATATCATCTATATTACAGGACATTCACAAACATGGCATTGTTTACAGTAGTTTAAATGTTAACCTGACCCGCCACATATATCATCTATATTACAGGACATTCACAAACATGGCATTGTTTACAATAGTTTAAATGTTAACCTGACCCGCCACATATATCATCTATATTACAGGACATTCACAAACATGGCATTGTTTACAGTAGTTTAAATGTTAACCTGACCCGCCACATATATCATCTATATTACAGGACATTCACAAACATGGCATTGTTTACAGTAGTTTAAACGTTAACCTGACCTGCCACATATATCATCTATATTACAGGACATTCACAAACATTGCATTGTTTACAGTAGTTTAAACGTTAACCTGACCCGCCACATATATCATCTATATTACAGAACATTCACAAACATGGCATTGTTTACAGTAGTTTAAATGTTAACCTGACCCGCCACATATATCATCTATATTACAGGACATTCACAAACATTGCATTGTTTACAGTAGTTTAAATGTTAACCTGACCCGCCAAATATATCATCTATATTACAGGACATTCACAAACATGGCATTGTATACAGTAGTTTAAATGTTAACCTGACCCGCCACATATATCATCTATATTACAGGACATTCACAAACATGGCATTGTTTACAGTAGTTTAAATGTTAACCTGACCCGCCACATATATCATCTATATTACAGGACATTTACAAACATGGCATTGTATACAGTAGTTTAAATGTTAACCTGACCCGCCACATATATCATCTATATTACAGGACATTCACAAACATGGCATTGTATACAGTAGTTTAAACGATAACCTGACACGCCACATATATCATCTATATTACAGGACATTCACAAACATGGCATTGTATACAGTAGTTTAAACGTTAACCTGACCCGCCACATATGGCATCTATATTACAGGACATTTACAAACATGGCATTGTATACAGTAGTTTAAATGTTAACCTGACCCGCCACATATGGCATCTATATTACAGGACATTTACAAACATGGCATTGTATACAGTAGTTTAAACGTTAACCTGACCCGTCACATATATCATCTATATTACAGGACATTTACAAACATGACATTGTATACAGTAGTTTAAACGTTAACCTGACCCCCATCACATATATCATCTATATTACAGGACATTTACAAACATGACATTGTATACAGTAGTTTAAACGTTAACCTGACCCCCATCACATATGTCATCTATATTACAGGACATTTACAAACATTGCATTGTTTACAGTAGTTTAAACGTTAACCTGACCCGCCACATATATCATCTATATTACAGGACATTCACAAACATGGCATTGTATACAGTAGTTTAAACGTTAACCTGACCCGCCACATATATCATCTATTTGTTTTGAAAATAGAGCAATCCATATTTAATTCATTAGATAATAAAAAGGCATATATTGGATTTAATAAAATATTTATTTTGCCAATATTTCGGCTGGCTGAACGCCAACCTTTATCGAGGCATTACATTTTTGTATACACAAACTCAGCGCCGCATAGTGTTATAATATCACAGTTGAAATCAATTAAAATACAGAGTAGGTGGGAAAAATTTGTGAATGAAAAAATTATTATAAAAATTGCAATCAAATATGTAAAATATATAAAAATATTAAAGGAAAAAAAAAGAGTTCTATCTTTATATTTTAAAAAATTTGTAATAAGTACATAAAAATAATTCAATAATAATTCAATAAGAGATAAATGTAAAAATATATGTATCTATTAAAACATTTGAAATTAAATATAAAATGATTTAAACAATAAACTGTATGAACTTTTTTAAAACGTTTAACAAAAAAAATGTGGGTATTTAAAAAATTCATTTCAAAATTTAAGGAGATCGATTTATATGTAAGTAAAAAAGAAATTATAAAAATGCATTGAAATGGAAGTTAAAACAATTTAGGATGAATAAATGAGAAAAAATAAATTAAAAAGTGGAAACTAAAAAAGTTTAAAGTATTGCATGTAATATGTTATATATTTAATGTATCAATACTTTTGGGTTTTGAAGCGATAAATGTAAAAATATTTTAAACAAGTGGTATGTATTACTTTTACAGGTTATTACTAATGTGTGAAAATATAATTTAAGAAATCGCGTGTATTACAACAAAATTTAAAAATTCATTAAAGCAAAAAAATTAAATAAAACAAAGTTATGTAATTTTGAAAAACGGCACCTCTCCCTTTAAAATAGTATAAAATAAGTCAATTTAAAATAAAAATTAACTAATTGAAATTAAAATAATTAGACAAAAAATTAAGATCTAAATGGTGTGTAGATGTCTGGTAAATCAATTTTTCTATTTATGCTTTCTGTGTCTTCTGCAGAGGCCCAGCTTTCTAAGCTTTCGCAACATTCAATCAAAAAAATTAAACACGTGGCAACAAAAAACACAACCCCAATCTCACCAAAATACTGTTATTAATCTTTCTAATCAATCAATTACACCCGAAATTACGAAACTTCTATCAAAAGGCTTAAACTTCGTACCTTCCAAAAAAATTGATATTCCTAAAACTCTAGCTGCTATAGAAAATTCGATAAAACATTTACCAGATAATAATAAGGCTAAAATTAGAACAGAAGTTACTCCTATTATTAAAAATTTAGAACGAAAAAACAAGACTAATTTAAATCAAGGAGAAAGACAAGCCATTAGATCGTTAAAGCAAAATAAAGATATTATTATTACACCCTCTGATAAAGGAAGAAATACAGTAATTATGAACACAACTGATTACAACACTAAGGTAGAAGAATTACTTCAAGATAAAGAAATTTATGAACTATTAACAAAAAGCCCTTTACCTAATTTTACTAAAGAATTTAATAAAAAACTTAACAAAATCATACGTTCACATAAACTAGACAAAAAAACATTTGAAAATTTAAAGGCTGAGGACAAGAATTTACCAAATTTTTATGGCCTTCCAAAAGTACATAAGCCGAACACACCTTTACGTCCGATTGTTTCCTATGCTGGTTCTCCTCTTTACCCCCTCACTAAATTTATTTCATCCATCATCTCTCCCCTCCAGAAATTACTTCCCCACACTGTCCCTAATTCTACAGTAGCTGCAAAAACGATCAGAGACCTTTCAATTTCTAATAACAGCCGTATGGTATCTTTCGACGTTGAATCACTCTACACTTCAATCCCACACAATGAAGCTATTCTAGCACTTCAAAAATTTACAGAAACCCATCAAAATCTAGATTTCCCTTTCTCCACAGAGGCTTTGATTGATTTAATTAAACTTTGTTTGGAACACAATTATTTTAGCCACCAAAATAAATTCTACAGACAAATCAAAGGCTTACCGATGGGAAACCCAATCTCATCGGCTTTAGCCAACATTTTCATGGACCAAATTGATCAAGCTGTCACAGAATCAAAACAACTCAAAATCATTTTTTGGAAAAGGTACATAGATGACATTTTTTGCATAACAGAATCAGATTTTGTAGTATTTTCAAAATTTTTAAATAATTTAAGACCATTTTTAAATTTTACACATGAAATTGAAAATAATAATTCTCTGGCATTTTTAGATCTACAGCTTAAAAGAAAGTTTAATCAAATAGAAACTAGTATTTTTAGAAAATCAACCCACACAGGAAATTATTTGAATTTCAATTCTTTTGGCCCAGTTCATCATAAAATCGCTGTGGTTAAAGCTCTCTCCAAAAGATTAGATACACATTGTTCTTCAAAATTTAATGATATAGTGGAGAGAAATAGAATCTTCAGAGAATTAAAAAACAACAATTACCCTAGCAAATTTGTTGAAAAACATTTTTATAAACCAAAATCTCCACCTTTAAATAACACCCCTGATCAATCAAAAAAACTTTACTGCTCCCTCCCCTACAGCTACGGCTCTGAACGCATCGCCAGAGTCCTAAAGAGATACAACATCATAACTACCTATCAATCATCTTTAAATTTAAAAAAGGCCCTACGCCATCCAGACACTAAACAAATCAACAAAATGGAAAACAAAATCAACGTAATTTACAAAATACCTTGTAACAATTGCCAAGCTAATTATATAGGTGAAACCAGCAAACCACTTAAAGATCGTTTAAATCAACACAAATCAGGACTAAGGAATTACAACCCACTGTCTCTCCTTGTAGATCATGCACTGAAAAACAACCACACTCCGGATTTCGAAAATACAGCTGTTTTATACCAGAACATTAAAGAAAAACACTGCCGATTGTTCTTAGAAAGCTGGGCCTCTGCAGAAGACACAGAAAGCATAAATAGAAAAATTGATTTACCAGACATCTACACACCATTTAGATCTTAATTTTTTGTCTAATTATTTTAATTTCAATTAGTTAATTTTTATTTTAAATTGACTTATTTTATACTATTTTAAAGGGAGAGGTGCCGTTTTTCAAAATTACATAACTTTGTTTTATTTAATTTTTTTGCTTTAATGAATTTTTAAATTTTGTTGTAATACACGCGATTTCTTAAATTATATTTTCACACATTAGTAATAACCTGTAAAAGTAATACATACCACTTGTTTAAAATATTTTTACATTTATCGCTTCAAAACCCAAAAGTATTGATACATTAAATATATAACATATTACATGCAATACTTTAAACTTTTTTAGTTTCCACTTTTTAATTTATTTTTTCTCATTTATTCATCCTAAATTGTTTTAACTTCCATTTCAATGCATTTTTATAATTTCTTTTTTACTTACATATAAATCGATCTCCTTAAATTTTGAAATGAATTTTTTAAATACCCACATTTTTTTGTTAAACGTTTTAAAAAAGTTCATACAGTTTATTGTTTAAATCATTTTATATTTAATTTCAAATGTTTTAATAGATACATATATTTTTACATTTATCTCTTATTGAATTATTATTGAATTATTTTTATGTACTTATTACAAATTTTTTAAAATATAAAGATAGAACTCTTTTTTTTTCCTTTAATATTTTTATATATTTTACATATTTGATTGCAATTTTTATAATAATTTTTTCATTCACAAATTTTTCCCACCTACTCTGTATTTTAATTGATTTCAACTGTGATATTATAACACTATGCGGCGCTGAGTTTGTGTATACAAAAATGTAATGCCTCGATAAAGGTTGGCGTTCAGCCAGTCGAAATATTGGCAAAATAAATATTTTATTAAATCCAATATATGCCTTTTTATTATCTAATATATCATCTATATTACAGGACATTCACAAACATGGCATTGTATACAGTAGTTTAAATGTTAACCTGACCCGCCACATATGGCATCTATATTACAGGACATTTACAAACATGGCATTGTATACAGTAGTTTAAATGTTAACCTGACCCGCCACATATGGCATCTATATTACAGGACATTTACAAACATGGCATTGTATACAGTAGTTTAAATGTTAACCTGACCCGCCACATATGGCATCTATATTACAGGACATTTACAAACATGGCATTGTATACAGTAGTTTAAATGTTAACCTGACCCGCCACATATGGCATCTATATTACAGGACATTTACAAACATGGCATTGTATACAGTAGTTTAAATGTTAACCTGACCCGCCACATATATCATCTATATTACAGGACATTCACAAACATGGCATTGTATACAGTAGTTTAAACGTTAACCTGACCCGCCACATATATCATCTATATTACAGGACATTCACAAACATGGCATTGTATACAGTAGTTTAAATGTTAACCTGACCCGCCACATATATCATCTATATTACAGGACATTCACAAACATGGCATTGTATACAGTAGTTTAAATGTTAACCTGACCCGCCACATATGGCATCTATATTACAGGACATTTACAAACATGGCATTGTATACAGTAGTTTAAATGTTAACCTGACCCGCCACATATATCATCTATATTACAGGACATTCACAAACATTGCATTGTTTACAGTAGTTTAAATGTTAACCTGACCCGCCACATATATCATCTATATTACAGGACATTTACAAACATGGCATTGTATACAGTAGTTTAAATGTTAACCTGACCCGCCACATATATCATCTATATTACAGGACATTTACAAACATGGCATTGTATACAGTAGTTTAAATGTTAACCTGACCCGCCACATATGGCATCTATATTACAGGACATTTACAAACATGGCATTGTATACAGTAGTTTAAATGTTAACCTGACCCGCCACATATGGCATCTATATTACAGGACATTTACAAACATGGCATTGTATACAGTAGTTTAAATGTTAACCTGACCCGCCACATATATCATCTATATTACAGGACATTCACAAACATTGCATTGTTTACAGTAGTTTAAATGTTAACCTGACCCGCCACATATATCATCTATATTACAGGACATTCACAAACATTGCATTGTATACAGTAGTTTAAATGTTAACCTGACCCGCCACATATATCATCTATATTACAGGACATTCACAAACATTGCATTGTTTACAGTAGTTTAAATGTTAACCTGACCCGCCACATATATCATCTATATTACAGGACATTTACAAACATGGCATTGTATACAGTAGTTTAAATGTTAACCTGACCCGCCACATATATCATCTATATTACAGGACATTTACAAACATGGCATTGTATACAGTAGTTTAAATGTTAACCTGACCCGCCACATATGGCATCTATATTACAGGACATTTACAAACATGGCATTGTATACAGTAGTTTAAATGTTAACCTGACCCGCCACATATGGCATCTATATTACAGGACATTTACAAACATGGCATTGTATACAGTAGTTTAAATGTTAACCTGACCCGCCACATATATCATCTATATTACAGGACATTTACAAACATGGCATTGTATACAGTAGTTTAAATGTTAACCTGACCCGCCACATATGGCATCTATATTACAGGACATTTACAAACATGGCATTGTATACAGTAGTTTAAATGTTAACCTGACCCGCCACATATGGCATCTATATTACAGGACATTTACAAACATGGCATTGTATACAGTAGTTTAAATGTTAACCTGACCCGCCACATATGGCATCTATATTACAGGACATTTACAAACATGGCATTGTATACAGTAGTTTAAATGTTAACCTGCCTCTTAAAATACGTCATCTACATCAAATAAGGTCCATGGTCAGGTAGATAGGCTGTATAAAGTATTGCAGATATTAAAATTTTACAACAATTTTAATTGGATGAATGAAAAGAAACAAATATAATTCACACGCAAATAATACTTTAGTCTCAAATTTCGGGTTTGAAGAAATTTCTTTAAAATGTTGTGGGAGAGAACTTATGATGGACAATGTTCTAGCGGAAATGATGAAAGTTCTCCAGGAAAAAGGGGAGGATCGACATTAGAATCGGACTGTAGAGAAAGGATTATAAAAAGAGAGAGTTAGTGGGTCGTGAGGGGTGGAGCCATCGGCCTTGCAAGGTCGGGGAGTAGCTCGCCGGCTGTATATATGCTGGGACGGCCGGGATGGTGGACATCTCTCCGGCAACATGAAGGTGAGTTGGCTCTCCCTCTGTCTGTCTGTCTGATGGTTGCTTCCTTGACCTGTGGAAGCCTCACATTGTCGAATAATTCAAACGTTAGCTATGTAGCAGAGAGAAGAATATTATTACAACAAAGGATTTGTAGAAACAATATACGTTGGTTAGAATTAGTTCTGAAGAAATGTCAAGACGTATTTCGTTGAGTGTAAGAATCGTAATTTTGAGCCAGCGGGAAACGGCATTTTAACTTTATAATAAGAAAGTGAATTCATTATGACAGTAATTGTTCTATAGAGCAGACTGTGGAGTGTTCTTATGAGTGGGCAATGCTAGAACCTTGGGAATCATGGAATTTTTACCAATTCCTGAATGGTCAAAATTTGGTAATGGCACAATGTAGATTCAAACCTGAAGGAAATGTATCAAGTTCATAGGTCACAGGTCTTGAGGAAAGATGTATAACTTTGTGAACAGTTTGGTTCCGGAATCAAATTTGAACATTAAAACTTTTTCGGCGCATTTAAAAAAGGCTTGCATTGTAAATTACTGTCGAACACCACTATCGCGGTGGTGTGCAGTCATTGAAGTGTTTTAAATTCAAGATTAGTTTTACCTTCAAATTGTGGGTCATCAATTTGTTTGGAGATCCACTAATTTGTTCGAGAGAGAGAATTTTCAGTTTATTTTTTCTTTTGTATTGATCTCCTTTTGGGCACATTTCAAATATGGAGTAAGATTCCTAACAGTTATAATTTTTCATTTTTAAATCTCTCTATCAAATTAAAAAATATATAAAAATTATATCTATATTTTTATTGTAAAAAATTTTAATGATTAATAAAAAATTCTGTTTTTTAAATTGAGTTTTATAATTATTCAAAATATTTATATTAGGAATACGTTTTTTTAAATTTCTTGTTCTTTTATCTAATTAAACGGCGTAAAAGGGAACAGCTCTATGCATACACTTAGTATTTTCATTTTTGATAGTATGGCGGTCTGTGGAAGAATTGTCTAAACCGTTGGTTTTCGACCGCTACGACCCAGGTTCGAATCCCATATAGGGCACTTTTTCTAATTTAAAAAAAATGCTCCAATGGCCCCCGATAATTGCAAAGGTACAACCCCACCAGCGAGTGGAAGTAACCAAACGGGACACTGGCACATTTGTAAGTGCAAAAGTCGAACTGATTTTCACGTGATCATGAGGTACACTCACAGTAAAAGCCAACTACCATGATTACTATGGCCAGTACCAAGTGTACTAGGGATAACAAAAATAATTTTGATAGTGTTTGCAGGATGACATATAGAATAATTTAATATTCACAACTTCAATTTTTATATATATTGAGAAGTTATTTCCTCTTTTGTTAAGCACAAATTGTATCTAATCCCTCTCTTTAGACTCCCACCACACAATTGGCAAAACACATCATCAGTAATGGTGTGGAACTTTAAAAAATATTTGACATTTTGAACTGAAATATCAATTTGATTCTTTCATATAAAATTAATCAAAATGTATATAAGATGTTCAATAGCTTTCAACCAAGTTTCACAGTGTCTGTAGTGTAGTTTATGACCATCAATACTAACCAAGCTGGTGCTGGCAGGTCCTCGCCGTTCTCCTCTCCGTGGTGGCCGCCAGCCGCGCCCTGCCCCTGCTCCACTCGGCCGCAGTGGTGGCCCCTGTCTACGGCACCGGCGCCAGCTCCCAGTTCAGGACTCAGGACAACTTGGGAAATTACGCCTTCGGCTATGACGAGGGCCATCTTACGGGAGGCACCTTCCGCAGGGAGTCTGGCTCCAATGGCGTCAAGGTGGGCTCCTATGGCCTCAGGGATGCTGACGGTCGCATGAGGGTGGTCAACTACGTCGCTGACGCTGCTGGCTTCCGTGCCGACATCAAGACCAACGAGCCCGGTGTTGAGCCCAAGGACCCTGCTGCCACCCTGATCAACAAGACTCCAGTGGCCATCGCTGCCCCTGCATTGGCCGTTGCCCCCGCTGCTCCTCTTGCTTTGGCTCCTGCGGCCCCTGCCCTCGCTGTGGCCCCTGCCCCTCTCGCTGTGGCTCCAGCCGCCCCTCTTCTACACGCTGCTCCCTATGCCCCCATTGCCCACGCGGCTTCCTATGCCCCCATTGCTCACGCTGCTCCCTATGCCCCCATTGCTCACGCTGCCTCAATCGCCCATGCTGCTCCAATAGCCTATGCTGCCCCCTTTGCCCACGCTGCACCCCTAGCCTCTGGATACTCCTACTCCACTCTCAACGGCGCCTCTCTGGCCTACGCCCCTCACTTTTAAGTAATTATGTATTTATTGTAAAAGAGAAATAAAAAATATCTATAATAAAAATATTCAATTATATTCAAAACCAATAAAACAAGTGTTGATCTTGAAACAAAAATCTTAATTTATATTTTAACTGAATATGTGAAGATGTTGAGATACCAATTGTCAAAATATACGTAGAATGCGAAAGAGGAGAATTTTAAAATGGAACCCAACTTAATGCCTGAATCCCATTCTCCCTGTGTGGAGTCTGATGGCATTACAGTTACCTCACAGAGAAGAGGTGTGACTCAGGAAAATATAAAACCCACATGATGTGGTTTGAGCTACTGGGCTTATTTGTTCGTGGGGAAGTGGTGCATAGATATTAATAAAATAATATATTAAACCTTATTTAATATGAATTACTAAAATAATTATTTGCCTTTTATCAATATATCAATTCATTAAGTATTATGTGTATTCTGGTGGGCATGAAGTTTCCTCTCTCATGATCAAATAGAGCGATAGAGGGCAAAGATATCAGTAGAGATAATATATCATTTTATATATTCAGTGATGAAAAGGAGGTAGAATTTCGCAGGACTTGTGCTCTATGGATATTTTTAATATCGTTATTGTCCTTTCTAGAAGGATACACTTTGAAGAAGAAAGGGGAAAGGTAGTCCAGGGAAAGAAGATAATCGAATAGAAGCGTCTGCAATTTGAAGCTATAAACTTCAAAGATAATTCACCAAAACAAGGATGAAATGGAAGTCCATGATGGCTTCCTCCACATATAAGAAATGACATCATATATGAATGTTTGTATGCATTTTTATTTAATATATTAATCAATGGATATTACCCTCTCTTTCTATGTGAGAGCCATGTATTTTATAACAATTTCAATACCCATTCAATAACCAATTTTCATTTACGAATATTTAACATGCTTTCTAAAAGGCCCAACTGACTAGACAATTGCCATATAATATTTTTCAAACAAGAGTTGGGAATTAGATATGTATATATAAAGAGTTAAATAAATCTAAATGCCGCTAAAAGGTTTCAGAGATTTTGTATATAAAATAAAATTCAGTCGAACAATTCTATCACATCAGTTTAACAATACCGATAAAGAAAATACACAGAGGTAGACAATTTCCTCTACACCCAGGCGGACACTAGCGACCCACCCCATTATATAGTGTAGGAACACCCTCAAATGGCGAGACACATATCAAAGGCAATGACTGGTGAAATGTGGTGAGAAGACCGGGGAACTATCGATGAGATGGAAAGATCCCATGACCGAGACTTGTGGTGGATGCTCTATAGAGGTATGGCGAGAGACAGTGATGAAATTGTGACCTGCAGAAGTGGGGAATCCATGTAGGTTATATAATTATCGCGAATCAGTAAAACGAGCTCGTTGCTTTGCGCGCCGAAAGGACCCTCAAAGAGATAGTGGATGCTGACCAAAACCACTGTTTATCGTGTCAAGAAGCAGTTTGATAAGGCCGACAGTAAAAAAGAAGGAATGGCTCCAAGGAAAGATCATTCACGTCGATTGAACAGGGTAAAAGGCGAAGAACTTGTAAAATATGTTGAGGTGAAGATTGATGGAAACCCTTGGTAGATAATGAGGCCATAGCCAAGGAAATAGACGATGGCTCTATGACAATCGTTAAAAATATCTTTGAGAATCTTGATCTCAAGTTTTATGCCCTTCAGAAAAAAAAGGCTACTTACTGACTGAGAATATAAAGAATAACAGAAAAGAAAAGACTGCTGCCCTCTACAACAACCTGAAGGATTACTCTTGTGGCATGCTGAGGTTCTTAGAAAATAACTTTGACGTAGACAAAAAAGGAAATCTCAGGAATGATCGCTGGATCTGTTAAGGGCTCTTAGAGGTATTTGTCGTGATGCGCACGAGATATCCTGCCTCCGTGATGGTCCTAGGCGTTATCAGCAATAAAGGTAAAGACATGCCTTCCCTTTTTACTTTGGGAAAGGCCATAAGATAAAGGTTTACACCTACTGCAATGTCCTGAAGACCCATGTGAAGTCTTGAATAGAAATGGTGGCCGCAGAAAGAAAGTATGTCTTCAAACAGGACTGAGCTCCGGCCTTCAAATCAAAAAGGACAATCTGGCTGACACTCACCGTCCCTAGTCACTGGAGTCCTGATATATGGCCCCCTAACTCTCTAGACTGCAACCATCTCGACTACTATGGTTGATGCGTTGTTGAGAGAGATGTCAACAAACCATCTACAACACCATTCAGTCTGTCAAGAAAGCGGTTCTCACAGTGACAACACAAATGGAAAACGCCATCGTCTCCAGGGTCCGAGATTCCTTCCGCATTCGCCTAGAGACTGTTGTAGTTAATAATGGAATATACTTTGAATACATCAACATTTGATTCCATTATCTACTACTACGCTAAATTTCATTTCGAATTTTTATCTTTACCTACAATACATATAAATTTCAGTTAAAATTCCATTGTGGGTTTTCCCAATTTATCTGATACACCCTTTGCTACTTTAGATAAATCAGCTTGATGTGTTTATTTTATATAGCCACACCAATGTGATACTTTCTGTCCTCTAGGGGGAAGCTGCCGAAGTTTGCTGAAGTTTCCGATTCTGGATTCATCAGCCCATGACTAACATGGTTGCAATATATAATATATATAGATTTATTTTATGTTCCTTTTTCATGAACATTGCGTCGACCGTTTTGATGATGGCATTATCTTCGATGTCTTTAATTGAGAAATTTATCAGATACGGGCTCATGGCACCTGATAGAGTAGTTAAATTGAGAGAAAATATAATGGAACTTAAATTAATCATAAATATTGCAATAAATATCAATGTATCAATATAAATGTTGCCACAATAGTAATTTGAATGAAACCATTCATTTATGGAATGTAGTCACAATTATTAGCTATGAGAGACTTTAAGAAAGTTTTATAGGAAGCACAGGCCTTGGCGACGACGACCTTTCTTATTTTGGTATCAAAATGTAACTGCTTCATTTTCAGGCTGGATGTGGTTGTGGGGAGCTATATTGACATCTCTTTCAACAACTTCCTATACATAGTAGTTGAGAGGGTTGTAGCCTGTGCAGTCGTGCATAGACCTTGTATACAGCATCGATATATATGGCATTTATATTCTTGCACCAAATTGCAGCTTTGCAGGGTCTTCAACCTTGGTTTCTTCCTTCTTGGTGTTATACACGTTTCCCGAGCGGGTTTCATTACTGAAAGCAAATAAATAAAAGTAAATTAATAAAAATAAATTAACTTTTAAAGTTATTACGTTTATTTATTCGTTGTCTTCCTCGTACGTCGCGATCCGCAGTCTTGGTCCAGGTCCTCTCTCGCTCCAATAACCAATCAAGATATATGTAAAATAAAATATTACAAAAGGAAAAAAACTCTTAAAAGGAATTATGATAATCTAAATAATCTGTTTTAAATAAATATTAAATATCATAGAATATTTTGAATAAGTGTAGGGCATATTAAAATTGACGCAACACTATATCACACAAGACATATAGGTATGATCCTATATATAGAGGAAATTTTTCTGGGAGGAAATTTATTTATAAAAATAAGATGGCCCACTTAGTTTTAGCGTCTATTTTGACGGGAGAGTCGACCTTTGTACACAGTAGTTTATATATCAATCTGTCATAACATATGTCCTCAATAGCACATATGGTATATGAAAATAATGGAGTATGTTATATATTAACATATAGGTCATTGACATGTATGTAACTTTATATATTGTAGTCTAGACAACAATTAGATTCATAGATACGCCGCCATTTTCAGTTGTAGATGACAGCCACAATGTAGGAAATAAAATAATAATCTATTCAACACGAATTTATTGATTTACTTTGTTTTAAATTTTATAAAATTTTGAATATTTACATTTTTAATTCATAAAGTGCGATCTCCTATATACGAGGTGTGTTTAAAAAGTATCGCGACTTTTGTGTTTTTTCAAAAATTATTTATTTATTCATGAATACCTATTTTGTCCCCTTCAAAGTAATCCCCATGAGATATTATACACTTGTGCCAACGGTTTTTCCAATCTTCGAAGCACTTCAAAAAATCATTTTTTAAAATCTTCTTCAGCTCCTCCTTCGATGCCGTCTTTATCTCGTCAAGCGTAGCGTAACGTCGTCCTTTCATGGGCCTCTTCAGTTTAGGGAACAAGAAAAAGTCACAGGGGGCCAGATCTGGGGAATACGGTGGCTGCGACATCATTAGTGTGTTGTTTTTGGCCAAAAGTTCGCGCACAAGCAACGATGTGTGAGCAGGGACGTTATCGTGGTGCAAAAGCCAATTTTTGTTCTTCCACAAATCCGGGCGTTTCTGGCGGATTGCTTCGCGCAAATTGCGCATAACTTGCAGGTAATATTCCTTATTGACCGTTCTACCCTGTGGCAAGAACTCATGATGCACCATGCCCCTGAAATCGAAGAAAACTGTCAGCAAAACTTTCACAATCGACCGAACTTGGCGCGCCTTTTTTGGTCTTGATTCGTGCGGCAGCTTCCATTGAGATCATTGAGCTTTGGTTTCCACGTCATAACCATAAACCCACGCTTCGTCACCAGTTATGACCCTCTGGAGCAAATTTGGGTCGTCGCGGACAGAGTCCAACATCTCATTAGCAATGTTCATGCGATGCTGTTTTTGGTCGCAATTGAGCAATTTTGGTACGAATTTCGCGGCGACCCGTCTCATGCCCAAATCATTGATACAAATCGAATGGCACGAGCCAATCAATATGTTTAGGTCCTCAGCAACTTCTCTAACGGTGATTCGACGATTGGCCAATATCATTTTCTCCACTTCATTAATTTTTTCGTCTGTTGTTGAAGTGCTCGGGCGTCCAGCACGCTCTTCGTTGTTCACATCTTCTCGGCCTTCTGAGAACATTTTGTACCACCGATAAACGTTGCTTCGGTCCAAGGTAGCTTCTCCGTATGCCACAGTCAACATTCGGAATGCATCCGCGCACTTAATTTCGTTTTTCACACAAAATTTGATACAGGTTCTTTGATCCATTTTTTTTTAATAGGTAAAACTGAAGACGATCCAAAACACCTGCAAGCAAAGCAGCTGTCAACAATTAAGTGAACATTCAAAATAGCCGAGCTTGTCGGCATAAGTCAGAGACATGAGTACCAACATAAAGCCACAAAAAGATCGAAATTCGAATATACGTAACCCGCGAAAATTCAAAGGTCGCGATACTTTTTGAACACACCTCGTATATCAAAAACCCATTTGGGAAGAATGGATAAGTTTTGAAAACAGCGCGTTTACTCCAAGCAATATATTGGTAAAATATGGGAAATAGATTCTCGATCTTTCATGTTTAAATATAATGTGTTTCAAGCATTTCTTATTTGAATAAAGGGATATGTGGGTTGAGAGTTATATTTGATGCAAATAAAATGGACAAATCAATTTTTTCCTTCCAGGAGTAAACTGTAAACATTGGTGAATGTTGGAAGCAGTGTTCGCAGAAGACAGAAAGAGTATTGTCGATTGAATCTGTTTGCTCAACCAAATGTCAACCATGTGGACTTTGGGATAGTTAACTATGTCCGCAGAGGTTGAGAGTCTTAGGTCAATGGGTGAGAATTATTTTGTATTTTCCGGAATCTTTCTACACATGAAAAGTTACAGACATGCTCTTGAAAGTCGTGTCCAATATATTGGATTGGTGAAACTATTATAAAAAATACTTCACCAATAAGATCTCAGCTTTTTTTAAAGAGAGACAGTGCGTCGCCGAAACGTCAAATGACAATAAACGTTTATAAAAAGATTGATGAAGTCTTCAAGTTAAGAATTAATCAAAATCCAACCTACACACACAATTAAGGTAATCTCTATTTAAAAAATCTTAGGTATATATAGTTGAATATTTAATTAAAAAAAAAATAATTCAAGTAATTTTCTAATTGAAATATAATAGCACATTTCACATATCTTTGAATCAAATATCGTATTTGCTGAATATATGTTGGAATTTTGTGAGTATGTTGTGTGTGGTGGTCCTTGATGGGAAATTTTTGTGATGGAAATGATGAAAGTTCACCAGAAAATAGGCGAAGATCTCGACTTTTGAATCGGCTTGTAGAGAAAGGATTATAAAAAGAGAGAGTTAGTGGGTCGTGAGGGGTGGAGCCATCGGCCTTGCAAGGTCGGGGAGTAGCTCGCCGGCTGTATATATGCTGGGACGGCCGGGATGGTGGACATCTCTCCGGCAACATGAAGGTGAGTTGGCTCTCCCTCTGTCTGTCTGTCGGGTGGGAGGGTTGTAGGCCTCTAGACGCCTGAGATTGCACTGGTTCTATATGATTCCTACATTAGTTTTACAGCAGAGAAAGCTCCATTAGTAAGGATGAGTTCTGCGGAAATGCCATGATGTATTTGATTGGTACAAGAGTTATAATTTTGAACCCAGCGTGGTTCTGCACTATAGCTAGATAAAAGAAACAGAATTCATTATTGCATTATTAATACTATAAATGAGGCTGTGGTAGTTTTGTATGGGTGGGAATATATAGAGACTTTGGGTTCAATAATGGATATATTACTAGTTTATACTTTTAAGATTATTTAAAACTTGATAACAGAACAATTTGGGATAATTTGAAAGCTATGTTCTGAGAATAAACAATAAAAGTCTTGAGGAAATACGTAAATATTGGTGGCCAGTTGTGTTTTGAATTCCACATCGAAAATGAGGAACTTGCTCTGAAATTCTAATAAGGCCTAGTTGAAAAATATCGCCGAACTTTGCCGCGGTATCATCCAGTCAAACATGTCGTGAATGAACTTCAGCGTCAGTTTGGCAACATCTTGATGGCCATTAGTTTGGATATCTATCGAATTACTCGAGAGGTTTCAGCAACATCATTGTATTGATCTTCGCTTTGTGGATCAGAATCACAACTGTTAATGGACTAGCCAAGCATCTGGAAATATTCATTGACTAATCGGTCAGAGAAAAATATAAATAGAAGTCTTACTCTCTGAATCCACTGTTCTTTATAAAATAGAGAAATTTGTGAAATAAATCTATACTTTCAAACGGGTTTATGTGTGTAAGAAGGAAATGTTTTTTTATGTATCCAAATTAGAATATTATCAGTTATTAAAATTTGAGCAATTCTCGAGAGGGTCTTTCAGTATTTAGAGTTGGAACCCAAATAGGATCTGATCACTCTCTAGACCACCCACCACCCTATTGGCAAAACACTTCCTCAATAACTATGATGCTTTTTATATAGAACCTTTATACATTTTATATATTGAAAGAGGAAAATTAAAATCGGGTAAAAAGTTTCTTTCAATTTTGAATTTGCAAGCTTCCAAGCAAATATACTGTTCTTCAACGGGTTAATACTCTATGTACAATCTCTCAATTCTCTTTATACTAAAATAATTGAAAAACATTTGTTATTGACATGTGCTCTCGCGGGCGTGCATCAGACTGCTCACAGCTGAAGTAATAGATATTATACTGGGATGAAATATATATATATATATACACAGAAATAATTAATAATATTCAGATAATTAGTCAGAAAATTGTTATATTCGGTTGGGAGGTCAAATTTTCGATTGATGCTATTTATCTTTGATGATACCAGTGCTTCCGGGAATAATTATTGTTGCTGGCTTTTTATGTTTTGGTAATGGGATTTTGCTTGTTTGAGATTGAATGTGTGTCCAGTGGTTCAGGTGTGCTGATAAATAGATGGATCTATTGTCGTTGTATCTTATGTTTCTCTCGTGTTCTGTTAGCCAGCTCTCTATTGTCCTACTGATTTCTCCTACATATGTGCCTTCCATTGGTTACATTTGACAGAATATATTGTATTTGATTTAGATAGGAGATTGAATATAGTATTTTTGGTAATTGAGTTTCTCAGCAAAGAACCGAGATTGGCATGGGTGCTAAAATAAGTGACTATACCATATTAATTTAACTTATGAGCTATTGCAGTATTGGCTTTATAATAAGGAATGGTGCAATGTGTTCGGTATGACTTGGGTTGGCGGGAGAAGTTTGAATTAAAGGAATGTCTATAGATGAATATTATCGGATAACCTAACGCTGTTAAATGGTTGGTGATGTTGGTCTGTTCTATTGTTTTAAAGCATTGTAAAGGGCAATGGGTGAAAATACGTTAAGTGAGAGTTTTTACTAGTGATTTTGTGGCTAAAGGGGCAAAATGAGTTGTAGTGGGTATAGGAGGGGTTCATGTGCTTTTATATTTTATATATTAATCTAAATAATTATTTTATTGGTAAATGTGTAATGAATATGTTATCGTCATCAAAATGTAGAATAACGCTTCAAAAAGTGTCACGATGTCTCTATTGTAGTTTATAACCATCAATACAAACCAAGCTGTTGCTGGCAGGTCTTCGCCGTTCTTCTCTCCATGGTGGCCGCCAGTCGCGCCCTGCCCGTTCTTCATTCGGCCGCAGTGGTGGCCCCTGTCTACGGCACCGGCGCCAGCTCCCAGTTCAGGACTCAGGACAACTTGGGGAACTACGCCTTCGGCTATGACGAAGGTCATCTTACAGGTGGCACCTTCCGCAGGGAGTCCGGCTCCAATGGCGTCAAGGTGGGCTCCTATGGCCTCAGGGATGCTGACGGTCGCATGAGGGTGGTCAACTACGTCGCTGACGCTGCTGGCTTCCGTGCCGACATCAAGACTAACGAGCCCGGTGTTGAGCCCAAAGACCCTGCTGCCACCTTGATCAACAAGGCTCCAGTGGCCATCGCTGCCCCTGCATTGGCCGTTGCCCCCGCTGCTCCCCTTGCTGTGGCTCCTGCTGCTCCTACCCTCGCTGTGGCCCCTGCTCCCCTCGCCTTGGCTCCTGCAGCCCCTCTTCTGCACGCTGCTCCCTATGCCCCCATTGCTCACGCTGCTCCCTTTGCCCCTATTGCCCACGCTGCCCCAATCGCTCACGCTGCTCCAATTGCCTATGCTGCCCCCTTTGCCCACGCTGCACCTCTAGCCTCTGGATACTCCTACTCCACTCTCAACGGCGCCTCTCTGGCCTACGCTCCCCATTTTTAAGTAATTATGTATTTATTGTAAAAAGTAACAAATAAAATATCTGTAATTAAAATAATATATTTTATTCAAAACCAATAAAACACGTGTTGATCTTGAAACAAAAATCTTAATAAATATATTTTAAACTGAATATGTGAAGATGTGGAGATACCAATTGTCAAAATATATGTAGAATGCGAAAGAGGAAAATTTTAAAATGGAACCCAACTTAATGCCTGAATCCCATTCTCCCTGTGTGGAGTCTGATGACACTACTGTTACCTCAGAGAGAACAGGTGTGACTCAGGAAAATATAAAACCCACATGATGTGGTTTGAGGTACTGGCTCATTTGTTCATGGGGAAGTCGTGCATAGCTATCAATAAAATATTATATTACACATTATTTAATATAAAATACTAAAATACTTATTTGCCTTTTATCAATATATCAATTCATTAAGTAATATATGTATTCTGGTGGGCATGAAGTTTCCTCTCTCGTGATCAAATAGAGCGATAGAGGGCAAATATATCAGTGTGTGTGTGTGTGTGTGTGTGTGTGTAGAGATAATATACCATTTTATATATTCAGTGATGAAAAGGAGGTAGAATTTCGCAGGACATGTGCTCCAAGGATATTTTTAAGATCGTTATTGTACTTACTAGAAGGATACACTTTGAAGAAGAAAGGGGAAAGGTAGTCCAGGGAGAGAAGATAATCGAATAGAAGCGTCTGCAATTTGAAGCTATAAACTTCAAAGATAATTCATCAAAACAAGGATGAAATGGAAGTCCATGATGGCTTCCTCCACATATAAGAAATGACATCATATATGAATGTTTGTATGCATTTTTATTTAATATATTAATTAATGGATATTACCCTCTCTTTCTATGTGAGAGCCATGTATTTTAAAATATTTTCAATACCCATTCCATAACCAATTTTCATTTACGAATATTTAACATGCTTTCTAAAAGGCTCAACTGACTAGACAATTGCCATATAATATTTTTCAAACAAGAGTTGGGAATTAGATATGTATATATATAGAGTTAAATAAATCTAAATACCGCTTAAGGGTTTCAGAGATTTTGTATATAAAATAAAATTTAGTCGAACAATTCTATCACATCAGTTTAACAATATCTATGAACAAAACACACTGAAGTGGTTAATATCCTCTCCACCCAGGCGGAGACTAGCGACTCACCCCATTATATAGCGTAGGAACACCCTCAAATGGCGAGATGGCGTGAGCTTATGTCTCAAAACCCAATTTTGCCTTGAGAACGTTGGCTTATACGCATGACTACAAATCTTTAGTCGAAATTCAGAGAAGAATTTATAGTATTATAAATGTAGGCACATTGATTTATTATTTCTTTTGCTTTGATCATTTCGGGTAAAATTTACATACCAGCAAGGAGGTACTTCCATAGCGCGTTTAGCTCAGTTTAAAGTGTCAGTGACTCAAGAAGCCTATTCCACTCTTCAAAAATAACTGTGAGATTGGTTATGCTAGAGTTGTATTAATTTCACACTAGGTAGGTCGATCTAAGAGCCTAACAGGGCTGATTTAATCGGACTCGGCCGAATCAGCTCCACTCGGGGAGTTGTATGGACTTACTTGGCCGAGTCTGATTAAATCAGCCCTCTGGACTACTAGACCGACCTACCTAGTGTGAAATAATTACAAAAAATAATTGTTGGAGCAGCCTAATCCTGGAAATAATTTTTCTCACCCTATTTAGATTCTAAATAATTTTAGATATATAAGAAGGTTGTATATATATATGGGTAAAAAGTAAACTTGTGAATTAATATGAAAATTCATATATATTATTCTTATGCGATATTTTTGATACATGATCGACCATTGGGTTGAAAATATAGCCTTCAGGCCAACTATTTAAGACACCAAAAAGGACGTTAATCACATAGGAAATATAATGGAATAAATTATTCTTACACTTCTTGCTTATCTTCACTCTTTCTTAACTTTTTCAGCTTTTCTCAGTAATTTTAACTAATAATAACAAATATATATTTTTCAGTGTTGTAAATTAAATATAATCTCTCTATCTATGATAATACAAAGATATAGCTGGACACAAAGGCAGAAGACACATATCAGAGACAATGACTGGTGGAATGTGGTGAGAAGACCGGGGAACTATCGATGAGATGGAAAGATCCCATGACCGAGACTTGTGGCTCTGTAGAAGTATGGCGAGAGATGAAATTGTGACCTACAGAAGTGGAGAATCCATGTATGTTATATCAATAATCGCGAATCAGAAAAACGAGCTCGTTGCTTTGCGCGCCGATAGGACCCTCAAAGAGATAGTGGATGTTGACCAAAACCACTGTTTATCGTGTCAAGAAGCAGTTTGATAAGGCCGACAGTAAAAAAGAAGGAATGGTTGCGAGGAAAAATTACTCACGTCGATTGGACAGGGTAAGAGGCGAAGAACTTTTAAAATATGTTAAGGAGAGATTGATGGAAACCCTGAGTAGATAATGAGGCCATAGCCAAGGAAATAGACGATGGCTTTATGACAATCGTTAGAACTATCTTTGAGAATCTTGATCTAAAGTTTTATGCCCTTCAGAAAAAAAAGGCTACTTACTGACTGAGAATATAAAGGATAAAAGAAAAGGAAATACTTCTGCCCTCTACAACAACCTGGAGCATTATTATTGTTGCATGCTAAGGTTCTTAGAAAAGAAATTTGACGTAGACAAAAAGGGAAATCTCAGGAATGATCGCTGGATCTGTAAAGGGCTCTTAGAGGTATTTGTCGTGATGCACACGAAATTTCCTGCCTCCTTGATGGTTCTTGGCATTATCAGCAGTGAAGGTAAAGACATGCCTCCCCTTTTTACTTTGGGAAAAGCGATAGGATAAAGGTTGATACCTACTGAAATATCTTGAAGACCCATATGGAGTCTTGAATAGAAATGGTGGCCGCAGAAAGGAAGTATGTCTTCGAACAGGACTGAGCTCCGGCCTACAAATCAAAAAGAACAATCTGGCTGACACATGACGTCCCCAGTCACTGAAGTCCTGATATATGGCCCCCTAACTCTCTAGACTGCAACCCTCTCGACTCCTATGGTTGAGGCGTTGTTGAGAGAGATGTCAACAAACCCTCCACAACACCATCCAGTCTGTCAAGAAAGCGGTTCACACATTGATGACACAAATGGAAAACGTCATCGTCTCCAAGGCTTGAGATTCCTTCCGCATTCGCCTAGAGACTGTTGTAGTTAATAATGGAATATACTTTGAATACATCAAAATTCCAATCCATTATCTACTACTACGCTAAATTTCATTTCATTTTTTTCATCTTTACCTACAATACATATAAATTTCAGTTAAAATTTCATCGTGGGTTTTTCGAATTTATCTGATACACCCTTTGCTACTTTAGATAAATCGGCTTGATGTGTTTATTTTATATAGCCACACCAATGTGATACTTTCTGTCCTCTAGGGGGAAGCTGCCGAAGTTTGCTGAAGTTTCCGATCCTGGGTTCATCAGCCCATGACAAACATGGTTGCAATATATAATATATATAGATTTATTTTATGTTCCTTTTTCATGAACATTGCCGCGACCCTTTTGATGATGGCATTATCTTCGATGTCTTTAATTGAGAAATTTATCAGATACAGGCTCATGGCGCATCATAGAGTAGTTAATTTTAGAGAAAATATAATGGAACTAAATTAATCATTTATATTGCAATAAATATCAATGTATGAGTATAAATGTTGCCACAATAGTAATTTGAATGAAACCATTGATTTATGGAATGTAGTCACAATTATTAGCTAGGAGAGAGACTTTAAGAAAGTTTTATAGGAAGCACAGGCCTTGGCGACGATGATCTTCCTTATTTTGGTATCAAAATGTAACTGCTTCATTTTCAGGCTGGATGTGGTTGTGGGGAGCTTTATTGGCATGTCTTTCTACAACGTCTCATACATAGTAGTGGAGAGGGCTGTAGTCTTGCCATAGACATGAACCTATATTCATCATTGACATATACAAGGTATGTCCCATAAGTTCCCGGACTGGGTCCATAAAAAAAATAAATAAATGAAAAATGTAAATAAATTTGACAGTTTATTATAGAAAAATATCTGGCAACACGGTGGTACCAATATCGAGGCGGTACGTGCGCGTGCGCCAAAGTTATTCTAATTTATTTAAAGGTTACACCTTGCGCTGCGGCGATTTTACGATGGAACAAAAATTGAAGCAGAGGATTTGCATAGAAATTTGTGTGAAACTTCAAATATCAGCAACCGAAACTTTTAAAATGCCTAATAAAGCATTCCCCAATGACCCCCCAAAAAGAACAACTGTTTTTGAATGACATTCTAGATTTAAAGCTGGCAGAATTTCTATTGAAGATGATCCTCGGCAAGAACGCCCAAAATGTGCAAAAAATCACCGATTTGATAAAATAAAATCCTCGAACCACTTTGCTGGAGCTAGAGCAAGACACAGGCATCTCTAAAACAACGATTGGAAGGATCGTAACCAAATATTTGAAGCTCAAAAAGACTCCTGCAAAATTCATCCCAAGATTCCTCACTAATGAGCAAAATCTGTGTCGGCTTGCAACCTGTGAGAACATGTTGGAAATGACAAGAACGGATCCGGAATGGAAAGACAAGATAATCACAGGCGACGAGACATGGGTCTATGACTATGACCCTGAAACCAAGCGTCAATATGCCGAATGGAGAGGTCAGGGTGAGCCTAGACCAAAAAAATCCAGGATATTGAAATCCAGAAACAAGGTGTTGCTGGTCGCTTTTTTGGATAACAAGGGCATTGTTCATTACGAGTATCTTCCTGCAGGCCAAACGGTTATTAAGGAAATGTATTTGGACATTCTTCGCCATCTAAGGGAAGCGATTCGAAAAAAAATGCCAGAAAAATGGCCTAATGGTGACTGGATCCTACACCATAACAATGCCCGCCCTCACACAGCGCATTTGGTGACGAGTTTTTTTGGCTAAAAACGGGACAGAAATCCTACCTCAACCACCCTATTCCCCAGACATCGCACCAAATGACTTTTTCCTGTTCCCCAAACTCAAAGCAGTTCTAAAAGGAAGACATTTTGACACCAGAGATGACATAATAGAAAAATCGCTGTTGGCATTGAAGAGCATTCCAAAAGAGCTCTATAAAAACTGTTTCGACAATTTGGGGAAACGATGGCGCTGGTGCGTTGAAGCAAGGGGGGATTACTTTAAAAAGTTTTAATAATTTAAAAAATATATATCTTACCTTTTTTTTTATGGACCCAGTCCGGGAACTTATGGGACACACCTTGTATATCATTAATATCACATAAGACATACAGAAATGACCTCATATCTAAAGGAAATCGATCTATAAAAATAACATAGGGCTTAGTTTTAGCGTCTAATTTGATGGGAGTGTCGACCTTTGTATACAGTAGTTTAGATGTCCTTCAGTCACAACATATGTTCTCAATATCACATATGGTATATGCATATATTGGAGTATGTTATATGTCAAATATATAGATCATTGACATGTATGCAACTCTAGATAACATAGTCTGGACGACAATTAGATTCATAGAAACGCCGCAATTTTCAGTTGTAGATGACAGTTACAATGTTGAAATTGAAATAACAATCTATTCAACACGACGCTTTATTGGATTAATTTATTTTAATAGAATTTTGAATATTTAATTCCTTGATTTATATACACTGGTGTCCAAAAAATAAGAAACTTAACCAATATTGAAATTTCTCAAAAGCTAATTTATTAACAAATATAAAATTTAGTATACAAATAGTTTAAACTATGGAGAATTTGACTAGCTATATGAAAATTTTAAAAATATTTGAAATTATGAAATATGCAAATTATTACCAACATACCCAAAAGCTAAGGTTCCAGATCTTAAAGAAATAAGATATCAATAGGGAGTATGATCACCTCTAACAGCTATCAAGGTCTCACAGCGAGCCCTCATACTGTTTACCAGGCTTTGGAGGAGGTCCAGGGGTAGTAAACCCCACTCCTCCAATTGAGCAATTCTTAGCTCAACGAGGGTTCTGGGAGAGGGGTGACGAGCTCCAATACACCTCCCTAGAGCATCCCACACATGCTCTATTGGATTCAGGTCCGGAGATCTGGCTGGCTAATCCATCCTTCGAATATTCTCACTCTGGAGATATTCATTGACTAGCCTAGCCCTATGCGGACGAGCATTATCGTCCATTAAAATTAAATTGTGACCAATTTATTCTCTATAAGGTCTTAGATAGGGCTCAAGGATCTCGTCCCTGTACCTTTGGGCAGTTAAAGTGCCCCCAGAAAAAATGTGGATGGGTGTGCGTCTGCTAGAACTGATGTCAGCCCAGACTAAGAGACTGCCCCCTCTAAAACTGTCTATTTCCCTGATGTTACTGGGATGATAGCGGGTTCCAGGCTCCCTCCAGATGAAAACTCGTCGAGAATCTGTGTTTAAACCAAATCTTGACTCGTCACTGAAGAGAACATTGGCCCACTGATCATGAGTCCAGGCGTGATGTTCCAAGCACCAATTCAAGCGGGCTCTCCTGTGAGCAGAGGTTGAAGGGATACAGACCATTGGTCGTCTTGCATAAAGAGCACCTTCGTGAAGCCTTCGGTAAACAGTTTGTCTTGAAATTCTCGTTCCAGTAGCACTTGAGAGTTCATTAGAGAGTTGAATAGCTGTCATCTCCCTATGGCGCTTGGCAGTTACGACCAGATAACGGTCTTCAGAGATAGCTGTTTTTCTTTTTCTACCAGAATTTTCTTTTCTTTTGATGGTTCCTGTCTCAATGAACTGTTTCCATATTTTGCTGACCACAGATTTATTCACATTTAGCCATTTTGCTACTTCAACTTGTGATTGCCCTGCCTCCATTCTTCCAACAGCTCTCAATTTTAAATCATCTGCAAAAATTTTCGTAAACTCATAATTAACTAAGGATTAAATAAAATTATAATTGGACAATTCTTAGATGGGGTAAACGACACGCCAAATAGCACACTTATAAAGACAAGAAATAATGTGCATATTTTCAATTTTACCGAATCGAATGGTTGCGATAAATAAATTATACGACTTAAAATACCTAATTAAATTACTTTTTAGCTTTTAGCGTTGTAAATTTTAAAACATATCATTAAAGAACAAAAGTTTCTTATTTTTTGGACACCAGTGTAGTTCAATCTTATATATATATATATATAATATCCATTTAGGAAGAATGATAAGTTTTGAAAATAACATGTGTACTTCCAGCAATATATTGGTTTAATATGGGAAATATATTATACCTTCTCGCATACGTGTTTAATTATAATGTATTTTACACATACCCTATTTGAATAAAGGAATTGTTGGTTGTGAGCTATATGTGAGACGAATAAAATTGTCAAATCAAGATTTTATTTCAGGAAAGAGGCAACTGTAAACATTTGTGGAATTTGACACAGTGTTCGCAGATGACAGAAGGAGATTTTTGATTGGAGCTGTTTGTTAAACAAAATGTCAACCATGGACATTGAGATGGTCAACAATGTCCGCAGAGAGGTTGAGCGTCTTAGGTCAATGGGTAAGAATTATTTTGTATTTTTTTGGAATCTTTCCGCACATGGAAAGTTACAGATATCCACTTGAAAGTCATGTCCAATATATTGGATTGGTAAAACTATTATAAACAATACTTCACTAAAAAGATCTCAGCTTTTTTTAAAGAGAGACATTGCGTCGCCGAAACGTCAAATGACAATAAACGTTTATAAAAAGATTGATGAAGTCTTCAAGTTAAGAATTAAACAGAATCCAACCTATATACAATATGGTATTCTCTATAAAGAATTATATATTTATATAGTTAAATATTTATATTTAGAAAAAATAATTGGAGCGATTTTATAATTGAAATAGAATACCACATTTCACACATATCTTTGTTTCATATATCGTATTTGCTGAATATATGTTTGAATTTTTGTGAGAACGTTGTGACTGGAGGTCCTTGATAGGAAATTTTTGTGACGGAAATGATGAAAGTTCTCCAGAAAATAGGCGAAGATCTCGACTTTTGAATCGGCTTGTAGAGAAAGGATTATAAAAAGAGAGAGTTTAGTGGGTCGTGAGGGGTGGAGCCATCGGCCTTGCAAGGTCGGGGAGTAGCTCGCCGGCTGTATATATGCTGGGACGGCCGGGATGGTGGACATCTCTCCGGCAACATGAAGGTGAGTTGACTCTCCCTCTGTCTGTCTGTCGGGTCGGAGGGTTGTAGGCCTCTAGACACTTCACAGTTCACTGGTTCTATGATTGCTACATTAGTTCTGCAGCAGAGAAAGCTCCATTAGTAAGGATGAGTTGTGCGGCAATGTCATGATGTATCTCACTGAGTACAAGAGTTGTAATGACCAGCGGGTAACTGTACTATAGCTAGATAAAAGCAAACAGAATTCATTATTGCAGTATTGATAGTATAAATAAGGCTGTGGTAGTTTTTTATGGGTGGGGATATCTAGAGACTTTGGATTCAATAATCGATTTATTACTAATTTACACTTTTAATAATATTTAAAACTTGATAACAGAACAATTTGTAATCAAATTGAAAGCTACGTTCTGAGTATATTCAACAAAAGTCTTGAGGAAATACGTAAAATTGGTGGCCAGTTGTGTTTTGAATTCCACATCGGAAATGACGAACTTGCTCTGAAATTCTAATAATGCCTAGTTTACATGTTATTAATGAACTTCAGCGTCAGTTTGCCAACATCTTGATGGTCATTAGTTTGAACTCCTTCAATTTAATCGAAAGGTTTTGGCAAAATCTTTGCATTGATCTTTGCTTTGTGGTTCAGAATCACAACTGTTAATGGACTACCCAAGCATCTGGAAATATTCATTGACTAATTGGTCAGAGAAAAATATAAATAGAAGTCTTACACTCTGAATCCACTGTTCTTTATAAAATAGAGAAATTTGTGTAAAATATCTGTACTTTTAAACGGGTTTATGTGTGTGAGAAGGAAATGTTTTTTTTATATACCCAAATTAGAATATTATCAGTTATTAAAATTTGGGCAATTCTCGAGAAGTTCGTTCAGTATTTAGAGCTGGAACCCAAATAGAATCTAATCTCTCTCTAGACCACCCACCACCCTAATGGCAAAACACTTCTTCAATAACAATGATGCTTTTTATATAAAACCTTTATACATTTCATATATTAACCTGAATAATTATTTTATTGGTATATGTTCAAAGAATGTGTTATGGTCTTCAAAATGTAGAATGGCGCTTTACCACGTGTCACGATGTCTCTATTGTAGTTTATAACCATCAATACTTACAATGATGTTGCTGGCAGGTCCTCGCCGTTCTCCTCTCCGTGGTCGCCGCCAGCCGCGCCCTGCCCCTGCTCCACTCGGCCGCAGTGGTGGCCCCTGTCTACGGCACCGGCGCCAGCTCCCAGTTCAGGACTCAGGACAACTTGGGGAACTACGCCTTCGGCTATGACGAGGGCCATCTTACGGGCGGCACCTTCCGCAGGGAGTCCGGCTCCAATGGCCTTAAAGTGGGCTCCTATGGCCTCAGGGATGCTGACGGTCGCATGAGGGTGGTCAACTACGTCGCTGACGCCGCTGGCTTCCGTGCCGACATCAAGACCAACGAGCCTGGTGTTGAGCCCAAAGACCCTGCCGACACCCTGATCAACAAGACTCCTGTAGCCATCGCTGCCCCTGCATTGGCCGTTGCCCCCGCCGCTCCCCTTGCTGTGGCTCCTGCAGCCCCTGCCCTCGCTGTGGCCTCTGCCGCCCCGGCCCTTGCTGTTGCCCGCGCCCCTCTGCTCCACGCTGCTCCCTATGCCCCCATTGCCCATGCTGCCCCAATAGCACACGCTGCTCCCATCGCCTATGCTGCCCCCTTGGCTCACGCAGCTCCCTTTGCTCACGGATACTCCTACTCCACCTTCAATGGCGCCCCGCTGGCCTACGCCCCCCATTTTTAAGTTATCTGATATGTATTTATTGAAAAAATATTAATAAATTATGTCATTAAAATTATGAATATCTCATTTAAACAAATTACATTTGAACCAAAAATTCTTTGAAAATTATTTTTCAAACCTGAGTATAAATATTTATCTATATACTCATAGTATGTGTTTAATAGAAAGAGTGAAAGTGCGCAAACGTTTTCAAAAGAAAAAGCGAGAAAAGGAAACTTTATGTTTGCCAAACATTTTACTTTATATTAAAAATGGCATAATCTGACCATGAGCACATGTGCTTTGCAGAAGGCAGAGCGCCATCTGGTGGAACAGAAATCAACTAAACATTGATTTAGCCTGTTCCCTGATATTTGGCCAACCCAATTTCTTGATAAATCAAGAAAAACCTTCCACGAACGCGTTTCGCGCTTTTGTCGCTCGTCAGCGTGAAGGCTCCTGGTCAGGACATGCCATTTTTAATATTGATTTCAACACCTGATCTTTTTATCTTTTTTTTTTTTCTTTCGTTTTTTTTTCATTTTACTTTATATTGGGATAAAATGTTCCCCAGAGAACACATGAGTAGAGTAACCAATCAAACGCAAGTCAGTCCTAGACGTGACATGACCATGCTCCAGAGATTCTCTCTTCACGGCGCAGGGTTGTTCAGAAAATTATTTCCCAAAATCTTACAACATCGAATCTTGATTTTAATAAATGAGAATATTTAAATTTATATATTTGTCAATTTAAAATATTGAAAATTATCAGCACACAGCTATTTCCCTGATTTCTGATGTGGGAGTTTCCATTAAAAGCTTTATAACGTTCCCTTGTATGTGAGCTATTTTCTATCTCTGACTATTCACCAAGGGTTTGAAGGTTTGATAAAAGATATCAATTAATATTTATTAGAAATAATTTTATATGCAAAGTTAGCTTTCGAATATAAAATTATGAAGAGAAAATTAGAACGTGTTGTTTCTCTCACAACAAGTGATATAATGTAACCAATCATCGCGTTACACGCCAACAGCTTGATGGGCATCCGTTTCAAGTTCAGGAAGGGGACATGTTGGTACGGCTGACAGATTGGGCTCAGGTTTGTCAATTGATTCTAATGTCGACACTGTCTGCAACGGCCTCTATCCCGCTCTGGAAGCTCTTAATGAGAACAATGTAGAGATATTGAATATATATGTAAAAAATGATCATTTTAATAATTTCATATATATATATAAGATTCATTTTTTTCTGTAACTCTTTCTCTTCTCTGACCAGAACGCTGAAATATAAATGTCAATAAGCAAGATTTTGTCCATTTATTCAACATAATAAGGGTCTTTTTTGGCACATTAATATGATTTTTCAAATAAAGAAACTTATCCTTTCTGAATCTTTTCGTTATTATATTAACATTAATATGATTGTTAGGTCTGAACTTTTGATGTTAAAAACTAACAATTTTTAAACAACAACAAAAAACCTTTATTAAGACACTATTGTCTTACAAGGGGATTCCCCTAAAAGGTTATATATGTACATGAGTGAGGAGGAAAAGCAATTTAGAGGGGAGGGGGAGCAATCAGCTGTTGTCTGTGGAGTTGAGCACTTCTTCCCTCATTTTATCAATCGCCTTGGAAAATTTTGAATATTTATAAACAAATGTTTTATCCGACAAGAGAGTAGTAAAATTTCATATACATGTTGTTCATTATAGTGAGTTAACCCCGAAATTTCGCGAATTTCCAGTCTCTTTTCCTGTAGAAATGGGCATTGGAATAGATAATGGACCAAATTGATTTGGATGCCAACATTGCAGAAGTAGCAATTTAAAAGGTCGCTGTTCCAAATTCCCGTGATATCCTCGGGGAAAATTAGCCATAAAATCTTTGACGGGCTATAAATCGTTTAATTTTCAAAGGGAGGTTTGATAGTAAGTAGTCCTCCGTCATGAAGCAGCTACTTAGAGATTGGTAGTGAATAGAATGAGTTTTGTATCTTAGTTCAGTCAAATTGGAGTAGCTGGTCCACTGTGGTTTGAATAATTATAGGCATTTCTCCTCGCACAGCCATATAATCTTCCCAGTTCTTAAGAAAAGAAAAACCTCTAGAGTCAATGATGCTATTCAGGTTATAAATAAATTGTTTCCCGCTTTTCCCACAATTGAAACTTTCCAGAGCTGGGACAAGCAAACATAAGGTAATCTTGTCCTGTCCATTTTTAAAATCCGTATCCAGAACGTTAGAATCATTTTCGTAATGTTTAATTCAAGGGACATCCTTCCGGTTTCTGTTCGTAAGATATAGCCCGGAGTAAATTTGGGAAGGTCAAGAAATCGTCGTAGGAAAATATCCTGGATCTGGTTAACAAATCCTATCTGATTCGTCGACCACAGTGGGGCCGAGTATAACAACTTGGATAAAACTATGGAGTCAAGTAATTAAAATTTTTTTAAAACTAACTCAATTTATTTTTATAAGAAAATTGAAAGACAAAATAATTGTGCATAATATTCTCAATTATATTTACACAAACAATTAAAACCTTCAAGATGCAAATTTAGATTACTTGCTAACTCAACGTAATTACCAAGACTACACATTAGTATATATTGCTGTGACTATAACCGCTGTATGAGATCAAAAGTAAAATCTAACACGTTACCAGGATATTACTAAGATAAAACAAAAGTACGCTTTATTTACACACATTCATCCTCGGTTAAAAATAATTAAATGAACAAAACACACACAGAGAATCAATTAAAATATATATTATTAATAAAACAAAAATAAATTAACACTAAATCTGAAAACAACCATCCCCTCACTTTTATAATATTATATACTAGACGCCGACCCGGGCTTCGCCCCGGGATTGACCCGTGTGCATATCTACCCGAGTGATATATATTTAGATAAGATTTTTTTTTAAATAATTGTTTTTACTCAAGGGAATGTTTGTAGTCTAGTACGTTGATATAATCAATCTATCTGAATATTAGGAAAGGTCAGGTAATTTTTTTGTAGGGTGATGCTCTGAAAAAGAACGCTATACCACTTTATCACTAAACAATCCATTAGCTTTGCAAGATAAGAACAGAAATAGAGAAATGCATGCAAAATTTTCAACACAAATCAAAATCTTCAATCCTCATTATTTTTTTATTTTTTATTTTTTGCTTATCCCTAGTACACGTGGTACAGGCCATGATAAGCATGGTGGGTAGTTAGCGACTGCTTTTTACTGTAAGCGCACCACATGTCTACACATGTGAAAGCAGTTCGACTTTGCACTTACAAATGTGCCAGAGCCCCGTTTGGTTACTTGCACTCGCTGGTGGGGTTGGACTTTTGCAAGAATCGGGGGGGCCATTGGAGCATTTTTTTTTTAACAGAAAAAAGTGTCCAATGCGGGGATCGAACCCGGGACGTAGTGGTCGTATTTTGTTTCTATTACATTACATGGAATAGTTTTTTTTTTTCTAATAAAATTTACTGACCTCTTTGTTCACTGAAACCGAAACAATTTGATGAAACTATTGATATAATCAATCTATCTGAATATTAGGAAAGGTCAGGTAATTTTTTTGTAGGGTGATGCTCTGAAAAAGAACGCTATACCACTTTATCACTAAACAAATTGGCGAGTCAAAAATAAGCAACCTAAACAATCCATTAGCTTTGCAAGATAAGAACAGAAATAGAGAAATGCATGCAAAATTTTCAACACAAATCAAAATCTTTAATCCTCATTATTTTTTTTTTTTTGCTTATCCCTAGTACACGTGGTACAGGCCATGATAAGCATGGTGGGTAGTTAGCGACTGCTTTTTACTGTAAGCGCACCACATGTCTACACATGTGAAAGCAGTTCGACTTTGCACTTACAAATGTGCCAGAGCCCCGTTTGGTTACTTGCACTCGCTGGTGGGGTTGGACTTTTGCAAGAATCGGGGGGGCCATTGGAGCATTTTTTTTTTAAACAGAAAAAAGTGTCCAATGCGGGGATCGAACCCGGGTCGTAGTGGTCGTATTTTGTTTCTATTACATTACATGGAATAGTTTTTTTTTTTTCTAATAAAATTTACTGACCTCTTTGTTCACTGAAACCGAAACAATGTGTATGTTAGACCACTCTTTGTTCAACCTTACACATTGTTTAGGTCTCTTATTAGGTGCAAGATGTATACTTATGCTAAAATGGTAATTTGGGTAAACATAGGTAAATTCATGTTGGGCAGTATTGTTCAGCAAGCCAACACAGATATAACATTACGGTATGAAGCAAGTTGTGCTAAAACTAATATTTCCAATCAAATTATCAAAAAATAACACATACTATGTAATATAAACACATGTATGTAAAATAAACACAATAAAATAACCAATAATTAAAAACCATAAATTTTTCTAACACAGTATACTTCTTAAGTAAGAATACCTTACCATGAAGGTTGAAAACCCTACACATTGAAACATGTGAAAAATGTAGCATGTGTGGTGTATGATGGGCTTGAAGAGAAAATATTTAAAAAAGATATTTATTGAAACTTTTGTAATACCACACAAAATATGCATATTTACAGTTACAACTTGTCTAGCACCAAAAGATGTCATTTGGAATATAGAGTTATATCTACGGATATGCAGCAAGAAGGACTTCGATAGAGGATGTAGGCCAGAGAGCAAAGAGAAAATAGGTTCTGGAGGGGACTCAATAGCAAGTAGAGAAACTCTACCTTGTTTACAACAGAGGCCAAAGGGTTCATCTCTAAATCTCAAAGCAGAGCAAAACTGGCATACCCGAGACATTTGGCCTATATCGACAGATGAATCAGCTGTATAATCAATATGGGTATTATACTGCAAACCTGAAAACGGCTTATGAGTCCAAAGCTGAATACGCTGAACAGGAACTTGCATAGTTTTTGCAGCTGCGACGCGGGCTTCAGAATACCTAAGACGGCGAAGCGCACGACGCGTCGCACTTTGAAGTGGTGTCTCAATAGCTATAGCATTCCTATATCTCCTGGAAGCAGCCGTATTCCTACCAATTAAAGGTCGGCTGCGGCGAGGCATATTCTGAAAAAAAATATTGAGATTAATAACAAAAGCTTAAAAACCAGCAATTTATAAACAAAGCATAAAAAATACCTGTCTTTTTGAGGTAAAAATTAAAATTCCTAAATTTTTTCTTCAAAAAAAATAACCTTCCAGATATGTTAAAAAGATTATAAAAAACTAAAAGCATAATATTAAAGCTAAAAAATTAATGTACAAACCATTTATCATTAAAAAGCCTCAAAAATAGACCAACCGCAGGACACGGCAATGAAAAAGCATGCTTTTTTGAGGAAAAAAATAGAAATAAGAAAAATAAGAAATAAGAAAAAAGCATGCTTTTTCTTCAAAATAACCTTCCAGATATGTTAAAAAGATTATAAAAAACTAAAAGCATAATATTAAAAAAAAAAAAGTTAAAAAATTAATGTACAAAACCATTTATCATTAAAAAGCCTCAAAAATAGACCAACCGCAGGACACGGCAATGAAAAAGCATGCTTTTTTGAGGAAAAAAATAGGAATAAGAAAAATAACAAATAAGAAAATGCATGCTTTTTCTTCAAAATAACCTTCCAGATATGATAAAAAGATTATAAAAAACTCAAAGCATAATATTAAAAAGCAAAAAAATTAATGTACAAAACCAGTTATCATTAAAAAGCCTCAAAAATAGACCAACCGCAGGACACGGCAATGAAAAAGCATGCTTTTTTGAGGAAAAAAATAGAAATAATTTTCTAAAATACAAAATACAACCCCTATATGTTAAAAAAAACTATAAATAATCTAAATATAAAATACTTAATCAAATAAATTAAAATATCTTAAATAAAATTTTGAAAAAGGACCTCAAAAAGACAAAAAAATGAATCTGTTAAAGAAATCCCTCGCTTATTTAAAAATATAAATAACCTATTTTTTAGATACAACCTATATATGTAGAAAATATAATAAATAAACTGTATTTAAAAGATAAAAGCAATAATTAAAAAACTCCATAAGAAAATTTAAAAAAGGACTTCAATAAATAAATACCAAATATTTCGAATTAGAGAAGTTATTTTAAACGGCGAATTAGATCAGTTAAATCTAAAAATGAAAATATATATATAAATAAATAAAACATACAAAATATTTCAAGAGCAGTTATTAAGCTACGCTTGGCATCATAATGTTCGCATGTAAAGCTATTTCAGGCCTTACATATTTCTAACAACCTTTTTGAAATAGGTTTTTGAAACATGGAAATGAAAATATATATATAAATAAATAAAACATACAAAATATTTCAAGAGCAGTTATTAAGCTACGCTTGGCATCATAATGTTCGCATGTAAAGCTATTTCAGGCCTTACATATTTCTAACAACCTTTTTGAAATAGGTTTTTGAAAAATGGAAATTATAATACTTCAAATAAATAGAAATAGAGTGAACACAAATAAAACATACCAAATATTTCGAATTAGAGCAGTTATTTTAAACGGCGAAGTAGCGGAAAGTAGCGGAAAGTAAACACTTTTGAAAGTATAAATACTTTTACTCTGTTGAATTTTTTTGTATTTTATCGATAACAGCAAAGTTATGTATTTTAAAGTTAGGAAAAATATTTTGATGTTAAGCAAAACCTGCTCCATCTCGTTTTACATAAATGTTGAAAATTTGGTTGAAATTGATGCATTGTAACGAAAGTTTATAGTGATGTACTCTTATGAAATTTGCATTTTATTAATATAGATATATATATAAATGAATGTCTGTGTGTGTGTCCTCTATAGATTCAAAAACCATACATCCAATCGCCGTGAAATTTTGGGATATTATTAGGTATTTCCCCGGAAAGGTTTACGAAAAATAATTTCTTGAATATCTTTAATATCCTTAGAGTTATTTACAGATTTGTAGCTTTAACTCGCAAGCAGCGCCACCATTGAGACCGAGATAGGCTTAGGTTTTGGTCCACACCTGATGACCTTGGGTCTTTCAGGGCTAATATATTAAGTAAAACTAATTCAAATATTAGTGCTTTAGTGCTATATCCTTGAGGTTACCGATTTAAAAGTTTAAATAATTATATATATATATATTTAATTGTATATATTTAAATACTATATTATATACCGTATATATTAGATAAAAAAAGGCATATATTGGATTTTCAAAAAAATATTTATTTTGCCAATATTTCGGCTGGCTGAACGCCAACCTTTATCGAGGCATTACATTTTTGTATATGATATTTTAGATTGTATAAGAAACATATTTTATTTTAAGTATTGTACTTTATTTTAAAAAGTTTAAATAATTGTGCAAGACGATATATATGATATATAAAAATCGAAAGAAATAATGAGTATCGTTTAAATATAAAATTCGAATAAATATAAATGCGATACTAAAAATTAAATTTCTATTCAATGAATTAAATTAAAAAAGTTTAAATAATTGTGCAAAACGATATATATGATATATAAAAATCAAAAGAAATAATGAGTATCGTTTAAATATAAAATTCGAATAAATATAAATGCGATAATCGTTTAACATAATTTGAGTATTTTTCAAGGGACCGGGAAAAAATGTTCACTAGATAAAACGATGATTTTGTAATGTAGAAATTCAGGATGACACGGCACACAGGGACCGGGAAAAAATGAGCACTTTATCGAGAGATTCAAATTTACGAGTTTCAAAATATCAAAATACAAGGTATGTCCCATAAGTTCCCGGACTGGGTCCATAAAAAAAAAAGGTAAGATTTAAAAAAATTTTTTTTATTAAAACTTTTCAAAGTAATCCCCCTTTGCTTCAACGCACCAGCGCCATCGTTTCTCCCAATTGTCGAAACAGTTTTTATAGGCCTCTTTTGGAATGCTCTTCAATGCCAGCAGCGATTTTTCTATTATTTCTTCCCTGGTTTCAAAATGTCTTCCTTTTAGAACTGCTTTGAGTTTGGGGAACAGGAAAAAGTCATTTAGTGCGATGTCTGGGGAATAGGGTGGTTGAGGTAGGATTTCTGTCCCGTTTTTCGCCAAAAAACTCGTCACCAAGTGCGCTGTGTGAGGGCGGGCATTGTCATGGTGTAGGATCCAGTCACCATTAGTCCATTTTTCTGGCTTTTCTTTTCGAATCGCTTCCCTTAGACGGCGAAGAATGCTCAAATACATTTCCTTAATAACTGTTTGGCCTGCAGGAAGATACTCGTGATGAACAATGCCCTTGTTATCCAAAAAAGCGACCAGCAACACCTTGTTTCTGGATTTCAATATCCTGGATTTTTTGGGTCTAGGCTCACCCTCACCTCTCCACTCGGCAGATTGACGCTTGGTTTCAGGGTCATAGCCTGTGATTATCTTGTCTTTCCATTCCGGATCCGTTCTTGTCATTTTAAACATGTCTTCACAGGTTGCAAGCCGACACAGATTTTGCTCATTAGTGAGGAATCTTGGGATGCATTTTGCAGGAGTCTTTTTGAGCTTCAAATCTTCGGTTACGATCTTTCCAATCGTTGTTTTAGAGATGCCTGTGTCTTGCTCTAGCTCCAGCAAAGTGGTTCGAGGATTTTCTTTTATCAAATCGGTGATTTTTTGCACATTTTATCAGTACTTTGAAATTTTGGGCGTCCTTGACGAGGAGCATCTTCAATGGAAATTCGGCCAGCTTTAAATCTAGAATGCCATTCAAAAACAGTTGTTTTCTTTGGGGCGTCATTGGGGAATGCTTTATTAAGCATTTCAAAAGTTTCGGTTGCTAATATTTGAAGTTTCACACAAATTTCTATGCAAATCCTCTGCTTCAATTTTTTTCCATCGTAAAATCGCCGCAGCGCTAGGTGTGACCTTTAAATAAATTAGAATTACCTTGGCGCGCGCGCACCTACCGACTCGATATTGGTACCACCGTGTTGCCAGATATTTTTTCTATAATAAACAGTCAAATTTATTTACATTTTCCATTTATATTTTTTTTTTATGGACCCAGTCCGGGAACTTATGGGACATACCTTGTATATCTTTTTTTTTAAATAAGTTTATAGAGAATTGTTTTAACAAATGTTCAAGGGACCGGGGAAAATGTTCACTAGATAAAACGATGACTTTGGAATGTAGAAAATCAGGAAAGACAAAATTCAGGATGACACGGCACACAGGGACCGGGAAAAAATGTTCACTTTATCAAGAGATTCAAATTTACGAGTTCCAAATTATCGAAATATATCTTTTTTTAAAAATAAGTTTATAGAGAATTGTTTTAACAAATGTTCGTTAGACAAACCTTTACTTGGGTAAAACCTCGGGCGAAGCCGGGTACATCCGCTAGTTATAAGTATAAAGCTATATTTTAATTAGGTAAAATAATGTATATGTGATATATTTATATATAATAAATAAAATGATCCGATTATTGATTTGAACTATGGATATTTGGTTAGTTCCTTAAATTATGTGAATTTGGGCATTCCAGAATATATTTAGTTAAAAAAAATTGACTATATAATAAAAATTCTATAGTTATTCGAATTTAATGAAAGCATTGGGCAAACTTACGAAGAACAGATATGTGAAAAAAAAAAGAAAAATGTTGTTAATAAAACATTTTTCTAGTTTTAAGCAACAAAATTAATGAAGTTCCCTGCGTGGAGCAACTTGGTTATTTACATATTTACAAAAGCTGCGTGTGATGCACAATAAAAAAATCAATATAGTTGAAGCGTCACACTCGATATTTGTGGCGTGTCACTTTTAGAGACCTATATACAAATAAATAAATATAAATAACACCCCCAAACATATTTACTATAATTATTATTTATAATATATTATTAATATTAACCCGAGTAAGAAAAGATACCTTTAAAATACTGGAAATGGCTGTAAATAACTGAAATGGTGATTGTTTGAGGATGATTGGCGATAATTGGTCAAATATGGATGTAGTTGATTGAAGATGGATTTAGTTGGCTGTAGAAGGCTGTGATTGGATGGAGATGGCTGTGATTGGATGGAGATGGCTGTGATTGGATGGAGATGGCTGTGATTGGATGGAGATGGCTGTGATTGGATGGAGATGGCTGTGATTGGATGGAGATGGCTGTGATTGGATGGAGATGGCTGTGATTGGATGGAGATAGCTGAGATTGGATGGAGATGGCTGTGATTGGATGGAGATGGCTGCGATTGGATGGAGATGGCTGTGATTGGATGGAGATGGCTGTGGTTGGTTGGAGATGACTCTGGTTGGAGGAGATACCTATGGTTATTCGAAGGTAGCTATAAATGTTTTGAAATGCCTAAGGAGTTGGTTGTAGAGAGCTATGGTTAGTTGGAGATGGTTTTTATTGGTTGAAAATTACTATGAGGCTGTTTATAAGTAGCTCTAGTTGGTTGAAGGTAGTTATTAGTAGTTTCAAATGGCTATGGATTGTTTGAGATGACTATGATTGGTTAGAGATGGCTATGGTAGGTTGGAGATGTCTCTAGTTGTTTTAAAGACAACTAACTATGTTTGTGGAGTTTAAGAGATGCGATAGTTATTTTTGGAGATGGCTAGAGCTGGTTTGAAAAAAATATTTGGAATTTTGGAGTACACATGTGTTGATCAGTTGTTTAGTGGACTCATGCATGTTTATAGGGAGTAGGTATTTATAAATAGAAATAATTGTTGTAGTAGAGCAAACTTGTGTTATGGGTTGTTGTGCCTGTCTATGGATAATGGATTTACATATTAGGAATTTAAAATGGATTTACATATTTCTTATACTGCTGTGGGGGATATACTATATGTAAAATATCCATATTGGGAATATAAATATACCGACTTGTAAAAATATGCGTTATGCTGCGCGGACATAGAGTTGGTATCAAATAATTCTCTGTTATTTATTAAACCACGAATATGTCAGAATGCTGGCAGATTCAACTAAATCATATAGTAAAATAAAGGATTCCATCTCACCCGAGTTCTCCAAGCCGCCTATGTTGGCGCGTGCACGAGCCGAAGTGGGTCCTGGGCTCAGGATTAAAGCACAAAATCATTTTATCACAAATTGTCTGGCTGGAGAATTAAAAATGGCATGTTTTCTGTACAGGGAATGAAAAGGTTTTATATTGAAAATATAAAGTGTGGCAAAAGTGTCGATTAAAAACTAAGGTTGTTTTTTTTTTTAATTTGTATATATATATATAATAAGATGAGAAACATTTTATCATTTGAAACTACTACAATCCTTATATCTATAAAGACAGAAAAACATCCTTTAAGCTCGGCATTCTCACCAAAATAAGAGCGTAAACTCAACGGATGTTGTTTACCAACGTGATGAAACTGATAATTTCATACATCGAATTCGAAAATGTCACTAAGAGATAATTTGAGGTTCGAAGATACAATAACACTTTTCCACAGTCCTGACCTCGAATCACCAATTCTTTTTTACCTACTAAAAGAAATGTAATAGGTAAAATATTTGAGAATGTTTACTGAATTTAGTCACACGGTAGGAAACTTTCACAAATACTTTCTAAAAAGGTTTTCAAGGAAGATATCTCACTGACTTGTAAATGGCTCTAAACACTGTGTATTGAGAAGCAGGAAAATTATATTAAATAAGTTATAATAAACACACACTATAATTTTCTAACTTATTCAATTAATCTAAAATAGAGTTATATCGACAGAGAGTTGGGCTATGTGTCGATCATTCTTTGTAATATATTACAGGTGTCCGTCCCTAATGAAAGAAAAACGATCATGATAACTTCACAAACTTATTCTTATTTATATATCTACAAATATTAAAATTTAATTTTTAAATATATATTATATCATGTTAATAACTAAGTTTAAATTTTAAAAATTATAAAAAAAAAAAGAGGTAGGGTGGTGATCTTCCGCGATAAAGTGTTATGACGGAAATGATGAAAGTTCTCCAGGCAATTGGCATTAGACTCGCAGAGAAAGGATTATATATAAAAAAGAGTGACCGGGTCGTGAGGGGTGGAGCCATCGGCCCTGCAAGGTCGAGGAGTAGCTCGCCGGCTGTATATATGTTGAGACGGCCGGGATGGTGGACATCTCTCCGGCAACATGAAGGTGAGTTGGCTCTCCCTCTCTGTCGGGCAGTTGTCCTCCTAGCTTGTGGATGGTCCATCATTTCTACGTTAATTCTAAAGAATAAAGAAAATATGTTCTTCACCACTAAGGCTTTATTTATCGATAGCAGTGGTTTTGGAACACCAAGACACAGTATAGGTCGCTTAGTTTATATTGGACAGTGTCTGGTGTGGAATGTGGATCCAATAGTTGGGAACATTCATTATTGTCGCAATAGAAGTAGCTCTTACACTCCAATCAATATAAAGCAATAACGCGCCATCTCTATACAGCAAATGAAAACATTAAGACGCGAATGTTTCTTTCACACATCAATCCAACTTCTACTGTCCTTACTGCGATGGAAAAATATTGGAAGGGCTTGGCTCATCAGTGGTGAACCCTCCCAGCGGTTTCGCCAATTTAATCTACTAGACCGCTTCTTTAGAGCTCTAATACTTTTTTGGATCATTTTGCTTATATATGCTACACTGAAGGGTGGGATCTCAGAAATGGTATTTAGGCAAACTATGTCGATGACTTCTTCCTTGAAATTTATTTATTGAAAACTTCATAGATGATCTGAGAGGAGTTTTATTTTGAGAGAGAATGTAGTTTTCTTCTATTTGATGGAACAATATTGAAGAAATATTTCAGATACAAATTTTACTTTATAAAAGGATATATATCCCAAGGTTTGAGGGTATATATACAAGGTATTTTACATCTGTAAAGAAAGAGAAATACAAATTTCTGAACTCAGAATATATTGGTTTTTCAAAACTCTACTGCAGTGTGAATATTTCTCGGGGGAAACTTACTTCAGAGCCAGAACCCAAGTCGGCTCTGTTCTCTCTCTAAGCCACCAGTCACGCAATTTTCAAACATTTCGTCAATACCTTGGTGTTTTATATAAATCAATTCTACAATTTAAACTATAAATCATAAAATAAATAATTTGCATATATTTAAGATAATTAACTATACGTGTATAAGATTTTCAATAACTTTCAACCAAGTGTTGTTGTTTCTTATCCCCTTGTGTAATGATTACACGAATTCCATGAAATCATGCTCCTCGAGCTGATCTCATGGAATGGGGTTTAGGGGTGCAGCTTTCGCTGATTATGGCACCATGATCCAGGCACACTTTGGTGAAAGTCTGACTTTGCCTGTGTAGTTTATGACCATCACTAATAACCCAGATGGGGCTGGCAGGTCCTCGCCGTTCTCCTCTCCGTGGTGGCCGCCAGCCGCGCCCTGCCCCTGCTCCACTCGGCCGCAGTGGTGGCCCCTGTCTACGGCACCGGCGCCAGCTCCCAGTTCAGGACCCAGGACAACTTGGGGAACTACGCCTTCGGCTATGATGAGGGCCATCTTACCGGAGGCACCTTCCGCAGGGAGTCTGGCTCCAATGGCGTCAAGGTGGGCTCCTATGGCCTCAGGGATGCTGACGGTCGCATGAGGGTGGTCAACTACGTCGCTGACGCTGCTGGCTTCCGTGCCGACATCAAGACCAACGAGCCTGGCGTTGAGCCCAAGGACCCTGCTTCCACCCTGATCAACAAGACTCCTGTGGCCATCGCTGCCCCTGCATTGGCCGTTGCCCCCGCCGGTCCCCTTGCTGTGGCTCCTGCGGCCCCTGCCCTCGCTGTGGCCCCCGCCCCTCTGCTCCACGCCGCTCCCCTTGCCCACGCTGCCCCCTTTGCCTATGCCGCCCCCTTCGCCCATGCTGCTCCCCTGGCTTCCGGCTACTCCTACTCCACCCTCACCGGTGCCCCTCTGGCCTATGCCCCTTATTTTTAAGCAAATAGAATTGCTTTAGAAGGAGTATTAAAAATCTATTACCCAGTGATATATTAACAAACATGACAAAATAATCAACTTGTAAAATTTCTAGGTAAATGCTAGATAAAGTTGCTGCTATACGGGTATAAAAAGCGATGCCAAATTATATGTGCAACACTAAATTATAATTATAAATATGTGAAGGAAAATAAAATAACCTTACATTCTATTGGAGTTTTTATCTTTCACACGTGTGTTTTTAATATAAACATCTATTTGTGAAAACAATGAGACCCAGAAAAAGGAATTTGACTTTTTTCCTTGATTATAATCAATTGGGCTGCCCTTTTAACGCCCATCTTGTGTTTCCTCCATCGCACCCCAGTGTTTTTCTCTATCCTTCAGTCTGTAAAATATTCTGGAATATCTAGAGTTGGCAAACTGAAACAACAATCTCTGCATATTACGAGAAAAATCAACATCATGCAATATTATAAAACTATTTTAGAGGCGTAATCTTCTTTTTAAAATAAAACAATTTCTACTTTTATTATTATTTATTAGTAATTAAAAAGAAGATTACGCCTCTAAAATAGTTTTATAATTTGATAACAGATGGCGCTCTAGTACATCGTAACATCATGCAATATGTAGACATTTAATTCAAAACACTACCGAGCGTTTAGATAAATATATATATTCATGATGAAATATTTAAACTATTCAAAGATGTAGCACAGCTAGGTCAGGGGATACATAGACTAATTCATAAATATTTTGTCATATTCAGGTGTTGGGGTTTTACCGATTTCAATCATAACTTTGGTACTTGATGAAACCTCTATAGATAAAATGTGCAATATTAACTATGCTTTACATAACAATACATTATTATTAATTTTAATAATTGATGGGCAACTCTTCCTCGCATAATATAGACCATGAACATTGAATATAAACATTGTAAAACTACTTTGAACTTAATAAGTTTATGGTTGAAAAGTTGTTATAGAGGATACGGAGGTCTTTCACTTATATAGCTACTAGACGAATGGCCCGGGCAACGCCCGGGGTTTACCCGAGTGCGAATATATTTTAAAAACGTTGACTTGGGTGGTCGCTATTAACAGGGTGGTCTGTATAGACAGGTGGATGTATCACACAGCTGATAACAGGGTTGTCTAGAGTGGTCGCTATAGACAGGGTGGTCTGTATAGACAGGTGGATGTATCACACTGCTGATAACAGGGTTGCCTAAGGTGACCGCTATAGACAGGGTGGTCTGTATAGACAGGCAGCTGATAACAGGGTTGTCTAGAGTGGTCGCTATAGTCAGGGTGGTCTGTATAGACAGGTTTATGAGAGAGGCAAACTTACAGGTTGTTGACGCCGCAATCCCCAGAGAGAGTGTTTTTGTTGCATCATGCTGTGACTCACACGATGACCCAAGGTCAACAGGGGTGGAGCAGCAAGCTTAGGCCTATCACCGTCTGGCGGCGCTGCTTGCGAGTTATATCTACAATTCTGCAAATAACTCTAAGGATATTCAAGATATTCAAGAAATTATTTTTCGAAAACCTTTCCGGGGATATACCTAATAATATCCCAGAATTTCATGGCGATTGGATGTATGGTTTTTGAATAACAGGGTTGTCTAGAGGGGGGCAGGGAGGACACGTGTTCCCTGGCAGCCAATGAGCGCGCATTCTATCCGTGAGCTTCAGACAAACAGACAAACAGACGGAATAAGGCAAATATATAAGTAGATGGGCACAGCAACGAACTTGTTTCGCCACAATATTTCATGTTTATCTTGTCTCTGCAAAAAAAAAATATATTTCTAAATAGTTAAGAATAAAACTTTTATTTTAAATTTGAAAATATTTGACTTTTGAAACTCTCTCTCTAATAATTATTATATAATTATATTCATACACTATGAGTTGAAAGATTAATTATTAAAGTAGTATTGTTCTCATAACAAAAACTCTGCTATTCATTCCAACAATTGGTTCATTTATTCCTTCTAGCTATAATCTCAACTTCCTGCACATACGACCGTCTGCCATATGACCATTGCTCCACTGTATGTTGATTGTCGGATTAATTACAATTGGTCTTCTTTTCACAATACGATGTTTCTTCTACACATATCTTTGTATAATCCGTTTGTCAGGGAATCTCGCCATATTATTTGTTCTAGATCAACAAGTAAAGAAATGGCGAATTCTGTCTTGGATTGCACTCTGGGCGGTAACGGATGAGGGCCTAGCAGCGATAGCTTGGAATCCTTGCCACTTCCTTTATCTATAAGTCTGGCTAGTTCTTTAAATTTTTGTTTGGCAGAGCGTGAATTGTATATAGATAGGCCAGGCTTTTTCAGCTGAATATTACCCTTGAATTAGAGCCGTTCGATTCTTTATAAAACCTTCAGACTACATGAACAACGTCAACCCTCTTCGACTAGGTGAATCTCCTAACGCTAAATAATTGAAGCACAGACTCAAAGAACTAGACCGATTCGAAGGCTGACTACAAACCCACTGGTTTATTTGTCAAGTAGGCAGTTTTATATAATTAAAATTTGCATATTTAGCTAAAGTAACAAACTTATATAATAAGCGCGAACATACACTATCTTCCTTTTTATTAAACAAATGTAAGGAACATATTTGAATGTTTGAATTTGTCCGTAATTTGGGCTTCTTTCTCATTTCTGGTGAAGATTTCAACGCCATGAGAAATAAATAACTGAATATTTTATTAAGAAACAATCACCTCATAATTGTGTACAACTGAAAGTTGCTGATATTTTGCGTCATCTTTCGGGATAAAAGCCAACAAAGAGTTGTTTTTTTATTACAGAATATATCTTCGAAATACATTCGAATATTTAAAACCGCGATTAGGGGATATTTATTCCGATAGATGGAGCTCATCTTTCTCTTGAACTATCAGGAGATACTTCTTATATTTTAACCACCTGATACTGTACATTTTGTTCTAGTTTTCATATAATATTTATGTTATTTTTGAGAGAAAGAAAATTAGCAAAGTCATTTTAGAACGAGAATCATTTATATCGGGAATAGGATGTTTACTTGTTCACGCTCAATTTTAGATTCTTCTTTTAGAATTTGTAGGAATCTGAAGGATGAAATATTTTAGGAATAATTATTTAAATGTTAAAACAAATAAATGACGAGTGCTATGGATGCCTCTAACTCTCCCCAGTTATTATTAGATTAGATAGTTAATAAACACTAAGTTGCCTGTGTTTTTGTTTACAAATTTAAGGTATTTAAGATAAAAATGAAGATATAAATAAGATATATTATAAAATATTGGTTGTCTGATATCTGTGAGGGTAACGGAGCGAGTGGCCAAAACCACAAGAAGACTGGTCGTCGCTGTGTTTTCCTTTTTCTACATGTATTTATTTAGAACACATCTTTGTAATTTTATTTAATCAATTTGTAAATATTTCATGAGAGGTTTTCCATTGGCAGATATTTCTTCCATCTTTTGTTGAAATATGTTGCTTTAGTGGTGGGTAATTTTTTTTTTGCATTTTAAAAATCGCGCTAACTGGAAAAAATAGTCTTTTTTTTTTAGCATATGCCCATTTTTTTAGACATATTGCTAATTCTCTTAGAGTAGGAATGAATGGACGATTTTCGAGAGATATAGTATTATAGATTTCCATACACTTCCTGGATGTCCCAATCAACAATGAATGTCTGAATGTACGTCTGATTCATATTAAGATTCCCGCCATGCCCCCATCACAGTACACATATCTCTTTGACTAGGAATATATTTTTAAAATAGCAATTATTACCTGGAAATATATGTTTTGGATATAAGAATAACCTGATATATAACCTGAAATATTCCATTTCGTTCAAGTATATATCCTGTGAATAATTTAGTTGACAAATTAACTGTATATGCAATGATGGTACTCAAAACTTTGACAATTGTACAAGATGTCGACAGCAGAATAATTTTGCTTAGGTGATGACCTTGTTTTTGAATTTATCCAGCACAGAGATGCCCCCCTAAATTTACATTATATTCCACTGGACGCATCCAAAGTATACATAGTATGACCAGCAGGTTTGCCCAGTTGGAAATCCATCTTGTGTAAAATTCATGAAAAAAACCGTTAACGTCATAAGTTTGAGAAGTATTTTATTGAAAACCTTTGGTTGTTTCAATCGAGCTTATGTTGAAATCAAAATATTTATCTACATTTTGTGTTAATTTAGAAGAAATGAGCATAAGCTGGGGCAGCGGAGAGGGTGTGATGGGTGTAGGAGTATCCCTTGGACAAAGGGCCGTGGTAGGTGACGGCAGGGGCCACTGCGAAGCCGGGGGCAGCTACATGGGCCACTGGGAAGGCGGACACAACTGGGGCCGCGGGAATGGCGTGGGCGACGTGGACGGCGGGGGCAACGGGGAGAGGGGCGACCACTGGGGCAGCAGGGACCACCACAGCAGGAGCCTTGTTGATGGTCACTGCAGCCGGGTCCTTGGGCTCTACTCCGGGCTCGTTGGTCTGGATGTCGGCACGGAAGCCGAGGGCATCAGCCACGTAGTTGACGGTGCGGTAGCGACCGTCGGCGTCCCTGAGGCCGTAGGAGCCCACCTTGACGCCCGGAGACCCCGACTCCCTGCGGAAGGTACCTCCCGTGGCGTGGCCCTCGTCGTAGCCGAAGGCGTAGTTGCCCAGGTTGTCCTGGCTGCGGTACTGTGAGCTGGCTCCAACCCCGTACACCAGGGGCACGGCCCGGCTGACGGCGAAGAGGGAGAACAGAGCAACGAGAACCTGCGACATCGCAATAAAATAAGTTTTAAAAAATTCCTAAATTGTTTTCATTCGTTAAATATATTTAGAGAAATATTCTCATCTGATATTAAAATATCATCCAGAAATGAGATAAAATATTTAAAATTTGTTTTCTTCTATAACTTTAGGCATTTTTCTGTTACTTTCACTCTTGTTTCACCTAAAAAATTGGCATCAATAAAACTACCTAAGCACAATTACTATTACCTATATTAAAATGTAAATGATATATTTTATAATATTAAAAATAAAGAAGGCATATCCTGACCAGGAGCACATGTGCTTTTCAGATGGCAGAGCGCCTGCTAGTGGAACAGAAATCGAAGCACATGTGCTCCTGGTCAGGATATGCCTTCTTTATTTTTAATATCATTACCTGACCCTTTTTTTCTATTGTATTTTCATTATATAATATATATGACATGACATAATTATTCTAGATTACTTCATAATATATTATTTTTCATTTCTATCGATTCCCACACATTCATTTTAAAAATATTAGTTTGGTATCTCTCTCACACCTGTAAAATAATGGCCGGAAATGCGTGCATCAATACCAAAAATAAACTTTAAAATATACGACTGAATAATATAAATACTATGGAACAAATATTTAAAAATACGCAATACGATGTAAAATTTATGAAATCTCACAAAGAGAGTATCATCTAAGAGAGAAATATTGATTGAAACATCCTCGTTTTATAGAGAATGCCATCATAGATATAGTGGCCATCAGAGGTAAGGTTGAGCGGGAAGATGAAAATATTCATATACTTCTAGTTGTATTTTTGCTGAATGGTCATTGTATGTATTTGCTACAACATATAACTTCATGATGTCGTAAATTTCCGACAAAAGTTTAGCTCGTTTAAACGTTAGAGGAATAGTTCTGTAGTCGATAGTAAGAGAGAAGACAGTTTGCTGCACATTGTGAAGTCTGAGTGCTGGAAGATGTCGGCAGGAGAACTTACCTTCATGGCGAGGACAGAGAGGGTGAGGACACGGCCGACATTTATAGCGGGACTGTCACAAGGTCGTGGCCCTCCCCTCAAATCCCATCTCCACCCTTCACTTACACATCAGACCGACACCGGGTGTTGCTCCGCGTTACGTAATGGTTGAAATCTTCCTGTTTTCTTCAGGGTTCCTAACCTATGATCCCTAGCACGTTCTGGTAATGAATTAAGAAAGTCCTTTATAGGGGAAGTTGACAGAAAGCTTGAAATATCCCATAGATGTATCACTGCTCCGGTCACAACTGACAGATTGAGGCACAGCAGCGATGACTGCAATTTTTTTAGATATATATTCTTTGAAATAAAGGTCACCCCCCGAAAAAAACAGAAGATAAAACTAAGTGCCATATATTAACCGCCTCCGCAAACTAACGGACTCTTGTCGGAGGCAAAGCCACAAAACCAGCTTTGGCAAATTGAGAAGGCTCACCTGGAGACCATAGTTTTGGGCTATGGCCCTCTTTAGTTCAGAATGGGCTTTGATTTCACGAGATCCACAAGGGATCAAATGAAATCTTTTAAATTCACCAAAAAGGTGCTTATCTGGTAATTGGACTAGGCTAATTCTAGGGCCAAAATATAGATATTGCAGGGAGGATTATGATCTATAATATTTAATGTAGCGCTTATAATTTTTCGTTCATTTTGACATAAGAACCGAATTTCATTTTTATTAATCAATATATATTTCCAGAGAAATTCCCATCCTCTTAGATTTATTAAATTAGGTAAATTAGACGTATCTAAGTTCCTTCATTACTTTTATTTAAGCGGCAAGTACGTCAACAACGTCCAGCTGAGACGAAGGCCTGGAGAACGGAATTCTCTTCTAAACTTCCACCCAGTTCAAGTAGAAGTTTGTTAAGAGAAGGACGAACTACTGTAGTGTACGCATTACTGTAATTAGAAAAAAAAATTGAAATTCGGCAAAATAGATCAAAATATCAAAATTGATATATTTATATTGTGGCTCTGGAGAATATTTAATACAACAAAAAAGGCGCCTTAAGGCTTAAAGCCTGCTTGTTCTTGTGCTTATAGTTTATACCCAATATATAATCGAGTCGAACAGCAGTTTGAGGGAAGTTGTGAAGCTTACGAGAAACGCAGCCCAAAGTTTCGAAATTTTTGTGCCATAGCTTATTGATAGGTTAGATCATCAATAGTTTATTTATGCTCAATCCACTAAATTCACCAAAATTTCGATGAAATTACAAGTTATTAACTGTCCGAGATGTCAATTTATTAAAGAATTAAACAAAACAGATGTCAGAACATTCATTGTTTGTAGAATATTTAGTAAAATTTCCTTTCTACTTTGGGTGTTTTCAGTTGGCAGACTCCTTTTGACCTAGATGTTTGTACTTTCTGTGTAAGGCCGGTGCAAGAGTTGAATAAATTGGGCGCTGCTGTGGCCTTTGTCAAGGCCTCGGCCCGAAGAAGCCTAAATCACTCTGTACAGAGGATGCTTGTACATCTCCTTACGTATCAAAAACAAATTAATATATTATCTAATCAGAATTTTTTGTCATTTTTTTCTATCTTCACTGAGTATAACTTCTCTTTTCACTCTCAGAAATTCTCTAATTTATTCTTTTTCATCAGAATATTTTACAATAGTGACTGGATGGAAAGGTCAATGTTGATAATGAAAACAACGTTGATGAATTCCACGTCCTAAAGAGGTCAATCAGAGTTAACAAGTTCGACCTCGTGGAGAAGGATTGAGCGACCTACAACATGGGAGGCTGGCAGGTTTCTTGTCCACGGTCCTAGCCTTGCCTGCAGTCCCCAGTACGATATAAGATGTTCCCTGTAGTCCCCAGTAGAATATCAGAGGTTTCCTGCAGTCCCCAGCACCATATCGAAGGTTTCCTTCAGTCCCCAGCACCATATCAAAGGTTACTTGCAGTCCCAAGCACCATATCGGAGGTTTCCTTCAGTCCCCAGCACCATATCGAAGGTTACTTGCAGTCCCCAGCACCATATCGGAGGTTTCCTTCTGTCCCCAGCACCATATCGAAGGTTACTTGCAGTCCCCAGCACCATATCGAAGGTTACTTGCAGTCCCCAGCACCATATCAAAGGTTACTTGCAGTCCCCAGCACCATATCGGAGGTTTCCTTCAGACCCCAGCACCATATCAAAGGTTACTTGCAGTCCCCAACACCATATCAAAGGTTACTTGCAGTCCCCAGCACCATATCGGAGGTTTCCTTTAGACCCCAGCACCATATCAAAGGTTGCTTGCAGTCCCCAGCACCATATCAAAGGTTACCTGCAGTCCCCAGCACCATATCAGAGGTTTCTTTCAGTCCCCAGTAGGATATCGGAGGTTCCCTGTAGTCCCCAGTACGAAATCAAATATTCCCTACTGCCCAGTATGATATCTGAGATCTCCTACAGTTCCCTGTACGGAATTAGAGGTTCCCTGCAGCGACCAGTAAGAAATTAGATTCTTCATGCATTTTCCAGTACGAATCAAAGGTTCCCTACAGTTCCCAAGTACAAATCAGAGGTTCTCCCTGCAGTTCCTAAGTACAAAATAGATGTTCCCTGTAGTTCCCAGTACAAGATATGACAAACTCGTTCGTAGTACAGCATATACGTATGTATATGAAGGAAATAAAACCCAAACAAGTTGACCAATAGATGCTCTGGCATTCAGCCTTGTGAAAGAGTAGATTTATTTCTTAGCTTCTCGTTTGCACTTATTTCTATGAACAGAATCCGCATCTAAGTAATTGCGGTCATTTGTGGTGAACTAGAGAACAAATAATGTTTATCTTAATGATTCTCTCAGTTTCATAAAAATATTTTATTTTAAACTCAACCAGAATATTCTTGCGGCATCCATTCTCAATTTAGTGAGTGAGTAATTTATGGCACTAAGTGGAAAACAGGGAATTGTTCAGATTTGAAACATCGTCCAAGATTTGCCAACACGGCCGAGATCATCTGAGGCGACCACTTCCTCCACGCCCAGACTGGTGGCCACCGCAGATTTTACCAAATCTCTGGGGAACAAAGAGGGATTTTGCTGAATTACCCTAATTTTTTTGGAAAATAATTGAAGAAAAATCGTTTTTAATCCTTTAATCTGAATTTTTTAAAACAAAAGGATGTTCATTAATGTTAGCATTTTTATAAGTTGTTTTTTCATAGATTAATATATTTATATTTTGACCAGATGACCGGACGACTTTACATGTATATATTTGGTTCTAAATGATGTAAATTAGTTAGTTATGAAAGGAAATTAAAAGTGTTAATTTTCTTGGAGGTGTTGGTGTTTACTCTGCTCGATTGTAGAAAAGGAAAGTATTAGCTCCTAACAGGTTATGGGCCCAGCACGGCGCCGTAGAAAGAAATTAGAAGTTAAAGATAAAGAAGAAAAGTTGAAGCTAAAGAATATAAAGCTAAAGAATAAAAAGCTGAAGGCTAAAGAAGATAAGGCCAGGTAATATAGGGCTAAAGAAGAAAAGTTTATGTTAGGCTAAAGAAGATAAAGCTAAGATAGAGAAAAGAATTTGATTATTAGAAATTTGAGTGATTTAAAGACTGAACTTTGTGCAACGAAGAAGAAGAAGAAGAAAAGATTTAAGTTATAATTTTTTGTGAATTTTTGCATAACTAGAAAAATCACAATGGCTGACGATTTGAGAATACCTAAACTAGACGGCAAGAATTACTATACGTGGGCCATAAGAGCTAAATCAATTTTGATTCAGAGGGATATATGGGATGCAATTGAGCCTGGCTTTCCTAGTGAAACTTCAGAAATACAGAAGCGGAAAGATAATTTGGCATTATCTGTCATATTATTAGCACTTGAAGATTCATTCCTGGATGATATCGGTGATTGCAAGCGAGCGATCGATGCATGGCAGATACTAGAGGACATCCAAACAAAGTATGGATGGCTGCATATATTACAACTACTAAGAGAATTTTTCAACATTATAAAAAAAAATGACGAAGATATGAAGAAGTATTTTGCGAGGATAATGGAATGCTATAGAAAATTAGCAAAGTGCCACCATAGATTTGGGGATGGCGAATTAGCGTTGATTATGCTATTGGGATTGCCAAAGAGTTACGAACCACTAATTCTCAGTTTAGAACAGCAAGAAGAGAAGCTATCTACTAGTGTGGTTAAATCCAAATTACTCTTAGAAGAAAAACGACAGAACCAGCGTAAAATTCCTCAAGAAGATCCAAATAGCGCGTTTGCGGTAAGAAGAGAAGAGGATACATGCAAATTACCATGGCAAGAACGAAATAAATTTAAATATGACCAACCAAGGAATTATCAGAATACGTGGACGGAAGGGAAAAAGGAAAATTATAATTATTCCAGGCAGATAAGATGTTTCAATTGTAGCAAATTAGGACACATAGCTAGGAATTGCAGATTTGCCAACTCCTCAAGGAGAGCTAACGAAGGTATTCTGAAACAATGTACGTTAGACCTTACCCATAAAGTCCTATTCGTGAATAACTTTAAAAACAATAACTCGCAGAATATCTGGTTTCTGGACAGTGGAGCTACTGAACACATGACGTCGAACAGACTGAAAATGACTAATACAAAAAGTATTTCAACTTCAGTTGAAATGGCAAACAATGATAAAATAAAAGTATCAGAGATGGGTGATGTAACCATCAAACTCGGTCACGAATATGGAGGTGAAACCTTGTTCTTGGAAAACGTATTATACGTTTCTGAATTAGACGGAAATATTTTGTCTGTTGGAAGGATTGAGGAAAGAGGAAACAAGGTTTTATTCCAGAATGGCAAGGCCTCTGTTTTTGGAAGTGATGGCGAATTAATTTTGAAATCTAATAGAAGAGGAAGAATCTATACAGTGGAAGAACTGAAGATGGCTAAAGTGAAGTCACCTAGTGCAGATATCTGGCACAGAAGGCTAGGACACATTTACAAAAGGGATCTCCAAAATGTGAGTGACACAGCAGAGTGCGAGGTGTGCCTTGAAGGTAAAATGAGAAGACTCCCATTTCTTCCGAACCTGTCGAAAGTAAGAAGACTCCATCACCCTTGGAGCTCATCCATTCGGATGTGGTAGGTCCCATTAGCCCAATGTCGGAGGGAGGGAACAATTATTTCGTGACATTCATAGACGACTTCACTCATTACACTACAGTATATTTCATGAGGTCTAAATCGGAGGTACTTGACAAATTTAAGGAATATAAGAACAGTGTTGAGAATTACCACAGCTGAAAAATCAAAGTCTTAAGAAGTGATAATGGGACGGAATATGTTAACGGCGAATTTAATAAATTTCTCAATGAAAATGGCATCAAGCGACAGCTTACAGTTCCAAGAACACCTCAGCAAAATGGAACTGCGGAAAGAATGAATCAAACATTACTAAACACAGCAAGATGCATTTTGCTTGAATCAGGGATTCCCAAATCATTCTGGGCAGATGCCGTCAATACAGCTTGTTACTTAAGAAACAAATGTTCTAGCAAGGCAATAGGTAACAAAATACCAGAAGAAATGTGGACCGAACGGCCAGTGAAGATTGAGCATATCCGAGTTTTCGGTTGTCAGACCTGGGCATACAACGACCAGCGTCGATCCAAATTTGATTCAAGAAGCCGAGAATGTGTTTTAATTGGTTATCCGGAAGGAGTAAAAGGATACAAGGTTTGGGATATCAGAAACAATAAGGTCTTCATAACCAGAAATGTCAGATTTAGAAAAGATGTTTTCCCAACTAAGAAAATCGACAAACAAATTTCACCTGAAACTGATTTTTTCCAGGTTTTTAATAATAATTTTGAAGAAGACTATGAATCTGTAAATGGGGAAGAGACGAAATTGGTGGAAAGGAATCAAAAAGACGAACTAAAGAAGGAAGACGAAGAGGAAGGCCAAAAGGAAGCTGCGATCCCAAGGGGATATTCAGGGACTGATGAAGAAACAATATCGGTAGAGAAAAATCTGAATAACATGGAACGAAGAGAGGATGGAGAGCAGGCTTATGAAGACGAAGCACTGAGGAGGGAAAACGAGGAAGGCCAGAATGAAACTATAATCCCAAGAAGATCTTCAAGAATTGCGGCTAGGAAGAAGGAGTATTGCAGATCAGCCTTCCACCATGGGATAATTGAACATAAGAGCCATCGAGATGAAATACCATCATCATACGAGGAAGCGCTTAATATGCCCAAAGCAAAAGATCGGCTGAAATCTATAGAATGTGAAATGGCATCACTTCAGGAGCACAGAATATGGGATGTTGACTTGCCAAATGGTGTTAAACGAAAACCTAACCAGGATCTTGACCACTCTAGGCCTCCGATGAGCGTATGAAAACAACTTTAAAATGGGGGCATTGTTAGCATTTTTATAAGTTGTTTTTTCATAGATTAATATATTTATATTTTGACCAGATGACCGGACGACTTTACATGTATATATTTGGTTTTAAATGATGTAAATTAGTTAGTTATGAAAGGAAATTAAAAGTATTAATTTTCTTGGAGGTGTTGGTGTTTACTCTGCTCGATTGTAGAATAGGAAAGTATTAGCTCCTAACAATTAATTAATATTTTATTAAACTTTTCTATATTCACAAAATTTTTAAATTCCTCAAGAAAAGATTGTCGGCATCTATTTTAGTCAGGGAATCTTAATTGTTTAATTTGGTAAAACTTTCAACTAAACTATTATAAATATACTTTTTTTTTGACACAGAGAGTGAAAGCTATATTAATTATATTTTTAATAATTATATTAATATTCACTCTAAATATATTTATCCTCTGATTCTGAATATCCTCAATGGGCAATAAAAACATTATTGGAAGTTTTGACGAATTATACAATATGTATCAGAGGGCACACATCTGATGATAGACTGCCATCTACCGAGATAAAAATAAACTAAATTTGACTTTCTTATTTTCAAAAATTTCTATTTTATAATAAATTAATAAAACAGTTTATAAACGTGAATTAGTTTCATGCGTACACAAAGTTTTTTATTGATACTTTTAGATGTTTTACAGCGTTTGTAAAGAGTAGATATTAAAAGAGAGTGGTTAGCTATTATCAAAATAAAAATATAATCGTAAGGATGAATAGTTTCTTTTGTGTTTTTTTATACTCCCGTTGAAGGACAGAAATGTGCGCGAGAGCTTGTATAAAAAACCCTAGATAAAAAAAACCCTTTGTTCTTTTTCTGACACTACATTGCTCCAGGTGGTTATTCAACTTATAATGTGGTTAGATTATTTATTCGCCACATCAAGCAAGATTTTCACGACAAATGGTAGATACCAATTTCCCATTGATGAGACAGGCTCTCCAATTAATTTATCATTGTAATAAGGGCAGTAGAAAATTGTTTTATTTCAAAAAGAATCATAAGCGTCTAAAATAGTTTCAATTTCTTCTAACAGATGGCGCGCTAATGAATGCATGCGCGCGCACACACAACATACTTTCTGATAAAAACAATAATTATAGAATTCAATTGTACGAGGAGAACCACTGCCTCAAACGCCACTAACCTTCCAGTCTTCCAGTGTATCATCAAGAAATTGTAAGAGCCTTAAAGAAAACATACTATTGTGGAAAATGTTGAGCTACAAAAAGTTCCAAAATATTCAATTTAAAAACCAAAACGTATGACAATGAAGGATAATCGGGAGTTCACACAGAATAAGAAGCGACTTTCATAAAGTTGGTTTCCTTAGTAGTCTCCCTGATCATCCTGGAGGATTGCTACAGGCGTTCTGGACAGCTATCTGGCTGAAGGAATTGAACGTCAAATTACAACTTCAGCTGTTAACAAGGAATACGCTAACAAACTTATGGCTGAAACAGCCCTGCTTCCTGCTTTCTTTGAAAAGATTGATTTTGAAAAGCGAGGCGAAATACCTGCAGTACTTAAAAATCAGTTTAATATTTTTTTTCTTAAGGATGCGAAGAAATCACACATTAAATACATGGTACACCTCCTTGCATGTGACCACCGGATAAAGCCAGTAATTAATGTAACCTATAAATATGGATTTGTAAACCACGATAATTAGGATTTGGTCTGAAGGAACAATAGATAAGTAAATTTGACTTGATGGTTTAAGCCTAATAACCTTCCTGTTGCTCCTCGGATGAATTCGTGAGTCGATACAGGTGTATATATGTTGTATCTGTATATAAGACTCTTGTATTCATACTAAATTAAATTTACAAATATCAAATGAGTACAATTTTCCAAACTGAGGTTAGACATACAAACATAATAAATCTCTATATCTCTATAGTTATATTATGTTTCTCTCCGTGTTTAGCCTTAGTTATGTAAATTGTGTATTAGGTATATATAGATTTTATTTCTTTGATGAAGCGTTAAAATTAACATTACTCCAGTAGAAGGGCTCCAAGGTCTGAAAGCTTGAGTGAAATAAGAAACGTTCTCCCTGATTAATTTTTTTCTCTCAAAATATCAAAATATTTTGAAAAATTAACGTGAATCCCTTCCCGCGAAAAATATTCCTGAATTTAAAATATATTTTAAAATTGTTTTATCATTTTTTGTACTAATTCTTGCTTCTCGTCGTCTAAACTTTGATTGTGGAATAAGAGTACATCATTCCCATGTTAGGTCATGCAGATGTAGAAATGCCTCCAGGCTGTCCACCCAGGGTAACTTAATATTTGAAGCAATGGGTCATGAATATTTGACAGCAGAGTTTGATTTCAAAATATTTTATTGAAAGCTTAAATACAGCATCTCTGATCAGTGAATCATTTAATGTACGAAAATGTACATACTATTGTACCATATATGAAAATATGGTTTACAAGAAATAGGCACATAAAAGGAAAATGTCAAAAATGTCGGAAATTTTAGAAGAAATGAGCATAAGCTGGGGCAGCGGAGAGGGTGGAGTGAGTGTAGGAGTAGCCCTTAGACAGTGGGCCGTGGTAGGTGACGGCAGGGACCACTGCGAAGCCAGGGGCAGCTACATGGGCCACTGGGAAAGCGGACACAACTGGGACCGCGGGAATGGCGTGGGCGACGTGGACGGCGGGGGCAACGGGGAGAGGGGCGACCACTGGGGCAGCAGGGACCACCACAGCAGGAGCCTTGTTGATGGTCACTGCAGCCGGGTCCTTGGGCTCCACTCCGGGCTCGTTGGTCTGGATGTCGGCACGGAAGCCTAGGGCATCAGCCACATAGTTGACGGTGCGGTAGCGACCGTCGGCGTCCCTGAGGCCGTAGGAGCCCACCTTGACGCCCGGAGACCCCGACTCCTTGCGGAAGGTACCTCCCGTGGCGTGGCCCTCGTCGTAGCCGAAGGCGTAGTTGCCCAGGTTGTCCTGGCTGCGGTACTGGGAGCTGGCTCCAACCCCGTACACCAGGGGCACGGCCTGGCTGACGGCGAAGAGGGAGAACAGAGCAATAAGAACCTGCAACATCGCAACAATATTTTTAAAGCAAATCGTAAATTGTTTTATCTTAGAAGTGTATATTCTCATTCTGATATTGATAATATATCAAGCACACACAGTGAACAAAGTTGAGCGTCTGTTGGTTCGTCCTATAATTTCCGCACTTGTCCATTAATTGGACTCTACCTCAAAGATTGGCAAAATTACAATTATACAGATAGATACTAAATTCAATTTTTTCCTTAATCTCGTCAATTTATAGATTCTTTCAATGAACTCTTGCAGACTTTGAGAATAGATTATTAAATAAATTTATTGAGGAGAACGTGATTCTCTCCCACTTATTAATCATTTTTATTCATAAAAATGTTCGGTAAAACATATAGGTCATAAGTACTAGACATTTGTCATTGATCTATTGTTTCATTTCTCTTATCGTCTTCATTAAAATAAAATCCTCCGCCAATTTTTTAACCTTTCACATAATTGGAGTTTATACTTGAAATTATAGGACGGATTGGAATGTAATGGAAAATCAATTCCAATATTTGACTCAGTAATATAAATACACTCTCTCGTACAAACACATTCTAACTTAACTCTAAAACTCAAACTAATCACAAAGTATAGTTAAAGCAAATATTTCTAGAACAACAAAGAATTTTATATATTGCTTGTTGTTCTGGTTATGTTTGACTGAGGCCATCAAAGTTGGGCGGGGAAAACGATATTCATGAACTCTAATATTATTTTAAGGTATATTTCAAAAGATTCTTTGCTATAACACAGATGTCACCTTGAAATATCTTTACTCACGAAGGTTTAGGTCGTTTAAACGTTAGAGGAATAGTTCTGTGGGCGATAGAAAGAAGACAGTTTGCTGCACTGTGTGAAGTCTGGGTACTGGAAGATGTCGGCAGGAGAACTTACCTTCATGGCGAGGACAGAGAGGGTGAGGGAACGGCCGACATTTATAGCGGGACTGTCACAAGGTCGTGGCCCTCCCCTCAAATCCCATCTCCACCCTTCACTTATACATCAGACCGACACTGGGTGTTGCTCAGCGTTACATAATGGTTGGAATCTTCCTGTTTCCTTCAGGGTTCCTAACCTATGATCCCTAGCACGTTCTGGTAATGAATTAAGAGAGTCCTCCAGAGGGTAAGTTCACAGAAAGCTTGAAATGTCCCAAAGATGTATCACTGCTCTGCTCACAACCGACAGATTGAGGCAGAGAAGCTATGACTGCAATTTTCTTAGATTTATATATTTTAAATAATTGTCACCCCCCGAAAAAAACAGAAGATAAAACTAAGTGCCATATATTAATCGCCTCCGCAAACTAGCGGACTCTTGTCGGAGGCAAAGCCACAAAACCAGCTTTGGCAAATTAAGAAGGCTCACCCGGAGACCATAGTTTTGGGCTATGGCCCTCTTCAGTTCAGAATGGGCTTTGATTTCATGAGATCCACAAGGGATCAAATGAAATCTTAAAAATTCACCAAAAAGGTGTTTATCTGGTAATTTAACTAGGCTAATTCTAGGGCCAAAATATAGATGGAAATATGGCAGGGAGGATTATGATATATAAAAATTAATGTCGCGCTTATAGGTTTTCGTTTATTTTGACATAAGAGGCGAAATTTCCTTTTTATTGATCAATATATATCCTCCCAGAGAAATTTCCATCCTCGTAGATTTATTATATTAGGTAAAATAGACGTATCTAAGTTCCTTCATAATTTCTATTTAAGCGGCAAGTACGTCAAAAACGTCCAGCTGAGACGAAGGCCTGGAGAACCGAAGCCTCTTCTAAACTTCCACTCAGTTCAAGTAGAAGTTTGTTAAGAGAAGGAGAAACTACTGTAGTGTGGGGGCAGTACTGTAATTTGAAAAAAAAAAGAAATTCGCCAAAATAGATCAAAATATCAAAATTGATATATTTATATTGTGGCTCTGCAGAATATTCAATACAACAAAGATGGCGCCTAAAGACTTGAAACCAGCTTGTTCTTGTGATTATAGTTCATACGCAATATATAATCGAGTAGAACAGCAGTTTGAGGGAAGTTGTGAAGCTCACGAGAAACGCAGCCAAAAGTTTCGTAATTTTTGTCCATAGCTTATTGATAGGTTAGATCATCAATAGTTTATTTATGCTCAATCCACTAAAATGTCGATGAAATTATAAATTATAATCTTTTCGAGATGTTGATTTATTAAAGAATTAAACAAAAAAGATGTCAGAACATTCATTTTTGTATAATTATCATAAAAATTTCATTTCTACTTTGGGTGTTTTCAGTTGGCAGACTCCTTTTGACCTAGGTGTTTGGACTTGCTGTGTAAGGCTGGTGCAAGCGTTGAATAAATTGGACGCTGTTGTGGCCTTTGTCAATGCCTCGGCCCGAAGAAGCCTAAATCACTCTGTACAGAGGATGCTTGTACATCTCCTTACATATCAAAAACAAATTAATAAATTATCTAATCAGAATATTTTGTCATTTTTTTCTATCTTCACTGAGTATAACTTCTCTTTCACTCTCAGAATTTCTATAATTTATTATTTTTCATCAGAATATTTTACAATAGTGACTGGATGGAAAAGTCAATGTTGATAATGAAAACAACGTTGATGAATTCCACGTCCTGAAGAGGATCAATCAGAGTTAACAAGTTCGACCTCGTGAAGAAGAATTGAGCGACCTACAACATGGGAGGCTGACAGGTGTCCTTGTCCACGGTCCTTGCCTGCAGTCCCCAGTACGATAATATGTTCCCTGTAGTCCCCAGTACGATATCAGAGGTTTCCTTCAGTCCCTATTACGAAAGCAAAGCTTTCCTGCAATCCCCAATACGAAATAAAATATTCCCTACTGCCCAGTATGAAATCTGAGATCTCCTACAGTTCCCTGTACGGAGTTATAGGTTCCCTGCCGCGACCAGTAGGAAATTAGATGCTTCATGCATTTCCCAGTACGCATCGAAGGTTCCCTACAGTTCCCAAGTACAAATCAGAGGTTCTCCCTGCAGTTCCTAAGTACAAAATAGATGTTCCCTGGATTCCCAGTACAAGATATGACAGACTCGTCCGTAGTACAGCATATACGTATGTATATGAAGGAAATAAAACCCAAACAAGTTGACCAATAGGTGCTCTGGCATTCAGCCTTGTGAAAGAAGTTGATTTATTTCTTATAGCCTCACGTTTACATTTATTTCTATGAACAGAATTCGGGAATCTGAGTAATTGCGGCCATTTGTGGTGAATTGGAGTACAAAGAATGTTTATCTTAATGATTCAGTTTCATAAAAATATTTCATTTTAAACTCAACCAGAATATTCTTGCGGCATCTATTCTTACTTTAGTGAGTAAGTAATTTATGGCACTAAGTAGAAAACAGGGAATTGTTTAGATTTGAAACATCGTCCAAGATTTGCCAACACGGCCGAGATCGGCTGAGGCGTCCACTTCCTCCACGCCCAGACTGGTGGCCACCGCAGACTTTTACCAAATCTCTGGGGAACAAAGGGGGATTTAGCTGAATTACCCTAATATTTTTAGAAAAAAAATCGTTTTTAAACCTTTAATCTGATTTTTTAAAACAAAAATATGCTATTATTAAATATATATTTAAACTTTTCTATATTCACAAAATTTTTTAATTCTTCAGGAAAAGATTGTCGGCATCTATTTTAGTCAGGGAATTTTGATTGTCTAATTTGGTAAAACCTTTAACTAAACTATTAAAATATACTTTTTTGACACTCTAATATTCATTCTAAATATATTTATCCTCTGATTCTGAATATCCCCAAGGCAAAAACACACTATTGGAAGTTTTGCCCATTTATACAATATATATATATCAGAGCGCCTACATCTGATGATAGACTGCCATCTACCGAGATAAACATGAACTAAATTTGATTTTCTTATTTTAAAAAAATTATATTTCATAATCTATATTAATAAAATGCAAATTTCATAAGTGGTGTTCGCTAAAAACTTTCGTTACAATGCATCAATTTCGACCAAATTTTCAACATTTATGTAAAACGAGATGGAGGAGGTTTTGCTTAACATCAAAATATTTTTCCTAACTTTAACATGCGTAACTTCGCTGTTATCGATTAAATACAAAAAAATCAACAGAGTTAATTTTATTTATATATAAATACAAAAAAAAAATTCAGCAATTCATTCAACTCAATCTAAAAAAATATTCAAAACAAGCAATTTTAAGATAACACCATATGTAAAACAGTCGGCCAAGAAAACAACAACGATATTACATCTTTCTCACATATTCACACACAATCTTGATTAATAATTAAAACTAATCTTTAACTTTGTTTATTATATAAAACAAAAGGATTTAAAAGCGCGAATGTTTCTTTTATACATAAAATAAATTATATATTTTTTATATTTTATATTTTTTTATAATTATATTTTTCATCGCAGTAAGGACAGTAGAAGTTCGTTTAATGTATAAAAGAAACATTCGCGCTTTTAAATCCTTTTGTTTTATATGTATAGATGGCGCGTTATTGCTTTGTGTTAATTTATTCCTAATGGCCTTGTCTTTATAGTTTGCTGAAGAGCATTGCTCGAAGCAAATATTTGAATGTAATTCTACTGTCCTATAAGCTTATGTTCATAGTTTACTTGAAAACCATTTCTAAGATTCCATCCTTCAGTGTAGCATATAAAAGCAGAATGATCCAATACAGTATTAGAGCTCTGAGAAGCGGTCTGGTGGATTAAATTGGCGAAACCGCTGGGAGGGTTCACCACTGATGAGCCAAGCCCTCCCCATATATTTTTTCATCGCAGTAAGGACAGTAGTAGTTCGTTTTATGTATAAAAGAAACATTCGCGCTTTTAAATCCTTTTGTTTTATATGTATAGATGGCGCGTTATTGCTTTGTGTTAATTGTTTATTATACTTCATAATATATAATATTCGTTAAGCAAACTTTCACTCGGATAAAACCCGGGCGAAGCCGGGTACACATCCGCTAGTATAATATAAATATAAATTATTATCAAATTACAAAACTATTCTAGACGCGTAATATTCTTTTTAAAATAAAACAATTTCTACTGCCCTTACTGCAATGGAAAAATTAAAGGGAGGGCCTGGCTCATCAGTAGTGAACCCTCCCAGCGGTTTCGCCAGTTTAATTTAGAGCGGGACGTTTTACAAAAGTGACATCCTCGGTGCCAATTTATAATTGTAACGAATATTATTTGAATAAAAACATTTAATCGAGAAAAACCCGGGCGTTGCCCGGGTCATTCGGCTAGTAAATTAATAAAACAGTTTATAAACGTTAATTAGTTTCATGCACACACAAAGTTTTTATTAAAACTTTTAGATGTTTAACAGCCTTTTTAAAGAGTAGATATTAAAAGAGAGTGGTTAGTTATTATCAAAAGAAAAACAATATAGTAAGGTGTGTGTGAATAGTTTCTTGCCGGCCTTTTTTTTATACCCTCGTTGAAGGGCAGAAATGTGCGCGAGAACTTGTATAAAAAACCCTAGAATAAACTGTTCACCTTGCCATTTTGTTCTTCTTCTGACAATACATTGCTCCAGGTGGTTATTCAGCTTATAATGTGATAAGATTATTTATTCACCACATCAAGCAAGATTTTCACGACAAATGGTAGATACCAATTTCCCATTGATGAGCTAGGACCTCCCATTAATTTATCATTGAAGTAAGGGAGTAGAAATTGTTTTATTTCAAAAAGAATCATAAGCGTCTAAAATAGTTTCAATTTCTGCTAACAGATGGCGCGCTAATGAATGCATGCGCGCGCACACACAACATACTTTCTGATAAAAAAAAACAATAATTATAGAACTCAATTGTAATAAAGGAGCACCACTGCCTCAAACGCCACTAATCTTCCAGTCTTCCAGTGTAATGAATACATCAATAAATTGTAAGAGTCAAATTCTTTGAAGAAAACATACTATTGTGGAAAATATTGAGATACAAAAAGCCCCAAAATATTCAATTTAAAAACAAGAACGTATGAGAATGAAGGATAATCGGGAGTTCACACAGAATAAGAAGCTACTTTCATAAAGTTGGTTTCCTTAGTTACCTCTTCTCTGATCATCCTGGAGGATTGCTACAGGCGCTCTGGGTTCAGCTATCTGGCTGAAGGCCTTAAAGGTCAATTTTCAGCTTCAGCTGTTAAAAAGGAATACGCCCACAAATTTGCGGCTAAAATATCCGAAATTTCTTCTTCTTTTGAATAGATTGATTTTGAAAAGCGAGGCGAAATACTTGCAGTACCTAAAAATCAGTTTAATATTTTTTTTTCTTAAGGATACGAAGAAATCACATTAAATACATGGTACACCTCCTTGAATATGACCAACGGATAAAGCCAGTAGCTAATGTAGATTATAAATATGGATCTGTAAACCACGATCACCAGGATTTGGTCTGAAGGGACAATAGATAAGAAAATTTCACTTGATGGTTTAAGCCTAATATCTTTCCTGTTGCTCTTCGGATAAATTCGTGAGTTGATACAGGTGTATTAATGTTGTATCTGGGAGACACTTGGATTCATGTTGTATCTGTATATGGGAGACACTTGGATTCACATTGTATTTGTATATGAGAAACTTGTATTCATATTGTATTTGTATAAGAGACACTTGGAGCTGGATTAGAAATCTGAGTTGTTGATCCACGCAGTGTGTTGGCTTAACTGAGTACAACTGTGAAACACCGCACTTCAATTAATTTAATTTCTGAGACTTTATATACATTTATATAATGTGTTGGCAAGATATGTAAAATATGTAAAGTAATAAAGGAAATAACTGGTTATGTGTGTGCGTGTTTAGAATAAAAAGCTCCCATTTCGAGAAAATATTACTTTCTCTTTCTCAGAGAGCAATACTATTCAGACCAATATGTTTTAAAAACTTTTATTTAACTTTCTTCCCTGTCTGTCTGTACACAAATATTGTAATATATTTTTAATCGATTTCTAGAACTTGTAGGAATCTGAAATTTGATGCACCTTTCAGAACCAGGTGACAATGCAAATTGAAAAATTTTCAGACTTCTGGGTTGTCAGGGTGTCCGGTAATGGACAAATTCACAAATTGCCTTTCAAATTTTGAAAATCAATTTTAATTTTCTCGTCCAGACCACATAAAAGTATGAAATTTTGAACATTCGCTCAGTTCAATTAAAAATGCAAATGTACAAACTTTCAGAACTCTGGGTGGTCAGGGTACCGGTAATGAACCAATTTCGATATTTATTTTTAAATTTTATGTGTGGCACGAAGTCAAGTCGGAAATGGTTGGGAGTTGCGAATTGATATTTTCAGCGATTATTCAAAACCCCAAACGAGTTATAAATCCGAATATTCAAGTTCCTATGTAAAACATTTTTGGAATTACAAGCAAAAAGCTTCCAAAGGACAATAAATATATTAATGTATATGTTATAATTCAGGAAATTGATATCAATATCATCACACATATATTTATATTGATTATAAATATATATATCAACTCGAGGATTTCTGGTGAAGTTGGAGAGCTGAAATTAAACATTTTTCTATAACTTCTGTCTTCCTGCTTTTGATTCTTTAGATTGGCTTAGCAAATATTTCCTCTCCTGGTAAACCCAGAATTCTTTCATGGTTCAAAATGATAATCTCTTGCATTATATCATTTGATGGATAAAACATCAGGAACGAAAGAAATAATCCTGAAATTATTTTATTAACTCGAGCTTAAAAGTCTTTGAGCCCTTCTTCTACAGTGATAAGGTTAACTCTAACGCCTTAAAAATAAAAATCTACAAATATCAAATGTGTACAATTTACCAAACTGAGATTAGGCATAGAGACATAATAAATCTCTATATCTCTATGGTTATATTATGCTTCTCTCTATGTTTAACCTTAGTTATGTAAATTGTTCATTTGGTATATATGGACTTTATTTCTTTGAGGAAGCATTAAAGTTAACATTACTTCTGTAGGAGGACTCCAAGGTCCGAAAGCTTGAGTGAAATGAACAATAAGAAACGTGATGTATATAGTTGTTCATTTGTTTTAAATAAATATTAAATTGATGTATATAGTTGTTCATTTGTTTTAAATAAATATTAAATTGATGTATATATTTGTTCAGTTGTTTTGCATATTTTTCATCTGTGAATTAATCTCATAATTTGGTCTATGAAAATAAAAATATTGGACCAGTGACCAAAACAAACTGTAAATAGATCACTTAATGTTAGATAGTTAGTATAGAGAATTGTTAGGCAGGATATATATATTTAAATGTTATGCTTATGTAATTTTAATCTTAATTGAATAAAATATATAAATTATAAATGTGTTATAAATCTTAAAAACAAGCATTAAAACAACTGGCGACGAGGAAAAGCGAATTTTGTAAAGAAAAAAGAAATTGATTTGTGAAAAGAAATTATACTTTAAATATGTCTTCAGGTATGTTTGAAAAATTTGACGAGAATTTAGAAAATGTTGAAAATTATATATATCGCTTGAAGCAATTTATGCTAATTTCTAAAACAAAGGAAGATTTTAAGACGCCATTTCTTATTTCAAGCATCGGCCCTAAATATTTTGGTATCTTGCGAAATTTAGTTTTTCCGGAGGAAGTTGATCAAGTTCCCTTTGATAAATTATGTATGATCTTATTGAAACATTTTAATCCTAAAACTAATATAATATATGAAAGATTCATATTTCAGAAAATGGATCAAAAATCAGGCGAAACAATTTCTAAATATATGATACGCCTAAAAGAACAGGCTCAAAGGTGTAATTTTGGAGATTTTTTGCAAGAATCCCTACGAGACAGATTTGTTGCGGGCATCATTGATACATCTACACAAAAGAAACTCCTACAGGAAGAAAAATTAACTTTTGATGGTGCATTAGACATAGCTCTGTCTGCGGAATCAGCGGATAATGACCTACATAACATCAAAGGATCCGAAAATGCCCATCAGTCCCCACAGCATCTTCATGCCATTAATAATACCTGCAAACACTGTGGTAAGACTAACCATCTACATTATAATTGTTTTTTTAAATCAGCTACTTGTAGAGTTTGTGGTAGAGTAGGTCATATTTCTACAATATGTTATAAAAAAGACAGTTCTGCCCGTAAAAATTGCCCAGAAATTCTAAAAATACTTTTAATAAATTTAAAAAGCACCCTAATGATAATAATCCTTCGGGATCTCAAAATAGTTGGTCATTGAATAATATAAATTTACATCCTCCTTTGACTGAAACTGTATATGTAAATGATATTGAACTTTTGGCCGAGATTGATACTGGAGCAGCCATTACAACTTTAACTAAAAGTGTTTACGTTAAATATTTCAAAAATATAGTGTTAAACAAATGTAATACAATCTTAACAGGCTATAGTGGTTCTAAAATACCTATTTTGGGCAAAATAAATTTAATATAAAATTAAGAAATATTTCTAGAATCATTGAAATACTAATAACTGATTTAAATTGTTCTAAATTTCTTTTGGGAAGAGATTTCCTTAGTTTTTTCAATATTTCATTTAATTATTTACATAAATTGGAATCTTTTAATGTAGATTCACTTATAAATGATTATGGATCCATTTTTGAATACAAATCAGGCCCTATTGAAGGCATCAAATTCCATCTTGATGTGAAGGCTGACTTTATCCCAAAATTTTACAAATTCAGACAAGTTCCTTTTGCCTTAAAACAACTTGTAGAAAATGATATTGATAAATTGGTTGATTTGAATATTTTGTCTCCAATAGATAAAAGTGATTGTGCTTCACCACTTGTTTGTGTTGCAAAACCAAATGGCCAAATTAGACTTTGCGCTGATTTTAAAAAGAGTTTAAATCCTTACTTAGAGGATGTCAAATATCCTATTCCTAACATAGATTCAGTCTTGAGTAATTTTCAAGGAAAGAAATTATTTACTAAATTAGATTTGTCAAAGGCTTACCATCAAATTGAGATGGATGATATTTAAAAAAAGTATTTGGTTGTCTCCACTCACAAAGGTTTATATAAATATAATCGTTTGGCCTTTGGTATAAAGACTGCTTCTGAAATATTTCAGAAGACAATGGAATCCTTCTTCTCGGGAATCAATGATGTTTACATTTATTTTGATGATATTCTTATTGCATCAGAGGATTTGGAAAGCCATTTAGATATTCTTAAGAGAACACTTAATATTCTTAAAGAAAATAATTTTACAATAAACAAAAATAAGTGCTTGTTTGTTAAAAATGAGATTGAATATCTTGGACATAAAATTAATGAATTTGGTATATACCCCTTGAAAGACAAGCTAGCTTGCATAAAGAATTGTCCAGTTCCTAAGAATATAACTGAATTAAAAAGCTTCCTTGGATTTTTGTCATTTTATAGTAAATTTTTGCCAATCCTTTCAGATTTAGCATATCCTTTATACAACCTATTAAAAAAGAATGTGAAATGGTCTTGGAATGCTGGGACAGATAGATCCTTCAATTCCTGTAAAAATGCATTAGATGAGACCACATGTTTATCGCATTATTCCCTAAATTTGCCTTTGATTCTCTCTTGTGATGCAAGTCAGGTGGGAATAGGAGCAACCCTTTCACATTTGAAGGATGGGGAGGAAAGGCCTGTGTGTTTCATTTCCAGAACTTTAAATGTTCATGAAAGAAAATATTCTCAAGTTGAAAGAGAAGGACTTGCAATTGTTTTTGCAGTAAATAAATTAAAAAATTACCTTTTTGGTAGGAAATTCACCATTTATACTGATCACAAGCCCTTAATAACTATTTTTGGAGATAAAACAAATTTGCCTCCACTCATTGCAAATAGACTTCATAGATGGGCTCTAACTCTTTCAAATTTTAGTTTTGAAATTAAGTATAAAAAAGGAAAGGATAATATTATTCCAGATTTCCTTTCTAGATTTCCAGAGTTTCAAGAGAGTAATTTGGAATATAATGATGGGAGTGGTGAAATTTTACTCTTAAATACTTCCATCATTGACCATGTTCTTGTGGCTCATGAAACACAAATAGACAGAACTTTATTCAAATTGTATAAAATTATTGAGACAGGGGAGTTACCCTCAAGTCCCAATGATGATCTCATTCCTTATTTAAAAAGGATTGATGACTTTACCATTCTCCAAAAATGTATTTTTCTGGAGAATAGAATGGTTAACCCAAAAAGTCTACATGAAAGGGTACTTCAATTATTACATGAGAGCCATGCAGGAACTAATAAAATGAAAATGATGGCACGTTCATCTATTTGGTGGCCCGGCATGGACTCTTCAATAGAAATAATTACAAAAAATTGCAGAACTTGTCTTTCTAATGAAAGTTTGCCTCCTCAAAGGACTGAGAGTTGGCCTAAATATGCAGGACCATGGAGGAGGGTTCACATGGACTATTTCAATTTCAAAAACAAACTGTTTTTACTAGCAGTAGATTCATTTTCTTCATGGGTTGAAGTTTCTGAAGTACCATCTACCAGTGCATATTTTTGTATAAATTTTATGAGAAATTGTATTGCTCGCTACGGATTTCCACAAGTAGTGGTTTCTGATAATGGTCCTCCTTTCTTTAGTAGTGACTTTGGTGATTTTTTGTCTAAGAATGGCATATCCCATGTGACATCTCCCCCATATCACCCAAAATCGAATGGACAGGCAGAAGTCTCTGTAAGAGAGGTAAAGAAATTGATAAAAAAGCAATTATATGAAAATGAGCAGGTGGAACTAGATTTGGCTCTGTCCAGGGCTTTGTTCTTTATAAGGACCGATGTAAATATTAGGAAAGGGACATCACCTGCGGAACTGTTTCTTAGAAGAAAGATCAGATCAAGACTTTCTGTGTTGTCAAAAGAAGAAGTAAAAGTCTCCAAAGTCAATGGTCAATATGTTAACAGTAAATTTAAAGTGGATGAGACTGTGAAATTTAGGTGGATTACTAATGGGTATCCCTCTTGGTATACAGGAAAGATAATTAAAATACTAGGAAGGAATGTTTATTTAATAAAACAAGGTGACAGTAAAAAAAATCATCAAAACTACATTTAAAAAATGTTGCCTGGTAAATCACATCCCACTAATATGAATGATGCTGAACGTGTGCCAACTCCAATCTCGGAGGAGAAAAGTGTTACAACCCCCAGGTATCCTCAGAGGGAGCGCAGATGTCCGCAGAGATATGGAGAGTAAATAAATAAATAAGGGGGGCCAAGCCTAAGAAGGGGGAATTGATGTATATAGTTGTTCATTTGTTTTAAATAAATATTAAATTGATGTATATAGTTGTTCATTTGTTTTAAATAAATATTAAATTGATGTATATATTTGTTCATTTGTTTTAAATAAATATTAAATTGATGTTTTGCATATTTTTCATCTGTGAATTAATCTCATAATTTGGTCTATGAAAATAAAAATATTGGACCAGTGACCAAAACAAACTGTAAATAGATCACTTAATGTTAGATAGTTAGTATAGAGAATTGTTAGGCAGGATATATATATTTAAATGTTATGCTTATGTAATTTTAATCTTAATTGAATAAAATATATAAATTATAAATGTGTTATAAATATTAAAAACAAGCATTAAAACAAAACGTTCTCCCTGGATAATATTTTCTCAAAATTTCAAAATTTATTGAAAAATTAACGTGAATCCCTCCCCACAAAGAATATTCCTGAATTAAAAATATATTTTCAAATTATTTCATTTTATGTACTAATTCTCGCTTCTCGTCGTTTTACCTTTGATTGTGGAATAAGAGTACATCATTCCCATGTTAGGTCATGCAGATGTAGGAATGCCATATTCTCCAGGATGTCCACCAAGGGAAGCTATTTGAAGCAATGGGTCATGGATATTTGACAGCACAGTTTGATTTCACAATATTTTATTGAAAGCTTGAATACAGCATTCTCTGATCACTGAATCCTTTAATGTACGAAAATGTACATACTATTGTACCAAATATGAAAATATGGTTTACAAGAAAAAGGCACATAAAAGGAAAATGTCGGAAAATTTAGAAGAAATGAGCATAAGCTGGGGCAGCGGAGAGGGTGTGATGGATGTAGGAGTAGCCCTTGGACAGAGGGCCGTGGTAGGTGACGGCAGGGGCCACTGCGAGGCCGGGGGCAGCTACATGGGCCACTGGGAAAGCGGACACAACTGGGGCCGCGGGAATGGCGTGGGTGACGTGGACGGCGGGGACCACGGGGAGAGGGGCTACCACTGGGGCAGCAGGGACCACCACAGCAGGAGCCTTGTTGATGGTCACTGCAGCTGGGTCCTTGGGCTCCACTCCGGGCTCGTTGGTCTGGATGTCGGCACGGAAGCCGAGGGCATCAGCCACGTAGTTGACCGTGCGGTAGCGGCCGTCGGCGTCCCTGAGGCCGTAGGAGCCCACCTTGACGCCCGGAGACCCCGACTCCCTGCGGAAGGTACCTCCCGTGGCGTGGCCCTCGTCGTAGCCAAAGGCGTAGTTGCCCAGGTTGTCCTGGCTGCGGTACTGGGAGCTGGCTCCAACCCCGTACACCAGGGGCACGGCCCGGCTGACGGCGAAGACGGAGAACAGAGCAATAAGAACCTGCGACATCGCAACAATATATTTAAAGCAAATCATAAATTGTTTTTATTTTAGAAGTGTATATTCTGATAATAATATATCAATAACACAGGGAACAAAGTTGAGTTGGTTCGTCTTATAATTTCCGCACTTGTCCATTACTTGGACTCTACCTCAAAGATTGGCAAAATTACAATTATACAGGAAGATACTAAATTCATTTTTTTTCTTAATCTCGTCAATTTATAGATTCATTCAATGAACTCTTGCAGACTTTGAGAATAGATTATTAAATAAACTTATTGAGGAGAACGTGATTCTCTCTCTCTCTCTCATTAATCATTTTTAGTCATAAAAATGTTTGGTAAAACATACAGGTCATAAGTACTAGAGGCTTGTCATTAATCTATTGTTTCATTTCTCTTATCGTCTTCATTAAAATAAAATTCTCTACCAAGTTTTTAACCTTTCACATAATTGAAGTTTATACTTGAAATTGTAGGATGGATGGGGATGAAATGGAAAATGAAGTTCAATATTTGAATTTTTAATATAAATACACTGTCTCGTACAAACACATTCTAAAAATATATTCTTTTAACTCTAATACTCAAACTAATAACAAAGTATAGCTGAAGCAAAATATTTCTAGAACAACATCGAATTTTAGATATTGCTTGTTGTTCTGGTTATATTCGACCGAGGCCATCAAAGTTGGGCGGGAAAACGATATTTATGAACTCTAATATTATTTAAAGGTATATTTCAAAATATTTTTTACTATAACACGGATGTCACTTTGAAATATCTTCACTCACGAAGGTTTAGGTCGTTTAAACGTTAAAGGAATAGTTCTGTAGTCGAGAGTAAGAGAGAAGACAGTTTGCTGCACTGTGTGAAGTCTGAGTGCTGGAAGATGTCGGCAGGAGAACTTACCTTCATGGCGAGGACAGAGAGGGTGAGGGCACGGCCGACATTTATAGCGGGACTGTCACAAGGTCGTGGCCCTCCCCTCAAATCCCATCTCCACCCTTCACTTATACATCAGACCGACACCGGGTGTTGCTCAGCATTACGTAATGGTTGGAATCTTCCTGTTTTCTTCAGGGTTCCTAACCTATGATCCCTAGCACGTCCTGGTAATGAATTAAGAAAGTCCTTTAGAGGGGAAGTTCACAGAAAGCTTGTAATATTCCAGAGATTTATCACTGCTCCGGTCACAAACGACAGATTGAGGCATAGCAGCGATGACTACAATTTTCTTAGATTTATATTCTTTGAAATAAAGGTCAACCCCCGAAAAAAACAGAAGATAAAACCAAGTGCCATATATTGACATTCTCCGCAAACTAGCGGACTCGGGTCGGAGGCAAAGCCACAAAACCAGCTTTGGCAAATTGAGAAGGCTCACCTGGAGACCATAGTTTTGGGCTATGGCTCTCTTCAGTTCAGGATGGGCTTTGATTTCATGAGATCCACAAGGGATCAAATGAAATCTTTAAAATTCCATAAAAAGGTGTTTATCTGGTAATTTTACTAGGCTTAATTCTAGGGCCAAAATATAGATATTGCAGAGAGGATTATGATCTATCAAATTTAATGTCGCGCCTATAGTTTTTCGTTTATTTTGACATATCTCCGAGATGTCAATTTATTAAAGAATTAAACAAAAAAGATGTCAGAACATTCATTTTAGTATAATTTTTATAATAATTTCATTTTTACTTTGGGTGTTTTCAGTTGGCAGACTCCTTTTGACCTAGGTGTTTGGACTTGCTGTGTAAGGCTGGTGCAAGAGTTGAATAAATTGGACGCTGCTGTGGCCTTTGTCAATGCCTCGGCCCGAAGAAGCCTAAATCACTCTGTACAGAGGATGCTTGTACATCTCCTTACATATCAAAAACAAATTAATATATTATCTAATCAGAATATTTTGTCATTTGTTTTCTATCTTCACTGAGTATAACTTCTCTTTCACTCTCAGAAATTCTCTAATTTATTATTTTTCATCAGAATATTTTACAATAGTGACTGGATGGAAAAGTCAATGCTGATAATGAAAACAACGTTGATGAATTCCATGTCCTAAAGAGGATCAATCAGAGTTAACAAGTTCGACCTCGTGAAGAAGGATTGAGCGACCTACAACACGGGAGGCTGACAGGTGTCCTTGTCCACGGTCCTAGCCTTGCCTGCAGTCCCCAGTACGATATAAGATGTTCCCTGTAGTCCCCAGTACGAAATCAGAGATTTCTTGCAATCCCCAGTACGATATCAGAGGTTCCTGCAATTCCCAGTACGATATCAGAGGTTCCCTGCAATTCCCAGTACGATATCAGAGGTTCCCTGCAATTCCCAGTACGATATCAGAGGTTCCCCGCAGTCCCAAGCACGAAATCAAATATATCCCTTACTACCCCAGTACGAAATCTGAGATATACTGCAGTCCCCAGTACGAAATCAGAGATTTCTTGCAGTCCTAGTACGAAATCGGATGTTTCCTACAGTTCCCTGTACGAAATAAAGGTTCCCTGCAGCGACCAGTATGTAATCAGATGCTTCCTGCATTTCCCAGTACGAATCGGAAGTTCCCTGTAGTCCCCAAGTACAAATCAGAAGTTCCCTGCAGTTCTCTAGTATAAATCTGAGATTCTCTCTACAGTCCCCAGTACAAGATATGAAAGACTCGTTCGCACTACAACATAATTATGAAGGAAATAAAACACCAACAAGTTGACCAATAGGTGCCCTCGCACTCAGCCTTGTGAAAGAAGAGTTGATTTATTTCTTAGCTCCACGTTTACACTTATTTCTATGAATAGAATTCTCTCTCTCATCTGAGTAATTGCGGCCATTTGTGGTGAACTAGAGAACAAATAATGTTTATCTTAATGATTCTCTCAGTTTCATAAAAATATTTTATTTTAAACTCAACCAGAATATTCTTGCGGCATCCATTCTTACTTTAGTGAGTGAGTAATTTATGACACTAAGTGGAAAACAGGGAATTGTTTAGATTTGAAACATCGTCCAATATTTGCCAACACGGCCGAGATCAGCCGAGGCGACCACTTCCTCTACACCCAGACTGGTGGCCGCTGCAGACTTTCCCAAATATCTGGGGAACAAAGAGGGATTTAGCTGAATTACCCTTTTTTTTTTTGGAAAATATTTGAAGAAAAATCGTTTTTAATCCTTTAATCTATTTTTCTAAAACAAAAAGATGCTAATTATTAAATATTTAATTAAACTTATCTATATTCACCATTTTTTTTTAAATTCCTCAGGAAAATATTGTCGGCATCTATTTTAGTCAGGAAATTTTTGATTGTTTAATTTGGTAAAAGTTTTAAATAAACTATTAAAAATATACTTTTTTTGACACTGCGAGTGAAAGCTATATTAATATTCATTCTAAACATATTTATCCTCTGGTTCAGAATATACCCAATGGGCAATAAAAAACATTATTGGAAGTTTTGCCGGTTTATACAATATGTATCAGAGAGCACACATCTGATGATAGACTGCCATCTACCGAGATAAAATTAAACTAAATTTGACCTTCTTATATTTTCAAAAATATCTATTTTATAATAAATTAATAAAACAATTTATAAACGTTAATTAGTTTCATGCGTACACAAAGTTTTTATTGATACTTTTAGATGTTTTACAGCGTTTTTAAAGAGTAGATATTAAAAGAGAGTGGTTAGCTATTATCAAAAGAAAAACAAAATCGTAAGGATGAATAGTTAATTTTATGTTTTTTTTTTTTATACTCCCGTTGAAGGGCAGAAATGTGCGCGAGTGCTTGTATAAAAAATCCTACAATAAACTGTTCCCCTTGCTATTTTGTTCTTCTTCTGACAAAACATTGCTCCAGGTGGTTATTCAGCTTAAATTGTGATAAAATCATTTATTCGCCACATCAAGCAAGATCGTTACGACAAATGGTAGATACCAATTTCCCATTGATGAGCTAGGACCTCCCATTAATTTATCATTGAAGTAAGGCAGTATAAATTGTTTTATTTCAAAAAGAATCATAAGCGTCTAAAATAGTTTCAATTTCTTCTAACAGATAGCGCGCTAATGAATGCATGCGCGCGCACACACAACATACTTTCTGATAAAAAAAACAATAATTATAGAACTCAATTGTAATAAAGGATCACCACTGCCTCAAACGCCACTAACCTTCCAGTCTTCCAGTGTAATGAATACATCAATAAATTGTAAGAGTCAAATTCCTAGAAGAAAACCTACTATTTTGGAAAATGTTGAGCTACAAAAAGCCCCAAAATATTAAATTTGAAAACCAAAACGTATGACAATGAAGGAAAATCGGCAGTTCACACAGAATAAGAAGCGACTTTCATAAAGTTGGTTTCCTTAGTAGTCTCCCTGATCATCCTGGAGGATTGCTACAGGCGTTCTGGACAGCTATCTGGCTGAAGGAATTGAACGTCAAATTACAACTTCAGCTGTTAACAAGGAATACGCTAACAAACTTATGGCTGAAACAGCCCTGCTTCCTGCTTCCTTCGAAAAGATTGATTTTGAAAAGCGAGGCGAAATACCTGCAGTACTTAAAAATCAGTTTAATATTTTTTTTCTTAAGTATGCGAAGAAATCACACATTAAATACATGGTACACCTCCTACTGTGTTACCACTGGATAAAGCAAGTAGATAATGTAACCTATAAATATGGATTTGTAAACCACGATAATTAGGATTTGGTCTGAAGGAACAATAGATAAGTAAATTTGACTTGATGGTTTAAGCCTAATATCCTTCCTGTTGCTCCTCGGATGAATTCGTGAGTCGATACAGGTGTATTTATGTTGTATCTGTATATAAGACTCTTGTATTCATACTAAATTAAATTTACAAATATCAAATGAGTACAATTTTCCAAACTGAGGTTAGACATACAAACATAATAAATCTCTATATCTCTATAGTTATATTATGTTTCTCTCCGTGTTTAGCCTTAGTTATGTAAATTGTGTATTTAGTATATATAGATTTTATTTCTTTAAGGAGGGTTTAAGTCAACATTACTTCTGTAGAAGGGCTCCAAGGTCCGAAAGCTTGAGTGAAATAAGAAACGTTCTCCCTGGATAATTTTTTTCTCTCAAAATTTCAAAATATTTTTGAAAAATTAACGTGAATCCCTTCCCGCGAAAAATATTCATGAATTTAAAATATATTTTAAAATTGTTTTTATCATTTTATGTACTAATTCTTGCTTCTCGTCGTTTTAACTTTGATTGTGGAATAAGGGTACATTATTCCCATGTTAGGTCCTGCAGATGTAGAAATACCGTGTTCTCCAGGCTGTCCACCCAGGGCAGCTCAATATTTGAAGTAATGGGTCATTTATATTTGACAGCAGAGTTTGGTTTGAAAATATTTTATTGAAAGCCTAAATACAGCATATCTGATTACTGAATCATTTAATGTACGAAAATGTACATACTATTGTACCAAATATTAAAATATGGTTTACAAGAAATAGGCACATAAAAGGAAAATGTCAAAAATGTCGGAAAATTTAGAAGAAATGAGCATAAGCTGGGGCAGCGGAGAGGGTGGAGTGGGTATATGAGAAGCCCTTAGACAGTGGGCCGTGGTAGGTGACAGCAGGGGCCACTGCGAAGCCGGGGGCAGCTACATGGGCCACTGGGAAAGCGGACACAACTGGGACCGCGGGAATTGCGTGGGCGACGTGGACGGCGGGGGCAACGGGGAGAGGGGCTACCACTGGGGCAGCAGGGACCACCACAGCAGGAGCCTTGTTGATGGTCACTGCAGCCGGGTCCTTGGGCTCCACTCCGGGCTCGTTGGTCTGGATGTCGGCACGGAAGCCGAGGGCATCAGCCACGTAGTTGACGGTGCGGTAGCGGCCGTCGGCGTCCCTGAGGCCGTAGGAGCCCACCTTGACGCCCGGAGACCCCGACTCTCTACGGAAGGTACCGCCCGTGGCGTGGCCCTCGTCGTAGCCGAAGGCGTAGTTGCCCAGGTTGTCCTGGCTGCGGTACTGAGAGCTGGCTCCAACCGCGTACACCAGGGGCACGGCCCGGCTGACGGCGAAGAGGGAGAACAGAGCAATAAGAACCTGCGACATCGCAACAATATATTTAAAGCAAATCGTAAATTGTTTTATTTTAGAAGTGTATATTCTGATATTAATAATATATCAAGCACACACAGTGAACAAAGTTGAGCGTCTGTTTGTTCGTCCTATAATTTCCGCACTTGTCCATTTCTTGGACTCTACCTCAAAGATTGGCAAAATTACAATTATACAGGAAGATACTAAATTCAAATTTTCCCTTAATCTCGTCAATTTATAGATTCATTCAATGAACTCTTGCAGACTTTGAGAATAGATTATTGAATAAACGTATTGAGAGGAGAACGTGATTCTCTCTCTTTCATTAATCATTTTTAGTCATAAAAATGTTTGGTAAAACATATAGGTCATAAGTACTAGAGACTTGTCATTAATCTATTGTTTCATTTCTCTTATCGTCTTCATTAAAATAAAATTCTCTGTCAATTTTTAACATAATTGGAGTTTATACTTGAAATTGTAGGACGGATGGGCATGAAATGAAAAATGAATTCCAATATTTGGGTTAATAATATGGACACATTCTCTCTCTCGTACAAACACATTCTAAAAATAAATTCTTTTAACTCTAAAACTCAAACTAATAACAAAGTGTAGTTAAAGCAAAATATTTCTAGAACAACATCGAATTTTAGATATTGCTTGTTGTTCGGGTTATATTCGACCGAGGCCATCAAAGTTGGGCGGGAAAACGATATTCATGAACTCTAATATTATTTTAAGGAACATTTCAAAAGATTATTTGCTATAACACAGATGTCACTCTGAAATATTCTTACTCGCAAAGGTTTATCTCGTTTAAACATTAGAGGAATAGTTCTGTGGGCGATAGAAAGAAGAGAGTTTGCTGCACTGTGTGAAGTCTGAGTGCTGGAAGATGTCGGCAGGAGAACTTACCTTCATGGCGAGGACAGAGAGGGTGAGGACACGGCCGACATTTATAGCGGGACTGTCACAAGGTCGTGGCCCTCCCCTCAAATCCCATCTCCACCCTTCACTTACACATCAGACCGACACCGGATGTTCCTCAGCGTTATGTAATGGTTGGAATCTTCCTGTTTTTTTTTCAGGGTTCCTAACCTATGATCCCTAGCACGTTCTGGTAATGAATTAAGAAAGTCCTTCAGAGGGGAATTTGACAGAAAGCTTGAAATATCCTATAGATGTATCACTGCTCCGGTCACAACCGACAGATTGAGGCACAGCAGCGATGACTACACACACAATTTTCTTAGATTTATATTCCTGGAAATAAATGTCGCACCCCCCCCAAAAAATGGAAGATAAAACCAAGTGCCATATATTAACCGCCTCCGCAAATTAGCAGACTCGGGTCGGAGGCAAAGCCACAAAACCAGCTTTGGCAAATTAAGAAGGCTCACCTGGAGACCATAGTTTTGGACTATGGCCCTCTTCAGTTCAGGATGGGCTTTGATTTCACGAGATCCACAAGAGTTCAAATCTAATCTTTAAAATACGCCAAAAAAGTGTTTATCTAGTAATTGGACTAGGCTAATTTTAGGGCCAAAATATAGATATGGCAGGGAGGATTATGATCTATAAAAATTAATGTCGCGCGTATAGTTTTTCATTTATTTTGACATAAGAGGCGAACTTTATTTTTAATAATCAATATATATCCTCCCAGAGAAATTTCCATCCTCTTAGATATATTAAATTAGGCAAATTAGAGGTATCTAAGTTTCTTCATAACTTCTATTCAAGCGGCAAGTACGTCAACAACGTCCAGCTGAGACGAAGGCCTGGAGAATGGAAGCCTCTCCTAAACTTCCACTAAGTTCAAGTAGAAATTTGTTGAGAGAAGAAGAAACGACTGTAGTGTGGGGGCATTACTGTAATTTGAAAAAGGAATTGAAATTCAGCAAAATAGATCAAAATATCAAAGTTGGTATATATTGTGGCTCTGGAGAATATTCAATACAACAAAGAAGGCGCCTAAAGACTTGAAGCCTGCTTGTTCTTGTGATTATAGTTTATATGCCATATATAATCGAGTCGAACAGCAGTTTGAGGGAAGTTGTGAAGCTCACGAGAAACGCAGCCAAAAGTTTCGTAATTTTTGTGCCATAGCTTATTGATAGGTTAGATCATCAATAGTTTATTTATGCTCAATACACTAAATTCACCAAAATGTCGTTGGAATTATAAATTATTATTTTTTCGAGATGTTGATTTATTAAAGAATTAAACAAAACAGATGTCAGAACATTCATTGTTTGTATAATATTTAGTAAAATTTCATTTCTACTTTGGGTGTTTTCAGTTGGCAGACTCCTTTTGACCTAGATGTTTGTACTTTCTGTGTAAGGCCGGTGCAAGAGTTGAATAAATTGGGCGCTGCTGTGGCCTTTGTCAATGTCTCGGCCCGAAGAAGCCTAAATCACTCTGTACAGAGGATGCTTGTACATCTCCTTACGTATCAAAATCAAATTAATATATTACCTAATCAGAATATTTTGTCATTTTTTTCTATCTTCACTGAGTATAACTTTTCTTTTCACTCTCAGAAATTCTCTAATTTATTCTTTTTCATCAGAATATTTTACAATAGTGACTGGATGGAAAAGTCAATGTTGATAATAAAAACAACGTTGATGAATTCCATGTCCTAAAGAGGATCAATCAGAGTTAACAAGTTCGACCTCGTAAAGTAGGATTGAGCGACCTACAACATGGGAGGCTGACAGGTGTCCTTGTCCACGGTCCTAGCCTTGCCTGCAGTCCCCAGTACGATATAAGATGTTCCCTGTAGTCCCCAGTACGAAATCAGAGATTTCTTGCAATCCCCAGTACGATATCAGAGGTTGCTGCAATTCCCATTACGATATTAGAGGTTCCCTGCAATTCTCAGTACGATATCAGAGGTTCCCTGCAATTCTCAGTACGATATCAGAGGTTCCCTGCAATTCCAAGTACGATATCAGAGGTTCCCTGTAATTTCCAGTACGATATCAGAGGTTCCCTGCAATTCCCAGTACAATATCAGAGGTTCCCTGCAATTCCCAGTACGATATCAGAGGTTTCCTGCAATTTCCAGTACGAAATCTGAGATATCCTGCAGTCCCCAGTACGAAATCAGAGATTTCTTGCAGTCCTAGTACGAAATCAGATGTTTCCTACAGTTCTCTGTACGAAATTAGATGTTTCCTACAGTTCTCTGTACGAAATAAAGGTTACCTGCAGCGACCAGTATGTAATCAGATGCTTCCTGCATTTCCCAGTAAGAATCGGAGTTGATTTATTTCTTAGCTCCACGTTTACACTTATTTCTATGAATAGAATTCTCTCTCTCATCTGAGTAATTGCGGCCATTTGTGGTGAACTAGAGAACAAATAATGTTTATATTAATGATTCTCCAAGTTTCATAAAAATATATATTTTTTAAACTCAACCAGAATATTCTTGCGGCATCTATTCTTACTTTAGTAAGTAAGTAATTTATGACTCTAAGTAGAAAACAGGGAATTGTTTAGATTTGCCAACACGGCCGAGATCAGTTGAGGCGACCACTTCCTCCACGCCCAGACTGGTGGCCGCCGCAGACTTTACCAAATCTCTGGGGAACAAAGAGGGATTTATCTGAATTATCCTAATTTTTTTTGGAAAAAAAATTGAAGAAAAAATCGTTTCTATCCTTTAATCTGATTTTTTTTAACAAAAAGATGCTAATTATTAAATATTTAATTCAACTTATCTATATTCACAAAATTTTTAAATTCCTCAAGAAAAGATTGACGGCATCTATTTTAGTCAGGGAATTTTGATTGTTTAATTTGGTAAAACCTTTAACTAAACTATTAAAAATAAACTTGTTTTGACACTCCGAGTGAAAGCTATATTAACATTCACTCTGAATATATTTATCCTCTGATTCTGAATATACCCAATGGGCAATAAAAACATTATTGGGAGTTTTTGACTAATTATACAATATTTATCAGAGACCAACATCTGATGATAGACTGCCATCTACCGAGATAAAAAGAAACTAAATTTGAGTTTCGTATATTCAAAAATATATATTTTATAATATTCTATTAATAAAACAGTTTGAAAACGTGAATTAATTTCATGCGTACACAAAGTTTACTATTGATACTTTTTTTTAAATGTTTTACAGCGTTTTTAAAGAGTAGATCTTAAAAGTGGTTAGCTATTATCAAAAGAAAAACAAAATCGTAAGGTGTGTGTGAATAGTTTCTTGCCGGCCTTTTTTATACTCCGGTTGAAGGGCAGAAATGTGCGCGAGAGCTCGTGTAAAAAATCCTACAATAAACTGTTCACCTTTCCATTTTGTTCTTCTTCTGACAATACATTGCTCCAGATGGTTATTCAACTTATAATGTGGTTGGATAATTTATTCGCCACATCAAGATAGATCGTTACGACAAATGGTAGATACCAATTTCCCATTGATGAGCTAGGACCTCCCATTAATTTATCATTGCAATAAGGGAGTATAAAATTGTTTTATTAAAATAAAAAAATCAAACGCGTCTAAAAAATAGTGTCAATTTCTGCTAACAGATGGCGCGCTAATGAATGCATGCGCGCGCACACACAACATACTTTCTGATAAAAAAAAACAATAATTATAGAATTCAATTGTAATAAAGGAGAACCACTGGCTCAAACGCCACTAACCTTCCAGTCTTCCAGTGTAATGAATACATCAATAAATTGTAAGAGTCAAAGGCCTTCAAGGAAACCTACTACTGTGGTAAAATGTTGAGCTTAAAAGAATCTAAATTTGAAAAAAAAACGTATGGTAATGAAGGATCGGACATTTACCCGAAAAAAGAAGCTACTTTCATAAAGTTGGCTTCCTTAGTAGCTTCTCTGATCATCCTGGAGGATTGGCGTTCTGGGTTCAGCTATCTGGCTGAAGGACTTGAACGACCTTCACTTGATATGTTCACTTGATGGTTTAAACCTAATATCTTTTCTGTTGTTTTTCGGATGAATTCGTGAGTTGATACAGGTGTATTCATATTGTATCTGTATATGAGAAACTTAGATTCATATTGTATTTTTATATGAGAAACTTAGATTCATATTTAGTATGAAGTAAGGAATGAAGAGTAGCTTCTTATATAGACATTTTATTCACGCTAGCTTTCGAACCTATGAGGTTCTTCAACGGGCTTGGGTAGCTTTTTACACTAAACTACACTCGTTAGTGTAAAAGGCTACCCAAGCCCGTTGAAGAACCTCATTGTTTCGAAAGCTAGCGTGAATAAAATGTCTATATAAGAAGCTACTCTTCATTCCTTACTTCATACTAAATTGTTCATGATAAGAGTTATTTATTAAAAAACTTAGATTCATATTGTATCTGTTTTTAAAATACTTGAAGCTGGATTAGAAATCTGAGTTGTTGATCCACGCAGTGTGTTGGCTTAACTGAGTACATCTGTGAAAAATCGCAATTTTCAATTAATTTCATTTCTGAGACTTTATATACATTTTTATCAAATTTCAAAACTATTTTAAAAGCGTAAGATTCTTTTTGATATTAAACAATTTCTACTGCCCTTACTGCAATGGAAAAATTATTGAGAGGGCCTGACTCATCAGTTGTGAACCCTCCCAGTGGTTTCGCCAATTTAATCTACCATACTGCTGTTATATTGCATTTTTGGAACTTCCTTTTATAGTGATACTGTTGATAGACTCTTTGAATGGGTATTTTAGAAGAACTATGGACATAAGCTTTGAGGACAGCAGAATTACATACATTTATAAATATAAAATATGCTTCGAGCAATCGCTCTTCCGCAAATATCAAATTGTTTCTTTTATTAGAACATATATAATATGATGCACTATATTTATATATGCTGTCCTCAAAGATTATGTCCATAGTTCTTCTAAAATACCCATTCAAAGAGTCTATCAACAGTATCACTATAAAAGGAGGTTCCAAAAATGCAATATAACAGCGGTATGGTAGATTAAACTGGCGAAACCGCTGAGAGGGTTCACAACTGATGAGCCAGGCCCTCTCATTAATTTTTCCATTGCAGTAAGGGCAGTAGAAATTGTTTAATATCAAAAAGAATCTTACGCTTTTAAAATAGTTCTGAAATTTGATAACATATGGCGCGCTAGTGCATCATATTATACATTTTTATAAAGTTTTTTTAAAGATATATAAAATATGTAAAGTAATGAAGGAAATAACTGGCTATGTGTGTTCGTGTTAAGAATAGAGAAGTTCCCATTTCGAGAAAATGCTACTTTCCCTTTCTCAGAGAGCAATACTATTCAGACCAATATGTTTTAAAATCTTTTATTTAACTTTCTTCCACATGTCTGTCTGTGCACAAATCTTGTAATCAATTTTTAATAGATTTCTAGAGCTCGTAGGAATCTGAAATTTGATGCACCTTTCAGAACCAGGTGACAATGCAAGTTGACAAATATTCAGACTTCTGGGTCGTCAGGGCGACCGGGAATGGACAAATTTCCAAATTGCCTTTCAAATTTTGTAAATTAATTTTAATATGTTCTTCGAGACCACATAGAAGTATGAAATTTTGAACATTCGCTCAGTTCAATTAACGATGCAAATGTACAAACTTTCAGACCTCTGGGTGGCCAGGGTACCGGTAATGAACCAATTTCGATATTTCTTTTTAAATTTTATGTGTGGCACGAAGTCAAGTCGGAAACTGTTGGTAGTTGCGAATTGATATTTTCAGCGATTGTTCAAAACCTCAAACGAGCTATAAATCCGAATATTCAAGTTCCAATGTAAAACCTTTTTGATATTACAAGCAAAAAGCTGCCAAAAGTCAATAAATATATCAATGTACCTGTTATAATTCAGTAAATTGATTACAATATCATCAGGCATATATTTATATTGATTATAAATGTATATATCAACTCGAGGGTTTCTGGTGGAGTTGGAGAGCTGGATTTGAACATTTTTCGATAACTTTTGTCTTCCTGCTTTTGATTCTTTAGATTGGCTTAAGAAATATTTTGCTCGCCTGGTAAACTCAGAATTCTTTCATTGTTCGAAATGATAATCTCTTGCATCAATTCATTTGATAGAAAAACATCAGGAAAGAGAAAATATTCATAAAATTATTTAATTAACTCGAGCTTCCAAGTCTTTGAGCCCTTCTGCTACAGTGATAAGGTTAACTCTAGCGCCTTGAAGACAAAAATCTACACATATCAAATGTGTACAATTTACCAAACTGAGATTAGGCATAGAGACATAATAAATCTCTATATCTCTATAGTTATATTATGTTATCTCTATGTTTAACCTTAGTTATGTAATTTGTGTATTTGGTATATATAGATTTTATTTCTTTGAGGAAGCGTTAAGTTAACATTACTTCTGTAGGAGGACTCCAAGGACCGAAAGCTTGAGTGAAATGAACAATAAGAAACGTTCTCCCCAGATATTTTTTCTCAAAATTTCAAAATTTATGAAAATTTAACGTGAATCCCTCCCCAAAAAGAATATTCCTGAATTGAAAATATATTTTCAAATTGTTTCATTTTATGTACTAATTCTTGCTTCTCGTCGTTTTAACTTTGATTGTGGAATAAGGGTACATCATTCCCATGTTAGGTCATGCAGATGTAGGAATGCCATATTCTCCAGGATGTCCACCAAGGGAAGCTATTTGAAGCTATGGGTCATGGATATTTTACAGCACAGTTTGGTTTTAAAATATTTTATTGAAAGCTTAAATACAGCATCTCTGATCACTGAATCATTTAATGTACGAAAATGTACATACTATTGTACCAAATATGAAATTATGGTTTACAAGAAATAGGCACATAAAAGAAAAATGCCAAAAATGTCGGAAAATTTAGAAGAAATGATAATAAGCTGGGGCAGCGGAGAGGGAGTAGCCCTTGGACAGAGGGCCGTGGTAGGTGACGGCAGGGGCCACTGCGAAGCCGGGGGCAGCTACATGGGCCACTGGGAAAGCGGACACAACTGGGGCCGCGGGAAGGGCGTGGGCGACGTGGAAGGCGGGGGCAACGGGGAGAGGGGCGACCACTGGGGCAGCAGGGACCACCACAGCAGGAGCCTTGTTGATGGTCACTGCAGCCGGGTCCTTGGGCTCCACTCCGGGCTCGTTGGTCTGGATGTCGGCGCGGAAACCGAGGGCATCAGCCACGTAGTTGACGGTGCGGTAGCGACCGTCGGCGTCCCTGAGTCCGTAGGAGCCCACCTTGACGCCCGGAGACCCCGACTCCCTGCGGAAGGTACCTCCCGTGGCGTGACCCTCGTCGTAGCCGAAGGCGTAGTTGCCCAAGTTGTCCTGGCTGCGGTACTGGGAGCTAGCTCCAACCCCGTACACCAGGGGCACGGCCCGGCTGACGGCGAAGAGAGAGAACAGAGCAATAAGAACCTGCTACATCGCAACAATATTTTTAAAGCAAATCGTAAATTGTTTTTATCTTAGAAGTGCATATTCTCATTCTGATATTAATAATATATCAAGCACACACAGTGAACAAAGTTGAGTTGGTTCGTCCTATAATTTCTGCACTTGTCCATTACTTGGACTCTACCTCAAAGATTGGCAAAATTACAATTATACAGGAAGATACTAAATTCATTTTTTTTTTCTTAATCTCGTCAATTTATAGATTCATTCAATGAACTCTTGCAGACTTTGAGAATAGATTATTAAATAAACTTATTGAGGAGAACGTGATTCTCTCTCTTTCTCACATTAATCATTTTTAGTCATAAAAATGTTTGGTAAAACATACAGGTCATAAGTACTAGACATTTGTCATAAATCTATTGTTTCATTTCTCTTATCGTCTTCATTAAAATAATATTCTCTACCAAGTTTTTAACCTTTCGCATAATTGAAGTTTATACTTGAAATTGTAGGATGGATGGGGATGAAATGGAAAATGAAGTTCAATATTTGAATTATTAATATAAATACACTGTCTCGTACAAACACATTCTAAAAATATATTCTTTTAACTCTAATACTCAAACTAATAACAAAGTATAGCTGAAGCATTATATTTCTAGAACAACATCGAATTTTAGATATTGCTTGTTGTTCTGGTTATATTCGACCGAGGCCATCAAAGTTGGGCGGGAAAACGATATTTATGAACTCTAATATTATTTTAAGGAATATTTCAAAAGATTCTTTGCTATAACACAGATGTCACTCTGAAATATCTTTACTCACGAAGGTTTAGGTCGTTTAAACGTTAAAGGAATAGTTCTGTAGTCGAGAGTAAGAGAGAAGACAGTTTGCTGCACTGTGTGAAGTCTGAGTGCTGGAAGATGTCGGCAGGAGAACTTACCTTCATGGCGAGGACAGAGAGGGTGAGAACACGGCCGACATTTATAGCGGGACTGTCACAAGGTCGTGGCCCTCCCCTCAAATCCCATCTCCACCCTTCACTTATACATCAGACCGACACCGGGTGTTGCTCAGCATTACGTAATGGTTGGAATCTTCCTGTTTTCTTCAGGGTTCCTAACCTATGATCCCTAGCACGTTCTGGTAATGAATTAAGAATGTCCTTTAGAGGGGAAGTTGACAGAAATCTTGTAATATTCCAGAGATTTATCACTGCTCCGGTCACAACCGACAGATTGAGGCATAGCAGCGATGACTACAATTTTATTAGATTTATATTCCTTGAAATAAATGTCGCACATCCCCCCCCTCCCCCCAAAAAAAAACAGAAGATAAAACTAAGTGCCATATATTAATCGCATCCGCAAACTAGCGGACTCGAGTCGGAGGCAAAGCCACAAAACTAGCTTTGGCAAATTGAGAAGGCTCACCCGGAGACCATAGTTTTGGACTATGGCCCTCTTCAGTTCAGGATGGGCTTTGATTTCACGAGATCCACAAAGGATCAAATGCAATCTTTAGAATTCTCAAAAAAGGTGTTTATCTGGTAATTTGACTAGGCTTAATTCTAGGGTCAAAATATAGATATTGCAGGGAGGATTATGATCTATCAAATTTATGTCGCGCTAATATATTTTCGTTTATTTTGACACAAGAAGCGAACTTCATTTTTATTAATCAATATATATCCTCCCAGAGAAATTTCCATCCTCGTAGATTTATTAAATTAGGTAAATTATACGTATCTAAGTTCCTTCATAATTTCTATTCAAGCGGCAAGTACGTCAACAACGTCCAGCTGAGACGAAGGCCTGGAGAACCGAAGCCTCTTCTAAGTAAAAGTTTGTTAAGAGAATGAGAAACTACTGTAGTGTGAGAGCATTACTGTAATTTGGAAAAGGAATTGAAATTCGGCAAAATATATCAAAATATCAAAATTGATATATTTATATTGTGGCTCTGGAGAATATTTGATAGAACAAAGAAGGCGCTTAAATACTTAAAGCCAGCTTGTTCTTGTGATTATAGTTTATACCCAATATACCGTATAATCGAGTCGTACAGTAGTTTGAGGGAAGTTGTGAGGCTCATGTATAAATATTTACCCCATAGTTTTGCAATTTTTGTGCCATAGCTCATTGAAATTATAGGTTAGATCATCAATAGTTTAGTTATGCTCAATCTTGAAAAGGATATTCACCAAAATGTCGATGAAATTATAAATTATTATCTGTCCGAGATATCAATTTATTAAAGAATTAAACAAAACAGAGGTCAGAACATTCATTTTTGTATGATTTTCATAAAAAATTTAATTTCTACTTTGGGTGTTTTCAGTTGGCAGACTCCTTTTGACCTAGATGTTTGGACTTTCTGTGTAAGGCTGGTGCAAGAGTTGAATAAATTCACGCTGCTGTGGCCTTTGTCAATGTCTCGGCCCGAAGAAGCCTAAATCACTCTGTACAGAGGATGCTTGTACATCTCCTTACATATCAAAAACAAATTAATAAATTATCTAATCAGAATATTTTGTCATTTTTTTCTATCTTCACTGAGTATAACTTCTCTTTCACTCTCAGAATTTCTATAATTTATTATTTTTCATCAGAATATTTTACAATAGTGACTGGATGGAAAAGTCAATGCTGATAATGAAAACTACGTTGATGAATTCCACGTCCTAAAGAGGATCAATCAGAGTTAACAAATTTGACCTCGTGAAGAAGGATTGAGCGCCCTACAACATGGGAGCCTGACAGGTGTCCTTGTCCACGGTCCTAGCCTTGCCTGCAGTCCCCAGTACGATATAAGATGTTCCCTGTAGTCCCCAGTACGAAATCAGAGATTTCTTGCAATCCCCAGTAAGATATCAGAGGTTCCCTGCAATCCCCAGTACGATATCAGAAGTTCCCTGGCAGTCCCTAGCACGAAATCGAATATCCTTACTACCCCAGTACGAAATCTGAGATATCCTGCCGTCCCCAGTACGAAATCAGATATTTCTTGCAGTCCTAGTACCAAATCAGATGTTTCCTAGAGTTCCCTGTACGAAATAAAGGTTCCCTGCAGCGACCATTATGTAATCAGATGCTTCCTGCATTTCCCAGTACGAATCGGAGGTTCCCTGTAGTCCCCAAGTACAAATCAGAAGTTCCCTGCAGTTCTCTAGTATAAATCTGAGGTTCTCTCTACAGTCCCAGTACAAGATATGACAGACTCGTTCGCACTACAACATAATTATGAAGGAAATAAAACCCCAACAAGTTGACCAATTGGTGCTCTGGAATTCAGCCTGTGAAAGAAGAGTCGATTTATTTCTTAGCTTCACGTTTACACTTATTTCTATGAACCAAATTCGCATCTAGGTAATTGCGGCCATTTGTGGTGAACTAAGTACAAATAATGTTTATCTTAATGATTCTATCAGTTTCATAAAAATATTTTATTTTAAACTCAACCAGAATATTCTTGCGGTATCTATTCTTACTTTAGTGAGTAAGTAATTTATGGCACTAAGTGGAAAACAGGGAATTGTTTAGATTTGAAACATCGTCCAAGATTTGCCAACACGGTCGAGATCAGCTGAGGCGACCACTTCCTCCACACCCAGACTGGTGGCCGCCGCAGACTTTCCTAAATCTCTGGGGAACAAAGAGGGATTTATCTGAATTACCCTATATTTTTTTGGGAAAAAAATTGAAGAAAAAAATCGTTTCTATCCTTTAATCTGATTTTTTTAAAACAAAAAGATGCCAATTATTAAATATTTAATTAAACTTATCTATATTCACAATTTTTTTTAATTCCTCAGGAAAAGATTGTCGACATCTATTTTAGTCAGGGAACTTTTGATTGTTTAAATTAGTAAAACTTTCAACTAAACTCTTATAAATATACTTGTTTTGACACTGCGAGTGAAAACTACGAGGGTTGTCCGTTAAATAAGTTCCACAGAGGTTTTTCATACAGAAAAACATGTTTATTTGCCCTGAACTATACATTTTCGAAAATATCAAACTTTTTCATTTTCTACATATTTCCTGTTTCGTTCGATTCTTTTTTTGCATTCGGGACACCCACTTATGCAACCCAGAGTCAAATAACTCTGCCGCCTGGCCGCGTAGAAAGCCTAAAACCGCTTCTTCCAACTTGTCATCGTCCTGGAATTGGGTTCCACCCAGGTTTTTCTTCAACTCGGGGAAGAGATGAAAGTCACTAGGAACTACGTCCGGGCTGTAAGGTGGGTGTGACACCAATTCCCATCCAAATCTTCGATGAGGGCGGTGGTTTGACCTGCGGTGTGCGGCCGAGCGTTCTCGTGGTGAAAACGCACCCCTTTGGTTAACATCCCTCTCCTCTTGTTCTGACTCGTGCGTCGAAGTTGTTTTAAGGTCTCACAGTACCGGGCGGAATTGATTATTGTACCCCGACGCATAAAGTCGCACAACAATAGGCCCTTTCGGTCCCAAAAGACAGTCGCCATAAGTTTCCCGGCAGAAAGCGTTTGTTTAAACTTTAGAGGTTTTGGTGAAGAAGTGTGCTTCCACTGCTTGAATTGCTCCTTTGTCTCCCGTGTGGTGTAGTGTACCCAGGTATCATCACCAGTAACGATCGAATTCAAGAATTCCTCTCCGTTAAGTTCCGTGGCAATCGAGAAATTTCTGGGCCGCTTCAACCCGCTGCCGTTTATGGTCTTCAGTCAGCCTTTTCGGAACCCATCTTGCGCAGACCTTTGAATACCCTAAATGTTCACGCAAAATATTGTCGATGGTGGTTTTACTGACATCAGGAACGAAACCGCAGAGCTTCCGCACAGTAATCCGCCGATCTTCAAGCATTGCCGTTTCGACTTTGGCAATGGTTTCGTTCGAAACCGATGGCCGTCCAGCATGCGGTTCATCGTGGACGTCTGTTCGGCCGTTTTTAAATTCTCTGACCCATCTTCGCACCATCCCGGAACTCATACACCCTTCTTCATACACTTGACAGAGTTCAGTATGAATGTCCTTGGCCGAATTCTTCTTTGCGGCCAAAAAGCGAATTACTGACAGTAATTCGCAGCTGGCGGGAGACACGACGGGAAGCTCCATCACTAACGGCTGCCCAGCCAAGACTAAGCTTACCAGCGACGTGGCCTTGGTGGGAAATTGGAGTGGGGAGAACAAGCTACGAGCCCGTGCAGTCGGCTCGCGTCTAAAAGCGATCCTCATGACAGTGGTGCCCCGTGAAACTTTTTACGGGCAACCCTCATATATTAACATTCACTCTAAATTGATTTATCCTCTGATTCTGAATATCCCCAATGGGCAATAAAAACATTATTGGAAGTTTTTGACGAATGATAGACTGCCATCTACCGAGATAAAAATAAACTAAATTTGACTTTCTTATTTTCAAAAAAGTCTATTTTATAAAATAAATTAATAAAACAGTTTATAAACGTGAATTAGTTTCATGCACACACAAAGGTTTTTATTGATACTTTTAAATGTTTTACAGCGTTTGTAAAGAGTAGATATTAAAAGAGAGTGGTTAGCTATTATCAAAATAAAAATAAAATCGTAAGGATGTATAGTTTCTTTTATGTTTTTTTTATACTCCCGTTGAAGGACAGAAATGTGCGCGAGAGCTTGTATAAAAAACCTACAATAAACTGTTCACCTTGCCATTTTGTTCTTCTTCTGACAATACATTGCTCCAGGTGGTTATTCAACTTATAATGTGGTTGGATAATTTATTCGCCACATCAAGATAGAATGGAAGGACAGCATCACTGCTCCGAAATAATAAGATGTAGCAATTGCTGCAAGCACCCATATTTTAAGAACGGAAATTTAGATCATAAACCAAATACCCAAGCGTGCCCGATCTATGAAAGAGAGATTAAAAACACGATGCAGCGTACCGATTACTCAACAATTCAAGAAGAGGAGAACAATAATTAAAACACCATTTGAATGCATATGAATGGAAGAAACACAGCTACTGATAGAATTAAAATTATTCAACAAAATGCTAGGAAAAGCAATACCTGCATGAGTGAACTATATTCATCCAAAAAATTCATAAACACAGACTTAATTCTGATTCAGGAGCCTTATAAAATAAAAGAAGATATAATTTTTCCAGGAAACAATATAATATATCATCAGGAAAACAGTCCAAATATAAATACAGCAATAATTGTTAGAAACAATGCGTTACAAATTAAACTAATAAAAGAATTCACTAACTCCTTCGCCACAACCATTTCTATACAAACAGAAAGTAAGAAAATTGCTATATCAAATATTTATATTCACCCCAATTCTATGAGAAAGGAGCACGAAACATTCTTCAGATCACTAACTGAAACATTTATAAACACGCCCCTAATTATAAGTGGTGACTATAACGCCAGATCGCCATTATGGTATGATTCTGCAAAAAATTACAATAAGCATAGATTGATCCCCATCATTGACGAAACGAACTTAATCATACATAATAATAAATCCACTACATGTCGAAATGCTAGTGTGATTGATCTGACGCTGACTAACAAACAAGCAATAGCAGCTATCAGAGACTGGCACACAGAACAAATATCGCAGATCTCTGATCATGTAGCAATAATCTATGAAGTACATATAACTGACAATTTCACCACAGCTACTAATTATTCCACATGGAAATTCAGTGAAGAAAAGGCGAACTGGTCAAATTTTGCCCAGAATTTCATTAAAATAGATCAAAATAATATTGAAAACTTTTTAGATACAGCAAATACTAGGAAAGACGTCGATAGCGCGGTAAAAGAACTTTCGAACACGTTCATTGAAGCAGCGTATAATACTCTTAAACTAAGAAAAAACAAACAAATAAAAAAACAACATAAACAGATGGTGGAACGCGGACTTGACACGCCTTGAGAGCTATTGTAAATACCTCCGTAACTCCTACTATCGGGCGAAAAATCCCTCTATCCATATTCAACAACAGTATAAAAGTGCAAGAAACAAATACGTCAGGGAAATAAATAAGGCTAAAAGAATGTCTTGGAGGTTTTTCTTAGAGGACATCAAATCAAAAAACCCATATGGAAATTTATACAGGGTATACAAAAATATTAAAAACGGTTCTAACCGAAAGGGCATTTTGGAAATCTTAGAAGTGAATAAAGATGAAGAACGATTCCAGAAGACAGTAGAACTTTTGAACAACCTTTTCCCCGATGATAGAGATAATGAAGACACAACCTTCCACAAAAACATAAGGAACTATACTTTAGGATTTCATAATAAAGAAAATATAATAATAACGCCCAATGAAGTAAATGGAATAATTGATGAGCTAAACTCAAAGAAAACGCCTGGAATTGATAATATTTCTAACAATATGATAAAACATACTAAACAACTAATAGTTCCAATACTGGTTTAACTTTTTCAAAAATGCTTAGATTTAAATTATTATCCGAATGAATGGAAAAAATCTGAGGTAATAATTATTCCCAAACCAGGTAAAACAGACATGAAAATTTATAAAAGCTACAGACCCATTTGTCTCAACTCAAATATTTCCAAAATATTTGAAAAAATAATTAACAACAAACTAATAAAATTTTATGAAGACTCAAATCTGCTTAACAATCGTCAACATGGATTTAGAAGATCAAGATCTACTATCTCTGCATTAAATGAAATTGTCAAAATAGCTCTAGAACATAAAAACAAAGAATATACAGCTATAATCGCAGTTGATATAAGTGGAGCGTTCGACAATGCATGGTGGCCGATGGTGCTGAAAAGACTAGATGAGGACAACGTTCAAGCTTCAATAATAAAACTACTACAGTCTTTTCTTAATAATAGAAGAGTGAGATTTAGATACTCATCAAATGAAACCCACAAAAAATTAAGTAAGGGATGTCCACAGGGTGGGCCTATATCCCCTACAATATGGAATATTATTCTAAGCGATTTATTGAATAACTATTCAGAATCAAACAGTGAAATCATTGCTTATGCGGATGATTTAACTGTGATATGTTGGGGAAACAACTTGACAGAACTTCGGAATACAACAGGAAAGGTCATGGGAAGAATATTAGACTGGTGTGGGAACAATAAGTTGACCGTATCTGAAGAGAAAACGAAAATCTTATACTTGTTTAATAGCAAAATAGCTGCAAAAATTCCTAACACTATCACTGCCAATCGGGTAGAAAAACTGAAGATTATGGGAATAACTTTTAAAAATCATAGAAATAAAAACAAATTGGATTTTGTGCCCCATATTGATGAGATTATTACTAAGACAAATAGAGCTAGTGGATACCTAATTGGATTAACCGGGAAAGCATGGGGACTGGACAGTAAAAGAAGAATAGAACTCTATAAGGCACTGTTTCGAAGTTCACTAACTTATGGTTCCACGATCTGGTACAACTTTATACCCAAAAAAGTCAAAGATAAATTAAACTCTCTGCAGTACAAAATTTTGAAGCACAGTACACAGGTTTATAATTCAACATCTTCAAACTGTACTCATATTGTTGCTAGAACACCAAAGCTCACGGATTTTATTGAAACAAATATACTAAAAATGAATATTGGATACAAAAAATCAGATCCAACTAAAAGAAAAATGATATCTAATTTTATAAACCAGAAATTTGAGGAATACTATGGAGGTGCCAATGATAATTTCAAGGGATTCTTTGATACTTCAAGAATTCCTAACTATGTTCAACCCAACTTCTATAACGTTCAATTTTTTTACTGGACATGGTGACTTCAACACATATTTGTTTAGAATTGGCAAAATTGGTTCACCTGCATGCACTTGTGGAAACGAACAACAAACCCCTGAACATCTTCTGATAGACTGTCCATTAACTTCTGATCTAAGGGAAGAAAACCAACTTTACCTGACTAATAGAAAACAAGCTGCTTGCAATAAAGACCAATACATCAAGTTTAATAGATTCTGCAGGATGTATATTTTGAGGCGAAAGCGTTGACTGTACATATTTCAAGCTACTACTTATAATTGCTATATGTAAAATTTGACATTGAACGTTTAATTTTAATGATTTCCAATGTTCAATTGTATTAATTGTATATAATTTAAAATATACACGCAATTATCCAAATTGTGGATATGGCGTGTCTCTCCCAACTATTGAATAAAAATAAATAAGATAGATCGTTACGACAAATGGTAGATACCAAATTCCCATTGATGAGCTAGGACCTCCCATTAATTTATCATTGAAGTAAGGGCAGTAGAAAATTGTTTTATTTCAAAAAGAATCATAAGCGTTTAAAATAGTTTCAATTTCTTCTAACAGATGGCGCGCTAATGAATGCATGCGCGTGCACACACAACATACTTTCTGATAAAAAACAATAATTATAGAACTCAATTGTAATAAAGGAGAACCACTGCCTCAAACGCCACTAAACTTCAAGTCTTCCAGTGTAATGAATACCTCAATAAATTGTAAGAGTTAAATGCCTTAAAGAAACCATACTATTGTGGAAAATGTTGAGATACAAAAAGCCCCAAAATATTTAATTTGAAAACCAAAACGTATGACAATGAAGGATAATCGAGAGTTTACACAGTATAAAAAGCTACTTTCATAAAGTTGGTTTCCTTAGTATCCTCTTCTCTGATTATCCTGGAGGATTGCTACAGGCGTTCTGGGTTCAGCTATCTGGCTGAAGGGCTTGAACGTCAATTTTCAGCTTCAGCTGTTAAAAAAGGAATACGCCCACAAATTTGCGGCTAAAATATCCGAAATTCCTGCTTCCTCTGAATAGATTGATTTTGAAAAGCGAGGCGAAATACCTGCGGTACTTAAAAATCACTTTAATATGTAAATTTATTTTAAGGATATTAAATACATGGTACACCTTCTACTGTGTGATCACCGGATAAAGCCAGTAGTTAATGTAACCTATAAATATGGATTTGTAAACCACGATCACCAGGATTTGGTCTGAAGGAACAATAGATAAGAAAATTTCACTTGATGGTTTAAGCCTAATATCTTACCTGTTGCTCTTCGGATAAATTCGTGAGTTGATGCAGGTGTATTCATATTGTATTTGTATATGAGAAACTTGTATTCATATTGTATCGGTATAAGAGACACTTGGAGCTGGATTAGAAATCTGAGTTGTTGATCCACGCAGTGTGTTAGCTTAACTGAGTACAACTGTGAAACACCGCACTTCAATTAATTTCATTTCTGAGACGTTGTATACATTTATATAATGTGTTGGCAAGATATGTAAAATATTTAAAAAGTAATAAAGGAAATAACTGGTTATGTGTGTGCGTGTTTAGAAAAAAAAAGTTACCATTTCGAGAAAATGTTACTTTCACTTTCTCAGAGAGCAATATTATTCAGACCAATATGTTTTAAATAATTTTATTTAACTTGCTTCCCTGTCTGTCTGTACACAAATCTTGTAATCGATTTTTAATAGATTTCTAGAGCTCGTAGGAATCTGAAATTTGATGCACCTTTTAGAACCAGGTGACAATGTAATTTGACAAATATTCTGACTTCTTTGTCTTCAGGGCGACCGGGAATGAACAAATTTCCAAATTGCCTTTCAAATTTTGTAAATTAATTTTAATTTGCTCTTCCAGACCACATAAAAGTATGAAATTTTGAACATTCGCTCAGTTCAATTAAAAATGCAAGTGTACAAACTTTCAGACCTCTGGGTGGTCAGGATACCGGTAATGAACCAATTTCGATATTTCTTTTTAAATCTTATGTGTGGCACGAAGTCAAGTCGGAAACTGTTGGTAGTTGCGAATTGATATTTTCAGCGATTGTTTAAAACCCCAAACGAGTTATAAATCCGAATATTCAAGTTCCTATGTAAAACCTTTTTGGAATTACAAGCAAAAAGCAGCCAAAAGTCAATAAATATATTAATATACCTGTTATAATTAGTAATCTGATTTTAATATCATCAGACATATATTTATATTGATTATAAATGTATATATCAACTCGAGGGTTTCTGGTGAAGTTGGAGAGCTGAAATTGAACATTTTTCTATAACTTTTGTCTTCCTGATTTTGATTCTTTCGATTGGCTTAGCAAATATTTCCTCGCCTGGTAAACCCAGAATTCTTTCATGGTTCGAAATGATAATCTCTTGCATTATATCATTTGATGGATAAAACATCAGGAACGAAAGAAATAATCATAAAATTATTTAATTAACTCGAGCTTCCAAGTCTTTGAGCCTTCTGCTACAGTGATAAGGTTAACTCTAGAGCCTTGAAAATAAAAATCTACACATATCGAATGTGTACAATTTACCAAACTGAGATTAGGCATAGAGACATAATAAATCTCTATATCTCTAAAGTTATATTATCTTTTTCTCTATGTTTAACCTTAGTTATGTAAATTGTTCATTTGGTATATATGGACTTTATTTCTTTGAGGAGGCGTTAAAGTTAACATTACTTCTGTAGAAGGGCTCCAAGATCCGAAAGCTTGCGTGAAATGGACAAAAAAACGTTCTCCATGGATATTTTTTTCTCAAAATTTCAAAATTTATGAAAAATTAACGTGAATCCCTCCCCACAAAGAATATTCTTGAATTTAAAATATATTTTCAAATTGTTTCATTTTATGTACTAATTCTCGCTTCTCGTCGTTTTAACTTTGATTGTGGAATAAGAGTACATCATTCCCATGTTAGGTCATGCAGATGTAGAAATGCCTCCAGGCTGTCCACCCAGGGCAGCTCAATATTTGAAGGAATGGGTCATTTATATTTAAAAGCACAGTTTGAATTCACAATATTTTATTGAAAGCTTAAATACAGCATCCCTGATCACTGAATCATTTAATGTACAAAATATACATACTATTGTACCAAATATGAAAATATGGTTTACAAGAAATAGGCACATAAAAGAAAAATGTCAAAAATGTCGGAAAATTTAGAAGAAATGATAATAAGCTGGGGCAGCGGAGAGGGTGTGATGGGTGTAGGAGTAGCCCTTGGACAGAGGGCCGTGGTAGGTGACGGCAGGGGCCACTGAGAAGCCGGGGGCAGCTACATGGGCCACTGGGAAAGCGGACACAACTGGGGCCGCGGGAATTGCGTGGGCGACGTGGACGGCGGGGGCCACGGGGAGAGGGGCGACCACTGGGGCAGCAGGGACCACCACAGCAGGAGCCTTGTTGATAGTCACTGCAGCTGGGTCCTTGGGCTCCACTCCAGGCTCGTTGGTCTGGATGTCGGCGCGGAAGCCGAGGGCATCAGCCACGTAGTTGACGGTGCGGTAGCGGCCGTCGGCGTCCCTGAGGCCGTAGGAGCCCACCTTGACGCCCGGAGACCCCGACTCCTTGCGGAAGGTACCTCCCGTGGCGTGGCCCTCGTCGTAGCCGAAGGCGTAGTTGCCCAGGTTGTCCTGGCTGCGGTACTGGGAGCTGGCTCCAACCCCGTACACCAGGGGCACGGCCCGGCTGATAGCGAAGAGGGAGAACAGAGCAATAAGAACCTGCGACATCGCAACATTATATTTAAAGTAAATCGTAAATTGTTTTTATCTTAGAAGTGTATATTCTCATTCTGATATTAATAATATATCAAGCACACACAGTGAACAAAGTTGAGTTGGTTCGTCCTATAATTTCCGCACTTGTCCATTAATTGGACTCTACCTCAAAGATTGGCAAAATCACAATTATACAGGAAGACACTAAATTCATTTTTTTTTCTCAATCACGTCAATTTATAGATTCATTCAATGAACTCTTGCAGACTTGGAGAATAGATTATTGAATAAACTTATTGAGAGGAGAACGTGATTCTCTCTTTTCTAATTAATCATTTTTAGTTATAATCTTCATTAAAAAAAATTATCTGTCAATTTTTTAACCTTCCACATAATTAGAGTTTATACTTGAAATTGTAGGACGGATTCTGTCAAAATGGACATGAAATGGAAAATGAATTTCAATATTTGACTTAGTAATATAAATACACTCTCTCTGGTACAAACACATTCTAAAAATGTATTCTTTTAACTCTAAAACTCAAACTAATCACAAAGTATAGGTAAAGCAGAATATTTCTAGAACAACATCGAATTTTATATATTTCTTGTTGTTCTGGTTATATTCGACCGAGGCCATCAAAATTGGGCGGGAAAACGATATTTATGAACTCTAATATAATTTTAATGAATATTTTAAAAGATTCTTTTCTATAACACAGATGTCACTTTGAAATATCTTTACTAACGAAGGTTTATCTCGTTTAAACATTAGAGGAATAGTTCTGTGGGCGATAGAAAGAAGAGAGTTTGCTGCACTGTGTGAAGTCTGAGTGCTGGAAGATGTCGGCAGGAGAACTTACCTTCATGGCGAGGACAGAGAGGGTGAGGACACGGCCGACATTTATAGCGGGACTGTCACAAGGTCGTGGCCCTCCCCTCAAATCCCATCTCCACCCTTCACTTACACATCAGACCGACACTGGGTGTTGCTCAGCGTTACGTAATGGTTGGAATCTTCCTGTTTCCTTCGGGGTTCCTAACCTATGATCCCTAGCACGTTCTGGTAATGAATTAAGAAAGTCCGTTAGAGGGGAAGTTGACAGAAAGCTTGAAATGTCCCAAAGATGTATCACTGCTCCGCTCACAACCGACAGATTGAGGCAGAGAAGCGATGACTGCAATTTTCTTAGATTTATATTTTTGAAATAAAGGTCACCCCCCGAAAAAAACAGAAGATAAAACTAAGTGCCATATATTAATCGCATCCGCAAAATAGCGGACTCGAGTCGGAGGCAAAGCCACAAAACCAGCTTTGGCAAATTGAGAAGGCTCACCCGGAGACCAGAGTTTTGGGCTATGGCCCTCTACACTTCAGGATGGGCTTTGATTTCACGAAATCCACAAGGGATAAAATGAAATCTTTTAAATTCACCAAAAGGTGTTTATCTGGTAATTGGACTAGGCTAATTCTAGGGCCAAAATATAGATATGGCAGGGAGGATTATGATATATAAAAATTAATGTCGCGCTTATAGGTTTTCGTTTATTTTGACATAAGTGGCGAACTTCATTTTTATTAATCAATATATATCCTACCTGAGAAATTTCCATCCTCGTAGATTTATTTTATTAGGTAAATTAGAGGTATCTAAGTCCCTTCATAACATCTATTCAAGCGGCAAGTACGTCAACAACGTCCAGCTGAGACGAAGGCCTGGAGAATGGAAGCCTCTCCTAAACTTCCACCCAGTTCAAGTAGTAATTTGTTGAGAGAAGAAGAGACGACTGTAGTGTGGGGGGCATTACTGTAATTTGCAAAAGGAATTGAAATTCAGCAAAATAGATCAAAATATCAAAGTTGGTATATATTTTGGCTCTGGAGAATATTCAATACAACAAAGAAGGCGCCTAAAGACTTGAAGCCTGCTTGTTCTTGAGCTTATAGTTTATACCCAATATATAATCGAGTCGAACAGCAGTTTGGGGGAAGTTGTGAAGCTCACGAGAAACGCAGCCCATAGTTTGAAATTTTTGTGCCATAGCTTATTGAAAGGTTAGATCATCAATAATTTATTTATGCTCAATCCTGAAAAGGATATTCATCAAAATGTCAATGAAATTATAAATTATTATCTGTCCGTGATGTCAATTTATTAAATAATTAAACAAAACAGATACCAGAACAATAATTGTTTGTAGAATATTTTGTGAAATTTCATTTCTACTTTGGGTGTTTTCAGTTGGCAGACTCCTTTTGACCTAGGTGTTTGGACTTGATATGTAAGGCCGGTGCAAGAGTTGAATAAATTGGACGCTGCTGTGGTCTTTGTCAATGTCTCGGCCCGAAGAAGCCTAGATGACTCAGTACAGAGGATGCTTGTACATCTCCTTACATATCAAAAACAAATTAATAAATTATCTAATCAGAATATTTTGTCATTTTTTTCTATCTTCACTGAGTATAACTTTTCTTTTCACTCTCAGAAATTCTCTAATTTATTCTTTTTCATCAGAATATTTTACAATAGTGACTGGATGGAAAAGTCAATGTTGATAATGAAAACAACGTTGATAAATTCCACGTCCTGAAGAGGATCAATCAGAGTTAACAAGTTCGACCTCGTGAAGTAGGATTGAGCGACCTACAACATGGGAGGCTGACAGGGGTCCTTGTCCACGGTCCTAGCCTTGCCTGCAGTCCCCAGTACGATATAAGATGTTCCCTCAGTCCCTAGTACGATATAAGATGTTCCCTGTAGTCCCCAGTACGATATAAGATGTTCCCTGTAGTTCCCAGTAGGATATCGAAGGTTTCCTGCAGCCCCCAGCACCATATCAAAGGTTACTTGCAGTCCCCAGCACCATATCGGAGGTTTCCTTCAGTCCCCATTACGAAAACAAAGCTTTCCTGCAATCCCCAGTACGAAATCCATATTCCCTACTGCCCAGTATGGAATCTGAGATCTCCTACAGTTCTTTGTACGGAATTAGAGGTTCCCTGCAGCGACCAGTAGGAAATTAGATTCTTCATGCATTTCCCAGTACGAATCAGAGGTTCCCTACAGTTCCCAAGTACAAATCAGAGGTTCTCCCTGCAGTTCCAAAGTACAAAATAGATGTTCTCTGTAGTTCCCAGTACAAGATATGACAAACTCGTCCGTAGTACAGCATATATATGAAGGAAATAAAACCCAAACAAGTTGACCAATAGGTGCTCTGGCACTCAGCCTTGTGAAAGAATTTATTTATTTCTTATAGCCTCACGTTTACATTTATTTCTATGAACAGAATTCGCGCGCGCGCGCGCACCTGAGTAATTGCGGCCTTTTGTGGTGAACCAGAGTACAAATAATGTTTAACTTATTGATTCAGTTTCATAAAAATATTTTATATTAAACTCAACCAGAATATTCTTGCGGCATCTATTATTACTTTAGTGAGTAAGTAATTTATGACTCTAAGTAGAAAACAGGGAATTGTTTAGATTTGAAACATCGTCCAAGATTTGCCAACACGGCCGAGATCAGCTGAGGCGTCCACTTCCTCCACGCCCAGACTGGTGGCCACCGCAGACTTTTACCAAATCTCTGGGGAACAAAGGGGGATTTAGTTGAATTGAATTACCCTAATATTTTTGGAAAAATATTGTAGAAAAAAATCGTTTTTAAACCTTTAATCTGATTTTTTAAAACAAAAATATGCTATTATTAAATATATATTTACATTTTTCTATATTCACAAAATTTTTAAATTCTTCAGGAAAAGAGATTGTCGGCATCTATTTTAGTCAGGGAATTTTGATTGTTTAATTTGGTAAAACCTTCAACTAAACTATTAAAAATATACTTTTTTGACACTAATATTTATTCTAAATATATTTATCCTCTGATTCTGAATATCCCCAAGGCAAAACACACTATTGGAAGTTTTGCCCATTTATACAATTTATATATATCAGAGCGTCCACATCTGATGATAGACTGCCATCTAACGATATAAACATGAACTAAATTTGATTTTCTTATTTAAAAAAAAAAAAATCTATTCAATAATATATTAATAAAACAATTTATTAACGTGAATTAGTTTCATGCACACACAAAGTTTTTATTGAAACTTTTAGATGTTTTACAGCGTTTTTAAAGAGTAGATATTAAAAGTGGTTAACTATTATAAAAAAAAAATCGTAAGTATGAATAGTTAATTTTATGTTTTTTTTTTTTTATACTCCCGTTGAAGGGCAGAAATGTGCGCGAGAGCTTGTATAAAAAATCCTACAATAAACTGTTCACCTTGCTATTTTGTTCTTCTTCTGACAATACATTGCTCCAGGTGGTTATTCAGCTTAAATTGTGATAAAATTGATATTCGCCACATCAAGCAAGATCGTTACGACAAATGGTAGATACCAATTTCCCATTGATGAGCTAGGACCTCCCATTAATTTATCATTGAAGTAAGGCAGTATAAATTGTTTTATTTCAAAAAGAAACATAAGCGTCTAAAATAGTTTCAATTTCTTCTAACAGATGGCGCGCTAATGAATGCATGCGCGCGCGCACACAACATACTTTCTGATAAAAAAAAACAATAATTATAGAACTCAATTGTAATAAAGGAGCACCACTGCCTCAAACGTCACTAACCTTCCAGTCTTCCAGTGTAATGAATACATCAATAAATTGTAAGAGTCAAATTCCTTGAACAAAACCTGCTATTGTGGAAAATGTTGAGATACACAAAACCCCAAAAATTTCAATTTAAAAACCAAAACGTATGACAATGAAGGAAAATCGGCAGTTCACACAGAATAAGAAGCTACTTTCATAAAGTTGGTTTCCTTAGTATCCTCTTCTCTGATCATCCTGGAGGATTGCTACAGGCGCTCTGGATTCAGCTATCTGGCTGAAGGACTTGAACGTCAATTTTCAGCTTCAGCTGTTAAAAAGGAATACGCCCACAAATTTGCGGCTAAAATATCCGAAATTCCTGCTTCCTCTGAATAGATTGATTTTGAAAAGCGAGGCGAAATACCTGCAGTACTTAAAAATCAGTTTAATATTTTTTTTCTTAAGGATGCGAAGAAATCACACATTAAATACATGGTACACCTCCTTGCATGTGACCACCGGATAAAGCCAGTAATTAATGTAACCTATAAATATGGATTTGTAAACCACGATAATTAGGATTTGGTCTGAAGGAACAATAGATAAGTAAATTTGACTTGATGGTTTAAGCCTAATATCCTTCCTGTTGCTCCTCGGATGAATTCGTGAGTCGATACAGGTGTATATATGAGTAAATTAAATTTTATTGCCCTCTATCGTTAAAATTTTACACAAATAAATTTACTGGCAATGCGTTTCTTTTTGAATCTCTACAGACCTTACTGCAATGATATGATTTAATGAATGAGAGGGCTTGGCTCATTAGTAGTGAACCCTCTCAGCGGTTTCGCCAAATTAATCTCTAGACCGCTCTACTATTGTATTGGACTGGTTTTGTTATATACCCTGCATTTTCTATGGAAGGCAGCTAAATGGTGTTTAGTGAACTATGGACATAAGCTTATAGGTCTGTAGAGGTACATACATATAAATTTCAAGGTATTGCATCGAGCAAAGCTCTTCCGCGTAAAACATGTTTTCATAACCAATATATATTAGTAAATTAAATTTCATTGCCCTCTATCGTTAAAATTTTACACAAATAAATTTACTGGCAATGCGTTTCTTTTTAAATCTCTACAGACCTTACTGCACCTTGAAATTTATATGTATGTACCTCTACAGACCTATAAGCTTATGTCCATAGTTCACTAAACACCATTTAGCTGCCTTCCATAGAAAATGCAGGGTATATAACAAAACCAGTCCAATACAATAGTAGAGCGGTCTAGAGATTAATTTGGCGAAACCGCTGAGAGGGTTCACTACTGATGAGCCAAGCCCTCTCATTCATTAAATCATATCATTGCAGTAAGGTCTGTAGAGATTTAAAAAGAAACGCATTGCCAGTAAATTTATTTGTGTAAAATTTTACAGGTGTATATATGTTGTATCTGTATATAAGACTCTTGTATTTATACTAAATTAAATCTACAAATATCAAATGAGTACAATTTTCCAAACTGAGGTTAGACATACAAACATAATAAATTTCTATATCTCTATTGTTATATTATGTTTCTCTCTGTGTTTAGCCTTAGTTATGTAAATTGTGTATTAGGTATATATAGATTTTATTTCTTTGATGAGGCGTTAAAATTAACATTATTCCAGTAGAAGGGCTCCAAGGTTCGGAAGCTTGAGTGAAATAAGAAACGTTCTCCCTGGATAATTTTTTTCTCTCAAAATTTCAAAATATTTTTGAAAAATTAACATGAATCCCTTCCCGCGAAGAATATTCCTGAATTTAAAATATATTTTAAAATTGTTTTATCATTTTTTGTACTAATTCTTGCTTCTCGTCGTTTCAACTTTGATTGTGGAATAAGAGTACATCATTCCCATGTTAGGTCATGCAGATGTAGAAATGCCTCCAGTCTGTCCACCCAGGGTAGCTTAATATTTGAAGCAATGGGTCATGAATATTTGACAGCAGAGTTTGATTTCAAAATATTTTATTGAAAGCTTAAATACAGCATCTCTGATCACTGAATCATTTAATGTACGAAAATATACATACTATTGTACCAAATATGAAAATATGGTTTACAAGAAATAGGCACATAAAAGAAAAACGTCAAAAATGTCGGAAAATTTAGAAGAAATGAGCATAAGCTGGGGCAGCAGAGAGGGTGTGATGGGTGTAGGAGAAGCCCTTAGACAGTGGGCCGTGGTAGGTGACGGCAGGGGCCATTGCGAAGCCGGGGGCAGCTACATGGGCCACTGGGAAAGCGGACACAACTGGGACCGCGGGAATGGCGTGGGCGACGTGGACGGCGGGGGCAACGGGGAGAGGGGCGACCACTGGGGCAGCAGGGACCACCACGGCAGGAGCCTTGTTGATGGTCACTGCAGCTGGGTCCTTGGGCTCCACTCCGGGCTCGTTGGTCTGGATGTCGGCACGGAAGCCGAGGGCATCAGCCACGTAGTTGACGGTGCGGTAGCGACCGTCGGCGTCCCTGAGGCCGTAGGAGCCCACCTTGACGCCCGGAGACCCCGACTCCCTGCGGAAGGTACCTCCCGTGGCGTGGCCCTCGTCGTAGCCGAAGGCGTAGTTGCCCAAGTTGTCCTGGCTGCGGTACTGGGAGCTGGCTCCTGTCCCATACACCAGGGGCACGGCCCGGCTGACGGCGAAGAGAGAGAACAGAGCAACGAGAACCTGCGACATCGCAACAATATATTTAAAGCAAATCGTAAATTGTTTTTATCTTAGAAGTGTATATTCTGATATTAATAATATATCAAGCACACACAGTGAACAAAGCACTTGTTACTTGGACTCTACCTCAAAGATTGGCAAAATTACAATTATACAGGAAGATACTATATTAAAATTTTTCCTTAATCTCGTCAATTTATAGATTCATTCAATGAACTCTTGCAGACTTTGAGAATAGATTATTGAATAAACTTATTGAGGAGAACGTGATTCTCTCTCTCTCTCATTAACCATTTTTAGTCATAAAAATGTTTGGTAAAACATATAGGTCATAAGTACTAGACATTTGTCATAAATCTATTGTTTCATTTCTCTTATCGTCTTCATTAAAATAAAATTCTCTGTCAATTTTTAACATAATTGGAGTTTATACTTGAAATTGTAGGACGGATGGGAATGAAATGGAAAATGAAGTTCAATATTTGACTTAATAATATGGACACATTCTCTCTCTCGTACAAACACATTCTAAAAATAAATTCTTTTAACTCTAAAACTCAAACTAATAACAAAGTGTAGTTAAAGCAAATATTTCTAGAACAACATCGAATTTTAGATATTGCTTGTTGTTCTGGTTATATTCGACCGAGGCCATCAAAGTTGGGCGGGAAAACGATATTCATGAACTCTAATAATATTTTAAGGAATATTTCAAAAGATTATTTGCTATAACACATATGTCACTTTGAAATATCTTTACTCGCAAAGGTTTAGGTCGTTTAACGTTAGAGGAATAGTTCTGTGGTCGGGAGTAAGAGAGAAGACAGTTTGCTGCACTGTGTGAAGTCTGAGTGCTGGAAGATGTCGGCAGGAGAACTTACCTTCATGGCGAGGACAGAGAGGGTGAGGACACGACCGACATTTATAGCGGGACTGTCACAAGGTCGTGGCCCTCCCCTTAAATCCCATCTCCACCCTTCCCCGCACTTTCATTTCCAGCAACGTTTTGTTATACTTCTCCCAAAGGGGAAGTATTACAAGTCTTTTTATTATTATTATTATTATTATTATTAACGTTGGTTGAAAATATGTATATAAAAATTTAAATAATACTACAATTGATAAAAAAATGTTTTTCCAAAACGACTGTGGTTGAGTCATTTAAAATAATGCTTATATTAATGTTGAATATGAATCAGGTACAGCCTGGTCAATTTGTCATATTCCGTCTTCACAAGCAAGCCAACCTCGACATCAGTCTGGAACTTGATATCTTGAAGAAGGTTTCGAAATCTTCTTATCCACGCATACAATTAATTTATTTATTTTACAAGGTGGGGCCCAGAAATATGATACATCTTAGAGTTGAAACCTTCTGGTATGAAAAATTATGGCATAATTAAAATGGTCAATAAACGTAAAGATAATATCAAGCAAATGTTGTTCATTTTCAACTTCGCACAGAGAGGAGCTCTGTGAAGGATATAGTTGTTATAACTTGTACCAAGACTTTTTAACGGGATTTCAGCAATGATAGCGTTCTTTAGCTGTGGGCTATTTTTTATTTGTTTATTTTTTATCCCATATAACCCTAACAATCAACTATATCATCGTAGTGTCTGGTATATTTTCTCTGTATATGTGTAAATGATTGGATTCTGAAACAAAAACTTTAAATTATTTTTCAAAAAAGAGTTATAGGGGCATTTTAAAATGTATTGTCAGTTTTGGCTTCACCCTGTATATAAACACGTATAAAGAAGTTTTTATTTTCAGAATACACAGTAAATCTTGTATCCAATAAAAAATACAGACACTGAATATGTCAATGACTTATAAAACAGTATCAATCATCTCATATCAGCATTTGAAGATCCCTTTCTTCTAAGATACGTAAAACACGCACCAACACCAGAAATATACCAATGTGAGAAATCTGATCCTCATATATATAGATTTTACACCATATATGGTCACCTCTAACTCAGGCGGTTCTATCGTTCGAGGACGTACAACCAAACAAACCATGTACCACTTAGGGTGAACAGAACCTTCATTGAACCTTTGATAGACAGTTTGTCTTTAGAATTATTTATCACGTAAAGTTTGGACTAGCTTTGGCACAACTTGAGTAATTAAATGAAAGTTCTCTAAATGGTTTTGAAATATAGGGAGATGATTTCTCTGGTTCAATAACTCTCATAGTGGAAAGGGCCTCACACTAAGATATCCCAAGTTTGGAATTGTACTATTGGGTGCGATATTGTCTTAACTACTCTTAAAGTAAATAAATGATTAGAGAGAAAAAAAGGAAAATTTTTTCATTTTATATTTTCAACTTTTAAAATTTTGATTTATTTATTTATATGGAATTTGAGTTTATTTATTTATATGAAATTTGAGTTTATTGCACCCGCGCACGAATATATCTCGGGGGACCCAGCACACATGATTGGTTGATAAAACTTTTTCATAATTACAAAATAGTTGTCATTTTACGATTTAATTAAAAATGTCACAAAACGCATCTTTGTGGGCAGTCGCTACGTAAATTCCACTTCTGCACAAGAAGCTCTGGTTGCAGCAGACGATGTCGCAGTAGGATTCCACGACGACCAGCCGCCGGATTACAGGGAGCAAAGGACAACAGAAGGCCATCCAAGGTCGCTGGACATCGGCTCTTGTGAAAGCGGGGCAGTGCCTGGCGCGTTATTCTGTAGATTGTATTCGGGAGAGGCAGATTAAACGTGATGAATTGGGCAAACATGCTCCAAATACAACTGGAATGAGGGGTGGGAAGCCCTGAATTCCTCGGAAATAATTAATTCCGTGGACATGGGAGAGAGATTACATATTCTTTCAGCAAGTAATAAAAATTTCAGAATCACATTATTTTTGTCAAATCTCTTTATGTGGAGTAGAGGACCGCGGGGTGATTGAAGTTGAAGTCTGGCCATCTTCCAAAGAAAGGAAAACTTTCTTTATATCGACTTTAAATATTATTTATTCATAAATATATGTCATATATTATTGTATTTATCTGTATTTTAGTATATAGGAGTTTGGTAAGCGGTAACGCCTGGAATCCCGATTCTCTACTTTTTTTTAAACAAAATCTCTTCGAACTCACCAGTGAGTGCAAGCAACCAAACGGGGCTCTGCTACCTTTTAAAAGTGCCGAAATTATGAAATGTGCTCTACATGCGTTTGTGAATTTACTGTGAATTAAAAGCAGTCGCTAACTACCCACCATGATTATAATGATGTCTGTATATATCATATATAATTATGATAATAAACAAGTATTCTTCTGTTTTTGTAGTTGAACTAATATAGATGATAATGTGAAAATAATAAAAAGTGGAATTGTACTGGGATCTGGTGGATAGAAATAAAGAAATATCCATCGCGACGTATCACTGGAAGTACACCAGATGTCGCGCCACAGATAGAACATTGAAAACGTTTCGAAAAACCTTTCTCGATCCTATGTTCTATAAGATTGTATCTAGCGTTGTCAATGGAAACTTCGTGTTGATACCTTTGTACCTCGCAGATAGCCATCAAATGAAACTCTGGAGCAGTTGTGGAAATATAACGTCGGTTGTCAACAGACCTGGTGGAGCGCCAGGTGCTAGGAGAGATCTGAATGTCAAACTTGCAATCCTCGCACATCACAGTGATACTGGCAGAAATAATTGAACCATCTCTTTGTTCCTGTCAGGACTTAAGCGATGGTTAGATTGTGGCGACACTCTGTACTGCCTTCTTTAACGCCCCAGCTCAGCCAATGTGTCAGAACAATGGTAATGTGAGACTTTGCACTTAATGATCGAAATATTGAGTTAGCTGGAAAGCTTTTGAACCAAAATTTGAACAATCTCACACCCAATGTGAGAAACCTGGTGTGAGAGAATATCCGAAATTTCCAGATTTAAATCGCTATATTGTATAATGTATTTGTAGATATTGAGTTAAGGACTTTTATAAGGGTAATTCTAAAGTTTACCCTTTTGAGATTTCATGCCTCGATTTTCACAGAAAAACGTCTCAGATATTCCACTGAACAATGTGGGGTGTTCTCACTGATCACGTGACACCGCAGTGATGGAATTCCTGCTCGGATTGAAAAGAACGGGCACAGAACACGTGCCACATCGCGGGGTGACACATTTAAATACATACACATTTAAATATAAGTGCAACCTTCCTCAACATCTTATCTGTTATTCCTTACGAGGTATTTAAGAGGGAAATTTTCATTTGATGAAAATATATGTATACGTTTGTAGCCATGGGCGTTTGTATACATTGTTTTATTCTTAAGAAACCTGTTAGAAAGTAGTTTTTTCAAGTGAAAACCTTTTTAAATTCGGAAACAGCAAAAGTCTCTTGGAAAAATAATTGTTCCCAGTACGAATTCCAGACATACCCGAGCAATCTAACATTCCATCCTTTCAAGATGTCCATGAAATCTATCAAATTTTACCAATAAAATTGGAATAGATAAAGAGGTAACAACAACGCCCAACTAATCTGCCCCACCCAAACACCGGGGAATTACCTGTCATAATGTTGTCGGGGACGGCCGTTCAAGGACACTCGGGGGGCGTATAAATGTGGGGCTCGACACAAGCAGTCACAAGTCATCCGACATGAAGGTGAGTGGACAGGTAGCATCAGTAGACCAAATAGTATACATCAGTAGGCCATCGACTATATGGCCGCTAGCATTGGTAGACCAAATAGTAAACATCAGTAGCCATCGACTATATGGCCACTAGCATTGGTAGACCATATAGCAGACATCAGTAGGCCATCGACTATATGGCCGCTAGCATCAGTAGACCAAATAGTAAACATCAGTAGCCATCGACTATATGGCCACTAGCATTGGTAGACCAAATAGTAAACATCAGTAGGCCATCGACTATATGGCCACTAGCATTGGTAGACCATATAGCAAACATCAGTAGGCCATCGACTATATGGCCGCTAGCATTGGTAGACCATATAGTATACATCAGTAGGCCATCGACTATATGGCCGCTAGCATTGGTAGACCATATAGCAGACATCAGTAGCCATCGACTATATGGCCGCTAGCATTGGTAGACCATATAGCAGACATCAGTAGGCCATTGACTATATGGCCGCTAGCATTGGTAGACCATATAGTATACATCAGTAGGCCATCGACTATATGGCCGCTAGCATTGGTAGACCATATAGCAGACATCAGTAGGCCATTGACTATATGGCCGCTAGCATTGGTAGACCATATAGTATACATCAGTAGGCCATCGACTATATGGCCGCTAGCATTGGTAGACCATATAGTATACATCAGTAGGCCATCGACTATATGGCCGCTAGCATTGGTAGACCATATAGCAGACATCAGTAGGCCATTGACTATATGGCCGCTAGCATTGGTAGACCATATAGTATACATCAGTAGGCCATCGACTATATGGCCGCTAGCATTAGTAGACCATATAGCAGACATCAACAAGCCATCGACTATATGGCCGCTAGCATTGGTAGACCATATAGTATACATCAGTAGGCCATCGACTATATGGCCGCTAGCATTAGTAGACCATATAGCAGACATCAACAAGCCATCGACTATATGGTCACTTCATTAGCAGGTCATCGAATATATGGCCACTGCATTAGCAGGTTATCGACTATATGGCCGCTAGCATTGGTAGACAATATAGCAGACATCAACAAGCCATCAAATATATGGCCGTTGCATTAGCAGGTCATCGAATATATGGCCACTGCATTAGCAGGTCATCGACTATATGGCCGCTAGCATTGGTAGACCATATAGCAGACATCAACAAGCCATCGACTATATGGTCACTTCATTAGCAGGTCATCGAATATATGGCCACTGCATTAGCAGGTTATCGACTATATGGTCGCTAGCATTAGTAGACCATATTGCAGACATCAACAAGCCATCGAATATATGGCCACTGCATTAGCAGGTTATCGACTATATGGCCGCTAGCATTGGTAGACAATATAGCAGACATCAACAAGCCATCAAATATATGGCCGCTGCATTAGCAGGTCATCGAATATATGGCCACTGCATTAGCAGGTCATCGACTATATGGCCGCTAGCATTGGTAGACCATATAGCAGACATCAACAAACCATCGACTATATGGTCACTTCATTAGCAGGTCATCGAATATATGGCCACTGCATTAGCAGGTCATTGACTATATGGTCGCTAGCATTAGTAGACCATATAGCAGACATCAACAAGCCATCGAATATATGGCCACTGCATTAACAGGTCATCGACTATATGGCCGCTAGCATTAGTAGACCATATAGCAGACATCAACAAGCCATCGACTAGCCATCTATATGTATCAGCATCCATATAGAATACATTTGTAAGCCATAGACTATATGGCCGCCATCTTGACACCTAATGAGCCAATATTTTTTAGTCAACAGGAGATTGATATGTAGGACCTTATTAGACTTTTTTATAGCTCGAATTGTCTTGTTAAAATTTCTTCTAGTCAGAATTCTCTTGATGGAATTTTTATTTTCATCACGTAGAATGTTTAGTAAATCAATAAATGGATTTTTTTAGTTCGCTTCTTTGTTTCCTTAAATATATTTTAGGACAAAATAAGTGAAGCAAGTTTTGGTAAAAATTAATTTCGTATGGAAAACACAATGGAGAGCACAAATTGATATATCCCTTCCTGTAATCCAAACGCTCAGCCCCGGCTTTGAAGTTTGAGCCAACTTAGAGAAATGTGGTGCTCCAACAACTCACTTATTTTATCTGCCATCTTTTCAAACCACACTCTCCGACAGCTTCAGAGTAAAAATATATTCTTCTGTTATCAAATTTATTATACGTATTTTTTATTTCCGTATTCAACCACAAAGTGCTATTATGCATCACGGACTAGCAGAAAGACCGGTAGCTGTGAATTCCATACTTGGAACCGTCTTCTCTAGACGTCGACACCTGAGGGAAAGCGGAGAAAGTGGTCGACCCTAGGCGCGGCCACAGCGAGCTGCCGTAAAAAAAGGAGGAAGTAGAATTCGAAGGCCACAAGTAAAAAGTGGCGACCTCATTAAGAGGTTACATCTTCCCACCGGTCCGCGCGATCCTCAGTTTTTAGACATAAATTCCTGTAATATATGCAAATTAGTTTGGACTTTTATAGATGGAGTTTGTGCTGTGTCAGTGACCCAATACGTTAGCGGAATATACACCGCTTCGTTCATTGTGGCTTGTTCTCAATTTTGGGAGCTTGTTTTAAACATTTGAGCGATTAACAGAAAAATCATGTTATAATAGAGAATATAAGAAAACCCGAGAGGAGAATTGATTTAAATATCTTGATTATAGAGCTTGCCTGACTGTGTGTGGGCCGGAACATATTCATAGTTATTTAAAACAATCAAATTGCAATATTTTCGAAATTTCAACAAAAATCTTTTGACTTCCATGTCAGGAAAAAAAAATTGTACACATTCTCACTTGTTTGTGGGAAAATGATGCTTTGATTTATTCACTTCTTTTTTTATTTTGTTGTCGTACCTTCTAAATTTACTACACGTATCATCAACTCCACTAGCTGATGTCCTAATCTGGCGTTGTTCCTACAGTTCCTCGTCGTCCTCTCCGTCCTCGCCGCCGTGGCCCTGGCCGAAGATAAGCCGTCAGCCGAGCCTGTTGTGGCCCCGGTTCTCCTCGCTCCTATCAAAGGATCAGGAGTCAGCTCCCAGTACCACAGCCAGGACAACCTGGGAAACTACGCCTACGGCTACGATGAGGGCCACGCCACGGGAGGCTCCTACCGCAGGGAGTCGGGGTCTCCGGGCGTCAAGGTGGGCTCCTACGGCCTCAGGGACGCCGACGGCCGCTACCGCACCGTCAACTACGTGGCTGATGCCCTCGGATACCGTGCGGACATCCAGTCTAACGAGCCCGGTGTGGAGCCTTCTAATCCAGCGTCTGCTTCAATCAACAAAGCCGAGGGCGCTGTTCCCAAGCTTTACTCCCAAGTCCTACCCGTCCCCCTCGCCGTACCAGCCCCCAAGGTGATCTCAGTTCCTCAAGTCATTTCCCAGGCTCCAGCTGTATCCGCCCCCAAGATGTACTACCAGCCCCTGCCTGCGCCACTCCCCGTCCCAGCACCTAAGGTGGTTTCCAAGGTGGACCCAGTTCCTCAAGTGGTTGCCCAGGTTCCAGTCGTCTCCGCCCCCAAGCTGTACTCCCAGATCCTGCCACTAGCCGTGCCGTCATCTAAAGTTGTCTTGGCTCCACAGAACTCCGCTCCCAAGCTCTACTCGCAGCTTATCCCAATCGCGGCGCGACCTCAGATTCTCTCCCAGGTGGTGGCTGCTCCCCAGATGTTGGTCGCGTCTCCCAGTCTCTACTCTCAGCTGCTGCCCGCCCCTGTGTCATATCGCATTGCCTCCGCAGGACAGCTTTGGTCCGTCCCAAAGGCCGGAGTCCCCCACTACTCCCCGTACCTGGCCTACAGCCTGCCCCTGGGCCACCACAGCACTACCGTCACCCACTACAGCGCCGCCCAGCCCCCCAAGTCCCAGTGAACTGTGTATATGTACCGTTGTAATCATCTCTCTTTATTTTGTTTCTTGTTGAATAAAACTTGTTAAGCGCAAATTTGTGTTGACTGCAGTTTGTTTTAATTCATTCACTTAAAAAGGCAGCGAGAGATGAATGGTGAAAAACATTTGTTTATTTTTTGGAAACTTTGTGAAGAATCCAAGAATTTTTCAGAATAATAGTGGCAGTAGGCAAAGCTATTTGTAGAGGGTTTTTATAGAACTCGAGCGAAAGTATAAAAAAATTCAATAGATATCAGACGAAAATCCTGATGACACGTGATGACACTGGCAGTTATTCAGTTGACCACAAGGACAGACATATCGAGGGATGTTTGATAGCTTTATAGTAGAAACACTTTCCTCAGTCTTCTCGTTTCAGCCTAAAATATTTTTATATACTTTTCTGTGTGTGTTGTAATGAAGAATTAAAAAATTACAAAAAAAAGCCTTTATTGAGGACCTCTCGTCCTATATAGGATTCGCCAGTTTACAGAGTAAGAGAAGAGAACTAAGAATACAGAGAGAAACCTATAAGTAGTAGGTATAGTATAGTGCTTTCTAGACTGTAACTATATACAACCGCAACAACAAGCCTTTTACTGGAATCAAAGTCCCATACAGGATTCGTCATTCTAATCCTGACATAGATTATTTGCATATAATTATTTACATCAATTAGATTATGTATATAGCCTCCCCTTCTCTTCAGCCGTCTTCCAAAATTTGAACAACGCAAAAGCTCCAGCTCTGCTTCTCACCACCTCATTCAACAGGAGCTCCAAAGAGATTCCCTCAAGGCCTATTTCACTGAGGAGCACTTCCGTTCGTCTTTCAGCCCCATACATGAGAGCAAATGGTGATGTAGCCCAGGCTCCATTCTTGTACCGCAAATCTCGCATGTCCATCCGTCTGTTTTAAATATTCTGGGGCGATCATCAGTAAAGAGCACCGCGAGGATTCTCAGTCCGGCAATACACCGTTTGACCCGGAGCGGGAAATCGCTGGACAGATAGTGTTCCGGTAACGGAGTTGAGCAGATGTTTTTATAGTGGGGGGTATAGTCTTGAATTTATTATTCTTGTGTGATCCTTTTGCAGAGATTGGTCTATTGCAGTCCTGATTATGTAGGGAATTTATCTTTGTAATGTTCTATAGTCTGTGCAGAAATTCAGCCATTGAAATCCGGTGGTGTTTAAACTATTAACTATACTTCCTGTGAAACCTATATATTTTTTCGTTGCGTTTGAGATTTCCCACAGCTGGGACAAGCAGATCCGCGGCAATCTAGTTTCACCCATTCCCAGCATTCTCAACCAAAACTTTAAGGTAAGTTTCAAGACTAACGCTGAGTGACACTCTTCCCAATTCTATCCTGAGCATGTATCCGGGGGTGTATCTTGGTAGATTTAAATATATTCGCATAAATGAGTCCTGATTTGATCAACAATTAGTGTATGCTCATTTGCCCAAACAGGTGCCGCGTATAGCAGGGTTGATAAAACCATCGCGTCAAGAAGTTTCATAGAGGATTTAAAAGAGTTCATCTTCGACCTGGTCAGAATAGGCCAGACCGCACCACTGGCAGCGAGAGCTTTACCCTTATAGTATAATGCGGCTTGCTTAAAAGAGTTTGTTGAGGTGAGTGAATATCCTAGATACATGTATCTTTCCGTGACATTCAGTGTTTGTTGTCCCCAATACCAATTATCGGATTTTGAGCGCTTCCCACCATTGCGAAATACCATTATTTTTTATTTGTTTTCGTTCAGCGTTAGCAGATTTTCCTCAAAATATTTTCGTATCATATTAATTTTTAACTGCAAATTGTTCTTAGATTCGCCTATCAGTACAATATCATCTGCATATAGTAACAAATGGATATTTCCATGCTTTGGCAGATAAATACCAGGTATATCAGAGCAGTCAAAAGTACCAATCAGGTCATTAATAAAAAGTATGAATAAGTAAGGAGATAGTGGCTCACCCTGTAACACTCCGGATTTTATTTTGATAAATTCAGTGAATGAATTGTTCCATCTCACCACAGCTGTCATGTTTTCGTAGTAATTCTTAATTAGATTTATAAATCGGAAATTCAATCCAATGTCTAACAGGTTTTTCCATAGGAGAGCTTGAGGCACCGTATCAAAAGCCTTTTTAAGATCGATAAAGAAAGCGTAGAACTTTCGTCTTTTACGTCTAAGTGTTAATTGGATTAGTGAGACTAAAGTAAAAATATGATCCTGGCATGAATGTTCTTTTCTGAAACCCGCTTGATTTTCCGGTATAATTGCTCTATTTTCGGTCCAGTTGCTTAGCCGTATTTTCAGTATTGATGAGAAAAGCTTAGCGAGGTTGCTTAGAAGTGCTATTCCCCGATAATTGTGAGGATTGTCGGCATCACCATTTTTAAAGATGGGATGTGTAATTGTTTTGCACCAAGTTGTTGGGAATTGACCAGTTTTTAGAACTCTATTGTAAATATCTTTTAAGGCAGTCAAATAAGCTGGGGGCAAGGCTTTTATAGCTTCATTAGGAATATTATCAAGTCCACAAGCCTTATTGTGCTTCAAGTGAGCGATTTCTCCAGTTATCTCCGACAAGGATATTTCGGCCATTAACTCGTCGTCTGGCCTCAGTATAACTCTTATGGACAAATCGTACTTGACAGGTGGCGAAGTCGCGAGAAGTTCGGTATAAAACTGTTGCCATTTTTGAATAGAAATGTTTCCGAGAGTTTTTTGTTCTTCTATTTTTAAACAGTGATATTGTGTCCCAAAAACCCGCAGAGTCCATCACCTCCTTCAACCTCTCTTGTATTTTAATATAGTAGGTTTTCTTTTTGCCGGTCAGAAGTGATGAGTAGAATTAAAAAAAGTAAAAGCTAAGAAATATCAGAGTAAGGTAGGGTAAACTGTTTATATTTTATTTTCAGATCAATTTTTGCAGTGGTATTTTTTAATTTAGAAATTTTAATGTGATTAAATATAACTGTGGTAAAAATATAATGGAATTTTTGAAGAAGGTGCTCATCTACATGTGGAGTCACCACCTTAGATCCAAAGAAGTCTCTTTCCTTCTTTTCCTTATAAAAAGTCAAGAAATTCCATAAAGCCATCGTTCTGTGTTAGCCACCCACGGCATTCAATTCTGCCCACATTCAGAACAATTGTCCTCCCTCAGCTGCTCGGTTTTATCTTTGAAGTACACACACGGTGGAACACACAACTAATATAAACATTTTATAAATCATATAAATATGTTTTCATATATAATAACTTTGCCGTATAATTTTCACGGAATAAATTAGCGTTCTCTTGGAAACCTCAAAAGTCTGATATAGCACAAGACTTCGATATTTGGTCGTCTGCCTACTTATTTGATGGAAGAATGGACTCTCCTTGGTGTGAGCATGTGAAAACATAACTAAATGCTTGATTTAGGTGCAACTTGTTCTGCTCTCCTGGACATTTGAATTCATTCCTGATCCATGTAATCTACATGGAAAATATTCAATTAGATGATATTTAATTATTTGCACACCATGAATTATTGGTTTCTATCTGCACTTTAGGGATAAAAAAATCACGTTCCGCCCGATGCTATGTTTGATTGGAAATAAGGTACAAAAGAACGGTCTATTGCATTATCTAACGAAGTGTTGTGAATTCTTCCACCATTTTCAACCAGAGAATTTAGCCGTTTATTCGGCCTTCAATTGCTGGAAGCTCTCACTGATTAACTGTCTTCATCTTCTTCTGCCAGTTTTCTTATTTCTTCTAGGATCAGTTAGGTGTTTAATTCGTCTAATTTAGAGTCAGTCCAATATCTTCAATATCTCACTTTCATATCTTAAAACTAAATAATATTCTAAACAATGTCTATGTACCTCCTTCTCTTTTATGATGACATGAGCAGAGAATCTCTCAGAATTGAAGCTTCGATGTTCTGTACTTTAACTCGTCTAAGAACCTCGCATCGGCTCTCTTTAACGAAACTCTAAACTCCTCACAAGATCTTCAAGGCTATGATTTTTCTTTCATAGCTTTGATATGGGACCAAGATTCACTTCTATAGAAGGTGGCTATGGCTTAGACCAGTGCATTCACAACTCTATTTCGATAGCGTTGGATTGGTTTATCTTTATCCAGCTAGGTGTTGATCCACTCATTACTCTGATCTGCCTAATTTAAATCCTTTGTTAAAATTTCCTGGGTATCACTCCACTTTCATCTATTAATGGACCTGCACAAAAGAGTCAATGATTTATATTTTTTGTAATGTGATGGCTGTATTAGCCATTGATGTCAGTTCTGGTTTAAGTTGATAAAAAACAAGCTCGCGATTGCCCACTTAATATTAGCTTGTGTTCTTTTTGGTGGTACCATAAGGTGAATGATGCCCTTCTATATCACGACGGTGTAGAAAACAAAAATGACGCAAAACAAATTGATTAAAGACTTCTACTAATATTACTGTGCTCATAGTAGAAAATTGCTTCGCTTTGAAAACAAAAAGCGCTAATAAGTGCTCGGATTACTCTCACGCGTACATATATTTCTATGCAGACGAATTCAGATCTGTGTATGTAAAAAGCCTGCCCTACCTTCCCAATCAGCCAAAAATATATTAATCGATCCGATAAAAAATAGGAAGAAGTGCGAGGATGCAAATTTGGCGGGGCGTTTCCTGCCGCCACCTTCTGGTTTTTGGGCAGACGACCTCCGCTGGGTATGTATATAAGGACATCCGGGGCTTTTCGGAGCATCGTCTGCCAACATGAAGGTGAGTGTCCCTTCTCTGCCTTCCAGCGTGGAAAACCTTCCAATTAGAAATGCCCCAATAACGTCTCCAATTGTCCCACAGGACAATTGAACAGAGTTTAAATCAACGGATGCTTTAACATTCCAATCTTTAGAATAGTTTGTATTTATTGACTGATTTTCCTAATTACTGTAGAAATATATTCAATTATACTTTCAAAATGTTCTATTATTTAGAGAAAAATTTCAGCCTTAATGCTTTCTGAGATACTTCAATCTTGTACCATTGACAAGTTTTGCAAAAGCTAATGTGCTTTTTTTTACAATTAATATATCTATAGAGAGGGCAAAATTTATCTTTAAAATATTTTCACATTATTTCAGATATGCACACCAGATCAAATCGCCATTTCTTATTTTCGTTGAGTGCCAAAGTGAATAAATCATATACGCACACACACCGTCTCAGCCCATATTCCTTCTAAAGTTTAAATCATTTTCAATATCCCTCTCACATAACTTTCTTATATTTTATTTAAAATATATTCTCTAAGACTTATTCTGAAATCGATTTCTAATGTTCAAGATTTTTTTCAAATAATCCATCGTGGGTTCACTGTAGGTCTTGCCTTCATTTGTTGGCCAGATTGGAGCAGAACTCGACAACCAGACTTGATAATGGGCATGCCATCAGCAAATTAGAACAACTTGGTTAGAAATGCCCGTCACCACTCTTGGTGGAACTTCAGAGTTCCGCCAGCAGGGTTGAGATAGAATTGAAATTTTGTGGCAGCAACACACGGTCTAAAAACATTCCTTGCTGAGTGAGATTCAGTCTTTCAGGTAAAACCAAGAGCAATGGAAGCAAGTCTCGGATAAATCAGGTAAAATCCGCACATAAAATTATTTTGGAAGAAAATCCTGTTTGAACATTTATTTTATCAAAGGATTCCCTCCTACATTTCCCAGCTGTAAGCACCCTTGCACCACCATTTAGATTATTTGATTATCATACCAATATATTGGATAAACTCATGATTCTCAGTTAGAGCGAAGATGAACCACGACCCACTGTGCCCAGGTCCTCCTCGTCCTCAGCGCCGTCATTGCCGCCGCCTCAGCCCACGGGCTCTTGCCCCACGCCCATGTCATCGGGACCGGCGCCTCGTCCCAGTTCCGCTCCCAGGATGTAAGTCCTCAGTCCTCCTGTCTATTCAATACCTCACCCTGGGCCTGTGCAGAATGCCGGCAACTACGCCTTCGGATACGATGAGGGTCATCTTACAGGAGGCACCTTCCGCAGGGAGTCCGGCTCCCACGGCGTCAAGGTGGGCTCCTACGGCCTCAGGGATGCCGACGGCCGTCAGAGGACCGTGAGCTACGTGGCTGATGCCGCTGGCTTCCGCGCCAACATCCAGACCAACGAGCCCGGCGTGGACTCCTCCAAGGACCCCGCTGCCACCCTGGTCAACAAGCACGCCGCTGTGATCGCCGCCCCCGCTGTCCACCACGCCGCCTATGTGGCCGCCCCTGCCCCCCTCGTCGCCCCCGCACACTACGCCGCCGCCCCCTATTGGGGAGCCCACTGGTAGACTGTGGGGATATAAGACCTTGCGCCAACATTGATTTCTTCTTATTTTCTATTAAATGCAATTGCATCACATTGTATCGATGCTAAAACGTCAATTGTATTGGCTGGTTGCTGCGCAAGGCTTTCTGTGATCATGAAATTGTATCTCAATTTTAGTGGTAAATATATTATTTACACGAGTCTCGTTGAATCTTTGCTCAAATTGTACACTTCAGATGTTTGGCAGGCTTCAATTACATTCCAACACTGTAGACAGACTTGGCTCAGACATAAATGGTAATAAATGGCTATTTCTCTTTGAAAATAAATTTCGATTTTTAAAAGAAACATTCGCGGTATAATTTTAATTTTCGTTTTACAATCATCAGCCGCGTTATATTGTATTATAAATGGTAATATTAACTGCAACACTTCACTTTTATCAAAACATCATAAAAACATATCTCGGCTGATGTTTTATGTGAATTTTGTCTCAAATGGAAATTTAAATATAGAATATTATTAAATATAGAAATAAAATTTAGGAATTTAAAGGCTTATTCTCATTCACAATTTTTCTATTCTTGCCCATCAGTGAACGCAAACAATCAATTTGCATGTTAGCGGATGGTGAGTGCAAATGCCGAAAAGTCTCTCTCCACAACACGATTTATCATACTTACATTATAATCATCTGCAAGTACTATCTATCTCGTGATTATCATGGCCATGTATGATATGTTCAAAGAATAAGTAAAAACAAAATACATCAAATATATATATATTGAAACATCAGACAAAACTGTAAACAGTGTGAGAGGACGCCTTACACACAATGTTGGATATTTATATTGCCACGTGGAGGGAAGACAAGCTTCGGGATGACACAGCAATTTATTTCAGGTAAGAACAAACTATGAAGGATAAACAAAAGATAAGCAAATGAGGGAATTTTAAAGAGTAGCAAAATATAAACATAAAAAATGATACTCTGTTAATAGAATAATAAATATTTTGCTAAAATATAATTCAAGGCTAATATTTGTTTCAACAGACTCACATGTCTGGTGAAGAGTTCTAGCTTGAAACTGCAGACAGAATCTAACAGTCTGCGTCGGCATTCTCCAGTACAGGGGATTTCAAAACATGCAGGAGCCGGTGTTGTGACAAATGGTCACCCTTTGAACATTCCTTTCTTACTGGAATGAAGCAATTTTAAAGAGGGAGGGGTTCCTCCTGTGATACATGAATACAATCCTCGGCAACCTTGAAAATAGATTTTTGAAATTAATATAAAATAGAATGTATAAGAAATAAAATCTACAAAACATTTCAAGAAGACAACGTGTGAATGGGATGCCCATGGAATTCAAAATATTAGCTTGACGACTCACCAATAAGAAGGAGAGTTGACAGAAACAATGGACAGATTGTCTGAGCGGGACACACGACGTCAGAAGACAGCTGAACCAACTCCTCAGTTAGGTTTCAAAATAAAAGGTCAATTAAAATCAGATAGATAAGATTGAGAGATGTGTTTGTTTTATTACATAATTGATAATGAAAAACATTTCCACTAATTGCACAGTAATTAGTATTATATAAAACAACAACAACAAAAAGTCTTTATTAATAACACTCGTCCCAAACAGGATTCTCCCAGATACAGAAGTAAACATAACAGTTATTTACAGAAAGTGGAGATCTTAGATCAACCTTTCTTCAAGTTGGATCCATCATCTGTGTTGTGTCTATTGTCTGTGCTGTTTTACAGATGTTGTGAAAAACTAATGCATTAGGTTTGTTTTACACTACTTTTATCATTAACAAATATGGAGAATTGTTTTCATAACCAATATTTTGACGGAGAAATTCTCCCTCCTCCTTACCAGTACCGGACAGTAAAACATGTCGTGTGGAAATTCGATGACAAAATTCACTATTACACAGAGTGCACTTTAAGTGTTAGATTTCAAAAATAAAACATGATTATGTTTATATATAAATAGTGAGAAAGAATAATTATGACTATATAAAATCTTATAATTTTTTTGTTAATATTGTACAAACAAAAACAGATCACAAGGTAGTTTATTTTGTGAAATAAATGTTCAAGAAACAAATAAAAACAATATATCTGTGTTGATTGTGAGAATTTGTGATTGGAGAAAAAATTATAAATTAATTCTTAGGCCGTTGAAGAATTATGGCGAATCATTGGTGAGCAGCCGATAGCTCAGAGAGGGTCGAATGGAAGGCAGCGCTCTAGTTCTGCTGAATGCTTGTATGAAAAGATGATCATAATTTCTGGAGGATTTTTTCAAACAATAATTATTCAAATATAAAATAACATGGGAACTTCAATATAATATTGGAGAGAATGATATTTAAAATTTTAAAAATTAGGGTGGAAAAATAACGAAGTTGCTTCAAATCCCTTTTTTCAAGATGTGAATTTTAAACAAAATGGAATATAAAATTAATCAAAGTAAATGTCTCCATGTCCCACACAAGGATAATTGTGAAGGTAACCAGAATAACTAACGTTGTGCACAAATGCCTCTCCATGTCCCACACAAGGATAATTGTGGAGGTAACCAGAATAACTAACGTTGTGCACAAATGCCTCTCCATGTCTCACACAAGGATAATTGTGGAGGTAACCAGAATAACTAACGTTGTGCACAAATGCCTCTCCATGTCCCACACAAGGATAATTGTGGAGGTAACCAGAATAACTAACGTTGTGCACAAATGCCTCTCCATGTCTCACACAAGGATAATTGTGGAGGTAACCAGAATAACTAACGTTGTGCACAAATGCCTCTCCATGTCTCACACAAGGATAATTGTGGAGGTAACCAGAATAACTAACGTTGTGCACAAATGCCTCTCCATGTCTCACACAAGGATAATTGTGGAGGTAACCAGAATAACTAACGTTGTGCACAAATGCCTCTCCATGTCTCACACAAGGATAATTGTGGAGGTAACCAGAATAACTAACGTTGTGCACAAATGCCTCTCCATGTCTCACACAAGGATAATTGTGGAGGTAACCAGAATAACTAACGTTGTGCACAAATGCCTCTCCATGTCTCACACAAGGATAATTGTGGAGGTAACCAGAATAACTAACGTTGTGCACAAATGCCTCTCCATGTCTCACACAAGGATAATTGTGGAGGTAACCAGAATAACTAACGTTGTGCACAAATGCCTCTCCATGTCTCACACAAGGATAATTGTGGAGGTAACCAGAATAACTAACGTTGTGCACAAATGCCTCTCCATGTCCCACACAAGGATAATTGTGGAGGTAACCAGAATAACTAACGTTGTGCACAAATGCCTCTCCATGTCCCACACAAGGATAATTGTGGAGGTAACCAGAATAACTAACGTTGTGCACAAATGCCTCTCCATGTCTCACACAAGGATAATTGTGGAGGTAACCAGAATAACTAACGTTGTGCACAAATGCCTCTCCATGTCCTACACAAGGATAATTGTGAAGGTAACCAGAATAACTAACGTTGTGCACAAATGCCTCTCCATGTCCTACACAAGGATAATTGTGAAGGTAACCAGAATAACTAACGTTGTGCACAAATGCCTCTCCATGTCCCACACAAGGATAATTGTGAAGGTAACCAGAATAACTAACGTTGTGCACAAATGCCTCTCCATGTTCCACACAAGGATAATTGTGAAGGTAACCAGAATAACTAACGTTGTGCACAAATGCCTCTCCATGTTCCACACAAGGATAATTGTGGAGGTAACCAGAATAACTAACGTTGTGCACAAATGCCTCTCCATGTCCCACACAAGGATAATTGTGGAGGTAACCAGAATAACTAACGTTGTGCACAAATGCCTCTCCATGTCCCACACAAGGATAATTGTGGAGGTAACCAGAATAACTAACGTTGTGCACAAATGCCTCTCCATGTCTCACACAAGGATAATTGTGGAGGTAACCAGAATAACTAACGTTGTGCACAAATGCCTCTCCATGTCCCACACAAGGATAATTGTGAAGGTAACCAGAATAACTAACGTTGTGCACAAATGCCTCTCCATGTCCCACACAAGGATAATTGTGAAGGTAACCAGAATAACTAACGTTGTCCACAAATGCCTCTCCATGTCTCACACAAGGATAATTGTGAAGGTAACCAGAATAACTAACGTTGTCCACAAATGCCTCTCCATGTCTCACACAAGGATAATTGTGGAGGTAACCAGAATAACTAACGTTGTGCACAAATGCCTCTCCATGTCTCACACAAGGATAATTGTGGAGGTAACCAGAATAACTAACGTTGTGCACAAATGCCTCTCCATGTCCCACACAAGGATAATTGTGGAGGTAACCAGAATAACTAACGTTGTGCACAAATGCCTCTCCATGTCTCACACAAGGATAATTGTGGAGGTAACCAGAATAACTAACGTTGTGCACAAATGCCTCTCCATGTCTCACACAAGGATAATTGTGGAGGTAACCAGAATAACTAACGTTGTGCACAAATGCCTCTCCATGTCCTACACAAGGATAATTGTGAAGGTAACCAGAATAACTAACGTTGTGCACAAATGCCTCTCCATGTCCCACACAAGGATAATTGTGAAGGTAACCAGAATAACTAACGTTGTGCACAAATGCCTCTCCATGTTCCACACAAGGATAATTGTGAAGGTAACCAGAATAACTAACGTTGTGCACAAATGCCTCTCCATGTTCCACACAAGGATAATTGTGGAGGTAACCAGAATAACTAACGTTGTGCACAAATGCCTCTCCATGTCCCACACAAGGATAATTGTGGAGGTAACCAGAATAACTAACGTTGTGCACAAATGCCTCTCCATGTCCCACACAAGGATAATTGTGGAGGTAACCAGAATAACTAACGTTGTGCACAAATGCCTCTCCATGTCTCACACAAGGATAATTGTGGAGGTAACCAGAATAACTAACGTTGTGCACAAATGCCTCTCCATGTCCTACACAAGGATAATTGTGAAGGTAACCAGAATAACTAACGTTGTGCACAAATGCCTCTCCATGTCTCACACAAGGATAATTGTGGAGGTAACCAGAATAACTAACGTTGTGCACAAATGCCTCTCCATGTCCCACACAAGGATAATTGTGAAGGTAACCAGAATAACTAACGTTGTGCACAAATGCCTCTCCATGTTCCACACAAGGATAATTGTGAAGGTAACCAGAATAACTAACGTTGTGCACAAATGCCTCTCCATGTCTCACACAAGGATAATTGTGGAGGTAACCAGAATAACTAACGTTGTGCACAAATGCCTCTCCATGTTCCACACAAGGATAATTGTGAAGGTAACCAGAATAACTAACGTTGTGCACAAATGCCTCTCCATGTCTCACACAAGGATAATTGTGGAGGTAACCAGAATAACTAACGTTGTGCACAAATGCCTCTCCATGTCCCACACAAGGATAATTGTGAAGGTAACCAGAATAACTAACGTTGTGCACAAATGCCTCTCCATGTCTCACACAAGGATAATTGTGGAGGTAACCAGAATAACTAACTGTGCACAAATGCCCCACAATACCACAAAGTTCTCCAAAGCCACAGCACGGGATCTCAGAGCAGTACAGTTCCACTGGCTGTAGTTCCACTAACTCTTTCACATTTTCCCGCAGGTATTCCTCCCATTGGTCGACTGGAAATAAATTGCAGCACTATGAACTTTAAAAAAAATTCGTCGTTATACATTGGTTCCTTGTATAAAGAATCCTCCTATACATTTCGTTATAATTATCTGCGAGTCCGTATAATTATCATCAGTTTTTTAGCTCACGGTAACCATAATGCTCACCCCAATCAGCTGCGCCTAGAAGAGCACGTGTCCGGTGATAGTATTGTCCATATTGGAATCAAGTCGTCGAACTGTCATTCTACTTTAACAACATCTTCCAATGATGGATATACGAGTACTATCCTTGGTGCTTTACTTTCTCAGAGTTGCAATCTTCTTGCTTTGCCATAATCTGTGAATATTTCGATCACCCGCAGCTCCCAATAATTTCGTATTTGAATTTATAGAGAAGAGCTTCTTTCTCCTTTTTATGATGTTCTTTAACAGTAAGTCCTTTAAAAGGGAAGTATAGATTCAGAATTAGAGATAAGACTATTTTGAAGTGGTTCATGTTTTCTTCAATCTTCAATTTGACGATCCTACCTTTCAATTTTGACTATGTTCTTTACATTTCGACTCCAGAATAGTTTTCTGTGTCAGAAATATTTCTCTGAGGGATTACCAACATTTATAGCTTCAGAATCTTGCAACATTTTTACTTTTAGAAAGCGCCCTTTCACGTCCTGGTTCACAATGAAAAGGTTGACGCCATGATGCCTGAGCCTTCCATTTCACTGATTATATGAAAAACATATTTTAGCGTTATAGATTCTCACTTTATCAATTGTAGAAAACTTCAACAACAACAACAACAAAATAATAAAACAATTATTTTTAGTACACAATCTCAGGGAACTAATCATCCTTTATTAAAAACCTAAAGTCCTCATATACATTTGTCCATATATTTTTCATAGTTACAATATTTTTACTTAAATCTTCGCTTATCGAGCTATATTTAAAATCTGAAACATAAAGTATATTGTATATATACATTTTTTCACTAAAAAAGAAACAAAAGAATAATGTGAAAAAAATAGGTATTAGATTTTTTCGAAATATTTTTAAAGCGAAATTCTTATTTTTCTACTATAAATAAAAATAAGTGGGTTGTAATTCAGAAGGATCTACAGCGATGCTTGTATCGACCATTTATTGAGAGTTGGCTTCTCCGTCGAAGTTTATATGGAATCCTCGAACAAAGGAGCTCTGGCAGCCACCAAATGTAAAAAAAAAAAACAATGCAGGAAAGGATTCGGAGAAAATTGAAGCAATATAAGAATTTATAACTTTTGTTTCGACGTTATATGCAGTATATCTGAAGTGAATTTATTTTTTAATCAGAATTCTATGCAGTGCGCTTGGTTTTATTTGAAAAACTCCCGGGGAGGCACGTGCAGTCGACCCAACTGAACCATTCATCATCCAGAGAAAGTATAAAGCGTTGTTTGACAATATGTGAGCGCATTCAATGTTATGATTGTGGGTGGCCTTGACATCCGAGACTGAAAGAATTCGGCGAACTGTGTGTTGTCCCCCGGGTGGATTAGGGAGAGGACAGGGTGGGGCTCCAAGGTCCCGGCTCATCATATATAACGCAGCAGACTCTTCGGAGCATTACTCGCAGCAAGATGAAGGTAAGATCAGTTCTGCGGTCCAGTCGTCTGCTAGAGTTATGCACTTTGCGGTCCTTTTTGTAGGGCATAATATTTCGCAGTCTTATTATCCAACACTCGAGACTTTTGTTGAAAGTTTATAAATTACGCTAAAAAGTTTATGTCCATTGCTGAGATGGCAGTATCGGATAGTATGCCTTAACTGTTAGACTCCCGTTCCCGAATGAAACATGTTCAACATAAAGATAATGTGCTGCATAGAGTCCAATAGATGATACAATGCAAATTATAAACTTTTAAAATGCTTTTTTTTATTTTTAAAATATATAAAAATATAATTATTTTATACAGATACACCTTATCCTGCGATGATTAAAAGTTGAAAGGGAGTGGGCATGGCTCATCAGACTAAGCTGATAAGGACAGTTACTACACTTTGATCTTAGCCAGTGGTGAACCTTCGCAGCGGTTTCGTCATTTCAGTCTCCAGACCGCTTCAATATTGCATTGGACGGAGTTCTTTAATTCCCTGCACTTGCTTTTTAATACAGTAAGATAGTGTGTTGATAAAACTATGGGTATATGTGCTTCTAGGACTGTAGAAATATATATCTAAATTAAAGATATAAAGCATCGATCAATGCTCTCTTCCGCAAAATCACAAATAATAAATTCACCAATGACAAGCCATGCCCTCCCTCTTTCAATTTTTAATCTTCGCAGGATAATGGCTGCATAGAACTACTTTTAAATATAAAGATTATAGAAATAAAAATAGCGTTAAAATATTTATAATTTTCATCAATAGATGGCGCCAAGTTACTGAGGATATTTTATATGATACGATGTTCATTTGTACATCTTGAGGATCAGAGATGCTCCAACTTCGCATCTTGATTCCATTTTCCTATTCTTTCTGACAGGATGGCCGGTAGTACCAAAAATGTCTGTTTAATTTATCTTCCAAAAGTCAGTTAAATGGTCACACCCACTTACTCCTGATGACGAGGCTTATTTCTAGGCTTAACGCACAGATGCGGTTCCTCTAAAGCATACACACAATAGAATATTTCTAAATAGTTTGCGGCGTCGAACAGAGCTGTGTTTAGAATTTAAACGGAAGAACGTTTTGCTCTCACAAAATCTATATAATTATATTATAAATATCCAGCTTTAGATATGTTTATGGCATGAATATATGAGGCATACACACAGAAACCAAATTAGTTTGAAAATATGAAAATGCATTCATATATATCAATGGAGGTGACTATATTTTAATATTATTTCCATTTAAATCCTACATTCAGGAAATATGCGTGTTAACGACCAAAGTACAACATGTACCGAAAACATGGTCGGAATGATGTTTGTATTTGTATAAATGAAATATTCATGAGAAAATTTGAAGTCATTAAAATTTGGCATTTTTCTTATTTTCTTTTTTCATTAAAAATAACTTCAGCTCAAATTCGGCACCTATAGGCAACGGAGCTTTATTTTAATAATTTGTTTATTTATGAGTTTATTTAAATTAAACTCTAATTGTCATCTAAAAGGAATCTTTGTGCAGTTCCTCGTCGTCCTCTCCGTCCTCGCCGCCGTGGCCCTGGCCGAAGATAAGCCGTCAGCCGAGCCTGTTGTGGCCCCGGTTCTCCTCGCTCCTATCAAAGGATCAGGAGTCAGCTCCCAGTACCACAGCCAGGACAACCTGGGAAACTACGCCTACGGCTACGATGAGGGCCACGCCACGGGAGGCTCCTACCGCAGGGAGTCGGGGTCTCCGGGCGTCAAGGTGGGCTCCTACGGCCTCAGGGACGCCGACGGCCGCTACCGCACCGTCAACTACGTGGCTGATGCCCTCGGATACCGTGCGGACATCCAGTCTAACGAGCCCGGTGTGGAGCCTTCTAATCCAGCGTCTGCTTCAATCAACAAATCCCCTGCTGTGGTGGTCCCTGCAGCGGCTCCTAAGCTATACTCCCAGCTCCTGCCAGCTCAAGTTTTGTCTCCTGTAGTTTCAGCTCCTCAAATTGTCTCCCAAGTCGCCCATATTCCAAGTTCAGCTCCCAAGCTATACTCCCAGCTCCTGCCTGCTTCCGTGTCTTCAGCAGTTCCTCAAGTTTTGTCTCCTGTAGTTTCAGCACCTCAAATTGTCTCCCAACTCCACCCTGTTCCCCTCTCAGCTCCCAAACTTTACTCCCAGCTCCTGCCAGTGTCATCTCAAGTACTTCCCCAGGTGGTGTACTCTCATCCCCAGATCATCTCGCACGTTCCCCGGCTCTACTCTCCCGTCGCCCCTCAGCTGATCTCCGCCCCCTCCTACGTGGTCTCTTCCCACCGGCCCCTCAAAGTCAGCCAGTACCAGACCTACATCTCTCACGGCCCTCAGCCATACCAAGGCAAATACTACTAGGCTCAAGTGTGAAATTCTACATTTTAATCATTTTTTATGTTGTTTATGTTTCATTAAATATTTTTAAACGCAAGCCTTTGTCATAAATTATTATATTTACAAATATTTCATTTGCTGTTTGATGCACAAGAACAAATGTATATGATTATACAATTATTTCTATTTGAAACATCTGATTACCAAGGAAGTTTTTTGCCACTATATTGGAATGTATTTTGCAAATAAATTTTATTTTCAAGAATATTTGACCTGAAATTGAAATAGATAAAGATGCAGAGATATTGTTTTAGAACATTTTCTAAAAGATTATGAACTGAGGGAATTTTTCAAAGAGTGAACATAATGAAATTTATAGTAGCGTTTCTGATAACACAGCACACTGTGTCTTGCTGTTAGATCTGAGATCAAAAGTTATCTGCTACACTTGATATTGTTTCAAAAGTCTTGTTGCAGAAATTGATATTGTTTCAAAAATATTTCTGTTGAATCTGAGAATGTTTCAAAAGTCTTGTTGCAGAAATTGATATCGTTTCAAAAATATTTCTGTTGAATCTAAGAATGTTTCAAAAGTCTTGTTGCAGAAATTGATATTGTTTCAAAAATATTTCTGTTGAATCTGAGAATGTTTCAAAAGTCTTATTGCAGAAATTGATATTGTTTCAAAAATATTTCTGTTGAATCTAAGAATGTTTCAAAAGTCTTGTTGCAGAAATTGACATTGTTTCAAAAATATTTCTGTTGAATCTGAGAATGTTTTTCAAAAGTCTTGTTGCAGAAATTGATATTGTTTAAAAATATTTCTGTTGACCTGAGATTGTTTCAAAAGTATTGCCGCTGAACCTTAGATTTTTTTCTCAAAGGTGTTGATGCTAAAATTGATATTATTTCTCAAAGGTCTCGCTGATAAACCTGGGTTTGTTTCGAAAGTATTTTTTGCAGAACCTGAGATTGTTTCAACAGTCTTACGGTTGAACCTGAGGTTGTTTCAAGTGTCTTACAGTTGAACCTGAGGTTGTTTCAAAAGTCTTACAGTTGAACCTGAGATTGTTTCAAATGTCTTACAGTTGAACCTGAGGTTGTTTCAAAAGTCTTACAGTTGAACCTGAGGTTGTTTTAAAAGTCTTACAGTTGAACCTGAGATTGTTTCAAGTGTCTTACAGTTGAACCTGAGGTTGTTTCAAAAGTCTTACAGTTGAACCTGAGGTTGTTTCAAAAGTCTTACAGTTGAACCTGAGATTGTTTCAAATGTCTTACAGTTGAACCTGAGATTGTTTCAAATGTCTTACAGTTGAACCTGAGGTTGTTTCAAATGTCTTACAGTTGAACCTGAGATTGTTTCAAATGTCTTACAGTTGAACCTGAGATTGTTTCAAATGTCTTACAGTTGAACCTGAGAATGTTTCAAAAGTCTTACAGTTGAACCTGAGATTGTTTCAAATGTCTTACAGTTGAACCTGAGGTTGTTTCAAAAGTCTTACAGTTGAACCTGAGGTTGTTTCAAATGTCTTACAGTTGAACCTGAGATTGTTTCAAGTGCCTTACAGTTGAACCTGAGGTTGTTTCAAAAGTCTTACAGTTGAACCTGAGGTTGTTTCAAAGGTCTTACAGTTGAACCTGAGGTTGTTTCAAAAGTCTTACAGTTGAACCTGAGGTTGTTTCAAATGTCTTACAGTTGAACCTGAGATTGTTTCAAATGTCTTACAGTTGAACCTGAGATTGTTTCAAATGTCTTACAGTTGAACCTGAGATTGTTTCAAATGTCTTACAATTGAACCTGAGATTGTTTCAAATGTCTTACAGTTGAACCTGAGGTTGTTTCAAATGTCTTACAGTTGAACCTGAGATTGTTTCAAATGTCTTACAGTTGAACCTGAGATTGTTTCAAATGTCTTACAATTGAACCTGAGATTGTTTCAAATGTCTTACAGTTGAACCTGAGGTTGTTTCAAAAGTCTTACAGTTGAACCTGAGATTGTTTCAAATGTCTTACAGTTGAACCTGAGATTGTTTCAAATGTCTTACAGTTGAACCTGAGATTGTTTCAAATGTCTTACAGTTGAACCTGAGATTGTTTCAAATGTCTTACAGTTGAACCTTAGATTGTTTCAAATGTCTTACAATTGAACCTGAGGATGTTTCAAAAGTCTTACAGTTGAACCTGAGATTATTTTTAAAATATTGTTGTTAAATCTTATATTATTTTAAAATTTTTCTGTTGAACCTCAGATAAAAACGAAAACACAGACACACATTCTCGGCATGGATAAAAAATTTTGTTTTTGTTCCTTGTAAGGAAGTGAAAGAATTTGACCTTGTATGTGAAAGAAGGGGAACCTTGTGTATTGAAATAATAGGAAATCAATGATATGTATTTACTAGAGATGGAGAATAATAAAATCAACCTCTGTGTGGGATTTTGTTAAGATTTCCACCCATCGCTTGCCCCCTGTAGCTCTCCCTGGTGGTAAAATCCAGGCGGATGGATGTACAGATGGGAGGTGTCAGTAATTGACGGGTGGAGCTGCTGGTCACCTTCACTTTTTCAGCCGATGGCCTTAGATGGGTGCCGCGGTATATAAGGTCATCCCTGGCCATCCTGGTCATCTCCTCCGCCATGAAGGTGAGTTGAGGCTTTCTTCCTGAGGATGTCCGTGGGCTTTGGCCGGAGCTCTCTATAGTGGAGTTCCAACCCCGGTGGTGATTGGAATGTTGCTTTTGTTCAGTTAATTCTTAGAAGCGTTGTGCTTCACTGCCATCAGAACCAAGTCCAGCTCTCGCCAGTTCAATTTGCCACAGCACTCTACTGTTGTATATCTATAGTATATATACCGTGTATTTTATAGAAATTAAGGTTGACCACTGATGAGCCAGGCCTTTCCGCTATTTTCCCCCGCAGTGAGGACAGTAGGAAATGTTTTCTATTAGAAATAAAATGCTCTAAATTTTACTTATATTCTTAGTCAATCTATTAATTAACAAAGTATTGTGTTAACTCGGAATTTTTCACAATAGAGATCATCTATCGGGAATGATAATTCTACAATAACCGTTTCAGCCACTTAAATCACTAATGCCGTGATTTCTGCACCGTTTGGTTGCGAGGTTGGCTTCCACAGTTGTGCGAGCTGAGCTGTCGGAAACTGAGGTGATACATTATATCAATGTATGTCTTGGCTGTCATTTCTAGATTCTGCGGCATGTCCGACAGAAGCACTCTCTGGTTGCAATTTTTAAATGCTCCACTCGCGAGAACCGGACTACTATTTTCTCAGGAATCTTCTCAAACTGCCTTCCATCTGCCCAGCAAAAACCTGGTAATGGAGATTTCTTTCTCTGAACATTACGGCCTATTGGAATAATCGGGGTTCTTATCAATTAACAGCATTGTATATATATATAAAACAAGATACAGAAATTGGGTTGAATGCTTATATAGGTAAACATAAAATTTTATTTCATATTTACATCTTACATTCTTACTCGTTCAAAAATGGTTCGTACAAACGTCAGCACTCAAAGAAACAATTCAGGTTCAAGTCTACATAGAGTAACTCGAGGCTATCTCTGCAGCAATAATTATATTATGGGTATGATAAATCGGAGGTAAATATATATTTATTTAAAAAAAGGGCGTTATTAATCTATTCTCCAATACACAGGTCCTAACAGAGGAAATTTTATATCTAGAGTTGACTAAAACTCTTCTCAAGAATTTCTTTATAAAAATAGGCAATAGATCTCTGATTGGACCAGCTGGGATTATCAATTTACCATTCTGGCTATCATACAAATTAACGTGTTGTTAGGTAGACAATAATTAGGAAAGACAAACCTCAGAATAACAAGGCGATTTATTTTAATGCAAAACATTTCATTCTTATTTACATAAAATAAAAAAGAAGCACCAGGAGAAATATTTTCTGAGTAACAAAATATCAAAATTAACTCTCTGTGGATAAAATATAACAAACATTCTGTTGCAAACTTGTAATTAGAACGACTTGGAATTTTCTGTTCCGCTGAGTGGCTGAGACTACCAGCCGCGCGCTCAGTCTTTGGCCACATTCACTCTTGAAATAGGGGGTCGGTGGAAGGCTGGTTAAACCGTTTGGTTTTCGACCACTATGACCCGGGTTCGATTCCCGCATTCGACACTATTTCTGTTTTAAAAAAAAATTGCTCCAATGGCCCCCGATTCTTGCAAAAGTCCAACCCCACCAGCAAGTGCAAGTAACCAAACGGGGCTCTGGAACATTTGTAAGTGCAAAGTCGAACTGCTTTTCACATGTGTAGACATGTGGTGCACTTACAGTAAAAGCAGTCGCTAACTACCCACCATGATTACCATGGCCTGTACCACGTGTACTAGGGATAAGAAAAAAAACTCTTGAAATCAAATCGAGAATGTTGATATGTTTTTTCATGATATGACATTTTATTCAACGTATTTTATAGGTTTTAGAAATTTGTTTCAATTTTTATAATCTAAAGTCTGACGCAGATAACTCGGATATGTCCTTGTTCACCGCATTCAATATCTTTCAATCGCCTTATGCACATTTATTCTCTGTAGATAGGAATTCCAATCTTCCTGATATAAAATGTATGCTCACATATGTCATTCTTTTCTCAATTTGTAAGTATGTGTGAATGAAACTTGATGGTGTTTAAAAATTTAATTTATTCTCTTTAAGAAAGAGGCTTTGTCGAGCTCGAAGTTCGAGTGGTGAACTTCCCGACATTCTCTGATCACTGGATTGATAATGTCAGCAGACTGTCCAATCTTGTCATCGCATTCTCAATTATTCCAGAGTTGACAACTGTGTTGACTAGACGCCTTGCCTTGATTTCACTGTCATTCACATCTGACAACATTGTGTCCTCGACTACTTTCTTTCGTTACTCTACAAATTCACGTCCAAACCACCCTACATCTTACAGTCTTCTGCCTTGTCCCAGGTCCTCCTTGTTCTCAGCGCCATCTTCGCCGTCTCCTCCGCCCACGGAATCCTGCACCTCGGCACTGGAGCCTCCTCCCAGTTCCGCTCCCAGGACGTGAGTTGGATAATATGAACTACAGATCATTTGTAAATATGTCATTAAAACAATTACTCTCATTTTGATTATATGAATTCTAACAGAAATTACCAAGATAGGCACCAAGATTCTCGAAAGACAATTTTAAGAACTTTATAAATATATCTCCTTATTTGCTACAGAATGCTGGCAACTACGCCTTCGGCTATGATGAGGGCCACGCCAGTGGCGGCACCTTCCGCAGGGAGTCCGGCTCCCACGGCGTCAAGGTGGGCTCCTACGGCCTCAGGGATGCCGACGGCCGTCAGAGGACCGTGAGCTACGTGGCTGATGCCGCTGGCTTCCGCGCCAACATCCAGACCAACGAGCCCGGCGTGGACTCCTCCAAGGACCCCGCTGCCACCCTGGTCAACAAGCACGCCGCTGTGGTCGCCGCCCCCGCTGTCCACCACGCCGCCTACGTGGCCGCCCCTGCCCCCCTCGCCGCCCCCGCTCCTTACTGGGGAGGCCACTGGGGCTGGAACGGCCACTGGTAAACTCCACACCTCGGTGCCTGGATGGATTCTCAGCTGAAGTAGCTTGCCGCTCGCTCTCATTGGATTGGAACATTTCAAAATTAATGCTTGTAAATGCTTGTACATGTATCGCTTATCTCTGTGGCTTATGTGACATATTATATACTTTCTATAAATGTGGAAAAATAAATTCTATTTATCTGTTATAAAATTTATTCATTTCATCTCTTGCTCACACAAGCCTCACATTATTTCTAAATTTAACTTTTCCAAAACTTTGGAACTCCAAATCCAACCATTCCTAAAACTTCGAGAGCATTTTTTGATTTTCAAAGTAGCGACGTAAGCAACGACGACCTCGTAGTGTGTGAACTCATTATTAGAACTTTTATCGGATGTGAAAAAATAAGCCTTGCCTTTTTTATTACACACGCAACTTCTAAATTCTATGAGTAAACTTGATTTTCGAGAGAAAATAATTAGAGCGTTTATTTTGGCTCCATGTTAGAGAAAGTTGATTTTATACCAAAAAATAATTGTGGGAATTGTACACTGTATTGGCTCGGATCAACCACTGATGCTCCCCCAATATTTATAATTTACCTCTTGGTTGGAATACGGACGTTCACATCAATTGAATAAAATATTTTCAGATACTTAACGTAAAAATTTTACTTCTTGATATTGTCTTTGAACTCTCAGTCGAGAATAGCTTTGAAAGAAACGGCATTAAATAAAAAAGTAAATATGCATTTGTATAAACGAATAAAAGTGAAAATATAATGTCATATATTGATTTATTTGAATTACTAATTAAAAATACTTTCTCTTAGGAAGACCAGTAATGAAGACTTTCTATGAACAGCCAGAACAAAAATAACAAGCACCGGATAAAATTTAAAAAATATTGTTTCGACCAGAATTAACGGCACCAGGAACTTCCTTCCTCTCTACACAGCGACCGATCCACAAACCCAAATTCCGGAATTGTGATGTAAATTGGACAATAGATGGAGCTAAGAAGATTTCGCGGGAACAACAAAGAAGTCATTATCATCATCATTGTTTGCAAGCTGATGATGAATTGATTATGGATCGGCGGAATTGTTCTGTGGCGTCATTAATCTCGCCCTTGTCCACGTGTCGTTCCTGCTGGCCACGGGGGGTGTAGTCCAAGGTAATCCTGTGTAGGGAGAATATACCCTAGAGGGGAGTGAGTGTAGAGAGGCGTCTCTACGTGTTTGCACTCGCGAAAGCGAGGCGCACGTGTCTTGAAACTCTTGGGTCTTCGCTCTGTGTGTGCGCCATTGGGAGCGTCCTTGCCGTGCGCACCATGAGAAACCAAGGGGTGCACACAGTAGTACCACCCCCCCGCCTCCGCGTGGTGTCCCCGCGTCAACCTCGGCACCTCAGAGGTCCTTGATTCGACGGCAGATTCAGGGAGGACTGGGTAAGGGTGCGAGGGCTAAAGGGGGGGAGTCCTATTGGAGCGTAGGACGGGTCGATCTAAGTCCGAACGAGAGGGCTCGGTCAGCAACCTAGCCAATGAACTCTCGGAGACGCCTGTGGGTGAATGGTCAACCCCATTGTAGCCGGACCATACTGGCGGGCGCGAGGGGCCTACCAAAGGCCGCTCGATGCATGGAGAATGCATCATTCCGTCGGGCTGTGTGACGCTAGAGGGGACGCAAGGGCATTGCTGCCTATATCGTCCCTGGCTAGGTGAGCCGAATTTCTTCTTCTTCTGTGTAGGGAGAAGTCGGTGGAAACTTTGCCGGGAGGATAATGAACGAAAAAACAACAACAACAAATTCTCCGTGTTTTTGATAACTATTGACTGCCTATGCAATCTAGCAGATTATTGTGTGTGGCGAAGTCACAACATCAGCTTTAGCAAATTCAAAGATTTCTCCTGGTTTCGGGATAGTGGTCTTCGTCGTTCCAAAGTTTGTTTCGATATCATGAGATCCATATGACTTCATTAAATCGTCAGAAAGGTTTCAGCTGGTAAAGTGACTAGACCAATTCTATAGTTGCAATATAGAAGGAACTCTATGACAGAATGATGTATTAATATTTTTCGTTACAAGGCGAGAAAGTTCCCATTCTTCTTCACAACAATTTGTTAAACTCCCATCCTTCCTCACAACAAGGCGAGCAAGTTCCCATTCTTCTTCACAACAAAGCTTGTACATTCTCATCCTTTTTCATAGCAAGGTGTGTACATTCTCATCCTTCCTTATAGCAAGGTGTTTACAATCTCATCATTCCTCACAACAAGACTTCCACATTTCCATTTTTCATCATTGCGAAGTGTGTACACTCCCATCCTTTCTCACAACAAGGCGTGCCCAATCCTATCCTTCCTCTCAACAAGGTGGGTCCTTTTCCGTCTTTTTTCAAAAAGGTGGGTTATTTTCCACATTTCCTCAAAACATGATTGATCATCTTCTGTTCCTTTTTTGAATAAGATGGATTCTATTTATTTTGACTTATAACAAGTGAGTCCGTTCTTCCTTTCACCAAGACGGTTTCATCGATCTCGTGACAAAAATAAATTGTAGTTTATTTTGGCAATCATAGAAATACCCCCCACACTAATGAACCTAATTATAAAGGTTACGTTGATAAATTAGACGCTCAGATGTATCACACAAGGAGATTTTGCCATGAAAATAACAACATGAGAATATTTGACCTATTGGTTGTGTTATTCGGACCGTGGTCCTGTTCTCTCTCTTCGCCGTCAGTCGGGCCGTGCCCCTGGTGTACGGGGTTGGAGCCAGCTCCCAGTACCACAGCCAGAACAACCTGGGCAACTATGCCTTCGGCTACGACGAGGGCCACGCCACGGGAGGTACCTTCCGCAGGGAGTCGGGGTCTCCGGGCGTTAAGGTGGGCTCCTACGGCCTCAGGGACGCACCGTCAACTACGTGGCTCCTCGGTAATCACGCAGACAACCAAACATCAGTTCCCACTGTGGACTATGATGCTCAATTAGTCCAGGGTTGCTCCTATATGCTGCTAGAAGATCCCCAGTTTTATGTCTTCTTCTACCGCTAGTCCACAGTATTGTCTCTCAGTGCTGCGATATCTTCCCTAGAGAGTTAATAAACTGTTGTTTCAATTGAATTATTTTAGTTTCCTAAACCCTCGATTTTCCTATTATAAAGGGCTCACACAATAATACACCTAGAGTTAGGTATGAATGAGACATTATAGATAGCGCGTCTACCATAGAGTAAGGAAGACTCGAATTTTGGTATTATAGTCTTCAGTACGAGCGGTAAAACAGAAATGTTTCAAATATTTGAAATTGGTTTTAAAAATTATAATAGACATTTAACATATATAATATATATTAAAGGGGCGTTTGACTCCTCGATTTTGCTAATAGATTCATATCTATTACTTTCAAATCTACTTTATTTTGTCTGCATAAAAATTTCTTGGTACAAATAACGTTTTCCTTATCTCCAATTGAGAACACCTTATTAATGAAGAATGGGTTTTCTGCAACAATGACAAAAGTCACTTACTCGATGCCGTGATAAACGAGAAATATACCATCAAAAATAAAGAATTCACCTCAAAAATTTGCTTTATTGTAAAAACAAGAAAGTAAAAAAGCAAAAATAAAATTTCGCTCCCTGTTTTATATATACTCTATACAACACACACATTATATATATAATCTGGTACTTCGAATAAATATGCGTTTCTGATATAAAGAATTTCCTGTCTTGAATAATAAATACATGAATAGATATTTAAATGGTTTTATACATGTTTTGTGAGTGGTCTCTAAAGGCTTTAAGAGGCATTCAAGTGATGCCCAGGGAGCTAAGTTGTGATCCCGCTCGTGTTTGTTTGAGCTACTGGCAAAATCTGACTTTAACAAAAGCGACTCAAGCTTCAATAACCGACAAAACCCTTCCTTTCTCTCATAGCTCCTGGGCTATTTTGTACTAATTTCTACACTGAACGGTATATTTGAAAGATTCAATATATTATCCACCATATAGTATATAGAATAATAATTTATATTTCTAAGTATTTACAAACAAGGCTGAAATCCTGGAGCGTAGAGATTTCTCTACACGGACTCCTGTAGAGTACAGATTCTCTCTGAGCATAACCAGGACTCCCGGAGAGTACACATCTCTCTGAATATAACCCGGATTCCTAAAGAGTACAGATTCTCTATTGTTTGAATCCAGATTCTTCCCCCCGATTGGATAGCAGATTCTCTCTAGACATAACCCGGATTCCTTGAGAATAAAAATTCTCTATGGTTATTACCTGGACTACTTGAAAGTACACATTTTCTCTGGACATGACTCTATCTCCTTTGAGAGTACAGATTATATATGGTTATTACCTGAACTATTTGAGAGTACAGATTCTCTCCGGACATGACTCTATCTCCTTTGAGATTACAAATTCTCTATGGTTATTACCTGGACTTACTTGAGAGTACCTACCCACCATGATTATCATGGCCTGTACCACGTGTACTAGGGATAATTAAAAAAAAAACTCGAGAGTACAGATTCTCTCTGGACATGACTCTATCTCCTTTGAGAGTACCGATTCTCTCTGGACATAGCAGAGGTTCCTAAAGTGTGTAGACTATCTCTGGACATAGACCGGACTCTTGAAAAGAACAACTTTCTCTGGACATAGCCCGGACTCGTGGAGAGTAGAAAATAATTATTGTTATAACCCGGACTCCCCACGATAGTACATATTATTTTTGACGTGACAACGTCTTAAATTAGGTTGCGGCTGGGAGTCACTTATGAAAAAGTGTAACGCCCGGTAACGTTACGATGAGTCATCGAACGAGAGTGCTGCGCGCGCAGCGCTAGAGAATTAGGCGCATTGAATCGGCGCATGCTTGTCTCTGTCTTTGTCTTTCTCGAACGTTCTTGGCGTTGGAAAAACAAGAAAGCGTCATAATACAAGTTCACACGTGTGGTTAAAGTATCGTCAGCTGTGTCTGTAGTGAAAATGTGGAGTTCTTAGATTCGTCATTTACAACAACTACAACAATAAAGGTAAATAATTGTACACTGATATTTCATTATCGTAAACTATGATTGATTGATTAATTGTTAGATTGACACAAAAGTTGAGAAACTGAGTTTATAGGTTATGTCATACTATTGATAATTGTTGATAGTGTTAAGTAAATTATTAGTTTAAAATTAATTAATTAATTAATTATTATTTTACAAATTTTAAATAGTTTCAAATTTATTTAGCAAATATTTTAACCTTCGATCTGAATAAATGTTTTGATTTTCGAATTGATTCTTTAAAATTACAAATATTAAGAAAAAGTGGCAGATATAAGAAAACTTTATTTAAACTGTGTTGAGCAAGAATATTAACATCTAATTTAAGTAAATGTTTTAATTTTCAACTTCATCATTTACAATTACAAATTTTATTTAATTTCAAATTTATTTAGCAAACATTTGAACCTTCGATCTGAATAAGTGTTTTGATTTTCAAATACCAACGCGGCTGGTGGAGTGGCGATCTATCGTAAATTATCATCGACATCTACGGCGGAAGTGTTCCAAGTTGCGATTACAGACGTAACTCGTGTCATTAAAACCAAGGGTGACATGTGCATGACTGAAGTTACTTGCTTCGCCGCTAATACTAGCTTCAAGTTTATACTCGGTGCTGTATATATTCATCCAGGAGCTAGTATGCAGGATATTGGAATGTTACTATGGCAAGGACTCGGTCCGTACATTCACAACAGCCAGTACGTGCCACCGTTCGTGCAAGTTGATTCTAGTATACCGATTCTTCTGTGTGGTGATTTTAACAAAAACGTAAAGCCTGACAACTCGTTTCTTAATATCATGAAAAATACGTATAATCTTGATTGCGTATCAAACGTTTCTAAGTCAACTACGTTAAAAGGAACAACTATCGACTTGACTTTCGCAAGACACATTACAGCAGAAACACTTCCTTTCATTTCATATTTCTCCTATCATCGTCATATCCTCAACAAAATCACTCAAATAGGAATTAGTTAAGTGTAAGTTTACATGTTCAATGTTTTAGTAAACAAAATATATTTCTATAGTTAAAATTTGTGCAATTCTTATTTTCATTCAATTTCTTGTTCCTATTGTGCAATTTAATTATATTCATATCAATAAATATTCTACCGTTGTCACGTAAAATCTTCGCCCGTAAAACCGACTTTACAGGCAACCATTGTTTATTTGTTATAATCCGGACTCTCCTGAAGAGTATTTTCTCTCTGTATATAATACAGACTCTCCTGGAGAGTATATATTTTCTTTCTGTATATAACCCGAACCCTTGGAGTGAGTTTATTTTCTTAAATATAACCGGGACCCCACCCCAGGAGAGTACAGATTCTCTCTGGAGATTACCTGGACTACTGGAGAGTACAGATTATCTCTTGAAATTACCTGGACTATTTGAGAGTACAAATTCTACCTGGATATAACACCGACTTTGGGAGAGTACAGATTTTTTATTTCAGTATACAGTGTACTCCGCTTATAACAAAGTCGGTTATAGCGAAATTCCGCATATAGCGAATGAAATTGTCTGCACGAAAGAAAAGAAGAGCTTAAACCATTAAAAGAACTCTGGATATTGCGAAGTCGGATAAAAAGAATTTTCGCTTATAACGAAGTGATTTGCATGTATAAATTTTTATTTTATCCGTTTATAACGAAGTTTTCTCATTTACCATTATAATTGACTAATATATTATGCATAATATATATAAAATTACAACGTGTGAATGACACAAATTTAATGATACACAACAAATAAGTTAATAATATACAATTTTAAAATATGCAAACATATTATAAGTATTTTTTTTTTACATTATTTAAACAAAATTAAATTGTTTAATAAACGCTTATATTTTATTAACGTTTACCATGGCAGGAGAACGAAAACAAACAAGAAACTCACTATCTCTGTCAGTCAAGCTGCAAATCCTAAGAGAGATTGAAGACGTCGTTACAAATGCCATGTTATCCGATGTAGAAATTGTCGAGAGCATTCTTCAAGCAAAAGAAGAAGAAGAAACGGACCAAGTTGATGAAGAAGTAGACCCAATTGTCCACATTCCGCATCCAAAAGAGGTCTTGGAGAGCATTCAAACTCTGCGATTGTTTCTTCAATGTCAGGATGAGTCCAAGTCTCTTCATAGGCATCTGTCAGACTTGGACAACATCGAAAAGAGTGTTCAGCACTTGTTACTGACTTCTAAATGTCAAAAGAAAATCACAAACTACTTCTCCAAAAACACCTGATGAGGTTGTTATTGATCTTTGTGTTGCTCTTTTGAGTTGAATAGTAAATAAAATTATTGGTACAAAACATTTTTTTTTTCCAACTGCGGATATAACAAACTTCGGATATAACAAAGTGATTGTCATGGATAATGCGACTTCGTTATAAGCGGAGTACACTGTATTACCCAGACTCGTGGAGAGTACATATTATCTCTAGGCACAACCCGGACTCCTAGAAAGTAAATATTCCCTCTGGACAAAACCTAGATTCCTGGAAAGTACAGATTCCCTCTGGACAAAACCCGGACTCCTAGAAAGTACAGATTCCCTCTGGACAAAACCCGGACTCCTAGAAAGTAAAGATTCCCTCTGGACAAAACCTAGATTCCTGGAGAGTACATATTCTATCTGGACATATGACATTTAGGTTGAGAATTGCTTTGCTTTTATTGCTCTTATTTTGTAGTTTCATTTCTCTTTCAGTTAAAGAAATTAAATAAATTTCTGCCCGTTTAAAGTGAGAAAATCAATTCATTGCCGCGATCCTTGTTCCCGTTATTGATTGTTGGTGTCGAGTCCTAGCGTGGTATTTTAACTGACACACCCGGATATATTTATTTACTACTTAATGGCATTTACTACTTGTACAAATCGATTATATTGAAAACGGCAATGTTAACTAACGCCAAGTGTTCACCTTCTGTCCTGCAGGAGATTGACCTTCGGGTGTTTTGACACACAACATGACAACAGCGGGAGCTAGAAAGCGAAGAGAAACATGAGTTTGGAAATTGTTTTTTTCGCAGCAGGAATTAGCGATGTCAGAAAGGGTGCTCCGCCCCATCGGTGGCGAAACTTCCGGGGACTTCCGGCGTAATCCGGTGTGGAGGTGTGGCCGCGATGTATAAATGTCCGGGGGGCGAGCTGGCCGCTCCAGTCCTCCAGTCTTCCAGGTGAGTCTCTCCTAGCGACGTACATCGCTGTTTGAAATCTCTTTCAGCGAGTTCCTCATGACCAGTTCTGTAGGCCCTCCACCAATGTCCAGCCATCCTCCCACAGGGAAATAGACAAAATGTATCCCGGTATTGATATTCTAGAGGTTTGGCCATACCATTTAGAGTGTCATGAAAGGTTGAATAAACCTTTTTTATATTTTTTTTTACATTGAAAAATATTTTCAAATTATTCTCGTTTCCAGATTGTTACTCCTGGGAGCATTTATCGGTACTTAGTTTCTCCATGTTCATGTCATTTACCTTTCCTTGGCGACTTTCCAGCGTCAAACAAAGGTGTATTTATTATTCGCGCGGGTAGTGGTGATCTTTTCGTCGGCGACTCCGACAAAATATTCTTCCCTCGGACCAACATCAAAGCGGTGTGAAGTAGTGACAGTAGTGTACAATAGAAATATGAAAAGGAAACATTATAGGTCAAAATTTATATCAATGAAAAATGTTTTTAAATTAACAAACACAATAACCGAAATTTATTTGGTTAATTTACTTAAAGTTTACTCCAGACATTACAGATAGAAGCTGCTGCAAGGGACATCTCACCTCTCAGATGTTCTTGTCGTGGAAGTTGATCTACACAAACACTGGCCTTCTACGCCTGGATTTGATCAGGTGGTGGTTCTCTTTGTAGTTGTAAGAGTTATGTTTAATTTATGCTCTAATTCAATGCATTTGTTTGGAGTTTGAATTCTGTAGAGGTTGAGCATTTTTATTTATACAAAAATATTTTATTCCTCAAATACAAAAATGTAAAAATAGGATTAAAGATACAAGCGAGAAAATAAGTCGTTATGGTTCACTTGAAATTTGGAGATTCAAAATAAAAGAGAGAATTACATGAAATTTGAGCCCCTTTTTAAAATAAAATTTATTTTATGGCTATATTTGAGCTGAAAATAATTTTAAAATGGATGAGATATCATTAAAACCTATCTCTAAAAATGTTTCATCATTTTAAACAATTTTCGGCTCCTATATCTAGTAAAATAAGAAATTAAAATGAAATTTGATTATAAAATTTTCCTCAACCTTAAAGAACAATTTCCTGCTGACCACACTGTTGTGAAAAATATATATATATTTAATCTCCACATCTCTCTGCGTTATTGTTCTGCGCATAAAGGCTGCAATCTGGGGGAATTCTTGATCCATGTAGTTAAGGAAACCACGGACATAAGTTCTGGGAGGCAGAATAGAACTATATACAAATACATGCATCGACCATTCCGCAACAATTCACCAATAGGAGAAGTGTGTTTGGAATTTTAATGTAAGATCTGGATGTAAGAGTGAAGAAACAATATCCGACTGCAGCGGAATCTCAATAGTTTATCAAAAGATTGACACCGATGCGGTCGAATTAAGGTGCTGTTAAGAATTAGAGAATGTAGGTGAGTTAACTAATTAAGGTGTTGTTTAATTATACATAGAGAGAATGTAGGCGTGATATATATAATCTTATCAGGGTGTTGACTAATTAGAGAATGTAGGTGAGTTAACTAATTAAGGTGTTGTTTAATTATACATAGAGGGAATGTAGGCGTGATATATATAATCTTATCAGGGTGTTGACTAATTAGAGAATGTAGGTGAGCTAATCTAATCAATTTGCTAATGAGATGCTGGGGTGCCAATTTCTCGTCCAACTGCACCTCACATTTCAACCGCGCGACATTCGTGAACGGCGTTGTTTGCTGCCGAGATATATCTTATTCAACCATCTTGGCTTTACTTATTTGAGAAAGGTAAATGTGATTTAGAAATCTATTGCAAACTTTAATATCAGAATTTTATGATTTTCTATATAGTAGTTTACTCGATATAATATTTTAATTATATCATAAATTTCTTTCAGAATTCTCCTTCTGAATTTCATTCAAATCTGTGATGGATTTTTCTAAAGAAAACTTGTGTTGAAGATGATTGCCGTGGTCCTGTTCTCCCTCTTCGCTGTCAGCCGGGCCGTGCCCCTGGTGTATGGGACAGGAGCCAGCTCCCAGTACCGCAGCCAGGACAACCTGGGCAACTACGCCTTCGGCTACGACGAGGGCCACGCCACGGGAGGTACCTTCCGCAGGGAGTCGGGGTCTCCGGGCGTCAAGGTGGGCTCCTACGGCCTCAGGGACGCCGACGGTCGCTACCGCACCGTCAACTACGTGGCTGATGCCCTCGGATACCGTGTGGACATCCAGACTAACGAGCCCGGTGTGGAGCCCAAGGATCCTGCCGCCGCGACCATCAACAAGGCTGTAGTGGTCCCTGCTGCCCCTGTTGCTCATGCCGTGGCCCCTGCAGTACACCTCGCCCCTGCACCTCTCCCATTGGCCCCTGCAGTACACCACGCTCCTGCAGTTCTCCCATTGGCCCCTGCAGCTCTGCCATTGGCCCCTGCAGTGCACCACGCTCCTGCAGCTCTCCCATTGGCCCCTGCGGTGCACCTCGCCCCTGCTGCTGCTCACATCGCCCCTCCTGTGGCATACCATGCTCCAGAATACAAAGGCTACTCTTACACCCTCTCAGAAGCCTCTGGCCCATTTGCCTATGTCTCTCACTACTGGTGATTTGATGTTCCTTATTAAAATGTTGTACAATTCATAGCTTTAATAAATGTTGGATCTTCGTCGAGTTGTAAGAACTAGACAGTCTGTAATTTCACTTTGAAACATGTAGAATTTTCTCTTTCCCAGAAGCCAATACAGGATTAACCAGAGGTACAAATAAAACCAATCAAATTTACATAAAATTTTAAATATTTATTATATATGGTATAATTAAATACAAAAACCTACTTTTAAAAAGGTTTCTTGCGACACCAAGTTGTTTGCCTATTTGGGTCTATACTTCTAGACAAAATAAGACTAAAAGGTTTTTTTTTTTTTTAGATCATTCTATATCTCATTCGATGCACGTTTCTCTGGTGTTTTCGCAAAGTCTTCAGGAACATGTGAAGTTACATTTAGGAAGTAAGACTCCTTGTGGCGTCCAAGGTCATGACGGCGCTAACACGCAGCGTGGTCATAACGTCGTAAGGAATCTCGTGGCGAGACCAGTGCTGCCATCTATCAGAATAAATATCAACTATTTTTGAAGAGTTAAAATTGAATATAGGCAAGAACCTATTTTCCATTGGAATCAACAGCGGCCAATCACCTGTGGTTGTGGGTTCTCTTCAGCGTGGCTTAGGCTGAACCTCGTTGCTCTGGAAAAGTCAATATTCCGAACAGGTAGGTGTGGTCGCTCTCTTGGTTTACCACGTAGAGGTTTAGCGAATATTTGAATCTTTATTTGAAGAACAATCAGCCGGGGGTGTTTTTTATTACCAATAAAAAAGGCATCCTTTGCCCGACAACCTACGGTATTTTAATTTTTATTTAGAAAAAAATACAAGTATCAACAATCAGTTGAGAATTTCTCCGATAGATGTCAGTGAGCTTTCTCGCAACTCGTAACGTGCGGCTTTGCAAGCGAAACTCGTCCCCTCACCGAGTTTGATCCAGACGGGCGAACGTATGATCACTTTCCGATTAGAAACGTACCTTCTTCAATTGCAGAAATCTCAATAAACAAATGTTTGTTTTACCCATGAAAAGTGCATTTATTTATCTATGAACTTCCAGAGAGTTTTATTTTTATGATTCTTTTTCCGGAGATTAATGGCGAGGTCAATCAGTGAATGCTGTTCCTCGTCTTTCATCTGCAGGACGAAGGGCTGGTTGTGGTCTTGGAGGACCACAGTCGGGCTGTCAGGCTGCTCGACGCCTCCCGTCAGCTGCCGCTTCAGCACGCTGAGCTCCACCTGGGGCGCGGCGTAGCTCTCGTTCATCAGGACATTGATCACCACCTCGTCGTTCTCCAGCGTCTCGAGCTCCTCGACTGGCGACGTCCCCGCCTTGGACCCCCGCACCGTGACGTCGCCCGAGGTCGCGCTGCTCAAGGCGATCTGCATCTGGAAGGGCGGAGTCATCCGGCGGCGGACTTCCGTTCCGTCGGGAAGAACCATCCGGATCTCGACGTCTTTGAGATTCAGGGCCACCGAGGAGTCCGAGCCATGCTGCGCCTCCATGGAGATTGTTCTGTGGGGGTTGGCGACTTGCTGAGTGGTCCCCTCGATTGTCTTAACATCAATCGCAGCCAGTACCTCATCTAGAGCACTTTCCTGCATCCCCGCTGGTGGGCATGCGCATTCACACCGCGAGGACTCAACTAATCCACACATCCTTGGTCAAGGCACCCACTCAACGAGTTTCAATTTGGAGATTTATTACAAGAGATTAGAGGTTTATATTAAAGAAAACTTAAGTCTAACATTTAAATAATTAATATATATTGCGTAGATTTTCAGAAAAAGTTTTTAGTATTCAAACATAAATATATGTGAAATTTTCGGAAATATTCAAGATTAATTATTTTTCAATTTGTATGCATAGATTAAAAATGTAGAAGGAATATTATTAATGCAATTTTAATCGCCGAAAATTGTTTACTTTATAAAGCCATCGCAACCAATGAAATCGAAGCCGCCCCTGACGGGACTCGATCCCGGCTCATGGATGTGACGGATTACACCACACGTCCACCGACCCTGCCTGGGATGTCGTGGGATAGATTGTATAATGCCCACACGTCCACCGACCCTGCCTGGGATGTCGTGGGATAGATTGTATAATGCCCACACGTCCACCGACCCTGTCTGGGATGTCGTGGGATAGATTGTATAATGCCCACACGTCCACCGACCCTGCCTGGGATGTCGTGGGATAGATTGTATAATGCCCACACGTCCACCGACCCTGCCTGGGATGTCGTGGGATAGATTGTATAATGCCCACACGTCCACCGACCCTGCCTGGGATGTCGTGGGATAGATTGTATAATGCCCACACGTCCACCGACCCTGCCTGGGATGTCGTGGGATAGATTGTATAATGCCCACACGTCCACCGACCCTGCCTGGGATGTCGTGGGATAGATTGTATAATGCCCACACGTCCACCGACCCTGCCTGGGATGTCGTGGGATAGATTGTATAATGCCCACACGTCCACCGACCCTGCCTGGGATGTCGTGGGATAGATTGTATAATGCCCACACGTCCACCGACCCTGTCTGGGATGTCGTGGGATAGATTGTATAATGCCCACACGTCCACCGACCCTGCCTGGGATGTCGTGGGATAGATTGTATAATGCCCACACGTCCACCGACCCTGCCTGGGATGTCGTGGGATAGATTGTATAATGCCCACACGTCCACCGACCCTGTCTGGATGTCGTGGGATAGATTGTATAATGCCCACACGTCCACCGACCCTGCCTGGGATGTCGTGGGATAGATTGTATAATGCCCACACGTCCACCGACCCTGCCTGGGATGTCGTGGGATAGATTGTATAATGCCCACACGTCCACCGACCCTGCCTGGGATGTCGTGGGATAGATTGTATAATGCCCACACGTCCACCGACCCTGCCTGGGATGTCGTGGGATAGATTGTATAATGCCCACACGTCCACCGACCCTGCCTGGGATGTCGTGGGATAGATTGTATAATGCCCACACGTCCACCGACCCTGTCTGGGATGTCGTGGGATAGATTGTATAATGCCCACACGTCCACCGACCCTGCCTGGGATGTCGTGGGATAGATTGTATAATGCCCACACGTCCACCGACCCTGTCTGGGATGTCGTGGGATAGATTGTATAATGCCCACACGTCCACCGACCCTGCCTGGGATGTCGTGGGATAGATTGTATAATGCCCACACGTCCACCGACCCTGCCTGGGATGTCGTGGGATAGATTGTATAATGCCCACACGTCCACCGACCCTGCCTGGGATGTCGTGGGATAGATTGTATAATGCCCACACGTCCACCGACCCTGTCTGGGATGTCGTGGGATAGATTGTATAATGCCCACACGTCCACCGACCCTGCCTGGGATGTCGTGGGATAGATTGTATAATGTCCACACGTCCACCGACCCTGTCTGGGATGTCGTGGGATAGATTGTATAATGCCCACACGTCCACCGACCCTGCCTGGGATGTCGTGGGATAGATTGTATAATGCCCACACGTCCACCGACCCTGTCTGGATGTCGTGGGATAGATTGTATAATACCCACACGTCCACCGACCCTGTCTGGGATGTCGTGGGATAGATTGTATAATGCCCACACGTCCACCGACCCTGCCTGGGATGTCGTGGGATAGATTGTATAATGCCCACACGTCCACCGACCCTGCCTGGGATGTCGTGGGATAGATTGTATAATGCCCACACGTCCACCGACCCTGTCTGGGATGTCGTGGGATAGATTGTATAATGCCCACACGTCCACCGACCCTGCCTGGGATGTCGTGGGATAGATTGTATAATGCCCACACGTCCACCGACCCTGTCTGGGATGTCGTGGGATAGATTGTATAATGCCCACACGTCCACCGACCCTGCCTGGGATGTCGTGGGATAGATTGTATAATGCCCACACGTCCACCGACCCTGTCTGGGATGTCGTGGGATAGATTGTATAATGCCCACACGTCCACCGACCCTGTTTGGGATGTCGTGGGATAGATTGTATAATGCCCACACGTCCACCGACCCTGCCTGGGATGTCGTGGGATAGATTGTATAATGCCCACACGTCCACCGACCCTGCCTGGGATGTCGTGGGATAGATTGTATAATGCCCACACGTCCACCGACCCTGCCTGGGATGTCGTGGGATAGATTGTATAATGCCCACACGTCCACCGACCCTGCCTGGGATGTCGTGGATAGATTGTATAATGCCCACACGTCCACCGACCCTGCCTGGGATGTCGTGGGATAGATTGTATAATGCCCACACGTCCACCGACCCTGCCTGGGATGTCGTGGGATAGATTGTATAATGCCCACACGTCCACCGACCCTGCCTGGGATGTCGTGGGATAGATTGTATAATGCCCACACGTCCACCGACCCTGCCTGGGATGTCGTGGGATAGATTGTATAATGCCCACACGTCCACCGACCCTGCCTGGGATGTCGTGGGATAGATTGTATAATGCCCACACGTCCACCGACCCTGCCTGGGATGTCGTGGGATAGATTGTATAATGCCCACACGTCCACCGACCCTGCCTGGGATGTCGTGGGATAGATTGTATAATGCCCACACGTCCACCGACCCTGCCTGGGATGTCGTGGGATAGATTGTATAATGCCCACACGTCCACCGACCCTGCCTGGGATGTCGTGGGATAGATTGTATAATGCCCACACGTCCACCGACCCTGCCTGGGATGTCGTGGGATAGATTGTATAATGCCCACACGTCCACCGACCCTGCCTGGGATGTCGTGGGATAGATTGTATAATGCCCACACGTCCACCGACCCTGCCTGGGATGTCGTGGGATAGATTGTATATTGCCCACACGTCCACCGACCCTGCCTGGGATGTCGTGGGATAGATTGTATAATGCCCACACGTCCACCGACCCTGCCTGGGATGTCGTGGGATAGATTGTATAATGCCCACACGTCCACCGACCCTGCCTGGGATGTCGTGGGATAGATTGTATAATGCCCACACGTCCACCGACCCTGCCTGGGATGTCGTGGGATAGATTGTATAATGCCCACACGTCCACCGACCCTGCCTGGGATGTCGTGGGATTGATTGTATAATGCCCACACGTCCACCGACCCTGCCTGGGATGTCGTGGGATAGATTGTATAATGCCCACACGTCCACCGACCCTGCCTGGGATGTCGTGGGATAGATTGTATAATGCCCACACGTCCACCGACCCTGCCTGGGATGTCGTGGGATAGATTGTATAATGCCCACACGTCCACCGACCCTGCCTGGGATGTCGTGGGATAGATTGTATAATGCCCACACGTCCACCGACCCTGCCTGGGATGTCGTGGGATAGATTGTATAATGCCCACACGTCCACCGACCCTGCCTGGGATGTCGTGGGATAGATTGTATATTGCCCACACGTCCACCGACCCTGCCTGGGATGTCGTGGGATAGATTGTATAATGCCCACACGTCCACCGACCCTGCCTGGGATGTCGTGGGATAGATTGTATAATGCCCACACGTCCACCGACCCTGCCTGGGATGTCGTGGGATAGATTGTATAATGCCCGCACGTCCACCGACCCTGCCTGGGATGTCGTGGGATAGATTGTATAATGCCCGCACGTCCACCGACCCTGTCTGGGATGTCGTGGGATAGATTGTATAATGCCCGCACGTCCACCGACCCTGTCTGGGATGTCGTGGGATAGATTGTATAATGCCCGCACGTCCACCGACCCTGTCTGGGATGTCGTGGGATAGATTGTATAATGCCCGCACGTCCACCGACCCTGCCTGGGATGTCGTGGGATAGATTGTATAATGCCCGCACGTCCACCGACCCTGTCAGGGATGTCGTGGGATAGATTGTATAATGCCCGCACGTCCACCGACCCTGCCTGGGATGTCGTGGGATAGATTGTATAATGCCCGCACGTCCACCGACCCTGCCTGGGATGTCGTGGGATAGATTGTATAATGCCCGCACGTCCACCGACCCTGCCTGGGATGTCGTGGGATAGATTGTATAATGCCCGCACGTCCACCGACCCTGCCTGGGATGTCGTGGGATAGATTGTATAATGCCCACACGTCCACCGACCCTGCCTGGGATGTCGTGGGATAGATTGTATAATGCCCACACGTCCACCGACCCTGCCTGGGATGTCGTGGGATAGATTGTATAATGCCCACACGTCCACCGACCCTGCCTGGGATGTCGTGGGATAGATTGTATAATGCCCACACGTCCACCGACCCTGCCTGGGATGTCGTGGGATAGATTGTATAATGCCCACACGTCCACCGACCCTGCCTGGGATGTCACATCAACGAGGGATAGATTGTATAATGCCCACACGTCCACCGACCCTGCCTGGGATGTCGTGGGATAGATTGTATAATGCCCACACGTCCACCGACCCTGCCTGGGATGTCGTGGGATAGATTGTATAATGCCCACACGTCCACCGACCCTGCCTGGGATGTCCTGGGATAGATTGTATAATGCCCACACGTCCACCGACCCTGCCTGGGATGTCGTGGGATAGATTGTATAATGCCCACACGTCCACCGACCCTGCCTGGGATGTCGTGGGATAGATTGTATAATGCCCACACGTCCACCGACCCTGCCTGGGATGTCGTGGGATAGATTGTATAATGCCCACACGTCCACCGACCCTGCCTGGGATGTCGTGGGATAGATTGTATAATGCCCACACGTCCACCGACCCTGCCTGGGATGTCGTGGGATAGATTGCATTATGCCCACACGTCCACCGACCCTGCCTGGGATGTCGTGGGATAGATTGTATAATGCCCACACGTCCACCGACCCTGCCTGGGATGTCGTGGGATAGATTGTATAATGCCCACACGTCCACCGACCCTGCCTGGGATGTCGTGGGATAGATTGTATAATGCCCACACGTCCACCGACCCTGCCTGGGATGTCGTGGGATAGATTGTATAATGCCCACACGTCCACCGACCCTGCCTGGGATGTCGTGGGATAGATTGTATAATGCCCACACGTCCACCGACCCTGCCTGGGATGTCACATCAACGTGGGATAGATTGTATAATGCCCGCCCATTATTTGATCCTTGCAGTAATCAAGGCAGTAGAAAACTGAATATTTGTAAAATAAACAAACGCTACGTCAAAAAATAGTTTGTATTTCTTATAACAGATGGCGCGCTAATCCATCATTTAAATATATCTGAAATATTCGGGAAAACTTGGAGTCTCGTTACAATAGTAGAGAGATGTTCCCTCACCCAGCCTGGCTGTCCGGTGTGTATATAGAGAGGGTAGGCTGAGAGCAGTGAGCGTGGGATATCAAGTAATTCCAACTGCACTCCGGATTACTGCCTGAATATGTTATTTTATTGAATAAATATTTCAACCCTCAATACATCGGTCTACGGTAGAGAGAATTGAAAATATCTATTCACTGTACATCACTCTCATCAATAAGTTTATTTATATTCATTTAGAAATTGTAAGTCATATAATAGGTGCAGAAAATATGTCATATTCAGTGCGATATCAACCCTATCTTATTGAATGAAACTTTTCCAAAGTCGGAGCTACAAGTACCGATGTATGCCAAACTTGGCGGCGCGAATTTATATTTGTTTGTGCAAGAAGTCAAGCAACGTGTTTCCTCGCAGAGGGCGCGGTGGTGATTTAGGAATATTGGATGCCGTCTGTGTTGGTCAACTCTTTGTTTTATTGGAACTTCTCTCACTTCTACTGTAGTGTGCCATTTTCTACAGTGTGGGAATGACACGTGTGACATTTTCTACAGTGTGGGAATGCTATGTGACATATCCCGTAGTATGGGAATGTTTTGTGGCATATCCCGTAGTGTATGAATGCTATGTGACATTTTCCGCAGTGTAGGAACAATGCGAAATCAGTATTCACTCAGGGCGGCCAGGATCCTGCGGATGTGACATCTGCTGGGACAGGCTACACGAGGTACAGAGGAGACAGCCGATCCACAGGTCCAAGACAGATCTAATACTTGCTAGCAACGTGATCTGCACTCGGGTGTCTCAGCATTTCTGGCCACTCGACCTCCCGACACTCTAACCTTCCTCCCGTCTCTCTACTCAATAGTTTTGAGGGAAAATTTCAATCTAAGAAATATTCATGTTAAAGTATTATTTCTATCGCTGAGGTTGTACGTGACAGAGTTTGTTCTCGACGAAACTATATCTTCCCTAACAAACCTTTTCTCTGTTTTACCGATAAGGAAATATATGGAGGAGAAATGTATAAAGCACATCCATTAAAGCGCCGTCTTTATTCTAAATGAAGCTAGCTTCTTTATAAACACTTGTATAAATAGAGGTAAATTTATTTGATTAAGAAAAAGTGCCGCCAGAAAGTGTGTTGGACACCACCTGCGCCATAGTGAAAGCAAGACCGAGGTGTGCGGGGCGAGGGGCGGGAATGGCTGTCAGTGTCGTCTGCCAGTATTTATATACCCGGGTCGACCCTGGGTTATCTCCTCGCGGGGCATGGTGGGAAATTTACCTCGGGGATGTCTTCAGGCCTTTGTTCTATCTACTGCAGTGGTCTACACCTGCGCAACACTTGTTCCATAAACCTGAGGGGTATACATCTGCATGGCCCTTGTTCCATAAACCCCAGTTGTATACATCTGCATGGCCCTTGTTCCATAAACCCCAGTGGTATACATCTGCATGGCCCTTATTCCATAAACCCCAGTGATCTAGCAGTTAATTTAAAAAGGTCTATATAAATACTTATATATTCCTCTAAAAATGATTTTATCGGAAAAAATTTAAACTATATTTGACGCGTATAATTATTTTAAAATATATATATTTTTATAAATTACAAGAATCATACGCGGGAGGGCGGACGTGGTGGTGTCATAAACACTTCAATTTTACAATAACAGATGGCGCGCTAAATACATTCTGTTCAAACATAATTGTGTTGTTCCAGAATTACATTACAATTCAGGTGTTTGTTTGTTTATGCATTCTGTTCAAACATAATTGTTATCAATTGAAAAAGCCCTGTAAGATTTATATATGAATAAAACAAAGCATCAAGGGCTGCGTTTCTTTATTATAAAGAAACGCAGCCCTTGATGCTTTGTTTTATTCATATATAAACATAATTGTGTTGTTCCAGAATTACATTACAATTCAGGTGTTTGTTTGTTTATGCATTCTGTTCAAACATAATTGTGTTGTTCCAGAATTACATTACAATTCAGGTGTTTGTTTGTTTATGCATTCTGTTCAAACATAATTGTGGTGTTCCAGAATTACATTACAATTCAGGTGTTTGTTTGTTTATGCATTCTGTTCAAACATAATTGTGGTGTTCCAGAATTACATTACAATTCAGGTGTTTGTTTGTTTATGCATTCTGTTCAAACATAATTGTGGTGTTCCAGAATTACATTACAATTCAGGTGTTTGTTTGTTTATGCATTCTGTTCAAACATAATTGTGTTGTTCCAGAATTACATTACAATTCAGGTGTTTGTTTGTTTATGCATTCTGTTCAAACATAATTGTGGTGTTCCAGAATTACATTACAATTCAGGTGTTTGTTTGTTTATGCATTCTGTTCAAACATAATTGTGGTGTTCCAGAATTACATTACAATTCAGGTGTTTGTTTGTTTATGCATTCTGTTCAAACATAATTGTGGTGTTCCAGAATTACATTACAATTCAGGTGTTTGCTTGCTTATGCATTCTGTTCAAACATAATTGTGTTGTTCCAGAATTACATTACAATTCAGGTGTTTGCTTGCTTATGCATTCTGTTCAAACATAATTGTGGTGTTCCAGAATTACATTACAATTCAGGTGTTTGTTTGTTTATGCATTCTGTTCAAACATAATTGTGGTGTTCCAGAATTACATTACAATTCAGGTGTTTGTTTGTTTATGCATTCTGTTCAAACATAATTGTGGTGTTCCAGAATTACATTACAATTCAGGTGTTTGTTTGTTTATGCATTCTGTTCAAACATAATTGTGGTGTTCCAGAATTACATTACAATTCAGGTGTTTGTTTGTTTATGCATTCTGTTCAAACATAATTGTGGTGTTCCAGAATTACATTACAATTCAGGTGTTTGTTTGTTTATGCATTCTGTTCAAACATAATTGTGGTGTTCCAGAATTACATTACAATTCAGGTGTTTGTTTGTTTATGCATTCTGTTCAAACATAATTGTGGTTGTTTGCGCCTAGCTATGCAAATCGCTAGCTAGGCTGCATTGATTCATAGTCATGCAAATTCTTCTTTCTTTCTTTTGACTATGTAAATATGTATGTATATAAAAGGAGTGGATGATTGAATAAAGTGTGTGTGTGTCAGCTAAACGCCGTGAGGCTGTGTGGCCATTCTCTTGTTGTTACATCGCATTAGGATAGGTACAATCTCTCGGTAGTCAATCCGTAGGTCGAGGTGAAAGCATACAGTCCAAATTAAGCTCTGCCGAAAGATCGTCAACATCTAAAACAAAAGGTTAGAGAGCAACACGGATTTCCAAACTATTGCTGTAAGGAACCAAGCTCCAACATATGGTCCATATCGACCCGGATTTTAAGGGAAAGAGCGTGATTCTGCTGAGATAGAACCTTCAAAACTGAAAATATGCCTAAGGCAATCAAAGGCCTAAAAGTCAAGATCCGTTTCCAGATAAGACGAATGGATAAATACCTGGCATCTATAGATGAAGAAATAGAGGCAGGAGATCTCCAGGATTTAAAGCTGATACATGAAGATATATCCGAAATAAAAACGGAAACAAAGAACTTATTTGACGAGTTATTAGAACAGGAGGAAGTAGATGAGGAGAAGGAATTCGAAGGTTATGAAACAATTCAAGATAAAATGAAGAAACTGGAAATAAAGCTTAGGCGTGCATTAGAAGGAAACCAAGGTACAGTTGATGTAAAGCCAGCAAAGGGCCTCGAAACAATAATATTGCCCAAGTTCGAGTTGCCTCACTTCTATGGAGATGCGAACTCTTGGTTCAATTTCAAGGAGGTCTTCGGAATGACCATAGATCAAAATCCAGGGCTAAATGATCTACAAAGGCTACAATATTTGGGCTCCGCAGTAAAGGGAGAAGCGGCCAAACTGATACGTGGGTTCCCGATATCATCAGAGAGCTACAGGCAAGCATGGGATACTCTAGTATCCAGATACGACAACCAAAGAGAGTTGGCTTATGCACAACTGAACAAAATCTTCAAGATTAAGCAAATGAAGAGTCCATCGGCAAAGGCCATAAGGGAACTCCTGGACACATGTAATGAGTCTGTGCGCAATCTGGAATCCCTCGGATTGCAAAGAAATGAGTTGGTAGACGTGATACTGGTACAGTTCTTGAGGAACAGAATCGATGAGGATATGAAACGGCAGTGGGAGTTGACCCAGGATGAGAGATCATTTCCTTGCTATGAAGACTTCGTTCTGTTTCTTGAGAGACAAGCTAGAAGTCTGCCGCAGGGATCAGGGGAATATCAAAGAAAAGAAAATGAAATCCAAAGGAACTATGCAAATGTACACCTTGCGATAAATACCAATGCTCAAATATGCATAGCATGCAAAGCAGGTCACAGAATCTACAACTGTACTACATTTAGTACAATGCCCATCGAACAAAAATGGGAATTTGTCAAACAACACAAGATGTGCTACAATTGTCTAAAAAAAGGTCATGCAAGGAAAAATTGTTACCAAGGACCTTGCAAGAAGTGCAACAAAAGGCACCATACTTTGCTCCATGGGCTTGACACAGAGGTGACAAATAATCAGAAGGGTGCGAAGCCACAGATCTTTAAACCTGTAAGTGAAATCAACAACACGAGTATTGAACAAGGAAGTGAGACCATCAATCAAGTGCTCCTTGCGACAGCTCAAATAATTGTGGAAGGTGAAAACGGTACACAGCTGATCTGCCGAGCACTTATGGATAGTGGATCACAAGTTAGTTTGATCACAAAAGAAATGTGTGAGAAACTTGGACTTAAAGGAGAAACATCACGACGCTCACTTAGGGGTATTGGAAATAATCCAGTCCAGGTGTCAACTAAATCTGTTGACTTGACATTCAGGTCGATTTATAGATCCGAAACTTATGAAACGAATGCTCTAGTGATGGAGGTCTTAACCACCGAAATTCCAAACTTTAAATTGGCAGAACCGACCTGGATCATGCAGAGAGGGCTTGATTTGGCAGACCCTCTGTTTCATATTTCGGCACCAATCGACATCATTCTAGGTGCAGAGATGTGTGCATATCTGATGCAAGGAGAGAAAAAAATTCTGGGAAGGAACCAGCCTATAGCGGTGAAATCAAGGCTCGGTTGGATTCTGATGGGCAAGGTGGAAGGCTCTCTCTCGTCGAGCTATAAAGGTGGACCTTGCAGCCTTGCGGTTCAAACAACATCAGAATTGGATGGTCTGGTGGGAGATTTCAAGCATACGGAGTCAGTGCCGTCATTACAGGACCAGAATCCAAGAGAAGAAGTTTATGAAACTTACTACCAGAAAACCTATTCCAGAGGCGGCCAAGGAAGATACAGTGTGAAACTGCTATTAAGGAAAGCTCATCAAAACAGCTCCATTCCTACCTCTAGATCTCCAATAATTCCACTGGGAGAAAGGTCTGGTGAAGGTGTCTTGCGCAGATCTAACTTGGACAGCCGGAGGAGTTTTCGGGAGACCAATCGCCTAGCTGGCCCCTCTTCTCATTGCGCCTCAAGATCTGAACTGAAGTTCAGCGGTGGGGGGGAGTATGTTTGCGCCTAGCTATGCAAATCGCTAGCTAGGCTGCATTGATTCATAGTCATGCAAATTCTTCTTTCTTTCTTTTGACTATGTAAATATGTATGTATATAAAAGGAGTGGATGATTGAATAAAGTGTGTGTGTGTCAGCTAAACGCCGTGAGGCTGTGTGGCCATTCTCTTGTTGTTACATCGCATTAGGATAGGTACAATCTCTCGGTAGTCAATCCGTAGGTCGAGGTGAAAGCATACAGTCCAAATTAAGCTCTGCCGAAAGATCGTCAACATCTAAAACAAAAGGTTAGAGAGCAACACGGATTTCCAAACTATTGCTGTAAGGAACCAAGCTCCAACAGTGGTGTTCCAGAATTACATTACAATTCAGGTGTTTGTTTGTTTATGCATTCTGTTCAAACATAATTGTGGTGTTCCAGAATTACATTACAATTCAGGTGTTTGTTTGTTTATGCATTCTGTTCAAACATAATTGTGGTGTTCCAGAATTACATTACAATTCAGGTGTTTGTTTGTTTATGCATTCTGTTCAAACATAATTGTGGTGTTCCAGAATTACATTACAATTCAGGTGTTTGTTTGTTTATGCATTCTGTTCAAACATAATTGTGTTGTTCCAGAATTACATTACAATTCAGGTGTTTGTTTGTTTATGCATTCTGTTCAAACATAATTGTGGTGTTCCAGAATTACATTACAATTCAGGTGTTTGTTTGTTTATGCATTCTGTTCAAACATAATTGTGTTGTTCCAGAATTACATTACAATTCAGGTGTTTGTTTGTTTATGCATTCTGTTCAAACATAATTGTGGTGTTCCAGAATTACATTACAATTCAGGTGTTTGTTTGTTTATGCATTCTGTTCAAACATAATTGTGTTGTTCCAGAATTACATTACAATTCAGGTGTTTGTTTGTTTATGCATTCTGTTCAAACATAATTGTGGTGTTCCAGAATTACATTACAATTCAGGTGTTTACTTGTTTATGCATTCTGTTCAAACATAATTGTGTTGTTCCAGAATTACATTACAATTCAGGTGTTTGCTTGTTTATGCATTCTGTTCAAACATAATTGTGTTGTTCCAGAATTACATTACAATTCAGGTGTTTGCTTGTTTATGCATTCTGTTCAAACATAATTGTGGTGTTCCAGAATTACATTACAATTCAGGTGTTTGTTTGTTTATGCATTCTGTTCAAACATAATTGTGGTGTTCCAGAATTACATTACAATTCAGGTGTTTGCTTGTTTATGCATTCTGTTCAAACATAATTGTGTTGTTCCAGAATTACATTACAATTCAGGTGTTTGCTTGTTTATGCATTCTGTTCAAACATAATTGTGTTGTTCCAGAATTACATTACAATTCAGGTGTTTGTTTGTTTATGCATTCTGTTCAAACATAATTGTGGTGTTCCAGAATTACATTACAATTCAGGTGTTTGTTTGTTTATACATTCTGTTCAAACATAATTGTGTTGTTCCAGAATTACATTACAATTCAGGTGTTTGTTTGTTTATGCATTCTGTTCAAACATAATTGTGGTGTTCCAGAATTACATTACAATTCAGGTGTTTGTTTGTTTATGCATTCTGTTCAAACATAATTGTGGTGTTCCAGAATTACATTACAATTCAGGTGTTTGTTTGTTTATGCATTCTGTTCAAACATAATTGTGTTGTTCCAGAATTACATTACAATTCAGGTGTTTGTTTGTTTATGCATTCTGTTCAAACATAATTGTGTTGTTCCAGAATTACATTACAATTCAGGTGTTTGTTTGTTTATGCATTCTGTTCAAACATAATTGTGTTGTTCCAGAATTACATTACAATTCAGGTGTTTGTTTGTTTATGCATTCTGTTCAAACATAATTGTGTTGTTCCAGAATTACATTACAATTCAGGTGTTTGCTTGTTTATGCATTCTGTTCAAACATAATTGTGTTGTTCCAGAATTACATTACAATTCAGGTGTTTGCTTGTTTATGCATTCTGTTCAAACATAATTGTGTTGTTCCAGAATTACATTACAATTCAGGTGTTTGTTTGTTTATGCATTCTGTTCAAACATAATTGTGTTGTTCCAGAATTACATTACAATTCAGGTGTTTGTTTGTTTATGCATTCTGTTCAAACATAATTGTGTTGTTCCAGAATTACATTACAATTCAGGTGTTTGTTTGTTTATGCATTCTGTTCAAACATAATTGTGTTGTTCCAGAATTACATTACAATTCAGGTGTTTGTTTGTTTATGCATTCTGTTCAAACATAATTGTGTTGTTCCAGAATTACATTACAATTCAGGTGTTTGTTTGTTTATGCATTCTGTTCAAACATAATTGTGTTGTTCCAGAATTACATTACAATTCAGGTGTTTGCTTGTTTATGCATTCTGTTCAAACATAATTGTGTTGTTCCAGAATTACATTACAATTCAGGTGTTTGTTTGTTTATGCATTCTCTTCAAACATAATTGTGTTGTTCCAGAATTACATTACAATTCAGGTGTTTGTTTGTTTATGCATTCTGTTCAAACATAATTGTGTTGTTCCAGAATTACATTACAATTCAGGTGTTTGCTTGTTTATGCATTCTGTTCAAACATAATTGTGTTGTTCCAGAATTACATTACAATTCAGGTGTTTGTTTATGCATTCTGTTCAAACATAATTGTGTTGTTCCAGAATTACATTACAATTCATGTGTTTGTTTGTTTATGCATTCTGTTCAAACATAATTGTGGTGTTCCAGAATTACATTACAATTCATGTGTTTGTTTGTTTATGCATTCTGTTCAAACATAATTGTGTTGTTCCAGAATTACATTACAATTCATGTGTTTGTTTGTTTATGCATTCTGTTCAAACATAATTGTGGTGTTCCAGAATTACATTACAATTCATGTGTTTGTTTGTTTATGCATTCTGTTCAAACATAATTGTGGTGTTCCAGAATTACATTACAATTCAGGTGTTTGCTTGTTTATGCACTTTAGAATTCAATTTTGGGATATACACATTTTATATATAATGTTCACAGAAGTAATGTATATAGTTATATTTTTAAAATTAACATAATAAGTGTATCTTTTTTATAAAAAAGAGACACGGCAAAAATTCAGTGAGTGCAAGCTTATTCAAGCTTAAGTAATGTATATAGTTCAGTAGAGAAGTATGTTGGGTTATTCAGGGATTGGGGAATAGACATTTGATGAGTAAAATTTTTAGCGATCACCTAATACTGTGGTCAGTGAATTTGTGAGGAAGATCTGTGTGTTTTAAAACCCAACTTCCTGACAAACACGTTGGGTATAAAATTGAAAATTCTTCGATATATCTAAGAGAGGGAGGTACCATGACTTGAGTGATTTTATTCAAAGCAAAATATTATTGACATTTGATATGATGACTTCAACTTCCACCAAGCCCACACACCGCCTCAACTCCAGCAGCGGCCACAGATTGCTGTGTGGCCGCTGCAGGAGTCTGAGCTTACCCGGTAACGTCGGGTTGGTGGTGGGAGGTAGAACGGATTAGAGCAAAACATCGCCATGAATTAGCTTCTACTTTGACAAAAGACGAAATTGTCTTTTCAAAATGATGAAAATATTTTAATTCGAAGTTATATTGAAATGAGCATGGCAAACATGAACGAAAACCTTTGAAAAATCGAAATGCTTTTTAAATTAATGTAAAAATGTGTTGATTGCTATTAGAATGATTAACTGAAAACCCACAGAGAGCCATCTATCGGTTGAATTATTTGCGTTAAACACACCCTGCCGCTAGAATAGAACTGTATCCCCAGTATTTTCCATCTGACGAGGGCCATTTTGGAATCTCGATGAAATAAATATCACCACTGATGTCAAGGCAGATGTCCTGAGTAAATATTCCCCCACCTACATGTTCAATAGTAGGACACACCGAGAGAGCCGCGTTCTAAGTTTCCGTTTTAAAAAAATAATTGGTGAAAATACTTCACTTCTCCGTTCATAGGCGGCGCTGTAAACCCAACTTCAGAAATTGAGACCAACGCCATCTATGAAAGCAAGAAGGAAACGTTTTAAGTATTATTATGTATTCTGTACTGCCCCATCATATTTATTGAATATATATTTTAATAAATAAATATATATAAAATATAAAAAGATTATAAAAACGAAGAGAAAATTATTTATTTTTACTATACATGGGCTACGAGCTTTCGGGCAGCCTCGCCCTTCTACAGGTAAAGATACATGGTGGCAGAAGGCTTTTTTTATAAGATTCCGTTTTTAAAATATATTTACATATAAGAAGAATATAGGACGGTTAAAATATAATTTAAGATAAGAGATATTTTGCAAATCTAAAACTATTGTATATGATATTTACAATAATATGCTAATCATGTAATGTCATATGACAATCAATTGGCAAATTAGCAGATGGTTATACTATGAAAATATACAATGAAACCGGACAACGAACGTTCAACCCGCCATCAGCTGCCACATTGGTTTAATGGTTATTTAGGTTATTACATATGTCCTGGTATTGTGTAGGCAAATCTATGTGTCGGTTAATGCTGTTTTTTGATATGGATAATATGGCCTCTATGATCAGTCTTTGGTATTTATTGGAGATGTTATTGTATATGGTGGTGGGAGAAGTTAGATTGAATGAGTGGCCGGTGGTGTTAATATGATTGAATATAAGCGACCTGTTGTCTCTGTTAGTAATGCATCTACCGTGTTCGGTCATCCTGATGGCCACGGACCTACCAGGTCCGTGTGTAGGTATTGTTGTGTTGTGTAGGTATTTGCCTACACAATACCAGGACATATGTAATAACCTAAATAACCATTAAACCAATGTGGCAGCTGATGGCGGGTTGAACGTTCGTTGTCCGGTTTCATTGTACATTTTCATAGTATAACCATCTGCTAATTTGCCAATTGATTGTCATATGACATTACATGATTAGCATATTATTGTAAATATCATATACAATAGTTTTAGATTTGCAAAATATCTCTTATCTTAAATTATATTTTAACCGTCCTATATTCTTCTTATATGTAAATATATTTTAAAAACGGAATCTTATAAAAAAAGCCTTCTGCCACCATGTATCTTTACCTGTAGAAGGGCGAGGCTGCCCGAAAGCTCGTAGCCCATGTATAGTAAAAATAAATAATTTTCTCTTCGTTTTTATAATCTTTTTACAGTTCTATAAGAGAAAATTTTCATGATTCAAGTTATAATTAAAAATCTTTTACGTTTGCTCTAGCTCCTAATATCCAATGGCAATTGGCCTTGAAGCACAGCTATCCTTGAACGCTATTCGTCGATTTACCAACCTCAATCCTGAAGTAATCCGCCTCCTAACGCATCTTTGTCGAAAGTCGCTGCAGCTGGCCAGATGGAGATTGCACCTCAACTTCAACAAGATATGCCAAAGGGCCCGTTTCATCCCCCCATCTCTCAGAGTCGCAGATCCTGTGGGAAATTCTCATTCGAACAGGGTTATCCTCCGATCCCAACGCCAATTACTATGGGCTAGAACCCAGGGATGTTATTCGCGAATACGCTGCTTGTCCAAGACCATTAAAGGCGTCATTTCCCAGGTCACCAATCTCATATCCCAATCCAATATGGTTGAACTCCTTGGTCTCCTCACCGCCGACATCAGACAGCAGGACAGCATCATTAAAGGGCGCCAATACAAGAAGCTATCCTTTTGGATCAGCAAATATGGCTTCCCAGAGGAATTTCACCCCGACAACCAACCGGTTCCCACTCTCCTCAATCTGTCATCTACAGTGTTGTCTCCTTCGCAGACCGAGGTTCTTTCCTTAGGCCTCAAGTACCGGCCTCCCGCAACGCCTGACATTCCTAGAATTATTTCTGGTGTTGAGCCCGCCATCAGCTCCCTTTCCCACACAGCCCAATATGACATACGGAGTTCCATAGCCCATATCCTCCGGAAACCCACCCCTACTCAGTCCCAATCCCCTTCTCAGTCCCAATCTCTTGGTAAGTACCGCTCCCTGGCTACCTTAAGGCGAAACCATAACATTATAATCACCAGATCGGATAAAGGTTCCCAGACCGTCGTCTTGGACACGGCTGACTATGCCTCCAAGATGACGGAGATACTCAGCGACCGCAATACTTTTGTTCCCATTACACAGCCTGATGCATCTACCTCAACTAGATCTTTCAGATTGGGGTTATTACGTTTGAAAAAATCGGGTCACATAACACCGGATCAATATAGCATTTTCACCTCCGACCTTAATAATACCCCCTATATCTATGGTCTTCCTAAGACCCATAAGCCTGGCATCCCCCTACGCCCCATCATAGCCTACCATCTTTCACCTGCCTATAAGCTGTCCAAATATCTGACTGGCCTACTCACACCTTGGGTGAAGGCCAGTCCACAATCCTCTGCCATTAGGGATATCCCTTCATTCGTGCAGTCCATTAACTCTCTCTGCCCTGTCCCCAACACCGTTATGGTGTCTTATGATGTGGTTGCCATGTATCTTTCCCTCCCCCACCAGCTTATCATTAGGCACTTGACTAGTTTCTTACAGGATAACCAGGTGGATCACCGTACCGCAGAGTCCATAGTCGCACTATCCTCACTGTGTTTGGACTTTACTACTTTCACATTTAACAACCAGTTGTTCAAACAAATCAGAGGCTCGCCCATGGGCAGCCCACTATCCTCCCCACTTGCAGAAATAGTCATGGCCAACATAGACCACTGGGTCCAACAGCAAATTGCACCGGGCATTCACATATGGCGGAGATATATTGATGATATCTTCTGCATATGTGATACCGGACAAGAAATCAATATCTTAAACTCTCTAAACTCCTATCATCCCGAGATCTCTTTCACCCTAGAATTGGAAAACAGGTCCGTATTGCCGTATCTCGATATACTGGTCATCCGTACTGCCTCTCATTACCACACCACCGTATACCACAAGGTTAACAATCCCACATTTTATACAGACTACAAATCATCATGTCCCCTATCGCATAAAATAAATACCGTCCGTACTCTTACCAAGAGATTGTTCACCCACTGCTCCCTTCCACTGTTTAGAACCATTGAATTTTCCCTAATCATTAAACAGTTGGCCCGGTCCCAATACCCCCCCCATTTCATACATAAGTATAAATTTGACCCTTCTTCCGTTAGACCTCCTCCAATCACCAGAAACAGTTGTATACTTCCCTTTTCCACCCAATCAGTCGCCATCTCCCGCATCCTCAGAACGCACGGAATTAACACCCACTTTACTAATAGCAATAGCATCGGCGCCATCCTTAGACACCCTATCACCAGATTACCTAGATCTACCGTTGCTCGGTCCTCTGGTGGCTCGGTCTACTCAGTCTCATGTAACGATTGCAGTGCAACTTACATAGGCGAGACTGGTAGGTCCGTGGCCATCAGGATGACCGAACACGGTAGATGCATTACTAACAGAGACAACAGGTCGCTTATATTCAATCATATTAACACCACCGGCCACTCATTCAATCTAACTTCTCCCACCACCATATACAATAACATCTCCAATAAATACCAAAGACTGATCATAGAGGCCATATTATCCATATCAAAAAACAGCATTAACCGACACATAGATTTGCCTACACAATACCAGGACATATGTAATAACCTAAATAACCATTAAACCAATGTGGCAGCTGATGGCGGGTTGAACGTTCGTTGTCCGGTTTCATTGTATATTTTCATAGTATAACCATCTGCTAATTTGCCAATTGATTGTCATATGACATTACATGATTAGCATATTATTGTAAATATCATATACAATAGTTTTAGATTTGCAAAATATCTCTTATCTTAAATTATATTTTAACCGTCCTATATTCTTCTTATATGTAAATATATTTTAAAAACGGAATCTTATAAAAAAAGCCTTCTGCCACCATGTATCTTTACCTGTAGAAGGGCGAGGCTGCCCGAAAGCTCGTAGCCCATGTATAGTAAAAATAAATAATTTTCTCTTCGTTTTTATAATCTTTTTACAGTTCTATAAGAGAAAATTTTCATGATTCAAGTTATATATAAAATATGGACAATATGAATTTAAAATATTCTACCTAAAATAAAATTTTGTAACTCTTCCATCGCCTATCATCATCAGGGATATATTTCAATGAAATAAGATCCCAATATATTATAGACCCGCTTCACCCACCGATCTTCTCTCTTTATTTAAGAAATACCGGGGGATTATTCTTCGTACACATCTCAACGACAATGACGTTTGGGGAAATATTCAGTTAGCTGTATCAAAGTATCCGGGAAGTGTGGTCCAACTTTGGAAATCCCAGTGGGCTGATGCTACGGCATCCGATGACGATCGCTGTTCTGTGGTCGGGTCCTTAATAGCCTAGTAAACCAGCAATACTAGAAACCAAAGCAATCCGTATACTCTGGAAATGTCATCTACATCTTTCCTAATTATAGAAATATCCATTATTGCAGGTTGGAGATATATATATACGATTAAAAAAACACGACAAGCTTTTAAATATTTTATTCCTACGTTTTAGTGACCCGCTCTCCCATTTTTCAAGGAAATCAAATACTTTCTTAATTAAGATATAAATAAGATATTTTCTCACAATTCAATAAATCAGCTCTCGTAGCATCGCTACGTGAGGTCAGTTGACAATCCTCCCTGTGTGGGATACAAGTCAAATTACATCCGCGTTGTTCAGTATAGATCGGCGTCAAATGTATAGCTTCGAGGGGACCGTATTGAAAGGCTTTTGTTTCAGATTTCCAACGGACGGGAGTTTTTATACGAAGTCAGTTAGCAGCAGCCGAGATAGAAGAAACAAGGAAAGAAATGTGAACCAAGTTTTTATTGGGATGCCGCGAAGGTCACCAGGGTCAGCCATTTAACAACGGCAACTTTGATCCATCGCCAGGGCCTTCTGGAGTATTTTGAGTGAATTTCAAGGATTTGTTTGTTTTACCTTTGTCTATCCGCCTGAGGAAGTGTGTAGAGACAAGACTGGGGAAGTGGATCACTTCCGACAGACAAGTAATCCTGATGGATGGCGAACGGCGAGGCCATCCGTTTGGAAATGGCCGCTTGACGACCATTACTCAAACCTCGTGGAGAAATCGATGCCTGCTTCTTTGTCTCTTCCAAAATTTAATTTAATACTGAAGTACCTTTCAAAAAGTGAAAACACACATGCAAGGATATGCTCTTTAACAGAAAATTTTCATATTTTGAATTCTCTTAAAATATTGTCTTTATAAGAATGTCCCTCGGGACCCCACATGGGCTGGGCGTTGCCTCTTTCCTCCCCTCTGTCCCTGCCAGCAGCTGACCGACACTCTTTGGATCTTTATTTTGACGTCACCAATTTTAGTTTATATACAAAAAGGGTGTACAGGTTATATTAATAAAGATATAGCATATATACAAAATATGGGGGTGGTAGCAAAAAGAAACGGTGTACATTTTCACGTTCGTGGATGGCTTTTCTTGATTTATCAAGAAATTGGGTTGGCCAAATATCAGGGAACAGGCTAAATCAATGTTTAGTTGATTTCTGTTGAGATTACGAGAGGTCAAGAATTGAAGAACCTTCTCCCAACAAGTAAGACCCTCACCTAGAGTCTAGATATCAGTTTGGACTGCCTTGGGTGATCAAGTCAGGAAGGAAAATAACGCAGGCAGAAACCAGCGGCTACTACACGCAGAAGATCTCGCTCTAGTAAGACACTCTCAGAAACTCTAAGAAAACTCTTTATTTCCACAACACGGCTCAGTTATATACAAAAGAAGATTTACATAATAACAATTCATTCAAAATATATTTGACATAATAATTAATTTAAAAGGAATTTACATTCCAGGTTATACACTCAAAAGAGATATTTACATAGTCTATGCCACGACTTTTAACATACCCCCACCTTTTCTTTCCTGCAAAACAAGAAAGAAAAACCAGAAAATGTACTTTCCTTTTCTCACTGATTCAAACATCAAGTGCAAAACCTTATTGGTTGGCGGACTTCACGTCCGGATCTTGTTTTGATCGTTAGAGGTTTTTCCCTTCCTTTATCCCCAGAGGTCTTTTCGGGAATTTCCTCAGAGGAAATTTCAAGGGGAAAGAGTCTTTGTACAGGGCGTAGCCATTCGCCTGTTGATGTCTTGACTTTGGCAACCCTGTTCACCTCATCTTTTCCTGAGTAAAGTTTTATTATTCTTCCAACAGGCCAGAAAATTCTTTTAGTGTTGTCCTGGCCTATAAGGACTAAATCTCCTTCCTTTAGGCATCGCTCCCTTTTTTTTTCGGCCCGTTGTATCAGTACCCCTAAGTATTCCTTGCGGAATCTCTGTTTAAGTTCTTCATTTAGTTTACTCAAAATTTTATACTTTCTGGTGAAAGAATTCGCTCTTATTTTTTCCAGCTCCGGGAACTCATTGTTTTCGTTATTCTGCAGAAACATTTGAGGGGTCAAGGGAATGAGATCTTGTCCATCTTCCGATATATATGAAAGAGCTCTATTGTTGATAATACTCTCTACCTCACATAAAGCAGTCTCAAGTTGCACATAATTCAATTTACTAAATCCAAGCATACGAACCAATAACCCTTTTACAACCCTTACCAATCTCTCCCAAAACCCCCCCCCCCACCATGGCGCTGAGGGAGGGATAAAAATCCATTGGATTCTTTTCACACTCGATTGTCTTTCAATCTCCTCCCAATCCAAGCGTTTAAGTAATTCGTTTGCCTTTGAGAAATTTGTCCCGTTATCACTATATATTTTTCCGGGGCGTCCACGCCGACAAATGAATCTTTTTAGAGCTAACAAAAAAGTGTTTGCTTCTAATGTTCTCACAATCTCTAGATGTACAGCTCTATAAACCGCGCAAGTAAATAAGGCCACCCAAACCTTGCTGCCACCTTTAAGATGTAGCGGTCCCAACAGATCCACACCTGTCACCTCAAAGGGTTTGCCTAACCCTATTCTATCAGTTGGTAAAGCTGTGCCAGGAGTCCATATAGGTCTCTGATTATACCTCCTACATATTACACATTTTCCAATTATCTGTTTAATCAATCTGCGACCACCAATGATCCAGAACTTCTCTCTCAATCGCGAAAGAATGAATTGGGCTCCTCCATGCCCATTTTGTTGGTGTATTTCACGAACCATTTGTTCCACCAAAGGATGATCACGAGGTAGTAAAATAGGTCGCTTGAACACTTCTGGCTCTTGTCCATGTAGCAGTTTCGTCTCAACGCACCACAAACCTTCGACGGATTTAATAGTTTTAAATCCATTTCGCGGAGCCTGTTCTCCCGGGAAAGTCTCGTGTTGAATCAACCTCAACAGCTTCCTTTCAGCCCTTTTCAACTCTATTACTTTCAAACTTCCCTTTTCAGCGGGTATTCTTCTCGCATTGTCCAAGAATCTTAAAACCCAAGCCATAATCTTAATGTTTAGGCTGTACCTGGATCTTCTATCTAGGAACCATCGCTTTTCCTTGACGACGAGGGTGGTGTGGGCCTGAAAGGTTTTCCTTTTTTCTTTGAGGATCTCTTCCTCATCAATAGTTGGTTCAAAATTAGGCCAACTCTCCTTTTTCCCTTTGAGCCATTCAGGACCCTCCCACCAGTTTGTCGAGACGAATTGTACGATAGAGCATCCTCGAGAAGGCAGATCCGCTGGATTTAATTTTCCGTGAACAAACCTCCAGTTCTTATTATTGACAGTGTCTCGTATTTCCTTTACTCGGTTTCTTACAAACACATTCCACTCATTCTTTCTCCCTAGCCAGGCTATAACGGTTGAGGAATCAGTCCACAATGTAACAGGACAACTCTCTGTTAAGGCAGTCGAAATAGACCTAACAAGCCTAGCTCCCAAAACGCAGGCCAAAAGTTCTAACCGAGGAATGGTTACCCTCCTGGTTGGCGCAAGCCTAGATTTGCTCCAAAGTAGAGACAAATGTACTCTCCCCTGCACTTCACTTCTCATATATGCCACTGCTGCATAAGCTGATCTACTGGCATCGCAGAAGACGTGTATTTCATTCTTATTAGTTTGATCAAACCAAATATGCCTGGGAATTTTGATTTCACTTAAAAGTCCAATTTGGGAGTACCAGGTTCTAAACTCCCGATCCATATCTTCGGGTAGTTGAGAATCCCATCCGATTTTCAACTCCCAGGACCTTTGTAATAATATTTTAGGAGGCAAAAATATAGGACTGCAAACTCCCAAAGGATCAAAAACTTGTTGAATTTTAGAAAGAACAATCCTCTTGGTTAGTCTTCGGGGGAGATCCCTTTCAATAGAGGCATCACAATTAAGCACATCTTGTACTTTGTCCCACACAAGTCCCAACACCTTGGTAATAGTTCCCCTTTTCTCCTTTGAATTCCTCTCTGGTAAATTAAATTCCCACTCACGCAAGTCCATTCTCGCCATTTCCATGATATTGACAGCTGTATTCTGGAATCGTAGGACTTCCTCCTGAGACGAGAGGGATGTTACCAAATTATCCACATAAAAGGATCTCGCCATAATCTTTGCGATTTCAGCTGCCGGACCCTGTACAGAATTCAGATGATGATCAATAACTGCACCCAAGATGAATGGACTACAATTAAGCCCAAATACCACGCGTTTATGTCTCAAAACGGTCACCTTCATAGGGTCAGTTTGATCCCACCATAGGAAACGAAGAAAATCCTGGTCTTGAAGCTGCACTGAAATCATCTGAAACGCCTTTCGAATATCGGCTAGAACACCAATACCCCTCTCCCTAAACCTAATCAATATTTCAGGTATTTTTTCCAAAAGGTTAGGTCCCTTTTCTAGATAGTCATTCAGAGAAAGACCATTATACGACTTACAGGAAGCATCGAAAACAGGACGAAGAGGTGTCGTCCTACTCTCAGCCCTGAACACCGGCCTATGCGGCAAATAATGGCCCCTCCTCTGAGGCCTAGTCTCCTCTATCCTCTCAATTAGGCCCTCCTGCTCCCATTCTTGAAGAATAGTAGAATACTCCACAATCTTCTTCTCCTTCCTTAATTTACTAGTGCATGCTTCCAATCTCCTCTGCGCTATTTCTAAATTCGAGGGTATATTATTTCTTTCACATTTCCATGGTAGCGCGACTGAATATCGTTGATCCCCATCCCTCCTTATATTCTTTATGAACTGTTCCTCTAGTTCAGTTTCCCTTTTCTTTTTTGAGACAGCTTCAATGGGATCTTGGATTCCCAAGACATCCAGCTCCCAAAGATCCCTCAAGTTACCTCCCGCAACCAACCCATTCAATGCAATTTGGACCTTATCTTCCCTACACACCACCGGAGATTGTCCCATAAGCGTCCAGCCCAACCTTGTTTCCATCGCAGTTAAGTCGGCTCCGACCTGTTGAACTCTCCCCGTCAGCAGTTTACCCAGATGGTCAGCGCCTATTAGAATGTCTATATCTCCCGATTTAAAGTTCTCTGGTGCAATGCTCACCCCTTTATCTCGCAACTTCGTTAACCAATCTCCTCTTGGTAAGGGCGGTACCTTCTCGCAGATCTTAGGTTGGTCCAAAGCTTCCACTCGAACATGATCTCTGTTATTCAAGCTTTCAAGATCCAGGCTGTATTTCCCATGTTTTACCTCTTCAACCCTGGTACCTCCAAACAGGCTTTTGGCTATAGCCACCTCTCCTTCCTTCTCCAGTCCTAAATATTTTATCAAAGCTTTATTGACGTAAGAATATTGGCTTCCCGTGTCAAAAAGTAGCCTTACACAACTAGTAGCTTTCGCACCCCTCAACAGAGCCACTGTGGTCATCATCATAATTTGGCCAGTACATGCTTGGCTCGAAAAAGTAGCTGCTGGGTCAGTTGATTTTTCCTTTATAGGATCTCCTGTTTCTTTTGATGAACTTCCCCGACAAAAAATGTCTAAGTGGCCCCTTCCACAATTCTTACACCTAAGTTGGGCTCTGCAATGTTGCTTAAAGTGCCCATTATTCAAACATCTGAAGCACAAACGTGCATTCCTGATCCTTCTGTCTCTGTCTTCAGGCGAGAGACGATCAATATTGTGACATTGCCAGCTAGGATGGTTTGTTCTCTCACAAAAGCAACATTCTACTGTTCTATGGCCACTGAACAAACCAGACACTGTCGCAGGTATAGGGCCATTCCATTTTCTTTCCTTTCTTATGTAGTGCGACTTTCCTGGAGGCTCTTCTAGTTTGAAGCCTTTCTCTATAACTTTCAATCTCTGCGCTCTTTTTACCTCTGCCCTTAAGAAATCCATTAAGGCTCTCAACCTCTCAGGGATCTCCCCTTTCCTATCCAATGGGTGTTCCATTTTAATTCTCTCTTGCCCATAGCCCGATGAAGGATGTCTCTGCCATATCCTTAAAATCTCCGTTGGTAAGGATGACTCCACTAAAGGATACAAAAAGATACCAGACAACTGAGGGTCTATGCCAAGAGTTTCCAAAGATCTTAAATGACTAGATAGATCATCATATAAATTGCCCAAATTTTTATTTTCTCTCCTGACATTTGTTATGACTAAATTTAATAGTCGCCTAACATAAAGCTCCGTTAACAAATTTGGATCCCCAAAACGTTCTTGTAAGGCTTGAACAGCCAAATTATAGTTATCTCCTGTAACAGGGTAGCTGTCTATAACTCTATATGCTGGGGAACCAGGCAAAACTGCCTGCCTTAAGTACAAGAATTTGTCACTATTAGACAAATCCTCGTTGTCATTTATCTTGGCAAACTGTGCCCACCAAGGCAACCAGTTCTCCAAGGAACCATCGTAAGTTTTTAACTCCAATTCGGGGAGCTTTACATGTAAGTTAGCCTTCCTGCTGCCAGTTGAGACAGCCTCGTCTTTATCCTGACTACGGATTATGCCAATTTTTTGCTTTACATCAAATCTTTCCTGTATATATCTCTCACAGTCCTCGAATTCCCTATTTACCTCCTCATCGGTAGTGGCTTCTTGGTCCAATAAAGTTGCCTGGCATCGCTCATTCAATGCCACTAGCTCCAAATGGAGAGCTTCCATTCTATCAAATTTGGCATATATGCCACCTTTGTCAACGGGAGAATTCCCTAACTCCGCCTTTATATCATTTACCACTTTGGTAAAAACGCCTCTTATGGCCTTTCTACGCCTTCTGCTAGTATCCTCCATTTTTGGTCTTGTCTTCCTAGATTTATCTTAGCTTTTTTTTTGAGCTCCTTAGATATTCCTTTATCCTCTTGAGAATTCTTCAGTTTCCGTTCCCTTGAGTTCTTGAGCTTCCTCAGCTTCTTGTACCTTGGGCTTCCTTAGCTTTCTTGTACCTTGAGCTTCCTTAGCTTTCTTGTACCTTGAGCTTCCTTAGCTTTCTTGTACCTTGAGCTTCCTTAGCTTTCTTGTACCTTGAGCTTCCTTAGCTTTCTTGTACCTTGAGCTTCCTTAGCTTTCTTGTACCTTGAGCTTCCTTAGCTTTCTTGTACCTTGAGCTTCCTTAGCTTTCTTGTACCTTGAGCTTCCTTAGCTTTCTTGTACCTTGAGCTTCCCTAGCTTTCTTGTACCTTGAGCTTCCTTAGCTTCCTTGTACCCTGCCCATGCAGCCCACCCGGGGACGCCACTAAATGTTGAGATTACGAGAGGTCAAGAATTGAAGAACCTTCTCCCAACAAGTAAGACCCTCACCTAGAGTCTAGATATCAGTTTGGACTGCCTTGGGTGATCAAGTCAGGAAGGAAAATAACGCAGGCAGAAACCAGCGGCTACTACACGCAGAAGATCTCGCTCTAGTAAGACACTCTCAGAAACTCTAAGAAAACTCTTTATTTCCACAACACGGCTCAGTTATATACAAAAGAAGATTTACATAATAACAATTCATTCAAAATATATTTGACATAATAATTAATTTAAAAGGAATTTACATTCCAGGTTATACACTCAAAAGAGATATTTACATAGTCTATGCCACGACTTTTAACAATTTCTGTTCCACCAGATGGCGCTCTGCCTTCTGTAAAGCACATGTGCTCCTGGTCAGGATATGCCATTTTTAATATTGATTTCAACACCTGATCTTTTTATCTTTTTTTTTTTTTTCGTTTTTTAATATATATATATATCGTATATTTTAAACCTGTATAATAATGACACTTTTAGTATATGTCATATATCTCCCAATTGGTTAGAGCCGATGCCTTGAAATATCCTACCCATCTTTTAAAATGTACACCGTTTCTATTTGCTACCACTCCCATATTTTGTATATATGCTATATCTTTATTAATATAACCTGTACACCCTTTTTGTATATAAACTAAAATTGGTGACGTCAAAATAAAGATCCAAAGAGTGTCGGTCAGCTGCTGGCAGGGACAGAGGGGTGGAAAGAGGCAACGCCCAGCCCATGTGGGGTCCCGAGGGACATTCTTATAGAGACCCCCTGTAAGCAGGACAAGTTTTGGCAGGGAGTCAGCAGATGGTTCTAGGGTGTGTTTCTCGGCAGGCCGCTTCAGTCTGGCTCTCCATGTCTCGGTGATAAGCATCCAAGTTTGTGTCATGGCCTCTACCTCTGTCCCGTGGGCTGTCCCCGATCCCTCTCTGTGCTAACATCTAGCCCTGCCTCTGCTTCTTGTTGTCCGCGTGTGGGAAGAACATCAACACTCGCCTCACGTACACGACTGCCAGCTTATCCATACGTCGGCACATTTGCCACAATATTACATATATATCTGCCGATTATTAATTTTATTATGTTGTTACATATTACATCAATCTGAGCCTCTGTTTATTTATGTTGCTAAGATTGCTTCGACCAAACTAAGTTGCTCCTGTAATTCCCCCATCGCGGCAATATCAACAGAATCACAGTACTTCAGAAGTCAAAGTTGACAACAGAGGTGTCGTGTGCTAACAGAGCGAAGACCGAACAGTAAATCGGCTACTTCCTAAAAAAAAAAAAAAAAAAAAAAAAAAACGATTCGTCGCTCCTCTTTCAAGATTCATCGAAGAAAGAGAAGTGTCATGTTGTCGATTGTGTAAATTTTTTCCGAGGAATTATAAAACTATTGAAATTCACAGAAATGTGTTCCGCGTGATAGAGGTCACTCCAAGTAATTATCGCAATAAATCTTCCGCAAAAGACGTTACATTTGGTAAAAGCCAGAAGCCAGTCGCAAAGCAAGAGATTATTGCTACGGCTATCTGGGACTAAAAGTCTATACGTCATAAAGGCTATTTGTCCTAATTGGATGACGGTGAAACAATCAGGCGCTCAACGCTGGATCGAAGAGCTATAGCAGAGTTCAGTTCGCCCAATGTGCTGTGATAGAACAAAATATCTACAAACAGGTCTGATAGGACTGCAGGTTAATGGCTGTTAGTGAATATGCGCTGATATTTCCGTCAATCAGTGTCAAAGTGGTTAAGGAAAGGATGGCGCCATAGTTTCTCGTCTAATTGGGAAAATCGATTAGAGAGACACCGAGCTGACCTTCTTCCGCGGGGAATTTAGAAGCACTGCACCTCATCATCCTCATGATCAATTTCCATCCCGGGTGCAGCGATTATAGAAGGTCATTTCCTTCTGTTCTGTGCAATTCCCCATGTAGCTTATATTCATGGAAAATTCTTTAGGATAATCAAACCAGCCAGCCCTTCCTTTCACTTTATTATTCAAGGTTTATCTCTCCAAATTGCTCAAAATGTTTCCTAATGATCTTCTAAGTACGGGGCCTCAAAATTCCCATTTTCTTAAATTTTGATTGATTACTTCATTTAAAATGTGAAAGTTTCCATTAAATCTTCGAAAAACTATTTTGTTTATCTGCCTTATCTTCCCTTTGATATTGAGAAAACTTCAAACCAACTGTTCTCTAGCTCCACATCTCTTCTGGATGGTTCTTTATTTCTCTAAGAGCATATTTTGTCTTTGAAATCCTGACCTCGATATTTTTTATTTTCATCTTCGATTGTAACTTTACGAAATAAAAAAATTAATGGATTGAATTTCTTGAATTTCTATGCCATTAATATTTATATACTACATCAGCAAGTAAAGAAAGAGCAAAAAACGGCCGCGTCCTGAAATCACACGTACAGGTGTCTTTTACTGCAGCATTCCCGAACGATGTCCTACTGTACTGGTTTAAGAGCCGTCTCCATCCGTCTTATTCCCCACACAAAGCCTGGGGAGATTTTCAGCCGTTCAAATCACTAAGAGGGAAACGCTGGAAGTGAAATTATCAAAGTTTGATGAAGACCCGTGGCCCCCGTTTTGTCAATTTCAAATTATTTTTTAATTTGAAAACTTACGGTAAAATATCTTGGACAATATATTTATTCTATTATTAGAATCACACAAGCCAAATTCTGGTTCAACCAACATTGGGTGAATCACCGACTCAACAATCGACCCATTACCTGCCTATCTTATTCTTGAAGGAATAAACACACTTCCAAAACATTAAAGTTTAGTTATTTTCCATATTTATTTTATTAGCTATATATGCATTTTAAAGTTTTTTTATTACTCTGTTTTTTATTGGTAATATAAAAATTATAAATTTCTCATTTGATGAAATTATTAAAATTTTTGTCTTAATGATCTGGTTTAGTTATGAAAGTGTTGAGTTTTATTTTCCTAAGGCATTCGAAGAATAAGATGCCTATTCCTCCACCAGGTGGGTGACGTCTAGAGATTGAAACTATTTGGGGGGGGGGGGGGGGATGCAAAGCAAATTAACAGCAAAACCAACTCTTTGGCCGAATCCAAGTTCAACTCGTGAACCAGGAAATGCTGACATTGACCGACTAACGGGGGGGAGAATGGCCCACACAGAAGTTCGGCTGATAGACAATTGAAGACGCTGTCGAAGCCATTGATCAATGCGGCTGAACAGGTTGGAGGGTGAAAGTTGATGTATTGAACTGTGCACGAGTGAAACGATCACTTTATAAAGAAATTTTTATTTTTAAACCGACGACAGCAGGAAGCATTCCCCGCCAGACGATAAGGCGTATAAATTCCCAAGTTCGGCCGATTAGTTCCAAGGCTGGACGGCCCCAGAAGAAGATTGCGCGGAGCTCTTTGCGAAACCAATAAATTTCAGATTGTTATCTGGGTTTACCCAGATAGCACAGGACAGAACAATGGCAACGATTGTTGGAAGCCGATATGTGTGGGAGTAGAAAGAATTATTTATGTCAAACCTCTTGTCGACTTTTGATGGTTTGTATTGGAATATATTTGATGTGTGAATAAATATTATTTAAAATAAGATAATAAACTAGAAAGAGATGTGTGCTCGTATTTAGAAGAATGCCGTGCAACCACACATTCACCCAGACCACACGGCTTCCACTAGTGGGCTTTAAGCGTGGCTACATACTTTAGGAACTTTGGAATTAAGTTTTACTCTGTGAAACCACAGTGGAAAGAGTGCCTAAGAAAACTTTGTTGCTGAAAATGTTTATATATTTGATATATCGGTAGGTTTTCTAGACTTTCTATAAACAGCCTTGTTTATTAAATTTTATTGCCCTCTATCGTTAAAATTTTACACAAATAAATTTACTGGCAATGCGTTTCTTTTTAAATATCTACAGACCTTACTGCAATGATATGATTTAATGAATGAGAGGGCTTGGCTCATCAGTAGTGAACCCTCTCAGCGGTTTCGCCAAATTAATCTCTAGACCGCTCTACTATTGTATTGGACTGGTTTTGTTATATACCCTGCATTTTCTATGGAAGGCAGCTAAATGGTGTTTAGTGAACTATGGACATAAGCTTATAGGTCTGTAGAGGTACATAAATATAAATTTCAAGGTATTGCATCGAGCAAAGCTCTTCCGCGCAAAACATATTTTCATAACCATTATATATTAGTAAATTAAATTTTATTGCCCTCTATCGTTAAAATTTTACACAAATAAATTTACTGGCAATGCGTTTCTTTTTAAATCTCTACAGACCTTACTGCAATGATATGATTTAATGAATGAGAGGGCTTGGCTCATCAGTAGTGAACCCTCTCAGCGGTTTCGCCAAATTAATCTCTAGACCGCTCTACTATTGTATTGGACTGGTTTGGTTATATACCCTGCATTTTCTATGGAAGGCAGCTAAATGGTGTTTAATGAACTATGGACATAAGCTTATAGGTCTGTAGAGGTACATACATATAAATTTCAAGGTATTGCATCGAGCAAAGCTCTTCCGCGCAAAACATATTTTCATAACCATTATATATTAGTAAATTAAATTTTATTGCCCTCTATCGTTAAAATTTTACACAAATAAATTTACTGGTATATAACAAAACCAGTCCAATACAATAGTAGAGCGGTCTAGAGATTAATTTGGCGAAACCGCTGAGAGGGTTCACTACTGATGAGCCAAGCCCTCTCATTCATTAAATCATATCATTGCAGTAAGGTCTGTAGAGATTTAAAAAGAAACGCATTGCCAGTAAATTTATTTGTGTAAAGCCTTGTTTATACTCAGTAAATAAGGTACAAGACGTTTCTAAAAATATAAACTTGCACATAGCATTCGGTACAGTCACGTGTATGACATTCGTTTCTATATTTATAAATTCGCATATAGCATTGAGTGCAGTCACGGAAATCAAGACTTTTATATCAATAAAAGCATACACAACAACGCCATCGTTCAAATTTTATTTCGTTATATGAATTCAAGCTGTTGTCAGGAATTGAAAGGTCTGAGTGGCAGCAATTCTCCTGCCAGATCTCTGAATTTACGTCACCAGGTCAAACGTACCACGTGTTCCTCCGTGTAATTGGACCGTAATTCATCGGCATGCACCCCTCGGCCGACTTGGTATGCCAGCCGGCCGGCCGGCCGTAGGAACGGATCCATTTTCGACGCCCATCAGTCGTCACAGCCTTAAAGACTCCAATTACCTCCTTTTAATCCTCTCGCATTTCCGCGTTTCGATTTGTGAATTGTTGCCGCCACAGAACTGACATGAACGGGCTGACTGCTGTATAATGGAACATTGGGCAAGAAGGAGAGCGACTTCGTTGAATGATTTGCACAATCCCAATTACCCCGGGGTTCCAGGTTGGAACATCTGTGTTAGCACGTTCAGCGTTATTACTGTGTCGCATATCTTTACATGTGCCACAAAAGAAAAAAAAACGTGTTTTCACAAAATAAAAAAGGCTATTTATCCAATTCAATGTGCTGACTACACCCCCATGTAAATAGGAGAAACTAACAGAACCGTAAAAACCAGTATATATATAAAATAACATATCAATAATGTAGGAGCAATAACCTCAAACATAGTCCAACACAGGACAGTAAACACGTCACGTTTTTTATATGGAGACTGATCATGTATCAAAAGTCAGTTCCGCAGACAGAATGTTCCTTCATAGCATCCCAAGATGATGGCAGCAAAATTGACCTCGGCTCGCAAGGTGATGGATAAAATTGGTAAATATTCCAGGCAGAAATGTTCATATCGAGAGATAATAACTAAAGCGAATGCTCTTAATTTATTCGAAAACTGAGAGAGAAACAGGAAAAACAGAGATAAGCTCCAGGTTTCAAAACGTATAATTTTAAAACATATTTATCTAGGTAAGATATATAAAAACGTCTGTAATTCAACTTACAAGCTCGCGAAATCACTAACTCTAATAATTCTAAATATAGATATATATATATATATATATATATATATATTAAAAACAACAACAATAAAAACCGTTATTAAGACACTATTGTCTTACAAGGGGATTCCCCTAAAAGGTTATATACTCGTATGTACATGAGTGAGGAGGGAAAGAAATTTAGAGGGGAGGGGGAGCAATCAGCCGTTTTCTGTGGAGTTGAGCACTTCTTCCCTCATTTTATCAATCGCCTTGAGAAATTTAAAATATTTATAAACAAATGCTTTATCCAGCAGGAGAGTAGTAAAAATATTTTTTTGAAAATAGAGCAATCCATAAATAATTCTTTAATTATTATAAAAAGGCATATATTGGATCAAACATCATTGGTATAAAATATTATTGGTAAAATAAATGTTGATCCCATATATGCCTTTTTAATTAAAGATATATATCTACAGCTGGGGAGTAACCTTCGCCGGAGTAATCTCTCATCTTTATTTCAAATTTCAGTAGAATCATTCCAGCCGTTCAACCCTAATGAAAGACAAACATCCAAATACTATTTTATAATACTATTATTTTACTATATACCATATACTATACACCATATATACGTTATATCTATCATATACTATACACCATATATGCTTTATGTATACCATATCATATACACCATAAATGCTTTATATCAACCATATACATTAAACTATAACACACCAGACAGGATTGGCTGTTCTACGAACGGATCCAGTACTCTTGCCTAAGTCCAATAAGACCAATATTATTTTTATTATGAAAACCCCCATAGTAGTAGCAATAACATTATTAAAATGTTTTGAAAAATGAAAACAGGCGAGTTAATTGAAGGAAAATATTGTTATGTAGATAGCAACTTATATTTTAGTACTAGCCGAATGACCCGGGCAACGCCCGGGTTTTACCCGATTAAATGCTTTTATTCAAATACTATCCGTTACAATTATAAATTGGCGCCGTGGATGTCATTCTTGTATAATATATGAATGAGTTTTAAAAATTGTAAAAAAAAGAAAATGCATCGGCCGGGAATCGAACCCGAGCCGCCCGCGTGGCAGGCGAGCATTCTACCACTGAACCACCGATGGTTATGAGAAATGGCCATATTTGGGTATTCATTCCATTCACAAAGCAAACGATGACAGAATTGATTAAGAATTGTTGCTTGATTATGACGCTGATAACTGTATAAATTAATCCTCGGAGGAGGATAAAAACTTTATATTTGAAACTGAATAATATGCTATATAAAATAAATATATTTTAAAAAATTAAAAATTAGGGAGTATAATTAGTAATAATTTTATTATATATAAAAATTCGTTTGTGTGTGTCCAATGAAGTTATAAATAAGGAATATTTTTTGGTTTACAGATCGTTACGAAAAGATATAAACTTTACAGGTGTAAACTCTGTCGGGTAATCTACGATTAATACAAATTAGAGATCGGTGGATATTTATTCCGCTAGTTGGCGCAATCTATCAGCAGCTTCCAGTTCCAGATCGGGAGTTGTCTTAACACAAATGTATAAAATGTGCATATTGTTACGTCAGTTCGACCACATGTCCAACAATGGCTGAGGACGGAGCAGCCAGGAGTGAAGTCTTGTTGTGGACTGTTGGACGATGCTCTCCTTGTCGCTCTGTTCTCAGTGAATGCTTGAAGATAAACAAAGAGGAGACGAACAGAGATCCTTACAGATGGCCAACCTCGGTGGTGGCGTTGTATATGTAACACATACATTCTAATAAATGCATATTAACAAAAGGAAGAGGCAATTTTTGCCCGTACTTGAAAATCCCCGTCATTCATTTTTATCGCCACAGAAAGGTAATTCTTCTTTGCATATAAAACTAAGAACTACCTGGCTCTTCTCGGGATTTTCCAGGTGAATTCTTGCCCCCTATAATCTTCATTTACTGAAAATATTACAACTTTTGTGTGTACTCCCATTTTCAATTTGCATCATTGAAGTATAAGGTTGTTGGGAAACAATTATATTGGTAGAAGAGAAAGAAGGCTGATATAAGTTCCTTTATTACTTAAAGGTATTTATAAACAATAAGACAAGAGATTGAAGAAACTAGATAAAATTATATATACATACCTGCAGCTTATCAGCGGCCTGCCCTATCCAAGAACCGCTAGCCAACACAACTATCTAACAAAGCTGAGATATATATGCAAATTAGCATAGACAATATATAACAACAATATGCAAATCACAAGAGTATTATATCGTAGAAATATCCCAGAATTGCCATTTTCAGCGAAGGTGTGCATAAATATCTATTTTATAATTATAAAAAAAAAAATAGCTTCAAAAAATTATATCAATTTTCATCGTTAGAACGGAAAAATTTTTGATGATAATATTTGATATTGCATTAACCAATATATATTTTACTATTTATATTATTAGCATCAGCCGCGTAAAAACAGTAGTAATAATTGTGAAATAGTAGTAATCAGTAGTAATAGATAACTTTCAAGATAATAAATCCATATGGCGATAATTCAATATTGAAATACTGAAACTTTTCTTGTCACGACACAAAGGATCATGGCGATAATTACATTTTAAGGCATATTATAAAATTGAACCGTTGAATGAAATAAAAGTGACGTCACCACTCGCATATTTGTTCATATTTTGTTATGATTAAAACTTTATTATAGATAAGGATAGCGTTTTTTTAAATTATTTTAAAGCATAATATAGACTGGGAATGCATCCGGGAATGCCTGAACCTTTTTTTTTTTTTTTTGCGCGTTTTAAAGGAAATATACATATTAATCTATCATCAATTTAATTAATTCAAAATCAGATTTTCGTTTTTCCTTCCTTTTGATATAGGCATACGAAATTTGAGAAAAAATGGTTTATCCGTCTAGGAACCAACTTGCTACATACCTAGAAGTGAGTATTATGGTTGAAGACAATTTAAACTTATCGAATTTTAAAGCAAATTCTTAGTGTCAAATATGTGAATCTCCTAAGATTTATCGATTACTTTTAAAAGAAATATTTGAAAGAAACTGATTCGCGAGCCCTTATATTTTTTACTTAAAAATTAAAAGGGAAACTAGAATAAAAACTAAAACTATTTTATTCTTGGTAATAAAGTTTTTTTCCAAATATATTTAAATTTAATAATTATTCAAAATGTCCTTCATTTGCTTCTCTCCAAACGCAATCTAAGTCTTTTAGGGAAACTTTGACAAACACGAGCCCATAAATCCGCTTCGAATAGATTAAATTATTCTTCTAGTGCAATTTCCATTTGCTCTAAAGTCTTGGATTTTCGATGATAAAATGCATATTTTAAAAATCCCCACAAAAAAATCTGCCAGAGTAAGATCAGGTGATCGCGCAAGCCAATCAATTGGTCCACGGCGCCCCATCCATTTATGAGGGAAATATTTCATTGAGCTCTAACAATGTTTGAGTAATGGGCGGGTGCACCATCCTGCATGAAGCAAAGGTTTTTCCAACCAATTTTGGCTGCATAAATTCCTCCAACATTTTCAAATAAATCTCACCATTTACTTTTTCATCGAAAATATAAGGTCCGATTATTCCTTCCGAACAAATTCCACCCCAAACAGTTAAGCCAAGGGAATTATCTTCCTTCTCAATTTCTGCCTTTAGATTTTCTGAAGCCCAATAAACACAATTATGTCGATTGGCATAGCCATTCAATTTACAAATAGCCTCATCAGTCCACATTATTCGATTAGGCACATTTATATCATTTTGGATCATTTCAAGAATTTTTTCACAAAATTCCATCTTTATATCCCAATCATCTTCATGAAGTGCATGAATTAATTTAGGAATATAAGGCTTATAACCAAGACTTTTTAGCATTATTTGGATGGAGGTTATAGCTCTTTTTAGCTCTTGGGACAATCTTCTTGTTGATATTTGAGGACTAGCTTCTAAAGATGCTTTAACTAGGTTTATATTAGTTTCACAGGTAGCAGAGTGTCGTCTTTCCTGATCTAGGGAGAACTGCCACACTACCGGTACTTTCAAATTATTCTTGTTACGGCTGATTTAGAAGGTGCAGACGGCTCAGAATGTATTGACCATTGACGTCGTAGAGTTGTGACCATGTTGATAATAGAGTTTGATCATTTTAATTCTTTCTTTGATATCGAGGGAGGACTGAATTAAACTTGGATGGAACCTGAACATACACATATGTTAATTAGACAAATATTATAAATAATTTATTAGTTAAAAATTATAAAAAGGTATCGGGACTTACGGGCCATCCTGTACATAAAGATAGAAATTATGAAAAATGAACTTCAAGAAAACATATAATCTAAAATGTCTTCATAACTTAAAATGACGTATTCAGTAATTTAAAATTAAATAATGAAATATTGAAAAGGAATATTATGAATATAAAATATTCTTATATGATATCATAATAATGTAAAATAAAATACAACACAAAACTTGAACTCCTCAAAACGAAGGATACCTCTCACGTCCAAGTCGGCCACAAAGTTTGTGCCAAAACGTTCGATGGACTTCGCCATAAACATCTGACTATTGACCCAACTAATGTTGCCAAGGGAACGTGTTAAGGTAGAAATTATCGAATTGTATTATTCGTTTTCAAATTGTTACTTTAAAAAGTGTATTTATGTTATTCAAACAGAGAAAGGATAAGGAATTATATTCCAACACTTGGAAAATTGTAGAAATTTTATAAAAATAACTATTCACTTACTCCGTAATAAGTGTCTTCAATAATTTATCAAAATTTGCAAGTTTGTGGCATTTAACTTGAAGGGCACTTTGTGGCAAAACTCACTGACAGGAGTAAACTGCAGTGTTGTCAAGTACACATAAGGTAATCTAGCCAATGCGTCTCAAGATGGGATCTCCGCAGTTGGCCAGAGCTGCTGTCCAGTATGTACCAAACATCTCTTTATGCCATTGGAAATGTACACATGAGCCAATAGCGTCGAAATGTTGGACAGATATTTATAAAATAAAGAGATATTTGTGTAATTGAGCAATGTAATAAGTTATTGTTTGAAATTTGTATTTGTAATAAAATTGTAGAGATTTAAAAAAAGTGTTGAATTATAAATATACACGCATGAATAATAATTAAGGAAGTGGAAAGTCATTGATTTCGCCGGTCATCTGTTGTTTTAAAGGAGACAGAGTCAATTTTGTTCTCACTTGGTTACCTCGTGTATTCAATAAAGGTCACTGTAATATCTTTCAGAGTTATTGTCTGAATCCCGATATACCACAACAACAACAAAAAGCTATTATTAATAACACACGTCCCAAACAGGATTCTCCCAGATACAGAAGTAAACATATCTACAGAAAGAGGAGATTAACATCGACCTCTTTCTTCAAGTTGGATCCATCACCTGTATTGTGCCTATTGTCCGTGCTGTTTTACAGATGTTGTTAAAAGCTAATGCATTGGGTTTGAATCCCGAAATACATGCTAAAAGGTACCCTTTCCTTAAGTTTTGTCCATGAGTGTATATATTGAGACGTTACAGAAACAATTTTCAATTGTACATGAATTCCTTTAAAATGTTATTTTAATTTTTCATGTGTTTATTTTCATTTTAATTTTTTATTCATCAAAAGTCAATGATGTACATACTAAATTAGTAAAAACTCAATAAAAACGATATGTAAAAATATACATAAACAAATGGCTTGTAAAAGAAAGCGGCATTAAAATGAGTTTAGCCCGGCAGCGGTCGCGCCCTCTTTTATACCTTGAAAGGTCGCGGTGGGTAAAATTTACCCACTTTTTAAAACCTAAATAAATCAAATATTTTTTCCAATATTTTTATTGTTTTCTATGTTAGAATAATGATTTGTCTATTAAATAACTTTACATAAAATCCTGAGATATAAAAATCATATTTTATTTATTTTATTAATAACAAATCAAAATATCAAATATTTATGATATATTTGACTATTTTATGAAAATAAAAATATATATTGAAGATAGGTTATAAAATATAAATTTGTATGAAAGTTATCACTTTCTTTCATAGAAATTAGGACTTGTTTCGTCCTTTATGACATTCTTGACAAATTATTACAGAGTGTTCCTTACACAAAAAAGCAAAACAGTACTGGCAATGTTGAATAGTTTTTCTGTCCTTTTTTTTCTTTCTGGCATTTCTTGCATCGATGTCTTTCTCCTATTTTTGGCTTTTTAGATGGACCAGGCTCTAACAAATTAAAAATATCGGATGCCTTTTCCTTTATTTCACATGGCATTCTTCCGCTTACTGTGCGAACTTTGACCATCTCTTCAATAAGATCTAAGGATAAGGTTTTCAAAAAATGACGTCTTGATTTAACCTTTGATGCGTTGCCATTTGCAAAATTAATTATCTGGGAATTTATTGCCCCAATATTTAAAAGTGAATAAAAAATAACCATGGGCCATCTTCTTGAATTTCTAGCACAGTTATATGTAGCTGTCATTTCGTCCATCATATCTACACCACCCTTTGTCATATTATAAAACATTATCATCTCTGGCTTTTTAAATTCTCCCGTTGAATCATCTATATTTGCATCGTGGTGCAGAGTTGAAAGCATAAGTACAACTTTATTCTCTTTAGGCTTGTATAAAAGAAGTGTCATTTCACTTTGAAAGCCAAAAACACTAGTGTGTACATTTCTACCTCTGCTGATGACAAACTCTGAGGGGATTTCCTTTTTATTTCTTTTTAAGGTACCAACAATTATTAGTCTATATTGTTGTAAAAGTTTTAGAGCTAAAGAATAACTGGTGAACCAGTTATCCATTGTTACATTGCGGCCAGTTCCCTTGATTGGCTCACACAATCGTTCCACAACGTCACTTGGACTTTTGCTGACATTGTAAGGACCTTCAGGGTTTTTTCCTGAATAAATCTCCAAGTTACAAGTATAAAACATTTTTTGAATCCACGAGAGCAAATAATTTTATTCTATATTTATTGTGTTTACTCGGAATATACTGCCTGAAATTGCATTTCCCTCTGAAAGCGTCAAACTTTTCATCCACCGTTATACACTGCGTGACATTGAAAATGGAACACCAAGAAATAGTGGCCAGAAAGTGATCAAACTCGGCAGACAGAGAGAGAGACAGGGACAAACAATAAGTGATCTTTATTTCAAAATGATAGTCATAATACAGAGCGAGAACGGCGTCGGCTTAGTAGCAAGTAGGACCACCGCGGACGGCGATGCACACAGCAACACGTCTAGGTAGAGAGTCAATCAGAGTACGGATGGCGTCCTGAGGGATGGCTCTCCATTCCCTCTCAACCATTTGCCACAGTTCGTCTTCTGAACGCGGCTGTGGCAAGGCATGCAAACGGCGTCCAATGATGTCCCAGACGTGCTCGATTGGTGAGAGATCAGGAGAGTACGGTGGCCAGGGAAGCATCTGTATATCTTGCAGAGCTTGTTGGCTAATGCGAGCAGTGTGCGGTCGGGCGTTATCCTGCTGATAAAGGGTATTGGGCACCCCCTGAAGGTAGGGGAGTGTCACCGGTCGCAGCACATCATCAACGTATCGTTGGGCCGTCATAGTGCCCTGAATACGAAGTAAAGGTGACCTGGAATCATACGCGATTGCGCCCCAAACCATGATTCCACGTTGTCGCAAGGTGGGACGTTCCACAATTGCTGCCGGATTGGACCTTTCTCCACGTCGACGTCACACGCGTACACGGCGACTATCACTGGACAAGCAGAAACGCGACTCATCTGAGAACACGACCCTGTGCCATTCCGTCATCCACGTCGATCTAGCCCGGCACCATTCCAAACGTTGGCGCCTATTCGGTGGGGTCAATGGCAGTCTTCTTAGCGGACGGCATGAGTGCAAGCCATTAGCAACCAATCGACGGGAAATGGTTCTGGTCGAGATGGAATGATCTAGGGTGTCTTGCACAAGTTGCAGGATGGCGGTATAATTGGCTTGTGGGGCCGCCACTGCTTGTCGAAGGATACGCCGATCCACACGTGCTGACGTCACTCTGGTTGCACCGGCATTCCTATAAATTGCCACATTTCCTTGTTCCAACCATCTTCTCCACAGTCGGTGCACCGTGGACGCACCAAGGTGTGTATCAGCTGCGATTTGACGTATGGACCAACCTGCCCTTTTCAGTCCGATCACCATGCCCCTCGTAAAAGCGTCTGTCTGCTTGAACTGCCTCCGTTTACGATGACCTGGCATTCTCTGTTATTACACGTGTCTTTTGACACAAGAACAAAATTTCTACAATGATTTTCCTTGAAGAAATAACGACACGAATACTGTCCTTTCTGCAATTTCCTGCCTTATATCTTACTCCAAGTGCGCACGAGAGCTGCGCATTTTACATCATTTGCATAACTCGGTTAGGCGCGTCTACCCTGAAATTTGCATAATTTTCTGGCCACTATTTCTTGGTGTTCCATTTTCAATGTCACGCAGTGTATATTCCGAAGGAGAATAATGCTTTTGGCAATTTTTACAGAAGTATCAAAAATCAATCTCACAGCTGCTAATTTATCTTGACGAAGTCTTTCATTTCTTGTAGCTTTGTCATCAAAACGAATTACTCTGAGAAGAAAACGGAATCTGTTTTCAGACATTCTACACAATTCAAATATATTCAAAGATATTCTACACAATTCAAATCCAGTACTATCTCTTGCCCATGCATCATCTGTATTCAATTTATTCGCTTTCATGACCCCAAGAAAGTAAATAATTCCCAATAAAGCTTTAATTTCATGTAGGTTTGTCAAATTAGCATCTCTTTCTCTGCTATAGTTCTGCTGAATATTCCTAATGTAAATGTTAGTATTTGTAACTATGCATTCAAGTATATTGTCATCTATAAAGAGATTCCAACAATCTAATATCGATTTAGCATTTTTTGCTTCACCCTTTACCCCTGGTAGATGGGTGATAATATTTTCACTGCGAGTTCGAACATTTTTTGGGGGAAGAGCTTTCTTCCATTTAGTCTTTTGGTCCTTTCCTATATAGTAATTGAAGCTTGGATCCTCATTGTTTTCTTTTTCTGATAATGTATACTTTTCAGTGTCTGTACTCCAATTCCTCTCTTCTATATGATCATCAGTTTCTGATTCCTCATCATCGGGATTTGGAATATTATTATCATAACGGAAAAAATCAGCATTTGAAAGCATTTTATGTGAAATAATGTAAAAAGAGGAAATAAAATATAAATCCTACCTTATTGTTGGAAGAAATGATTGTATTATTGCACTTGGGGCAGCAAAACCAAACAACAAGAAGCCAGAAAGTAACTCGAAACTTATTTACGCAAACCCAAACCAAAAGCGTTAAAAGGTCGCGCTGGGTAAAAATTACCCATTGACGAGAACTCAAAAGGTCGCACTGGGTAAAATTGACCCAAACATGCTAATAAAATGAATATATGTCATAAAACTAAAATTATAGGTTTATTATAATATTCTTTAGATAGATTTAGAAAGGTACTGAGAATATATTTTAAATATATATATTTTTTAATATAGAAATATTTTCGAAAAGTTCCTTCTGGGTAATTTTTACCCATTGCGACCGCTGAAGGGTTAGGCAAAATGTCTATTTCATTAACAAACATTTCACTTTTAAAATAATAAACTTTAAAAATAAAGTTTTACTAAACTAAAATTAGCGTTTTAAAAATAAAAACGTGGCATTTGGCGCAGTCGAAAAGGATACGAAGAAAAAAAAATGGCGGAAAATCCAAACAACCGGTTGCAAAAGTTCAACGGCTCGAAGTCGGCAATTAGGCCTGAGTCATGGATCAAATTATATGATTTTGAAAATAATTCTTTAAAAGAAGATGAAAAAATCAAAAATCTTATGTACTACTTGACAGATTCAGCACTTGAATGGTATGCAGACGAGATTATTTCAAATCCTGCAATAAAAAGATGGGAAGTTGTAAAGGAAAAGTTGATTCAAAGATTTGGTTCATACAACGCAAATCCAATTGTCTCAGCATCACATCGAAGATTAAAACGAGAAGAATCAATAGAAAATTATTTTCAAGATAAAATTCGCCTGTTAAATCAAACCCATCTAACGAAGGAGGAAAAAATTAATTTATTAACAGACGGACTTCCAAATGATTGGAAAGATTTAATTGTGGCTGCACAGCCAACTGACACCACAAAATGGTTTCATATCGCAGCTTCAATTGAACAAAATAGGGCTTCAATTCAGTTTAAGCCTAAAAACAAAATACATCTCGCGACAAAAAATAATGATAATAGAAAAAATGTTTGCCCATTCTGGTGTCCAATATGTTCGAAAAAGGGAATAAAAATTAAACATTGGGTCACAGATTGTGAGGATTATGATCCTAATTATAAAAAGGATAGGCCTAATCAAAACACTTCAGTGAAACAAGTATGCGGAGCCCCGGAATTGTTGAATGTAAGTACTTTGACAAATACCCCTACACAAGGAGCTTTCAAGCTTATCAACATAAGTGTTGAAGTAAATGGAATTCCTGCGCAAGCATTTGTGGATACTGGAGCAACAGTATCAATAATCAATTGGCGATTGTTCAAGCGAACCCGTCTTCAACTTCAACCAAATTCAGACATTCACATCAGCCAAGCGGATGGTGTTACCAGGACATGTGGAAGCCTTCAGACCAAGGTAAGAATAGATAAACTAATTAAACCTGTAACTCTCCATGTAATGAAGAACTTTAAATATCCACTCTTGATCGGATTAGATGTTGCATCTCTTTTTAATCTTTTAATAGATGTCAGAGACAAAACAATTTACACCAAATTTGATGGATTACAAAATCCAATTCTTGTAAATCATCTAGAAGAGATAAGAGAACATGAATTAAAAGAATTACTTGAACACAATAGGAATGTATTTTCTCAGCATGCTATTGATTTGGGAAAAGTAGCTATACAACATAAGATCATCACGAAAAGTGAACAACCAATTTCTCTTAGACCCTATCGTCGTCCTCTAAAAGAATATGAAGAGATAGCTGAACAAGTTAAAGAACTTCTCGAACACAAGTTAATAAGAACTTCAGATTCTCCTTGGGCATTTCCTGTTGTTATGGTTCCCAAGAAGGATGGAAATAAAAGGATGTGCATTGATTACAGACGTCTTAATGAGATCACACTGGATGACAGGCAACCCCTACCTCACATACAGGACATGTTTGATCGATTGCATGGATCCAGATTCTTCTCTACCCTTGATGTTGCATGGGGTTATTGGCAGATCGAAATGGACCCGCAATCTATTCAAAAAACTGCATTCGTCACAAACGATGGTCATTATGAGTTTTTAGTGATGCCCTTTGGTTTAAAAAATGCTGCTTCAACGTTTCAAAGGATAATCCAACATATTCTAGGTGAATTATTATGGAAAGGAACTTGCTCTTTCCAAGATGACATATTGGTGTACACGAAAACATGGCAAGAGCACATAGAGCTTCTTAGTAAAGTTTTTGACAAATTAAGACAGTACAACATGAAATTAAAAGTGTCGAAATGTATTTTTGGAAGAACTGAAGTAAAATACCTCGGACATATCATCAGTCACAATCAATTAAAACCTGATCCAGAAAAAGTAAAATCTATTCAAGACTTTCCAAGACCTGATACTGTAAAGAAAGTTCGTCAGTTCATGGGGTTGGCAAATTATTACAGAAAATTTGTGAAGGACTTTTCTAAAATTTCATTCCCCTTGGTTCGACTCACTCGGAAGAATCAGCCCTTCATCTGGAATGAGGAAGTAGAGGAGTCATTCGCTAAACTTAAAATGGCACTATCTACAAAACCTGTCCTTGCTATTTACAACCCGGACTACCCCTCTAAAGTTTATACAGATGCCTCCAAATATGGAATTGGAGCAATCCTAACACAAATTGGTCCAGACAATGAGGAACATGTAATTGCTTATTACTCCAAAACACTGCAACCACACCAAGAGAATTATTCTGCTTATGAGATGGAATGCCTAGCCGTGATACAAGCAACTGATCACTTTCATGTATACATAGAAAACCAACCATTTGAAATCATCACTGATCATGCGGCGCTCCAATGGCTTTTCACCATGAAGAAACCGAAACCTAAGTATTTTAGATGGATTCTTAGTTTATCCTCGAAATCATGTAACATCGTTCATCGTTCTGGAAAGCAACAAACTCATGTTGACGCCTTATCAAGACTCCCAGTTGTTAACATTGCAACTCAAGAACTTCAAGAACACCAACAAAATTCAGATTTGAGTTTCTTGAAAAATTCCCACACTCACGACGGTGTGGTAATGATCAAACAAAAAGGAGTTTTTAAAGCAGTTGTCCCAAACTCGCTTACCAAAAAAATATTGGAAGAATATCACGATTCATTGAGTCACCCATCAATAACCAAAACATGCAAACTTATAACTCAATGTTATTGGTGGAAAGGAATAACAACTGATATCAAGAATTATGTTCGATCTTGTAAATCTTGTCAACTAGTGAAGGTCAGACATGAACCAACTTTAGGAGAAATGATCACTCCAACGGCAAATATCCAACCATTACAAATGATCGGTTGTGACACTATTGTACTGGGAACAGCAGCAGCTAACACAAAGCATAAATTCATTCAAGTTTTTGTTGATCACGCAACTCGTTATCTATGGGCATATCCCACAATAACAAACACTGCTCAAGCTGTCACTCAATGTCTTGATAAGATATTCAAATCTGTTAATTCGATCAATACTATCTTAACAGATAATGGCAAAAACTTTATATCAAAAGAGTTCAACAAATTTCTTTCTTTACAAGGAATTAAACACACATATACTTCGCCTTATCATCCTCAGTGCAATGGCATTTGTGAGAAATTAAATGATACGATAATGACAAAACTGAGAATAGCTGTTCTAGAGAAACCTAGATGTAAATGGAGCACATTGTTACCGCAAGTTGTCAAAAATTATAATTCCACACCACACGACGTGACTGGTTTTTCACCGCTTTTCTTAATGTATGGAATCGGTAATGTACCCGAATTTGCCGACCAAACTCCAATTACAATTGAAGAAGCCAGGAAGAAAGCTAGCCTGCGGACAGAACAAAGTAGAAGTAAGTGGAAGATTAAACACGATAGCCATCACCCCAAGTATGTCTTTAAAGAAGGAGACTTAGTCATAAGAAAATTTGCCTTCAACGACCCTCGTCTCATCAAGACATCACCAAAATATGAAGGACCATTTGTCATTCAAAAAAAGATATCTGATGTAACCTACGATATCTCTCTGAAAGACCAAAAGCAAGCAAGACGCGTTCACATATCTCAACTTCGACCATTTATTACCCGAGAATAAATGCTTCAAGAAGGGGAATATGAGACGTTACAGAAACAATTTTCAATTGTACATGAATTCCTTTAAAATGTTATTTTAATTTTTCATGTGTTTATTTTCATTTTAATTTTTTATTCATCAAAAGTCAATGATGTACATACTAAATTAGTAAAAACTCAATAAAAACGATATGTAAAAATATACATAAACAAATGGCTTGTAAAAGAAAGCGGCATTAAAATGAGTTTAGGCAAAATGTCTATTTCATTAACAAACATTTCACTTTTAAAATAATAAACTTTAAAAATAAAGTTTTACTAAACTAAAATTAGCGTTTTAAAAATAAAAACGTGGCAATATATTATTTTAGGGAGAAAATTGATGGACTTCTCCCAACTAGCTAGTCATCTTCTAGTTCTCTTGCTAGTCGTCATCTAGTTCTGTGTTTTATTTGGTGAGTATGGAGACAGCAGGTGAGGGCCCCGGGCGTTGCTCAACACGCGACAAGGTCGTGTTCTCCCTTTATAACCCGGGGTGGGCGCTTGATCCCCACACATCGCCATGAAGGTGAGTGGTCTCCCCACCTTAGCCATCCGTGTAGCCATCCTTTCTCCACGTTTTTTCCGTGTATCCATCTTTTCTCCACGTCCTCCGTGTATCCATCTTTTCTCCACGTCCTCCGTGTATCCATCTTTTCTCCATGTACTCCGTGTAACCATCCTCTCTGCACGTTCTCAGTATATCCTCCCTTTCTCCACGTTTTCCGTGTAGCCATTCTTTCTTTACCTTCCCCGTGTAGCCACCTTTTCTCTACGTTCTCAGTGTATCCTCCCTTTATTCACGTTCTTCGTGTAGTCTCCCTTTATCCATGTTCTCTGTGTATTCTTTCTTTATCCGTGTTTTCCGTGTATCCATCCTTTCTCTACGTTCTCCGTGTATCCATCCTTTCTCTATGTTCACCGTGTATCCTCTCTTTATCCGTGTTCACCGTGTAGCCATCCTTTCTCCACACGCTCTCCGTGTAGCCTCCCTTTCTCCACGTTCTCCTTGTAGCTTCCTGTTCTAGATTTTATCCTTCCCCTATACCGTCTCTGCACTGTATTATATTTATCTTTCTATTTCGTATAAAGTCTTGGGATTAGAAACTTTAGAAATAAACTATAATCGTTTAACCGCAGTCAGGAATGTTTGGCTAAAGGCCGATAGCTAAACACCCTATCAACGAGCAGCAAATTCTATTCAAAATGACAAGAGCTTTCAAATTATTTTAAATTTCTATTTTCTAGGTGGTTGTTTGGCTTGCCGTCACTTCCATGAAAGGCAATCATCCTCGCGAATGGTTCAATCGACCAACCTTCAATGGCCTTATTGTTGGCGATAAATCAACTAGGGCGCTACACGCTGTTTTATAAATTGAATTTTTGTGAAAATCGAATGTTTGAAAATATGATATAGAGAGAGGTATAGGAATTTTCGATGAGTTTCTTCCTCTTTCCCAGTTTATTGATCAATGAAAAATGCTCACATGCTGTATTTCTAGTGGAAACCGTTTTTAATAATGCCATAACAATATCGTTGTGAAAGTTTGAGGTAAAATATCTTAGTGTTTATTTGATGGGTTTATTTTCCTTTTTCTTTTAAAATAGTACCTTTTGTGGATTATGTTATTTGTTTTATTTTAAGTAATTTACAGAGAGAGCTTCTGATCTATTATTATTACATTTTTTTATTTGTACTTTCATCTGCTTCATTTCCTAACGATTTAAAAAGTGTATTATATGTAATGTCTCTCCCGGTGTGAGCAGCTCTTCATCGCTGCCCTCTCCCTCGCCCTGGTAGCCCACCAGGCTCTGCCCGCCGCCGCGACTGGCCACAGCTCCCAGTACAGGTCCCAGGACAACCTGGGCAACTACGCCTTTGGCTACGAAGAGGATCACAACGGCGGCGGCACCTTCCGCAGGGAGTCGAGCTCTAATGGAGTCAAGATGGGCTCTTATGGTCTTAAGGACGCCGATGGCCGCATCCGTACCGTCAACTACGTCGCTGATGAAAAGGGATTCCGCGTGGACATCCAGACCAACGAGCCCGGTGTGGAGCCCAAGGATCCCGCAGCCACTTTGGTGAATAAGACTCCTCTGGCCGTTTCGGGACCCTTGGCTGCAGCTCCACCAGCTCCTTCTATGGCTCCTCGTATGCCATTGGCTCCCGCTCCTGTTGTTGCCGAACCTACATTCGTGGCCCCTGCAGCAGCCCCCGCTCCCGTCGCTGCTCCTATTAATGCTCCAGCAAATTCCTTCTCCGTTTCTCACGAAGTTCCTGTACGAGAACCTGTTGCTAACTACGTATACGGCCCTGCTGTGGCCAGCGCACAGGCCACAGCTCACGCAAAGGCCTCAGTTCCTGCTCCTCAGTACGCTTATGCTCCTTCCTCAGCCAACTCACAAGCGGCAGCCAAAGCACAAGCGGCAGCCAACGCACAAGCTTCAGCCAATGCACAAGCTTCAGCCAACGCACAAGCTTCAGCCAATGCACAAGCTTCAGCCAATGCACAAGCTTCAGCCAATGCACAAGCTTCCGCCAACGCACAAGCTACAGCCAACGCACAATCGCCAGCCGACGCACAATCGCCAGCCAACGCACAAGCTTTAGCAAAGGCAAAAGCTTCAGCTAATGGCAATATCCCTGCTACTAAGTACTCCTATGCCCCTGCTGCACCCCAGGCCCCTGCTCCAGCCCCTGCCACCAAGTACGCATATGCTTCTCCCCCTGCTCAGGCATCTCCTGCTAAGTACGCCTATGCCCCCGTTGCCCCCGCTTTTCCCAGAGCCCCTGCCCAGGTATCTTCTGCCAAGTACGCACCCAAAGACCAAGGTCTGGCTGCTCCGGCCATTGCTGCTCCCATCATCCCCCGTGGCTACTCCTACACCACTCAGACTGGATATGCAGGAAAGCACTAAATTTAACATACACTTGTGTATAATTTGTTATGTAATAAATTGTTATTCATTTTTATTCTTTTTTTTTTCATTAATATTCTACGGCACTAAAACATCGAGGGGTTTTACTTAGATACTGTCATCTTGCAGATGGGTTCTAAACACAGGTCCAACGATCCATTAGACATCTGATGTTGGGAGGATTCTAACATAGCGAGTCGTTGACCAGAGCTCCCACAACATAGAAATACAGCCATCGGCGCAGGGTCGCAATAAGTTGGAATTCAAACTACAAGGAATCACACAGGGCATTCAGAGACATTCCCAGAACTCATACACACTCCATTCTCTCAATGTAACCCACTACATGTTGTAGATGTTTGTAGTCAGTAGACACAGTAGTTCGACTAGCTCAGAAACCTATCTTGGTGTCAAGACTTAGATAGCTTAGCCTTAGACTGCACATCCCGCGGAAGAAAATAAGGAAAATATAATTGAAATGAGCAGGATTGGTTTTGCCAATAGAATGACAAAATTTGAGGCAGGACTCTGCAGTTCAATCTCTTTAATGTTCACATTGTTGCATCAATTTTAATGCGCTCTACATTTATTCAAAACTAGAGGACCCGCCCGGCTTCGCCCGGGTTTTACCCGAGTGAATGTTTGTCTAACGAACATTTGTTAAAACAATTCTCTTTAAACTTATAAAACGTACTCGGCTTCGCCCGGGGTTTTACCCGAGTAAAGGTTTGTCTAGCGAACATTTGTTGAAACAATTCTCTAAAAACTTATTAAAAAATAAAAAAGATATATTTTGATAATTTGAAACTCGTAAATTTGAATCTCTCGATAAAGTGAACATTTTTTCCCGGTCCCTGTGTGCCTTGTCATCCTGAATTTTGTCTTTCCTAATTTTCTACATTAGAAAATCATAGTTTTATCTAGTGATCATTTTTCCCGGTCCCTTGAGAAATACTCGATAAGTTGAATAAAATCAATATTAATTGGTTCCCTCGGTAATTGGAAGTTAAAGGAATAGTATCTTCGCCTTGGAATTGTATCATTATTATTGTCGCAAATAAATTGCGGTGTCATCCTGAGATAATCTTACTTTTGATAAATAATATTTAAGATAACAAACTTAGTGATAAGAAAACTTGTTATCATCGTCACAATGGGGGCGCTGCTTGCGAGTTAAATCTACAAATCTGCAAGTAACTCTAAGGTTATTCAAGATAGTCATGAAATTATTTTTCAAAAACCTTCCCGGTGATATACCTAATAATATCCCAAAATTTCACGGCGATTGGATGTATGGTTTTTGAATCTATAGAGTACAAACAAACAAACAGACAGACATTCAATTTTATATATATAGATTTACTCTTCATTGTTGACTTTTTATCTTACATTCACTCTTCATTGTTGGCTTTTTATATTATACTAGCGGACGTACCCGGCTTCGCCCGAGGTTTTACCTCGAGTAAAGGTTTGTCTAACGAACATTTGTTAAAACAATTCTCTATAAACTTATAAAAAAAAGATATATTTTGATAATTTGAAACTCGTAAATTTGAATCTCTCGATAAAGTGAACATTTTTTCCCGGTCCCTGTGTGCCGTGTCAATCCTGAATTTTGTCTTTCATAATTTTCTACATTACAAAATCATCGTTTTATCTAGTGAACATATTTTCCCGGTCCCTTGAAAAATACTCGATAAGTTGAATAAAATCATGGTCGTGAATCTCTCGATAAAGTGAATATTTTTTCCCGGTCCCTGTGTGCCGTGTCATCCTGAATTTTGTCTTTCCTAATTTTCTACATTACAAAATCATCGTTTTATCTAGTGAACATATTTTCCCGGTCCCTTGAAAAATACTCGATAAGTTGAATAAAATCATGGTCGTTTATGGAAGATGGACGTAGTTCCCGGAGGTCACCCGCCCCCCGCGCGCCAGGACCTCTCGATCCCTCTGATTGGCCGGCGGCCGGACGGGGGGGGGGGGGGGGGGGGAAGGGGCTCTTAATCCCTCTGATTGGTCGGTGGGAATTTGGACAGTCCAACCAACTGGCCGGCGGCCGGACGGGGGGGTGGGGGTACGTCCGCTAATAATATTTCAAAATTTCACGGCGATTGGATGTATGGTTTTTGAATCCATAGAGGACACACACACACACAGACAGACAGACATTCAATTTTATATATATAGATATATCGTCTTGCACAATTTTTTAAACTTTTTAAAATAAAGTACAATACTTAAAATAAAATATGTTTCATAAAGTATAATACTTAAAATAAAATATGTTTCTTATAAATCTAAAATTAGAAAATGAACTTTTAAATCGGTAACCTCAAGGAGATAGCACTCTCTAAAGCACTAATATTTGAATTAGTTTTACTTAATATATTAGCCCTGAAAGACTCAAGGTCATCAGGCGTGGACCAAAACCTAAGCCTATCTCGGTCTCAATGGTGGCGTTGCTTGCGAGTTAAAGCTACAAATCTGCAAATAACTCTAAGGATATTAAAGATATTTAAGAAATTATTTTTCGTAAACCTTTCCGGAGATACACCTAATAATATCCCAAAGTTTCACGGCGATTGGATGTATGGTTTTTGAATCCATAGAGGACACACACACAGACATTCAATTTTATATATATAGATTTACTCTTCATTGTTGGCTTTTTATCTTACAATCATTCTTCATTGTTGGCTTTTTATATTATATTTACTCTTCATTGTTGGCTTTTTATCTTACATTCACTCTTCATTGTTGGCTTTTTATCTTACATTCATTCTTCATTGTTGGCTTTTTATCTTACATTCACTCTTCATTGTTGGCTTTTTATATTATATTTACTCTTCATTGTTGGCTTTTTATCTTACATTCATTTTTCATTGTTGGCTTTTTATATTATATTTACTCTTCATTGTTGGCTTTTTATCTTACATTTACTCTTCATTGTTGGCTTTTTATCTTACATTCACTCTTCATTGTTGGCTTTTTATATTAAATTTACTCTTCTTTGTTGGCTTTTTATCTTACATTCATTCTTCATTGTTGGCTTTTTATATTACATTTACTCTTCATTGTTGGCTTTTTATCTTACATTCACTCTTCATTGTTGGCTTTTTATCTTACATTCATTCTTCATTGTTGGCTTTTTATATTACATTCACTCTTCATTGTTGGCTTTTTATCTTGCATTCATTGTTCATTGTTGGCTTTTTATATTACATTCACTCTTCATTGTTGGCTTTTTATCTTACATTCACTCTGTTGGCTTTTTATATTACATTTACTCTTCATTGTTGGCTTTTTATCTTACATTCACTCTTCATTGTTGGCTTTTTATATTACATTTACTCTTCATTGTTGGCTTTTTATCTTACATTCACTCTTCATTGTTGGCTTTTTATATTACATTTACTCTTCATTGTTGGCTTTTTATCTTACATTCACTCTTCATTGTTGGCTTTTTATATTATATTTACTCTTCATTGTTGGCTTTTTATCTTACATTCATTTTCTCATTGTTGGCTTTTTATATTATATTTACTCTTCATTGTTGGCTTTTTATCTTACATTCATTCTTCATTGTTGGCTTTTTATATTACATTTACTATTCATTGTTGGCTTTTTATCTTACATTCACTCTTCATTGTTGGCTTTTTATCTTACATTCATTCTTCATTGTTGGCTTTTTATATTACATTCACTCTTCATTGTTGGCTTTTTATCTTACATTCATTCTTCATTGTTGGCTTTTTATATTACATTCACTCTTCATTGTTGGCTTTTTATCTTACATTCATTCTTCATTGTTGGCTTTTTATATTACATTCACTCTTCATTGTTGGCTTTTTATATCATATAAAAAATCATAGTTTTATCTAGTGAACATTTTTTCTCGTGTCACATTGCCGTGTCATCCTGAGATAATCTTACTTTTGATAAATAATGTTTAAGATAACAAACTTAGTGATAAGAAAACTTGTTAACATCGTCACAATGGGGGCGCTGCTTGCGAGTTAAATCTACAAATCTGCAAGTAACTCTAAGGATATTCAAGATATTCATGAAATTATTTTTCAAAAACCTTCCCGGTGATATACCTAATAATATCCCAAAATTTCACGGCGATTGGATGTATGGTTTTTGAATCTATAGAGTACAAACAAACAAACAGACAGACATTCAATTTTATATATATAGATATTCTGTGATATTTAATATTTATTTAAAACGGATTATTATGAGATTATCATCATTCCTTTTTATAGTTTCATTCCTCTTATAATATTTATTGTACATATATCTTGAATGGTTATTTGAGCGAGAGAGGACCTAGACCAAGACTGCGGATCACGACCTACGAGGAAGGCAACGAATAAATAAACGCAATAACTTTTTAAAAGTAATTTATTTTTATTTAATTTTATTTATTTACTCATATTTATTTGCTTTGAGTATGGAAACCCGCACGGGAAACGTATAATAACACGAAGAAGGAAGAAACCAAGGTCTACGACCCTGCAAAGCTGCAACTTGGTGCAACAATATAAAGCTTATTCCCCACATTCTGTTAATTATAACTACAACAAGTGTGAGCGATATTTTTCTTTCAAAGTCGACAAGATTTATAATAGTTATTATAATGACACCGTCTCAAGTATTAACAATGAAGAAATATACAAGAAAATATGTAAATGTGTAAAATGTTGTAGAAAAATATTTTATTGAGATTTTCCCGAAGGATTGCGCCATCTTTCGGAATGAATATCAACTAATGATCGATTTTTTAACCCAACGTTTAGTTGATATTGACTCCGATAGATAGGCAAGGCATCGGTGACTCTCAGTTGCTCGATCACTGAGGTACCTTTTCATAATTCGACAATCTCGTAGATTTCCCCTTTATTCGATATTTGATATAAAGGAGTGTGTTCCAATGTCCCCCATTTGAATATCTCCCATTATTTGTCTACATTGCATGAATGATTACAAATTTCACATTGAAAATTTATCAAAAGCATTTATACATAGATTTGAGGCATAAGGGTGAGTTGAAATGTTTTTTTTAATTTGCTCACTAGAACTGGGTAAGTATTTTCTACATCAGATAATTTTTTTGGTATGCAAAGATCATATAAAAGGTTGTGCACAGTTGGGGTTAGCAAGGTCAAGAAAATAGCTTTCTTTTTATTTTGATCAATGTTATTTGCCTCAAAGAAATATTCCAATCTTTCTGTGTATCTCTCCCAACTTTCTGTAGTCTCATCAAATTTTTCAATTGTAAAAATAGACATTTTGAAACTAATTTGTTTACTTATCTTTAATTGGAAGATCCCTAATTTGTTTACTTATCTTTAATTGGAAGATCCCTAATTTGTTTACTTATCTTTAATTGGAAGATCCCATCCTCGTCGCCAAAATACTGTTGTGTATTTAGGGTTACCTCGTCGTTCTTAACAAATTATTTCAACTCACCTTTAGGCTTCTATTATTGTATTTATTTAGACAACATTTCATAGGATTAATATATTATTTATTATAGTATTATATTTAATACAGCACAGTTAATAATAACCAATTTAATTATAAAGTCTAACAAAAAAAAAACACGCGGTCATTTGTTTACTTAAAGCCAGAAAAACTAAAGATGTCGGGAGATGATGATAAATTAAATAATCATTTTGACCGGTCATTATTCAAAATTAAATATAATATTGACCAGTCATATGAAATATACATCAGTTATGATAACTTCTCCTTCAATAAATGAGGATGATAATCAGTTGCGCACAAGTCAATCGTCTACTAAATATGTCATGTGAATAACGTTAAATACTAATGTAGTGTGCCCCCCTAGGTATGGAAATAGTTTTGAGGTTTTTCTTCTAAGGCTCGCGCGCACGTGACGAACACAAATCTCGCATTTGGATCTTCACACAGCCATTTCTACCAATCCAGAAGGTAAAACACTATCAGAGATTGGTCCAGTAGTTATGCAATATGTAGCGATCGACCTGGGCATTCTGTAGAGATTGTGAGGAATATGTAGAGACGTGCTCTGGGCAGCTTCATTTAAATTCTCCCCTCGACTATCAAATTACAGAAAGTTTTTCAAGGAATTGTCAAGTTCACTGCCATAACTTGGGACGTCCGGGGTAACCTGGGTAAACCAAATAAATGATAACTGGGGAAGAGGCATAAAAATGAACAAATTTACGGCAAGTGGTCACGTGTGAACAATTCCACGGAAGATGTTATGCAATAAATTGCTCGTGCCACGAAGGCCGTCTCGGTCACGTTCCAGGAAGAGGTGCTGGGATGAGGTCAGTGTGCCCAGATATTGTTATTTTAAGGACAAATTGACTCAAAGTTTCGAATGATTGAGCTACGAACGACACTCAATAGCCGACCATATCTCAATGCAATAAAGATGTTTTAAAATTGCGACCCTGTAAATCCATGTTTACGTAATTTATTCCAGTGTATTATAATACAAAGGTATTTTGGTAGAATTTGTTTTTATAATTATTCAAAGCTAAAACTAAATCAAGATCTATTTTCCGAAGCGAAAACGAAAATATAATCAAAAACATTTATTCAAATAAGCAGAAATTGACAGGAGGGTGAAGATTATTCATCGAAGTTAAGTATAATTGTTATATCACATGTTTTTATATACACCATTATTATAAATACAAGTTTTATGGGAGTAAGTATTATAAATACTTGTATGAAAAATGCATATATCTATATAGATTATTTTTATTAAATCAAAATTATTAAGTATAGCACACAAATAATTACATTAAAATTTTTATTAATTTCTAATGGAGCATCTCTAAGCCGGCCAATCTTTCCCAAGTTTGATTCAAAGACTTGTCTTCCACGAGGACGTGAGAAGCAAAATCTTCTATTCGTCCCGAGTGACCCTCGCGGTAGTAAGCTGGAAATTGGAAACTGAGTTTTGAAGAATGTGGGATGAGCAGCATATTAGATATAATTGTAATTGCCATGTGGAGACAATATAATATTTTATTTAAATATGATTTTGTCACCCTCTCTCTCTCTCTCTAAACAAATGTTTTTTTTTTTTTTTTCATTTTTAAGAGTTTAAACAAAAGTTGTGGTTGTACTAAATACCAAAGCCACAGACTTCCCATGACCCGTATAACCAAATGTGGAGTCATCCAATCAACTAGGCCTCAATTCCACCGTCGGAATTGTCACCTGCAGGCAAACAAACCGCTCGACTATGCAGATCAGCTGACATCGCCCTTGTTGGGCCAGATGGGACGTCTAAAAAATGCGGTGGCGGGAAAGAATGCGGAGCAGGGTGACCAAGTACAAAAAAGTCCATTTGAATACCCTGGATCTCAGGAGGGTTGGGCGACGCGGCCTTCAGAGCTGACCTTGCTACAGAACAATCGCTTCGGAGCTATATAACGGTGGGATGGCCGCCTGCAGCCATCGTCCTACAGCCATGAAGGTGGGTCTTCAGCCGTGGATCTCCTTCCTTCCTCTCTTGGATACTCCTTCCCCGGCCATTTCCTTCCCTTCTTGGATACTCCATCCCCGGCCACTTCCTTTCTTGGACACTCCATCCCCAACAACTTCCTTCCCTTCTTGGATACTTCATCCCCAGCAACTTCCTTCCCTTCTTGGATACTCCATCTCCCGAAACTTCCTTCCCTTCTTGGATACTTCATCCCCAGCAACTTCCTTCCCTTCTTGGATACTTCATCCCCAGCAACTTCCTTCCCTTCTTGGATACTTCATCCCCAGCAACTTCCTTCCCTTCTTGGATACTCCATCTCCCGAAACTTCCTTCCTTTCTTGGATACTTCATCCCCAGCAACTTCCTTCCCTTCTTGGATACTTCATCCCCAGCAACTTCCTTCCCTTCTTGGATACTCCATCTCCCGAAACTTCCTTCCTTTCTTGGATATACATCCCCAGCAACTTCCTTTTCCTTCTTGGATTCTCCCTCCCCCGAAACTTGCTTCCTTTCTTGGATACTCCATCTCCCGAAACTTCCTTCCTTTCTTGGATATACATCCCCAGCAACTTCCTTTTCCTTCTTGGATTCTCCCTCCCCCGAAACTTGCTTCCTTTCTTGGATACTCCATTCCCGGCTTCTTTTTTACCCTTCTTGAATACTCCATCCTCAGCACTTTCCTTCCTTCTTGGATACACAATCTCCAGCAACCTTCTTCCCTTCTTGGATACTCCATTCCCCGAAAATGTCTTTCTTTCTTGGAGGACCAGTCTCAGCTTCTTCTTTCCCTTCTTGGATACTCCATCCCCGGCTTCTTCCTTCCCTTCTTGGATTCTAAATCCAGAGCTTCTACTTTATTTACCTGAATACTCCATTCACAATTTTTCTTCCTTCCTTGGATAATCTCTCTAGCCCTGGATAATCTTCTCTCTACCTAAACACTCCATCGCCAGCTTCCCACTATTTGGATGTAAATCATCTGATCTACTAGCCTCTTTATTCTATACCCGATTTAAAAGGATAATCCACCTTCTCGTTATTTTTTATCTCTACCAGATACTTTTTTTTTTTGGAAATGCCATCTAGATACAACTGATTTTTTCTTTCTACTTGATTGACGGCGAGGACTGTTCATATCTTCGATATGGTGAATGCTCGATCTGCTCTCACCAAACTCTCTTCCAACATAATAGCGGCCTACTCCACGCTCTCTCTGTCGCAGAAACCCAGTGGGGCGATTCCATTTGTCTCTCGAATGGCAGTAAATAGCCTTAAAAACAACTTCATATCGGCTTTCGTACTTTTATATTCCATACTTTTCAGAGAGCCATAGCTTCCTTATTTATTCTGCCACTAAAATATGTTTTCAGTCCGTCCCAATTACGACATTTTTTTCCTCTAAATGAATGATTAGCAGTAAAAAAAAATAGGTTTTAATATAATCCATAAATTTCACATTTGCCACTTTACAAAAGAATTCCACGTCCTCAACAATTTATCAAATCTCCTCCTCCTCTGATTTAATTAACACACGCCTCTACATATTCAAACAGGGGCTTGCCATATTTCATTTGAACAACTTCCCTTCTTTGATGCGTTAAAGAGAGTTTATCTCGGCGAGAGAACTATCCAGCCGGCCACTAGCGGGATATCGACAAAGTTGTCTCCAGGAGGAAGAAGTTAGATTTCAGTGAAGCTCGCGATATCGACAAAGTTGTTTCCAGGAGGAAGAAGTTAGATTTCAGTGAAGCTCGCGATATCGACAAAGTTGTCTCCAGGAGGATGTTAGATTTCAGTGAAGCTCGCGATATCGACAAAGTTGTCTCCAGGAGGAAGATGTTAGATTTCAGTGAAGCTCGCGATATCGACAAAGCTGTCTCCAGGAGGAAGAAGTTAGATTTCAGTGAAGCTCGCGATATCGACAAAGTTGTCTCCAGGAGGAAGATGTTAGATTTCAGTGAAGCTCGCGATATCGACAAAGTTGCCTCCAGGAGGAAGATGTTAGATTTCAGTGAAGCTCGCGATATCGAGTTTCGATTAAAATAGTTTCTACCACCGTTGTGCCAGCTTCAAATCATGAATCTCCTCAACTCCATTGTAAATACAATGTTTTATAATCCTCTGAGTTTATTTGTTCCTTGTGAAATCCAGAGTAGGATTCCAGTTTTGACATCTCCAATAATCTTCTCTTGTCCAAGACGCTTGAAGCTCTACTCGTCTATTCGGTCCAGAATGAAAACATTTAATATTATTCACATTAATGACGATCTATGGAGGAATGATTATTGTATTACTATATTTAGTTGGTCTTTTGAGCTTAATGTGGGATATTACGGTAACCATAGCAAGCAGTTGGCTGAAGACTGTGTAGATTGGACTCCGGGAGTGCCGCTGTGAGGAGAGAACATGGGGTGAAGGATGAAATGTCCCCAACACTTGAAGGTTTAATAAGCGAAGTTCTAATTTGCAACTCGTAAATTTCCCTTCAATAATAACAGCTCGCAAGAACCTCTCATCAGAAACCATCCAAAAGACATGGATATCCATGGTCTCTTCAGGAGGGGGACTCTTTTTAGAGGTTGAATTGAGTCTTCTCAAGCCATCTTTAACTTTTATTAGATGCTAAAAAAGAAGAGAAAAAGGTTTCTTTAATAAACGTATTTAAAGAATATTATTAAAGAATATATTATTAAAGAAACCTTTTTCTCTTCTTTTTTAGCATCTAATAAAACCATAAAGGAGAAATTTCTTTTTAGTTCGTTTCATCTTTAACTTTACCAATATAGTCCTTTAAAATGATGGTCATCGCATTATGCGCATCGCTCACAATAGGTTTCACACACGATGATACTACTACAAAATATCTTCAAAATGGCCAAAAGATAATAAACAATGCCATATTTTTGATACTATAATATATAGCTTTTGATATAGGATATTAAAATGATTCTTGGAGGCAGAGAGAGAGAGGCAAAACCACCGCTTTAACATTTCCATCTGATAATACAATAATAGATGTAGAAGATCTCATCGATGTGTGAAGGCGTCAAAGACTGAAATCACAATTCGGACTTACTGATGATAATTTTTGTTTAGAGATTAATGGGATGTGGATTGGACTTCTTCGGACCAAATTTTGTACCTATTAAATTTAGAATGGCTTTGGTCTATCAGGATGGCTCAAAATAGAACTACTCGAGAATATTTATTTCCGTCAGTTTATAAAAGTCATTTCATGATGTGCCCCAGGTCCTCGCCGTTCTCCTCTCCGTGGTGGCCGCCAGCCGCGCCCTGCCCCTGCTCCACTCGGCCGCAGTGGTAGCCCCTGTCTACGGCACCGGCGCCAGTACCCAGTTCAGGACCCAGGACAACTTGGGGAACTACGCCTTCGGCTATGACGAGGGCCACGCTACGGGAGGCACCTTCCGCAGGGAGTCCGGCTCCCATGGCGTCAAGGTGGGCTCCTATGGCCTCAGAGATATCGACGGCCGCATGAGGGTGGTCAACTACGTCGCTGACGCTGCTGGCTTCCGTGCCGACATCAAGACCAACGAGCCCGGTGTTGAGCCCAAGGACCCTGCTGCCACCCTGATCAACAAGGCTCCCGCTGTTGCTGTCGCTCCCGCGGTGCCCGTAGGCCCTGCCGTGGTGCCCGCTGACCCCGCGGTGGTCACCGACATTGAGGAAGTTGACACTGTGGCTTCTCGTCTGGCTGTGGCACATGCTGCTCCTCTTGCCCATGCCCCAGCTGCCATCGCCCCAGCCGCCTACGCCCATGCTCCCGCTGCTGCCATTGCCCACGCTGCCCCCCTTGCACATGCTCCCGCTGCCTATGCTCATGCCCCAGCTGCCTATGCTCATGCCCCCGCTGCCTATGCTCATGCGCCAGCTGCCATCGCCCATGCTCCTGCTGCCTACGCTTCCGCTGCCTACGCCCATGCCCCCGCTGCAGCCATTGCCCACGCTGCTCCACTGGCCCACACCGCGGCCTATGCCGCCCCCTTCGCCCACCACGGCTACACGCACGCCGCCCCTGCGGCCTACTACAACGGCCACCTCTGGTAAAAGCAGGCGTCCGCCCGACAACTTGTATTCCCACCGGCAGTATTTATAACCTTCAGGGATCGAGAGATCTGCAATAAATATTATATCGATATTTTTGGATTCTTGTTTGAACCACTTCCTTCCGTTAAAATACATTGCAATGGTAGAGTAGAAAGTACAAACAGACTAGTGGAAATAGAAAGTTTCACCCAGGAAGAAGGAACTGGTGGAATATGAAGAAAAATAACATAATTAATAGGCTAATCCCCTAATAGAATGTTCAAATCAATAAGCTTGAGGGATAAGTATCTTTCAAATAAATTTATTTCAAGCTTTCGGGCACAACCGCCCTTCGACAGGAAAAATATATATATAATATATAAAGTTTTCAACTTTAGTAGCGTAATATATTTTTCTGTCGAGGGGCGGTTGTGCCCGAAAGCTTGAAATAAATTTATTTGAAAGATACTTATCCCTCAAGCTTATTGATTTGAACAAAAATAACATAAATATAAATGCTCTCACATTATATATGCCAAATTATTACAAATGGAAAGAATTTAACCACATTTTTTGTTTTGCGTTCAATATGTATTCATTCATTACACGCCATTAATTAGAGCTCAATTCCATGTTGTTTTTTTCTTCAGCGCTAATTCTTTCTGGGTATAACACTTTATACTTTCACTAGTCTATATGGGAGAAAAAATAAAAAATGAATATATAATATATATTATAACAAATATTATATTAATTAATATTTAATAACTAGCCGAGTGACCCGGGTTTACTCTAAGGACCTGTGAAGACAGATTAAGAGCATAGATGGTGGCTTTAAAACTGCACTGGGTATATTCTGGTTTCTTAGAAGCAGCACATTTCAAGAAAGGTAAAATAAAATACTTTCTGAGCAAAGTATTCGTGCACAGATACTGACACCCGGGGTAGATGAAAAACTTCTACAGAGAACGATTTCTGTTTATAGGCAAGAAATTAATTAACAATTGATTTAGAAACCCGATAAATCTACCATTAAAAATTGAAATAATTCAATAATAAAAACTCACTTATTTAAAAAAACAAAGCAATTTGGTGATTATAAATATATAAAGTGAAATTTGAAGCGAAAAATTTACAATTGAAAGATTGAATACATAAAAAATATAACTACTAATATTTGGAGAATAAATATAAGTGTAACACACGGAGCAAAAATAAAGTAATTTTAGTATATAGATCTCTAGTTCAGTATGTTTGGAGGAGATTGCTTCAAACTTTACAACTGAAAACTCTGTCAGTGTATTATCTATATATACAATCAGTAATTGATATATAACAGATATATTGAAATATTTACTGACTTTTGGAAGCGTTTTGTGCTTGTATAAATTGAAAATATGAAAAATATGAAACAAAACTATACTAACCATCACGTGATAAAATTAATTAACAATTAAATTAGAGAAACACGGAATATTTACCATTAGAAATTAATAGAATTCAATAATACAAACGCACGTGTTTTGAAAACACAGCACTTTGGTGATGATAAATAAATACAGTAAAATTTGAAAGCAAAAAATCTATGATTGGAAAATTGAAAAAAATAAAAAATAAATATAACTACTAATATTTGAAGGATAAAAATAAGTGTTGCACACGAAGCAAAAAATAACGAAAATTGTATGTGTATAGTTCAGTATCTTTGGAGGAATTCGCTTAAAACTGAAAACTCTGTTAGTGTATTATCTACATAGATGATGAATACGGGAGCAAACAATGAATTTACCGGATCAGAATGTTCAAATAATCCGCTAACACAGTATGAAGCAACTGTCGCATGCAATGAGGTGTGCTAGGTTCACTCAGCTACTTCTGTGCCTGAGCATTTCCAACAGGATACAAACGTACATTGTTTTTTTTTTTTTTTTCGCTTTACAAAATATGTTTTACAGGTTTTAAATGTTGTTTAAAGTTTGCTGTGTTCTATTGGCGTGCTTCAACGTATTTGCTACCAACAGTAGGCGCCGATATCTTGGTGCTCAAGCAACAAACTCTTATTTTCCCAGAAGCATCTTTTATAGATCGATATAGCTTTCAAATATTCCAACAATTTGTTTTAGAAACCCAATTCCCAGCGGAAAATTAGTGACGAGCGTACATTCTTGGTATATTTATTGTTTGTTACTTCTGTTGGTACTGCTGTCTGAATCAATGTTGTGATGAACTAGGATGTGTAAATATACAAAACTAAAATGGCAATATATAATTGACGTAAAATAGACAATAAAACATTTCAATCAAAACACACAGTCAAAATATTTCAATAAAATAGCTAATTGACATTTGTTCACACTCTCGATCTCTCAGTCTGAAACGTCCTTTGTGTTTATTCTTCCTCCTTGATTCCAACCTTTCTACTTCCTTAATTACGAAATTCCTCTTCACACATTTTGAATGAAATGTATCAAAGTATTTTCTCCATTCGACAGGATATTCTTTTCTTACTTCATCAAGGTAGTTTTAATACCTCTTTCCCTGTATATCTATTTTTAAAATTATTATAGAGGTGTATAGCATTATTCAAAACTTTCAATAAATAATCAACAAAAGGTCTCTTTTTATGGTGGCAACCGAGCTTGAACTTTGTGAAGGTTCTAGATGGTTTGTCAATTAGCTAAGACTTATTAGATTTTATGGACATCATTGTTGGGCGCTGAAATCTTGTCATCGAACTGTATCCTTAAATCTTGTTTCCATTTGTCTCTATAGAATATTGGTGAGAGCACCGGTTGAAACATCACTATTTGGTCTAGAAGGGAAATATTGGAAGTGATATTACTACTAACAAACGATCGTATTTTTAAAACTATATCTATCTATCTATCTATCTATATATATAGATGATATATTTTGTATATAGTAAACCATGATTCAATTCCATATTGAACACACAATTGTTTTTAATGTACTAGTTTTTGTTTAATCTTTTATTTTTGTCTGAATTGTTTCACAAATTGCCAAATACATTTTTTAAACATGTAAATTCCATGTTAAAAAAAGAAAAGCTGAATGATATGTAAATTTACTAAAGTTTTTTTTTTTTTAATAATATAAATTGGACGGCCAGTGGTTGTCCAGTGTGTGTGGCCTCGCGCTGATTGCATATAATAAAGAAGAAGGAAAAAGGCCTAACGACTGCTTAATTGTCATTTCCAGATATTGAAACTTTGGAAAAATTTACAATACGACAAATAGTCGACAGGATTCGAACTTGTTCGCGGAAACTTTACTTAATTTCAAGGCATGGGAAAGAGGAAGGCACAAGCCCAAAAAATACTTCATTTATTAATAAAACTGATCTCAAAGAAAATTCGAATATGGAATATTGCCCCAAAGATTTGATACCAAGCTTTAACCCTGAAGAAGGGCTTAAATACTCACAATGGCTGAAGGTTTTCAACCAACAGATCAAGCTCCGGAATATCAAACAAGAAGATGCTATTTTCATAATACCCACTCTTTTTAAGGGCAATGCTCTTGAGATTTATGCCACAATTTGTGACGAAATTGACACCTTGGAAGATTTACATTCTAGGATGATGACCTTCTTCCCAGAGTTTGAACGCGGGCTACATAAAAAGTTCTGGCAACTAACTAAGCAAGAGACGCAATCAGTTCGTGGTTATTATTTTGAAAAGGTAAAAATTGGCACACAACTACACATGCCAAAGGATTTAGTCTTGGAATCTCTTACATCTGGTGCCGGCCCACTCGAGAAGTTTCTGATTGCTTCCTCGCCACATTCCTTAGAGGACTGGCTTCGTATTGCCGAATCATTGGAGCACACAACTCAACAAAGAGACGGAAGATGGAATAACGGACGGAGGAACAACTTTGCTGGAGGAAATCGCCCCAACATGGCCTCGCGGTGGAGATCTATCACGCCGCAGCATGGAGATGTCAACGCCGGCCAACTCCACGAACCTGGCCATCCTGGGACTTCATCCATCGGCCTACAAAGTGCGTCGAACCCCGGTAATCAAGGCCAAGTGGGATGTTGACGGTGCCCGGGGATCAGAGCGGATGTGGGGACAGCAGACTCATGGTTCCTGGGTATGTTTATGATTCTTTTTGATTCAGGTAGTGAGATTAATATTTTACCTACTCATTTTTTGCCCAAGAATTTTTCAAATAACATAAATATTTCTAGTTACGATAAAATAAGTACTGTATCTAATAATGTTAACATAAAAAGCCAGATTTGTTTGAATATAAAAATTGGAATTATAACTAAAAATATTTTGTTTTATATTATTGATAATCCTAATTTGAACTTTTTGATAATTTCCACAAAGTACCTAAAATATTTTAAACACTAAAGATTGATTTTGATAAAAATGTTATTATACAAAATGATGGTGTTTTATCTAATTTTGATTATACTTTTTCTAAAGAAGAACTTGATGCCTTACAATATGATAATTCTAAAAATTATTTAAGTCTTGTTAGATCTGCTTAATATTGCAACAAACATAATTATTGTTTAAGACTATCAGGGAAATGTAATCGTATAAAAAATGTACATGCCATAGATATAACTATAAATCAATCTAACATATATTTTCCTTCTTGTTTTAAATCGAGACCTATTTATCAACCAAACTTCCGACCTTTGCCTTTACCAAACTCAGAAGATAGTTATATACATAATGACGTAAGACTTGGAAATAATTTCCATGTTTTGATGAATGACTATGATGATATTTTTGGTGAAAATAAGTATAATGTTAGACCTTTAAAGGTAGATCCCCCGAGATTAACACTCAGAGATAAGACTCCTGTTTGTCTCAGACCTTATAGACATAATCTAAAGGATAACGGAACAATTAAAGAACAAATTAGTCAGTTGTTGAAATATGGCATAATTAAGCCTGCTTCATCACCATACAGTTCGCCAGTAACCCTAGCCCGTAAAAAAGGAGAAAGTGATAAGACTAGACTATGTATTTTGACTTTAGAAAATTAAATTCAAAATTAATAGGTGACAGTTTTCCAATTCCGTTAATTGAAAATATCATCCAGAAGGTTCAAGGGTCGAAAGTATTCTCATGTCTTGACATTTTAAGTGCATACTGGACTGTTTCCTTGCATGAAAAGGATCAATACATGACATGTTTTACCACCACAGAAGGTTCCTATCAATGGTGTAGACTACCATTTGGTCTACGTACAGCTCCCGCCATCTTTAATAGGATACTTAGTTCTGTTGGGCTATTAGTTGAAGCTGGACTAGATGATGTAATAGTATAAGGAAGTAGTCAATTAACCCACTACATCTGCCGATTGAAGTGGATATATATGAAGCACATGGAGGCGACGTGAACAAGAAGAAAGTTATCTTTATTATGTTATCTAAAAGGGGGAGGGGGGATGGACTGCCCGCTGGGCAGCTCGGTGATTGGCTGGCCGTGACGTAGTGGTGACGTAGGTCCTCTCAGGCGGAAGTGGGCATATTCAACATGCCTTCATTCCCCCACTTTGGATATGTCGGGTAGTATGCCAGTATCCAGACAATTCATAGCTGCACAAGCATTCTGATGTGCAGTCCTTTTGAGGCCCTTGGTGAAGATGTCGGCCAGGTTGTCGTTGGTAGAGATGTAATTCACATGGATGTCTCCACTGTTGACCTTTTCTCTTATATAATGATACCGTATGTCAATGTGCTTCGACCTATTGTTTTCTATGTTGTTTTTAGAAAACTCGATGGCAGCTCTATTATCACAGAATATTGTTATTGGGCGTGAGGCGTTAGTCAGGCATTTCAAATTCTCTAATATTTGTGCTATCCACAATATTTCCTTAGTGGTCTGGGCGAGAGCAATGTACTCAGACTCCATTGTAGATAATGACACGCAATTTTGCTTTTTAGATCTCCATGACACTAAACAACCATTAATAGTAACAGCTGACCCGCTAGTTGATCGTCTATCATCTATGTCATTAGCCCAATCTGAGTCGCTAAATGCTAGTATATCATCAGACCCTCTTTTATAGATGAGTGAAACATTCTTAGTAGCTTGAAGATATCTTAGTATATGTTTAGCAGCTTGCCAGTGTCGTTCGCCTGGGTTACTACAGAATTGTGCTAATTTAGTTACGGCAAACGTCATATCAGGTCTCGATGAGTTTGCAAGATATAGCAGAGACCCTATAAGTTCTCTGTAAGGGACGTGTTTTATCTCATCCTTTTCCTTATTAGTTGTTGGACAGTCTTTCTTTGTAATCGGGATGGAGTTATCTAATGGAGTAGAAACGCCCCTACATTCCATCATATTAAATCGTTCGAGGATCGACATGGTGTATTTTCCTTGTGAGAGGATTATTGTGTTTTCATCTGGATAACTTATTTCTACACCTAAGAAATATTTGATGGGTCCTAAGTTCTTTATCTTAAATTTTTCTCTAATCTTTTCCTCAATATTTGTCAGAATGTCCTCGCTTTCCGCGAACAAAGCTAGATCGTCGACATATACTGCGATAACCGCCTTATCTTCAAAAGTGTATAAACAATTACAGGCGGCTAAACGACGAAATCCAATATCTTCAAGAGCTTTATCTAGTGTGCAGTACCATTCGAGACCGGACTGACGTAAACCATATATTGGACGGTTTAGTTTAAGAACTTTGCCCTCACATTTCTCGTCGTTAGATCCATCTGGTGGGCTCATATAGATTTCTTCATTCAGTTCGCCGTACAGATATGCATTGTCGACGTCGAGGTGTCGATTGTACCAATTTTTATTTATCGTCAATGCAAAGATCATTCTGATGACCGAAAAATTTATTACTGGCGAATATGTCTCAAAAAAAGTCAACGTTTCGTTTTTGAGAAAAACCTCTCGCAACTAGTCGCGCTTTAAATCTTTCAACGTCCCCTTTTGAGTTAGTCTTTATTTTAAATACCCATCTACTGCTAATTGGGCGCTTGCCAAGTGGTAGGTCGGACAACGTCCATGTATTTCTATCCTCAAGACTTCTCAATTCATCCTTCATGGCCCTTCTCCAGTACGGTGCCTCTTTGCTGTTTATGGCTTGTTCGAAAGTTGTGGGTTCGATGATATCTAGGAAATGCAGTTCTGCTTTTGGCTTTCCAGCACGTCCATAAGGGTTTCGTACAATTCTTTTAGGCCTAGTTTGAACAATGTCGTCGTTGTTTACCCCCACTAAATCCTGATCACTCGTATCATCATTACGTTCTCTTTCCGCTTCAGGTTTTAGATCTATATCTCCTTCAAGCTGGTTATCGGGTTCTATCCAAATATGGTTGTATCTTTCAGGTTCATCCTCAACCTTAGTCCACTTCAGTCCTATCTTGGATTCGTCAAATTTGACATGCTTCGTTTGGATTACGTGTTGAGTTTCTGGACACCAAAGACGATAGCCTTTAGTCTGGGAAGAATAACCAACAAGAATGCACCTATTTGCTCGATTGTCCAGTTTCTTTCGCCTTTCTGTGGGGATATGGCTATATGCTAAGCACCCGAAAGCTTTTAAGTGGCGAACACTCGGTTTTCTTGATGACCAAAGTTCATCGGGTACTTTATCTCCTAGAGCGCTATTGTAGCACTTGTTTCTTATATAAGCTGCAGTGTTAACTGCGTCTGCCCAGAATCTCTGAGGGAGTTCGGCGCTATGTAAACAAGATCGGGTTATGTCCAACAACACTCGATTAGCCCTTTCTGCAACGCCGTTCATAGGTGGCGAGTATGTGTTCGTTAGCTCGTGTTTGATGCCAAGTTGCTCTAGCCTAGTTTTAAATTCATGGTTGCAATATTCGAGTCCATTGTCGGATCTTAGCACTTTTAGCTTATGTCCGGTTTCTCTCTCAGCCCTAGCGAGATACGAGTCGAAGTGTTTCAGCACTTCGTTTTTATGTTTAAGGCAAAACAGGGTTATCTTTCTAGAATAATCATCAATGAATGTTAGAAAATATGCGCTTCCTCCAATAGATCTAACAGGCATTGGACCACAAATATCAGTGTGAACTAATTCTAAAGGCCTTTTAGATCTTATATTCCTAATGGGTTTGTGTGGCTCTTTCGTGGACTTTGCTACACAACAATCATCACACAGACTTCGATCCATCGAGGAGATCTCTAACCCCTTAACTAATTCCCCCTTTGCCATTCTCTCAATTGCGTCATTGTTTACATGACAGAACCTCTGATGCCATAGTTCTAATGTTTGTTTTTGTGAACTCTTTTGACTGTTAAACAACTCAGCGTTTGGTAAAATGACTCTACCCTTCATGACATATAATCCATTTTCATCATGTGCTATTGCAACAATTCGGTTCTCCGAATCGAAAACTTGAGCTCTTCTGTTCGCAAAATTAACTATTTTGCCCTTATTTTCCATGCTCGAGACTGACAATAGGTTTCGTCGCACATTAGGGACATACAGCACATTACATAGTTTTAGGTCAACGTGGTGCTTACCCACATAGGCCTTGAACTTGATGTCGCCGCATCCTTCCGCTCGTGTAGTCCCGCTCGCTGTTAGGATCGGATCCGACGTTATTCCTTGGAAGTTGGTGAACCACTCCCTTTTGTTACACACGTGGTGAGTCGCGCCGCTGTCGATCACCCAAGAGTTGTCAGGGATGGCGCAGGATAGGTCTGTTAGCATTTCGCTTCCCGCTATCTCGTGAGTGCTACATCTCGGTGGTTGGAAATTTGGAGCTGGAGTTTTAGCCTTTCCTCTGCATGATCTCGCGATATGTCCTTCCTTGCCGCACTTGTAGCAGGTGAAATTTTTCTTCTTCTTGTCTTCCTTCCTGGTCGTTGTCCCGAACTGCAAAGCTTCATTTGTGTTATACACACGTCGGGCCATCCGTCTCTCGTATTCTGCTAGCAGCACATGTTTCACCTTGCTAGAGGTGAATTCCTTGTCTTCTACGTTGCTGAAGGTCATGATGATTCCGTCGTATGACTCCGGTAGGCCAGCAAGCATTGAATAGGCGAGGTCTTGATCCTGCATTTCTGCGCCTGCCTCTCTTAAGTGATCCGAACAGATCTTCAGTCTCCCCAAATAGTTCGTCATCGTCTCTTGTTCTTCGAATCTTATGGAGATGAACTGCTTCTTCAGTTGGAGGATTCTTGACCTTGACTTGGGTTCGTATACTTGTTCCAAGGTATCCCATGCTTCTCGTGCAGTGGTACAGTCCATTATATGAATCTGTTGGCTCGGTGAGATCGTCAGTGCTATCATAGCCAACGCCTTTTCTTGCTTCATGTTGAAGATTGTTCTTGAGGCTTCTTCATCGGGTGTTGGCTCCGTAACATACTTCCAGAGTTCTCTTTCGATTAGCATCATCTTCGTATTATACTTCCAGCTTCTGTAGTTCTGATCATTGAGTTTCTCGAGGGGCGTGTTGATCAGCGTCGAGGTCATCTTGCACGTGGTGTCTCGAATTAACCACGCTCTGCTACCAGATGTTGGGCTATTAGTTGAAGCTGGACTAGATGATGTAATAGTATAAGGAAGTAGTCAATTAACCCACTACATCTGCCGATTGAAGTGGATATATATGAAGCACATGGAGGCGACGTGAACAAGAAGAAAGTTATCTTTATTATGTTATCTAAAAGGGGGAGGGGGGATGGACTGCCCGCTGGGCAGCTCGGTGATTGGCTGGCCGTGACGTAGTGGTGACGTAGGTCCTCTCAGGCGGAAGTGGGCATATTCAACATGCCTTCAAGTTCAATATTACAAAAATATGACCTTAAAAATGTAATTTCTTATTTTGATGATATATTGGTTTTTTCAAACGATACGCAATCCCATTTGGAACATCTTAAGGAAATATTTGAAATTCTACAAAAAGAGGGTATCCAACTTAGGAAGGAAAAGTGTTTATTTTTTATGAAAAAGATAAATTATTTAGGTTATGAAATTTTTGGAGACCAAATGTCTCCCTCAGGCATTAATGTTGATATAATTAAATCATTGCCACCTCCTCGTAATGTTAGGTGCTTAAGATCATTTTTAGGAAGCGTTACACACATTATGCTAAGTTTATAAATCATTTTAATAAATTAAGAGCTCCCTTAAATAATCTTTTGAAAAAAGATATAAAATTTACATGGACTGACGAATGCCAAAAAAGTTTTGAGGCTCTTAAAGAAGCATTAGTTTCGAAACCAATCCTCCAAATTTATAATCCGTTATTACTACGCATATCTTTTGTGATGCTAGTACTGCAGGTATAGGAGGCGTGCTCAAACAGGAGTATCCTGATGGCACAATGAAACCCATAGCGTTTTATAGTAGGGCCTTAAGGGGGGCAGAATCCAAATATACCATCACAGAGCTGGAATTATTAGCAATAATAGAAACGTGCAAGAGATACCATCCCTACATTTCAGGTCAGCGGGTAATAGTTCACACTGATCATAAAGCATTAATTTGGTTAAATAATTTCAAACATACAAATGGTAGACTATTTCGATGGTCATTAAGATTATCAGAATATGATTTAGAATTCAAATATAATAAAGGATGTGAGAATTATGAAGCTGACATGTTGTCCCGCTTACCATATTCTTGCTTCCTATCCATACAAGACTTAAAAGAAGGACAAGAATCCTTAGCTAAGCCTTCATCTAAATTATATTTCAATAAAGACAATATCACTTATATTCGATTAAAAAATAAAGATAGAATAGTAGTACCACCATCCTTACAACAAGAATTGATAATTAAGGCCCATGAAAGTTTAGGACACCCAGGTATTAGTGCAATGGCTAGGGTAATATCAACACAATATTATTTTAAAGGTATGATAGGTAAAATAAAAAATTATATTTTGAAATGCAAAACATGTCAATCTGTAAAGAAGCCGACTACACCTTCATATGGACTCATGGGTACTTTACCGCTGGCTGAGAAACCATTTGATGTAGTTGCTCTTGATAGTATTTTAGGCTTAGGAGAATATAATAGTACAAAAAATTGCCTTCATGTAGTAGTTGATCATCACTCTATATACATTTGGGCTTTTCCTTCTAAAAGTACCTCGATAGCAACGTATATAAATATTATAAATCAATTATTAAGTATAGGTAAGCCAAAGATTATTGTTACCGACAGACATCCCTCATTTGTCTCCAAAAGATTCAATAAATTCATACAGGAAAAAGGCATAAAACACGTTATGACATCCCCTTCTCATCCACAATGTAATGGGCTGATAGAAAGGGCTAATGCCACTATCATTTCGAAGTTAAGACTCCACCATCAACAAAATCCCAGAATTCCATGGCACAAGCTATTACAAAAAGCATTAGAAGAATATAGGAATACTCCCCTTCAATAACTACAATTCCTCCCGTTTATTTACTTTTCGGCATTGATCCATTTTATACCAGTGACCTAACAATAGCCTATCCCCCCATAGAAGAAGCTAGGAAAACCGCCAATGATAATACAAAAAAACTACATCTTAAATTAGTCAAAAGATATAATGAATCCCATAAAACGCCCAATTTAAAAATAGGAGATAAGGTACTGTATAAGATCCCTTACCAATCAGGCCAAGGTAAACTTATGCCAGCTTTTTACCCAGAACCTTATACGATAATTGCCATACCTTCCCCCCAAACAATAGAAATAGATAAGCCATGTCAACCCGAAAATAAACGTACAACAATAATTAATATTTCTAAAATAAGACTCTGGGAACCAGTATTTGAAGATACCGAGGAAAACCTAAAAACAATTTTTCCATTTCAAGAAGAGGACCTGGAACAATGCTTGGGCACTTAGCTTAACAGGCAAGTTTTTCCACTACTAACCCTAAATTTTGCATACTTCCATTCAGCAATAAAAGTTGCTATTGAATGGGATTATACCTATGTGTATGGGGGTATGTAAACATGTAGTGCTTGATATTCAGAAATTTTTTCCCCAGTTGTCTGCATTATGTTAGTTAAGTTTTTGGGCACCTTTTCTGTGATCCCAACTAACAGAACTTTGGTCATCCTAACACATCTAACATCTTTTCTTGTATATAAAATTATTGTATGTATAGTATTTTTTCTCTTTTTCTTTGTTGTTCAAAATATATCTTGTCCTTTACCGTCCTTCCCCTCCCAGCCACCATTGTAAAAAAAAAAAAAAAAAGAAGGGAATTTTTTTTTTTGTTGTATTATTTTTTTTTTCTCTTCGTGGGGGGTAGTGATATATTTTGTATATAGTAAACCATGATTCAATTCCATATTGAACACACAATTGTTTTTAATGTACTAGTTTTTGTTTAATCTTTTATTTTTGTCTGAATTGTTTCACAAATTGCCAAATACATTTTTTAAACATGTAAATTCCATGTTAAAAAAAGAAAAGCTGAATGATATGTAAATTTACTAAAGTTTTTTTTTTTTTTAATAATATAAATTGGACGGCCAGTGGTTGTCCAGTGTGTGTGGCCTCGCGCTGATTGCATATAATAAAGAAGAAGGAAAAAGGCCTAACGACTGCTTAATTGTCATTTCCAGATATTGAAACTTTGGAAAAATTTACAATACGACATAGATATATATATATATATATATATATATATATATATATATATATATATATATATATAATTGAATGTCTGTCTGTTTGTCTGTACTCTATAGATTCAAAAACCATACATCTAATCGCCGTGAAATTTTGGGATATTATTAGGTATATCACCGGGAAGGTTTTTGAAAAATAATTTCATGAATATCTTGAATATCCTTAGAGTTATTTGCAGATTTGTAGATTTAACTCGCAAGCAGCGCCCCCATTGTGACGATGATAACAAGTTTTCTTATCACTAAGTTTGTTATCTTAAATATTATTTATCAAAAGTAAGATTATCTCAGGATGACACGGCAATTTATTTGAGACAAGAATAATGATACAATTCCAAGGCGAAGATACTATTCCTTTAACTTCCAATTACCGAGGGAACCAATTAATATTGATTTTATTCAACTTATCGAGTATTTTTCAAGGGACCGGGAAAAAATGTTCACTAGATAAAACTATGATTTTATAATGTAGAAAATTAGGAAAGACAAAATTCAGGATGACACGGTACACAGGGACCGGGAAAAAATGTTCACTTTATCGAGAGATTCAAATTTACGAGTTTCAAATTATCAAAATTTATCTTTTTTTTAATATATAAGTTTTTAGAGAATTGTTTTAACAAATGTTCGTTAGACAAACCTTTACTCGGGTAAAACCTCGGGCGAAGCCGGGTATATATATAGATAGATATATATAAATGAATGTATGTGTGTGTGTCCTTTATGCCTGACCAAACCACTCATTGGAACTCCATGAAACTTTGGGAAGTTATTTAGTATAGTACTGGGAAGGTTTCTGAAAAATAATTTCTTGAAGATCTTGAATATCCTTAGAGTTATTTGAAGATTTGTAGATTTAACTCGCAAGCAGCGCCCCCATTGCGACGATGATAACAAGTTTTTTATCTATAAGTTTTATTATCACAAAGTTTATTATCTTAAAGATTATTTGTCAAAAGTAAGATTATCTAAGGATGACACGGCAATTTATTTGAGACAAGAATAATGATACAATTCCAAGGCAAAGATACTATTCCTTTAACTTCCAATTACCGGGGGAACCAATTAATATTGATTTTATTCAACTTATCGAGTATTTTTCAAGGGACCGGGAAAAAATGTTCACTAGATAAAACGATGATTTTGTAATGTAGAAAATTAGGAAACACAAAATTCAGGATGACACGGCGCACAGGGACCGGGAAAAAATGTTCACTTTATCGAGAGATTCAAATTTACGAGTTTCAAATTATCAAAATATATATATTTTTTTTATAAGTTTATAGAGAATTATTTTAACAAATGTTCGTTAGACAAACCTTTACTCGGGTAAAACCCGGGCGAAGCCGGGTACATCCGCTAGTAACAGATAAAAATGACGGAATTTCAAAAAGGAAACTTCTGGACCCAATATTTTAGCGTAGCCACAAAAGCCATTTATTTTTTCGATGAATATTGATTAAAAAGGCGATAAACACTTAGCCATGCAGCCGATGTTTCATAGCTAATGGCAGAATAGCGCGAGAATGTACGAATAAATAAAATATGTCCAAATGGTGAAATTTTCCCAACCTCGCGGAATAAGGAAATATGGATCGTCGCTGGCAGAAGTTTGGAAATGGCAAGAATTGTGACGGCACGACCCACGGCGAGGAAAGTTTTCAACTCATTCTCAAGCGGTTTCTCCAAATTAATCTCCAGACCGTATTGTATAGGATTGGTTATGTACCCTGCATTTACGTGAGAAGGCAACTTAGGGGTGTTTAGGGAGCCTATGGACATAGCTCTGTAGAGGTGAATACATATAATTTTACTGATGAGCTTTAGCCCTTTCATTCAATAAATTTTACCATTGCAGAGTAAGGCCTGTAGAGATTATATTTGGTAATGTATGTGAAAAGAAACATATTGACAAAAATTATTACAAATTTTAACGATAGATTGCAATTGAATTTATAGATGCAATTTTCTAATATAGCTTTGATATGAAAACATATTTGTGGAAGAGCTTTGCTCGATGTAATTTCTTTAAATTATATGTATGTACCTCTACAGACCTATAAGCTTGTGTCCATAGGTTCCCTAAACACCTCTAAGCTGTCTTCCATAGTAAATGCAGGGTATATATCCAATACAATAGTAGAGCGGTCTGGAGATTAATTTGGCGAAACCGATGAGAGGGTTTATCACTGATGAGCCAAGCACTCTCATTCAATAACTTTTATCATATTAATAAGGTCTGTAGAGATAATATTTGATGATAGCATTAAAAAAAATCATTGCCAAAAAATTATTGTTACATCAATTTACATCAATTTTATCGATGGATGACAATTAAATTTATAAATATATATTTAAAAAAAAAAATATATATATATATATATATAATAATAAATAGTTATTTAATTTTATAGTCCAGTTTTGTATTAAGATTATCTTCACTATTATGATCATTTAAATTCAAATTATAAAATTTGTAAAATGTTATTAATTTGTAGATAGAGAGAGAAAAAAAAAATTCTTTACTAAAAATTAAATAACTATTTATTATTATAATTAATTTAGATTTAGCTTGCTAATCTAATCAAATCTAATTGATATAAGTTATCATTATTATCAGTTTGCTCCTTAAGTTTTAAAATTAGAATCACTGTTATAATTTTGTTATATAGTTTCTACACTATATATATATTGTATAAAAAAAATCACGAGGATATTTTATTCATAACAAATATTTTTTTCAAAATTAATTTGTTTAAAAAATTATATATAATGTAAAAAAAAAAAAGTGAGCCGGACGTGATTCGAACACGCAACCTTCTGATCTGGAGTCAGACGCGCTACCGTTGCGCCACCAGCCCGTGTGGACGTAGAGTAGACAAGCCCTAAACCAACATACCTTATAGAATTTAACATGGCCAATATCGTTTTATTTATAGCCACATCTGGTAATGTAATAAAATAAAAACTATGCCGTTGATCTCGAGTCCTTCCTTCCGCAGGTCGAGCTTAAAGCCCGTAAAGGAAAATGTAATTCCGAAGTCAAGTACTGCGCATGTTCAACACTCTATCCCATGGAGTTAGGTCAAGTTTGGAGAAGATGATAATCAGTAATAAGAACAATTTAGAAAGATTTGTTAGTAACCAAACATATTGTACCCTAAAAAACCACGTGTTATTAGGGAATGTTTGCCTTAAGTTAATGGAAGAGAGTTGGAGAGAGAGAGTTTTGAAGGAAATATTACCGACAGTTAGAGACAGATTTGACGTCAGCCGAGGGGTCAACATGTACGATGATTAGGTTGAGCATATCGATAGAATGAAAGCGTCTAGAGGCAGGAGAAGATATTTTAGGTCTCGTAACTGTTTGGAATCTTCTGAGAAGGATAGTTCGGTTGCTCCCCTAGCTAATGCAGTGTCGGTCAGTTCCCAAAGTATCTCCCCAACATGCCCAGCCAGATGAGTCCTTATTGGGCTCCCCATTAAACTCTGTAATATTACCTGAAATATTACCGGCCGTTAGAGACAGATTTGACGTCAGCCGAGGGGTCAGCATGTACGATGAAAAGGTTGAGCATATCGATAGAATGAAAGCGTCTAGAGGCAGGAGAAGATGTTTTAGTTCTCGTAACTGTTTGGTATTTTCTGAGAAGGATAGTTCGGTTGCTCCCCTAGCTAGTGCAGTGTCGGTCAGTTCCCAAAGTATCTCCCCAACATGCCCAGCCAGATGAGTCCTTATTGGGCTCCCCATTAAACTCTGTGTGTCTACAAGAGCACATTTACATGCTCTTCCTCTTTGTAGTCGCTCATGGTATTCACTGTAGTTTGTGAGGGATTCGTTTTATTTTAGGAAAAATATGGAAGGCATATTTACGGAACTACCCGGATTCCTATTTATCTTTTTATTTATATAGCATATAGGACTCCTGTAAGCTATTTCCCTCCCGACAGCGGGAGGATTTCTTCACGGGACAATCGGAAAATGTTTGGGAGATTGTTTAGTTTTGTTTTACTTGAGTGTAAATATTTTTTGTTTATTTATTTGACAAACATAAACATTCTAAAGCTTCTGAGTTAGATGAGAAAAATGTTTTGTATTTGATTAGCTAACTTCACGCCTTCTCATTGGACGAGTGTGGCCATGTTTGTACATGATGGGGTTGTGCGGTATATCTTGTGGAGAGTTGTTGTGTGGAGCCGCGTTCTCTGTGTCCGGTGATCCTTGTAAACCTGTGTGGCCTTGGTCCGTTCCTATCTACGCTGTAGTAAATATAACTACTGGTTTTGTTATAATTTATCGTGTTTTTTATTTATTTACGTATTCACTTTTTGTTGTTGTGCCTTTCGAATACACGCCTTTCTGTGTGTAACGCTACTTATTATTACTGTGTGTAACGCTATTTCTGTGTGTAAACCCACCAAAAGTATCACGGGAACAAACTGGGCCGATGGAGGACGCCAGTCTCAGAACACTTGGAATAAGTAGACAGTTCGATCGTTTTGCTTCTGTGGTGTATTTAGATTAAAGATCACTCATTTAGTTCACCTACTAATAATTTAATAAGTCATAATGGCAACAGTTACATATTATAATAATAAACAAGAATTACTTATGCAAAATTTGCACCACAGGTCAATGGTCACAATACAATAATTAAATAATAAATACATATCAGCTTCAAATTGATTTGTGGCTGAGAAGCTTCAAATTACTATTTTCCCTCCATATTGAATACAAACCGCCATATTTACCAACGTTGTTGTCATTTGAGGAGCTCTCTCGAGGACTTCCGAGATTTTTACTTTCTCCCAACGTCGCTAGATGGCACTAGGTACCAAGCGGACTCCATCAATTTCAGACGTTCGTTAAATACACAATATATTGGCGACCAAATTTTTCATCCATTTCACGTCAGATAAACCCGTTAATCTGAATGAAAGTGGTGCGAGTATTTATTGAAATGAAATGGTATTAGATATGTTTGGGCTGCATCGAGTTAAGGTGCGACCGCAGTGTGAGGGGATGTACTTGAAACAGATTTCCTTCAAAGGTAAACATCTTCGTTCAGTTCGGACGGTGTTCAGGGAAATTCCCTATTCAACATGTCGATGCAGCGATACACTGTAGCAACGCCTTAGTTAAACCGTGGAGAAGTTGTTTGTAGAGCCGCCTATGATTCAAACGTCTCGTAAATGTGACACAAGTTCCCATCCAACAAACGGATTGCTGCCATTGTGGAGTCTGTAATTGCCGAACTACGCACAATGTGGAAATGTCACAACCTCTTACTTTTTAATCGTTGCTTCTTGGTCTGACAGGAAGTTGTCTAAATGACTTTGTATCTTGGTTTATAAATATTTAAATATATTTTATATAAGCAAATATATATCACAATAAATGTCTCTTCACATTTAAACACAAGTAGATTCTCAAATGTTCCTTAGTATCCAAGCTCACAAAAATAGTTACAAAAGCTGTTAACAGATGGCGCTAAAAGCGTGGCTGCTGATTTCTGCTCGAAGCGTTTCCTCAGCTCCGACGATGGATCAGAGAGAAAGTGAGGAGATGATGTCGCGGGAAAGTAAAGCTCTAGCACGGTGATCAACTAAGCGGTCGCCACTCGAGAAATGGAATTTGTGAGATAATGTAGTTGTCCACTGAGTAGAAAGTTCAACTATCTATTTGAAGCGAAAAAGTCATTTTAAAATAAAACAATTTTCCACTGCTCTTACTGCAATGGTTCCCTATTGATGAGTCCATTATTTTATCATCGCAGTAAGGGCAGTAGAAAATTGTTTTATTTTAAAAAGAAGCCTACGCTTCAAAAAAGTTCAATTTTCTTAAAACAGATGGCGCGCTGATACATCATGTTGATATTGGGAATGGAAATAATTTTATTTGATGTTGGCGGAAGAGCAATCTATCTATATTAATAAAATGCAAATTTCATAAGTGTTGTTCACTAAAAACTTTCGTTACAATGCATCAATTTCGACCAAATTTTCAACATTTATGTAAAACGAGGTGGAGCAGGTTTTGCTTAACATCAAAATATTTTTCCCTAACATTAACATGCGTAACTTCGCTGTTATCGATTAAATACAAAAAAAAAAATCAACAGAGTTAATTTTATTTATATATAAATACAAAATTAAATTTCAACAGAGTTAATTTTATTTATATATAAATACAAAATTAAATTTCAACAGAGTTAATTTTTTTACATACTAGCTAATAATCTCAATCTAAAAAATATTCAAAACAAGCAATTTTAAGATAACACCATATGTAAAACAGTCGGCCAAGAAAACAAATAACGTGTAATATATATATATATAATAAATATAATATATATAATATAACGGTATAATAATAACATATATATATAAGCATAGGGCGCCTCTCCCGTCAAAATAAACGTCAAAACCTGACGCCATAACATATATATATATGCTCGAAGTATGATTATATATTTATAATTTTATGTATTTCTACTGTTTTCCAATCTTATGTCCATATATATTTCATTTAAAATACCCTTTCAAAGAGTTCAACTTCAGTAACGAAATAAAAGGTAAACAGTCCAATGCAATATTACAGCGCTATGGTAGATGGAACTGGTGGAACAGCTGGGAGGGTTCATCACTGATGAGCCAGGCCACCCCTCCCGTTATTTTTCCTTTACAGTATGGGCAGTAGAAATTGTTTATTTTAAAAAGAAGGTTGCGCGTCAAAAATAGTTAAACTTACTTATAACAGATGGCGCGGTAGTACATCATGTTGTATTTTATAATGTTTATATTATAGCATACTAGACGAATGGCTTCGCCCGAGAGTTCCCCCGAGTACAATTTCCTTCATACTGAAAGTACATCAATAATAAATACTAGAAGTGCCATAGAATAGCAATACAGAAGTAAGACATAAACCACAGGCAAAAAGTGTGTGTGATGGCAAAAATTGTATTATATTAGTGTTTAGGTATTTGATTTAATTATTTTTGCAATCCATTTAGTTGTTTCAAAATCAATATAGTTTAAATAGATGGCAGCTTTTCTACCCAACTCCCGAGGTACCCGCCCCAGCGCATTAACCCTTGAAATTGCTTGAGTTGAGTAAGTGATTACGATGCCCATCTTCTCACAGTAAGAATAAAAAAAAAATAGGTTTATAAAAAAATTAATCCAAAATACTGGCATGTAAATATTTTTCAGTGAAAAATAAAAGAGCACATGGAAAGTAGGCAAACATATGTGTTTACTAATGACTGCGATTGCATTTTAAACGATTTTTTTAAAATAGATTGCCACGTTTTTATTTTAAAACGCTAATTTCCTGTTTTGTAAAACTTTAATTTTAAAGTTCATTATTTTAAAAGTGAAATGTTTGTTAATGGAATAGACATTTTTACTCAACTCATTTTATTGCCGCTTTTGTTTACAAGCCATTTGTTTTTTATATCTATTTTTGCATATCGTTTTTATTGAGTTTTTACTAACTTTGCATGTACATCATTGACTTTTAATAATTGAGAAAAAGAAATTGAAAATAAACATATGAAAAATTAAAGTAACACCTTAAAGGAATTTATGTACAATTGAAAATTGTTTTTTTGTAACGTCTCATATTCCCCTTCTTGAAGCATTTATTCTCGGGTAATAAATGGTCGAAGTTGAGATATGTGAACGCGTCTTGCTTGCTTTTGGTCTTTCAGAGAGATATCGTAGGTTACATCAGATATCTTTTTTTGAATGACAAATGGTCCTTCATATTTTGGTGATGTCTTGATGAGACGAGGGTCGTTGAAGGCAATTTTTCTTATGACTAAGTCTCCTTCTTTAAAGACATACTTGGGGTGATGGCTATCGTGTTTAATCTTCCACCTACTTCTAATTTGTTCTGTCCGCAGGCTAGCTTTCTTCCTGGCTTCTTCAATTGTAATTGGAGTTTGGTCGGCAAATTCGGGTACATTACTTTGTGAAAAACCAGTCACGTCGTGTGGTGTGGAATTATAATTTTTGACAACTTGCGGTAACAATGAGCTCCATTTACATCTAGGTTTCTCTAGAACAGCTATTCTCAGTTTTGTCATTATCGTATCATTTAATTTCTCACAAATGCCATTGCACTGAGGATGATAAGGCGAAGTATATGTGTGTTTAATTCCTTGTAAAGAAAGAAATTTGTTGAACTCTTTTGATATAAAATTTTTGCCATTATCTGTTAAGATAGTATTGATCGAATTAACAGATTTGATTATCTTATCAAGACATTGAGTGACAGCTTGAGCAGTGTTTGTTATTGTGGGATATGCCCATAGATAACGAGTTGCGTGATCAACAAAAACTTGAATGAATTTATGCTTTGTGTTAGCTGCTGCTGTTCCCAGTACAATAGTGTCACAACCGATCATTTGTAATGGTTGGATATTTGACGTTGGAGGGTTCATTTCTCCTAAAGTTGGTTCATGTCTGACCTTCACTAGTTGACAAGATTTACAAGATCGAACATAATTCTTGATATCAGTTGTTATTCCTTTCCACCAATAACATTGAGTTATAAGTTTGCATGTTTTGGTTATTGATGGGTGACTCAATGAATCGTGATATTCTTCCAATATTTTTTTGGTAAGCGAGTTTGGGACAACTGCTTTAAAAACTCCTTTTTGTTTGATCATTACCACACCGTCGTGAGTGTGGGAATTTTTCAAGAAACTCAAATCTGAATTTTGTTGGTGTTCTTGAAGTTCTTGAGTTGCAATGTTAACAACTGGGAGTCTTGATAAGGCGTCAACATGAGTTTGTTGCTTTCCAGAACGATGAACGATGTTACATGATTTCGAGGATAAACTAAGAATCCATCTAAAATACTTAGGTTTCTTCATGGTGAAAAGCCATTGGAGCTCCGCATGATCAGTGATGATTTCAAATGGTTGGTTTTCTATGTATACATGAAAGTGATCAGTTGCTTGTATTACGGCTAGGCATTCCATCTCATAAGCAGAATAATTATCTTGGTGTGGTTGCAGTGTTTTGGAGTAATAAGCAATTACATGTTCCTCATTGTCTGGACCAATTTGTGTTAGGATTGCTCCAATTCCATATTTGGAGGCATCTGTATAAACTTTAGAGGGGTAGTCCGGGTTGTAAATAGCATGGACAGGTTTTGTAGATAGGGCCATTTTAAGTTTAGCGAACGACTCCTCTACTTCCTCATTCCAGATGAAGGGCTGATTCTTCCGAGTGAGTCGAACCAAGGGGAATGAAATTTTAGAAAAGTCCTTCACAAATTTTCTGTAATAATTTGCCAATCCCATGAACTGACGAACTTTTTTTACAGTATCAGGTCTTGGAAAGTCTTGAATAGATTTTACTTTTCCTGGATCAGGTTTTAATTGATTGTGACTGATGATATGTCCGAGGTATTTTACTTCAGTTCTTCCAAAAATACATTTCGACAATTTTAATTTCATGTTGTACTGTCTTAATTTGTCAAAAACTTTACTAAGAAGCTCTATGTGCTCTTGCCATGTTTTCGTGTACACCAATATGTCATCTTGGAAAGAGCAAGTTCCTTTCCATAATAATTCACCTAGAATATGTTGGATTATCCTTTGAAACGTTGAAGCAGCATTTTTTAAACCAAATGGCATCACTAAAAACTCATAATGACCATCGTTTGTGACAAATGCAGTTTTTTGAATAGATTGCGGGTCCATTTCGATCTGCCAATAACCCCATGCAACATCAAGGGTAGAGAAGAATCTGGATCCATGCAATCGATCAAACATGTCCTGTATGTGAGGTAGGGGTTGCCTGTCATCCAGCGTGATCTCATTAAGACGTCTGTAATCAATGCACATCCTTTTATTTCCATCCTTCTTGGGAACCATAACAACAGGAAATGCCCAAGGAGAATCTGAAGTTCTTATTAACTTGTGTTCGAGAAGTTCTTTAACTTGTTCAGCTATCTCTTCATACTCTTTTAGAGGACGACGATAGGGTCTAAGAGAAATTGGTTGTTCACTTTTCGTGATGATCTTATGTTGAATAGCTACTTTTCCCAAATCAATGGCATGCTGACAAAATACATTCCTATTGTGTTCAAGTAATTTTTTTAATTCATGTTCTCTTATCTCTTCTAGATGATTTACAAGAATTGGATTTTGTAATCCATCAAATTTGGTGTAAATTGTTTTGTCTTTGACATCTATTAAAATATTAAAAAGAGATGCAACATCTAATCCGATCAAGAGTGGATATTTAAAGTTCTTCATTACATGGAGAGTTACAGGTTTAATTAGTTTATCTATTCTTACCTTGGTCTGAAGGCTTCCACATGTCCTGGTAACACCATCCGCTTGGCTGATGTGAATGTCTGAATTTGGTTGAAGTTGAAGACGGGTTCGCTTGAACAATCGCCAATTGATTATTGATACTGTTGCTCCAGTATCCACAAATGCTTGCGCAGGAATTCCATTTACTTCAACACTTATGTTGATAAGCTTGAAAGCTCCTTGTGTAGGGGTATTTGTCAAAGTACTTACATTCAACAATTCCGGGGCTCCGCATACTTGTTTCACTGAAGTGTTTTGATTAGGCCTATCCTTTTTATAATTAGGATCATAATCCTCACAATCTGTGACCCAATGTTTAATTTTTATTCCCTTTTTCGAACATATTGGACACCAGAATGGGCAAACATTTTTTCTATTATCATTTTTTGTCGCGAGATGTATTTTGTTTTTAGGCTTAAACTGAATTGAAGCCCTATTTTGTTCAATTGAAGCTGCGATATGAAACCATTTTGTGGCGTCAGTTGGCTGTGCAGCCACAATTAAATTTTTCCAATCATTTGGAAGTCCGTCTGTTAATAAATGAATTTTTTCCTCCTTCGTTAGATGGGTTTGATTTAACAGGCGAATTTTATCTTGAAAATAATTTTCTATTGATTCTTTTCTCGTTTTAATCTTCGATGTGATGCTGAGACAATTGGATTTGCGTTGTATGAACCAAATCTTTGAATCAACTTTTCCTTTACAACTTCCCATCTTTTTATTGCAGGATTTGAAATAATCTCGTCTGCATACCATTCAAGTGCTGAATCTGTCAAGTAGTACATAAGATTTTTGATTTTTTCATCTTCTTTTAAAGAATTATTTTCAAAATCATATAATTTGATCCATGACTCAGGCCTAATTGCCGACTTCGAGCCGTTGAATTTTTGCAACCGGTTGTTTGGATTTTCCGCCATTTTTTTCTTTCCGTATCCTTTTCGACTGCGCCAAATGCCACGTTTTTATTTTAAAACGCTAATTTCCTGTTTTGTAAAACTTTAATTTTATTGCCGCTTTTGTTTACAAGCCATTTGTTTTTTATATCTAATTTTGCATATCGTTTTTATTGAGTTTTTACTAACTTTGCATGTACATCATTGACTTTTAATGAATGAGAAAAAGAAATTGAAAATAAACATATGAAAAATTAAAGTAACACCTTAAAGGAATTTATGTACAATTGAAAATTGTTTTTTTGTAACGTCTCAAGATAAAAAAAACAAAGGCTAGAACAAAAATTAATAAAAAATAGGAAAGCCATTATTTACATACAGTAACGCTAATTTTGTAAAAAAAATTTTTAATTGCATTGTGTGCACTTACCGTAACTTGTTAGTAATATAAATTTATCTCTCAATACTCAATACTTTTGTTTAAAAAAAGTAATACTCGTATAAAAAGATATTTCAAAAAAAGTACGCAAGCAACTCGAAAAAAAAAAAAAATGCAGAACTCTCATTGGTCGCTTAATTGGCCTGGTGTTGTTACTTCGCCTCGTATTTACTCCGTGTAAAAAAAATAAATAACCAAAAATACTAATCAAAATGTAGGCGAAAAATTTCCTCAGGTTTATAAAAAGCGACATGCAAAATTTGGTACCAATTGGTTCAGTAGTTTTTGAGTTTATCGCGAAACAGACAGACAGACATTGACTTTTTTTATATAGGAAGATGAACAATTTTGTGTTTATTTCCAAGGTTGAAAGGTCGCATACAGAGTTACTAAGAGCTCTACAAGTTACCCCATATAAATGTGTACCATTGTCATGCTCTGTCATATTGTCATATATTGGCCGGAATGATGGTAACAGCTCTTCATCTTTGTTTTAAAAATTATGAAGCTGAGAGAAATTTATTCATTCAACGTCTCCACACAAGTTTCCCCCCAATCTCTCCAGTGTAGTCAGTTGTTTAGACATCACAGTTGTTTAAACAACAAAAACAAAAAAGTAAAAGTTCGACTGATGCCATATAAAGTGAATTATCAGGTAAGTGTGAGAAATAGGCAGACTACACATATTTCTATATAGCACTTTTGTTCGGAATAACTTAGTGTGGGGTTGATCTTGCTGCAGCTCCACCAAATATGGCTCATAAACACGCAGATTGGATGTGAAACAATTGAATTGGATCTAATATGATGTGGAGTGGGAATTAATTTTTAGATTTTTAAACAAGCTTTTCGATATAAATTGAACTAATTATGACCCGTATGATTCTTTAAATAAAACAATATTTCTACTGCCCTTACTGCAATGATGGAAATAATGGGATGGCATGGCTCATCAGTGTGGTGACACCTCCCAGATTTTTCGTCAGTTCTACCTACCATACGGCTGTATTCTGATGTTTTCACTTATGTTGATACTCAATATCATCTCTTGTAGATAATAGTTTTGTTATAAAATGTGTTTTATTTAAAGAATCTCATACGCTACGTCATACGCTACGTCATACGCTACGTCATAAATAGTTCCAATTTCCAATAACAGTTGGCGCGCTAATGCAGCTTGTTTATATTGAGCCACGGCCTTGGAACAACGCGAGAATTGTTTTGTAGGAGGCGTTTGTTGGGAATATGTTGTTGTTCTATGTTGTTCTTGTTGTTCTATGTTGTTCTTGTTGTTCCATGTTGTTCTTGTTGTTCCATGTTGTTCTTGTTGTTCCATGTTGTTCTTCTTGTTCCTTGTTGTTTTTGTTGTTCCATGTTATTGTTCCATGTTGTTCTTGTTGTTGTTCCATGTTGAGAGTATGTTGTTGTTCCATGTTGTTCTTGTTGTTCCATGTTGAGAGTATGTTGTTGTTCCATGTTGTTCTTGTTGTTCCATGTTGAGAGTATGTTGTTGTTCCATGTTGTTCTTGTTGTTCCATGTTGAGAGTATGTTGTTGTTCCATGTTGAGAGCATCAGTACATTCCTGTGTGTCAGACCAACAACAACAGCTCCAGGGTAAAATATAAACTTTATTATAATATATAAACTTTACACAATAAAATCTGAAGAAGGTGTCAACAATCTGAGTGCAGGTAGACAAGCTGAGAGATGTCTGGGAGGTGCGATAATGGCGGGAAGATAGGGGGATTGCATATACAACCGTGAATTATTTTAAATCTCTGAAAGGAACAAAGTCCTGTATTGGAATACTTGCATAGGAGACAAAGTTGAGAGAGACAAGAGAAATGTCTTAGTTAGCTGGAATTAGGAGCTGGGGGAATGGGGGGAGTGAATGGTTATATAATGGGTGGCCCCCACATGGGATAGGAACTGTTGCAATGTGATTGATACAAGCCTAGGGGCGCATGTAGGCATTGTAGTAGAGTTGCTGGAGCAGCTTGCAGCAGGAGGTGACGGGGGGCATGGGGGCGGCGGGAGCTGGCAGCACCGCGGGGGCATAGGGGGGCGGGGCGACCAGAGGGGGCGGGTAATAGGCGGGGACAAGGTAGGGGACCGCCTTGTGCACGCTTGTGGCGGCAGGGTCCTGCGGGCTGAGGCCCGGCTCGTTGCTGCGGACGTCCGCCCGGAACCCCGCGCCGTCCGCGATGTAGTTGACGATGCGGAACCTGCCGTCGGCGTCCCGCAGGCCGTAGGAGCCGAACTTGTTGCCCCACGGGTCCCCGGTCTCGCGGCGGTAGGTGCCGCCGGCCGCGGGGTGGCCCTCGCTGTAGCCGAACGCGTAGTTGCCTCGGTTCTGTACACAGAGGCCTCTCTGTAGAAATCCTTCGTCTATTCCACAAACATTCTTCGCAAAGTAAACATCTATAGTCTGATTTCTCAGGGCGTATACGGCGGCACACGCTAAACAACTGTGAATTATATCTTCCTACCCTGACTGGACGCAAATTTCCGAGTTGTAGCGGTGATAATCAGAAATGGTCGCAAAATCCATAAATATTTTCTCTCTAATTACTGAATTCATAATCAGTGAACAACTCTGACATCAGTATTTGACTGGCGTCACAGTACAAAGTCTCAAAATAAAAATGAAATCTGGTTATAATTAGTGTCCAATAATCTAAAAGTAAAAATATTTGGTCTCACCCTTCTCGTATGCTTAGTTTCATTCCTCACAGAATCCAGGTACTCGATATTTACAAGGAATAAATCAATGACCAGAGAATTTTCCACTAGAGTAAAGTCACAGCGGGACACACAATAAAATTGTGCGTTCCTCAGCCTGCCACCCCAATAAAGAGAAAGAATCGAAACTCTTCGACCTGGATCGACGACTTCCTAATTCCACACAATTTAAAAAGCGTTCTGCACAGACCATGTCTAACAACCTCAGCTTATTTTCTTCCCCTAATATAAAATCTCAATATATTTCCTGTGACTCCCCTGCAATTATTTCCTTTAAAAAACCTAGCCTATATTTTCTCTCAATTCTATTTCTTGTCTGACACACTCTCCGTCCGCTCTAATAACCTTCTTTATGCAGGCTGGCTCTGACAATGAACATACAATTGATAAAGTTAAAAATACTCCAATTCCAACATTTACCAGACAATATTTCCTCGGCCACTCTCAATTACCTATGTGCAATTTAGTCAATTACTCATTTCCATATGTGCCCACGTTTCAATTGCTCGTATCTTAAAATAGACAGAAATTGAGCGCTGTATGCCAAATTATTATCACAAAGTAATTTTCCAAACCCAATGCCCCCTAGAAGGAAGTTTCGACTATTGGTGGAGCGAAGGAAGGAAGTTCCGACTATTGGTCGAACAGAAGGGAAGCGCCGACTTGTGGCTGGACCAGAGGAAAGATCCGAATAATGATTGAATATACTCTGACTGTTGGTTGGTCAGGGGGAAATGCGACTAATTGGTTGGACAGCCAACTATTGGTTCACAGGCCGTGACTAGAACTCTATACTAGACAGCCCGGGTAGTTGGCGTTCGACCCACCAAAAGTTATGTTTCCATTGGCTGAACAGAGCGAGGCTCCGACTATTGGTTGAATAAGGGGAAAATCCGTGGAGAGGGGAGGAAGGGGCTGCGACCTACCAGAGCGGTATAGTTGCGGTCGACGGAGGAGGCGGCTATGATGGGCAGTTCAGGAATCCTGCGGGAATCCTGAGGGCGATGTCGCACGGTGTCGCACTTGTCACCCGCGGACCTGCCCTGCCTCGCCTGACACAGACGTCCGGCCGTCAACTTCGGGCCGAAATAAACAGAGAGCAACCTGGCCTCAGATCGTCCTGGAGATCACCCAGTAGCTATCCTAGACAAGGTGGCTGGATCACCCGAGTGAGAGCCGAGCCGACCTTGGAGAATGTCCTGAACTTACCAGCGCAGAAACAACCTCCACTTTATCTTTCTTAATCAAATTTATAGAAAAAATTCAATTTTTTATTTTTAAAATCGCCATCTAAAAATGTCACAATCAAAAAAGAGTTTAATTTAAATATGTGTAAACGAAGACGATATCTTGTCTCCTATTCCATATCAAACAAGCTAAGAGTGGAAACTCAAGATTATAGAAATCATTAGAGAAGGAAACCTTGACGTGAATGGAGATATCGATTGCCCCAGTTTTCCTCAGCTTTGTTTCTTTTGTGATGGAGGCAATTGGTGCAAATTGAAAGTCTGTTTACGTCGCTTGATTGCTTGCGCCACGGATTACCTCACATCTCTACTGGTTGGCAGAGTCTTGGTGGCAAAGTAATCTATTGCTCGTGACGTGTGCATTAGCTGGGCAGTGAAACGTATTTTAAAGACCGAGAGTCATTTGAGGGGTGGGGGGATGAATATGCTAATGTATAAAATGTATGTAAAAATATTTTATTTCAAATTATCTTTTGTTTTTACTACATACATATAATATTTTCCCATTTTTTATTCGGTGTACAGTGCTGCAGAGAACTCCCATAACCAAAGCATGCAGAGCATCAAGGCTGACTCACGTCCTGGGTGTGATACTGGGTGCTGACCCCGGATTCCTGAGCCTGGAGCATGGGCCCGGCCTGCACTGCCGCAGCCACCGCGGCCAAGATGATCGCAATTCCGGCAGCCTGGTGCACACAGGGCAGGACCGATAGGGACAGCAAAAGGGAAAATATATAAACAAAGGGACTATGTACAAATATATACAGTCGAGAAGGCTCCCCTAAGACCGAAGATATTTTTCAGAAAATCAGAGGGTCTTCGTGAACTCCCCTTTCAAAACTAAGAAAACTTGTTAACTGACGGCGGATTCAGCATATATTCGACAAGATCTAATTAAAGGGGCTTCAGTAGAGTGGCAATCTTCTAGCGTAGGCAATTGAGGAAACATGAGCATTGGCTCCCTGTAAATTGACAACCTGCTAATTTAGAAGTCCTTGTAGCTCCCATCATAAATCGTCCAGTCTGGGAAGGAACTAACTAACCATTAATGTCGCCCTGACAAATGGCCAGCCATTGAGACCCATGGTAACTATTCATTAATTATTGGAGGCAGCGATTTACCAAGTCTCTCCTTGGACTGCTAGCGCCAACTGGGAACTTCCCAACTAAGAAGTTGTTGTAGGAAGTTTCAATACGATTTCTTCTATCCCACTGTACTTGTGCAGAGATGTGGTGATTCCATTGATAGCGATGTGATAGACTCGGTGCCAACTCTGATAAGAGAATACAGCAGCTTGATTCGAAGAAAGCTGGAAGATTTCAGGTGGTTCTAAATGATAGCTAACCTGATATTAATGGAAATTAGTAACACGTAAATGTTGCTGTGTTTTTCATGTATATTAATAGTTTTTATCTTTCAATAGATTCGGAAATATAATTTTTACCCGTGCATATTTACGAGAGCATACATCCTCGCAGCTATTGGATTCCAATATACAAAGGAAGGTTGGACATAGACTTGATGTTTAAATATTTAAATTACTGTACAGATTTGAATATGTCTCAAGTTTCTATTCACTAGGAGACTGTTCAGATTTGAATACGCCTCAAGAGGTCTATTCACCAGAAGACACAGACTTCACTAAACAACAGCAAAGTTCACCCAATGTTGTAATCTTGGACAACGTCAAAATGCATCAATCTCCATCTAGGACATTGCTGGGCGACAATTAAAACATCACCTTGTCAACACCGTCACTCTGTCTGTCGTGTCAACATCGCAGTGAACAACTTGGTCCATCTGGTTTAATGGAACTCCGTTTCACTGACGTCTCTCTAGCCTACTTTGAAACATATATTGATGATACCATTCAAACATTTACTTCCGTGTAAATTCGCAATCGTTGTGTATATTTCTGTAGTATTTCACTAGGCCTCTGTAAAAACTCTCTGTTCCTCTAGAAGAGATAATTAAATACCTATTTTAATTGATTGTTTATATATTTCCCACAAAAAAGCGAGTAATTGGTTTACATTAAAATATATATATATAATAATTATTACCAGAAAATTGTTAATTTTATAATATTATTTAGAATATACACATGGACAAAACTTAAAGAAGTTTCATATTTTGATATCGCCGGTCGTCTGTTTTTTGAAGGAGACAGAGGCATTATTGTTCACACTTGTTTATCTCGTGTGTCTTCAATAAAGGTCGCTGTAATATCTTTCAGAGTTATTGTCTGAATCCTGATATACATGCTATAAGGTACAACTTCCTTGAGCCTTGTCCATATTCGATATTGTATAAAATTATAATGTATTCTAATGTTCTATATATGTCTTTTGTTCAGAATTCTATACAACTGAGTTTACCAACACACCAGTACGTATGCAGTTGGCGATAGGTTTGTCGTCTATTTAAGTCAAGGAACAAAGTGGGGAATTAAAAAGAAGAATCCATTGTTACCAGTCGTTGCGTGCGACAGTGTGACAGGGACGCCATCTTTGTGGGGCATCGTCTGAAAGTCATTTGCTGAGAATAGATCGACGCCTCGCGAGGGACCGAAAGATTTGCTGATAGACCTTTCAATATGTGGTTCTTGGGAGCACAGCACAGGTCAACGTGACCTTATCAACTAAAATCTCAAAATTAAAAAGACAAACCTAAATATATAGAAACCGTGAAACCAAGTTATTTTAATTTATCCGAAATGTATACATATTCCTTTAATATAATTTTTATTATTATCCTTCTAAATTTTCGGTTCTCTAGAAATATATTTATACAAGATACCTTTAAATAAAAATATATTTAATATATTTTATTTTTATTAAAATATAAAAATATATTTGGAAATTTAGGTCACTAGTTTTCTGTAGGGTTGAAGATAATTAAATTTACAATGATATAAACAAATTTCTGAAATTATACAAAACGGGAATAAATTAGTTTGAAATATTTTAAATGATAATATTTGATATGTACGAGATAGCCTCTATATATGCAGCGATTGTTGGCATATATAGCGGCGGGGCCAACTGGACAAACTCCACGCAGCCGACGAGAATCTAGATGAGACAAACATGGAGGTGCCGTCGAATAAATCTGAAAATATATAGTACAAAACTCCAACGTTGTTTGAAATAAAAATATTCAGATTTTTTACTTTATACATAGCATTCGGCTATGGCTCGATATATACGTTATTTATTATATTGGTCATATAACCAGGGCGGAACATATACATGTACATGAATATTGGAGCATTGGGAAATATATATATAGAACAACTAATTAAATTTTAGTTGTTCATATTTTATTCTTTTTTAATAATTATATTTCTATATATTCACAATATTTCTAACAATTTATAAAGCAGAAGAATAAATCGAGAATATTCCTAGAAATACACACACACACACAAAAGCCTTTATTAAGACACACAGGTCTTACAGAGGATTCTCCTTGGGGTTACAAAACGGAGAAACCTATGAAAGTGGGAAATAAAAAAATAGAGAAAGATTATATACATTTGGTAAATATATACAGATTATAAGAAAGAATAAAAAAAATAAGAAGAATAAAAAAATCAAAAAAAAAAAAAGTTTTATATTCCTAGAAATTTTATTGTAGAAATTCTTTTCTAGAATTTCCTATAAATTCAATAAATGCTCTAGACTTAGAAAAAATTGCAGTCTGTTTATAAATTGATTGTTAAATCTTTGTTCAAATTATAATTTGAGCGTTATATTAATAAACTAACAACATTATTCTATAAGGCCATATATAAACGTTGGACTTCGAACAATCTGCCCAACAGAGGACATCTGAGCTGCCAAGGTTTCATTATTTGAAGATGCTAGATAACAAGCTTCTCCACTCACTTTATAGACTCAAGATGAGAAAAGGTTTGAGTAACTATAAAAATATTTTAGTTGAAAAATGGAAATTTGGTGAACTATCAATAAAAAACAATCCACAAAATAAAGTGCATTATTTTAAACAATTTTTCTGCCATATCTCTTCTTCTTTCTTATCTCTGAAGTAGAATGCGTATATGATTTTGTCATTAAGACAGGGAGCACTACTCAGTAGCAGGCCACTGACTTAGGTCCAATATGGAATGTCTGACATGAGGAACAGATGCCATGTAGAGCTCCTTCTAACTTGGAGTACAGACATTGCTCATCTCTGCCCCTGTATCACCATCCCTTGCAGGGTACTTTCAGCTGAGCCCAAGTTTTTTAGCGAGTTTGTTACTGCTCCTCCTCCTTTTTCATCCAGGTCGGCAAAGGCAGAGTTTGCCATGTCTGAAAATTTAAATTTAAAATTGATTCAAATGTGCCCAAAACTTTTCCACAACCATATATTATTAAGAACCATTTTCATAAAAATTATTGAAGTCGCTGTGTATAAAAACTAGCTATTGATGCTTAAGAATAACAAAATGGTTTGAAATTGTAAGAAATTGGGACAAGAAATTCAGACAAGTTGAGCGAGGTCACAGACTTGTCACAGCCGATAATGCTGTCGCGCCATGGCACCAGGCTCAAATTGTACAAATTTGTATCGCTGTTACCTGGTGTCCAGACACTGAAAATATATTGAATTTAAAAAAAAAAAATAATAATAATTTGAAAATATTTATCTAGTAACCATTTAAAAATGCCAACAATGGATTCCCTTCTCGTTTAAATTCGGGTATATAACTTTGGTTCAAGAGGAGAGAGCCAACTGGTATCTGATAGAATCACCTGAGGAGGAAGAAGAAAAAGTCACATCTAGTTTGAATCTGAATGAATTCACATATAATTTATTGCCTTTGAAATATTACAAAAATTAGAAATTTCAGGATAGATAGAAATTAAAGATAAGCAAATTTTAGCATAATTTTTGAATAAAATTTAAAAGGCTACTTTTCAGTAAAATCATACCAATTTATAGTTGAGGCTTTATTTTGGACCGAAGGAATTCAGACATTTTCCCTAAAATGAAATAAAACTCCACATCTCCCATCTCTCCCCGTGCAGACGCCAGAACCAAGAAGAGCATTGAAGACGTCCGTTCCTTACCTTCATCTCCGCGCGTCTGGCATTCCGTCTGGACGAGGATCGCGTGAAGCTGCTTTATCCGCCGCGGGGATTTCGACATCTTCAAGGTTGGCCACAAATGTGGCTCTTTGTATCAGAATCTGGAGATGTGGGTCGGGAGATTCAAGCGCGGTTCCCGCAGGAAGTAATTATTCTTTTGTGTCTTTCAAGGTCTCAAGACTTCGACTCGCGACTAGCGACAATTGTCCGCTTTATGTCGTCTGGTGTCTTTAGTTTTGTCGCGGTGTTAATTACGCTTCCGCCCACACGGACCTTGGCAAGATTGACTTTGTGGATGACTGTAACTTGGTGATAGGTAGGTGTCCCAACATTCCAAAATTCTGTGCTGAACAGAAGAAAACATCTAACCAATGTTGTTTACAGCAAGATGTTTCTGATAAACCCGGACCTTGCAAGAACTGTAAAATGGCCTGCGGTATAGGGAGACGACATATTCTCGATTTTAAATCGACCATTTATGGCTCGAAGCAGCGTTTATATATGGTATTGGGAGATAATATAAATTATAGCTGTATACCACAAATCTTAAACTGTGAAAGTATTTTTTAAAATATTCCGTTGTGATAAGATGGTCTGAGTCGAAGTCAAACATTCCATGTTCACTCACGAAAAGCGCTGCAACATCTAAGAGGACAATCTCCATGTTGTCGGGTCAACATTGATGGTTTCTTATAAAATAAATGAAGCTTCCAGGGTCAAGTTTCTTCTGCAACTTTTTATTTTCAAACTTTCAGACTTGTCAGTCCTTCAAAAGGATTATCACGTTAACAACTTAATAATAATACAATTATTAATAATATAATACAATTTTTATATACACATTATTATATACATATTTTAAATATTTATTATATATTTGAGATAAAATATATTACATTATTTCTGTTTGAAGGTTTCTTCTCGGGTTTTGTTCCTTATTATAGAATTATGTCTCTGCTCGCGTCTTGAATGGGTTTCTGTTGTTATGTTTGCTAGGGCCCTCCCCACGGGCCCTGGCGGATCAACACGGTATAGATGGAGGACTCGCCACTATGTAGATATGTTAGCACCCAGGAAGCAGTTCATATATAAAACATAGATTAATATGACTCATTATTAATAGGCCATCTTTGTAGAATATTTTATCGTGAGAGAGAAGCAAATATTTTCTAATCACTGATCCAACTCGCTGATTGAAGAGAGCGATGAAGGGTTCAGAGAATCGCATTCACTCCCGGGTGAAGGCAGCGTCGACCGTTCGTTCCCCAGTCCTGAGAATTTCCCATTCTGTCTCACATTATTTCTTTCTTTGCTACATGCTGTCTGAGGCACTTTATGTCACCTGCCTATGTTGTTAAAAATAGAGTTTTAATAATTAGAATATTTCTCTATAATTGTTCTATTTATTTATTTATTTGGACAAATTTTCAATACAACGTTTTACTTCGATTTCTCTCGGAAGAAAATGTATTATCAACAATTCTACATAATGCTAGAATAATTTAAATACTGAAAACATGGTTAAAAATTAAGAAGAAACATAAGAAATTGAAAAAATAAAATATTTGTCATATACAGATAATCTGTTGTCCAGTTTTGCCGGTGATTTGTTGGGGGAAAAAAAACCCTGAAAATCTTTAATTTTCTTGACTCTCAGTAGATGGCGCTAGTCAACGGCGGGTCAAACTTGCTGTCATATATGCAAATTAAAAACCTGCGGATCTAATAAGATCTCGATTATTATTGTTTATATCTGAATAAAGTTTGTCAACTTACAAACATTTGTTTTATTGGTATATTTTTTTTAATGAGGTACATTTGTACGTGTTGTATAATTAAGCGATGCTTTTCTATAAAATGATCATGAGATAGAATATATAATAGAAAATAACGATTCTCCATGTTGAGACATCTCCAAGATGTCAATTGGTCGAATTGTCCTTTTCTTAATCCAAGCTGCTTCACCTGAAATCTCCGACACACCAACATTTCCAGATGGTGCTATAACTGGGTATGTGGTTCCTCGTTAAAACGACCAATTATGTATAAGATAACTTTATGCGCCAAAATACACAGGCACCTTTTTCTCTATAATTATACATTAGAACAATGCCTCTCCAGTAAAAAGCTTTGTGTTGAAGAATGTGTTGAAGAATGTTGAAGAAAACACATCACACCAGTTTTGGAAAATTCAGACATAACGCCAATCTGTAAACCATAGTTCTGGGCTGTGACTTTCATCAGGGAGCTTCGATTCTATAACACCCTACGAGGGGAGTGTATTCTATATATAACATAAAATATTGAGTATAGGGAGTATACATTTATATGTATCTTTTTATAGTTATTATGTTACATATTTCTATAAATATACCGAACTTCTACATCCAATATGCACAAGAGTATTATATTTTACATAGTTGAAATATGGTAAATGATATAATATTCAAAATTAGCCCTATATGCAGCGTTAGATAATAAACGTTATAATATCGTATTTTATGTAACATAGAATACTTCAACACAAAACGACTACATAATCCGCTATGTGACTGGTAAAACAATGTGTTCGGGGACTTTATAGGCAAATGCTCAAGGCTTTACACAACTACACACATTGAACTCAACAATCACATTTTCCCAGAAATATGTAATGGAAGATGTACAATCTTGTTTCCATAATTGACTGAGTAGTAGGATTGTGAGAGAGAAAGGGCAATTCTAAATATACAATTATTTAAATATATGTGAACAAATAATAAAAATTGAAAAAAGGTCAGATGTTGATGTTTAAAATAAATATAGCATATACTGACCTCTCACTTGAGTATTTTAGATGGCAGAGCGCTATCTTGTGGAACAATTTAAATATAAATATATTATAATATTTTTATACAATTCTCGCTTTTACCATTTTGTCTACTTTCACTATTTACTTCTGAACATCACTCGATGTGAGACTATGTGACGTCGAAGTCTTCGCTGAATCTCAAGTTCTAATCGACCGACAAAATCCTCACTCGCGTTGTTCCCAAGCTGTCAACCCAGAGGAAAATATGCGTCGGAAATGGTGGAAGATTTGTCGCAATCTTCTTTGAGCCTTTTCTACCAACTTCCTTGTTTTTATCCAGACACTATTCAATGGCACAAAGTCATTTTATGCCCTATTACAAAGTTATCAATCACAAACAGCGCCCAGGGAACTGAAGATTTGAAAAAACCGCCCGGGAGTTGGGAGAACGCCTGCCATTGTTGGCGCCTGTAAACAAACTGTAATTACAGCGGTGGTCACGAACGCTCTCGGCCAATCAGATGGCGACCTTCCCATCACCACATTGTAGGAGGACTTCGGCAACGATCTGAGCCTTGAGCCCGTTCCTGTGGGAGCCGGGCGCACCCATTGGTCATCTGACATTTGAAACCTCCTGGGTGTGGAATAAGATCGGCATCAACGAGAACAAACCGACCTTCCACAGCTCCAATGCTTCAATATCCAGAAGCCAGAAATTCACCCAAGAGACATTTCAACAATTTTCATTGCAAAACGAACACTTGAGTATTTTCACTGCATTAAGTCTTAACCCCAGGAAAACAATCATTCCGCAAAATTCAATACTCTAAATGCCAAAATTAATAAACACTATATGCAAGATTAATTTATAAATGAATCCGAAAATGAAACTTTAAGCTCAATTTTCAATTTTGCTGAAATTCTATTTTGCAAATGTAAAGTTATTCCGAGAAATTAGGACGGATCCAATCTACTTCCACGACGATTCTATTTGGAGAACAAATAGCTTCCCATTCACAACACCGCCGCAACTTCAAGGCGTAATTCTTCCATTATTCCGCGGCTGAATCCAACTGGAGCTTGTTCCACGCCTACGGGAGATAAACGGTTTTCACAGCCGTCAAACGCTCTTCTTTGAACTCCCAGCCTCAAATCTTCCTTTGAATTTCGCTTTATAACAGTTGAATGGAACTTTCAGAGCATTTTAATCCCACGCATTCTCCGTCAAATTGGTTTGCTGATTGGGTCCTGGATTTGTGCCATGTTATTTCTCTATAAACCAGAAGCACTCAGTTCTTCTGAATCAAAGTAACCGTAGTGTGGATTACATGTTGCAGTATGGTCGATGATCAGTGGAGTTGAAGCTGCGGATGTCCGACAGGACAAATTTTCCCACTAGAATCAAAACTCAATAGACATCTGGAATGGTTTCTCCTATGTCACTTCAATCAGAAAGAACATAGGAGTCCTCCAAGGAGATTCTCTCAGCCCACATTCTTTTCTTAGGTTTCCTGGCAGACTTAGTACAATTCATCAATCTCAACCCTACTTGATGATCCCGTATTTATATTTACTGAATCCAAGAACTACAGAATATTTCATCCAGATGGTGTGACTATAGCAAAATCCATATAAATAATAATGAAACAACATGTGTTATCACACACACAAATTGAATAAATATAAAAAAAATTGCAAAAACATATATACACGCATCGAAAAAACTTACGGAAATTGTGCCTTTTATCGGGATTCATAAAATAACTCTGTAAGATGTTTGATACACAGTGACTTTTATTGAAGACACACGAGATAACCAAGTGTGAATAAAATTGTCTCTGTCTCCTTAAAATACAAAACAAACGACCGGCGATTTTAAATTCTTTTAACTTCCTTAAGTTTTGTCCATGAAGGAGCTATAAATATTTTTCAAATCTTCATATAATCGATATACATAGATCGGACCTTAGAGTTTATAAATTCCTACAAATATAAGTCATTACGAGGGTAATAGGTGATGCACACACCTATAGAGAGAAAAATATTTAAATAATATATCATTGTTTTTATGTTTGAAAAATAATTCCTATTTTTGATATATTGAAGCAAAGTAGGAATTTCTAAATATTATCTGTTAACCATGTGCCATCTAACCAGGGAAATTTACCAGATTGGTAACTGTGCTCTAGGGAAAGTCTTTTAAAAAGCAATATCAAATCCATACAACTAGCATTTTCCGCCAATAAACATTTCTCTAACCTAAAATAAATCAATATTTTTGAAGAATCTCTAAAAAATTGATTAACCTTAAAAATTTCTCAATTCAAATGGGAAAGTTTGTGCAGTAAAAATAATTGAGTTGAACAAGATAGCTGCCGCTGCTTCAAGTTCAGAAGAACCAAAACTTTCTACCCAAGAGAAAGCAGACGATGTCTGTGTGTCCAGAAAGTAGGTTTCTCATCCTCTCACCCACCCCGCCCTGTTTCAAGTGTTTGTGCCCCCGGACAATCGCTCAATCAATCACCGATAATTCTCAATAAAAAGCCAGGAATGGGCCACTCATCAGGAAGCCCCGGCCACTTAACCCCATTCGTCACCAAATCATCAAAGGCTGTGAAAATTGACCTGATTTGGAAGCAGGCGTTTGAAGGTGATGGGACCCAGTTAGAAGATTTCCTTGGCGACGTGGCGTGAAGGAGGAGCATTGTCGCTGCTGTCATCGTGGTGTCAACGTATCTTTGTAATACGTTCTTTGACATTTATTTCAAGACAAGCGCTTTGATTCTTTTTGCCACCTATTTGTTCTATTGGGCCATTTTTAAGCATTTAAAAACTTATCAGGCGGATAATTGCCCTTACCTTGTGACCCATGGTAATTTTATATCTACATAAATTTCCTTGAATTTTTGTGAGCAGTCTCTTATAAAATGTTTATTGATTTAGCTCCACTTCTCAATTGAGGGGACTTGTTGTTCATATTTTCTCAATAATTATAGATTCGCCATGCCGGGATACCATGGTATATATAGCCATAGGTCAGTTGATTTACAATATCTTCCTTTAAATACTCCAATATCGTCTGTGTGATTGATCGAATAATTGTCGGCGCTGATTATTTATTTTATTCCAGGATATCTCCTCCTCCCTTATATAATAAAAGGAATGTCAAAACAGGCCAAACTTCTAGAATGATTAGCAAGAACAATATTTTCCATTTTTCGTTCAGCGGTTGCAGCGATTTGGGTTACAGAAATAAGATGTTTTATTTATAACTAAACGATGAACCTACTTGATGTATGAATCATATATTGCCTAATGTTGTATCTCACGTAGTTTCTTTAGTAGACTCCGAATATCTATATTTCTTGAGCGAAAATTTCAGCGTTTAGAGAAGCTCGAGATTGAAGACAGAAATCGTCATTTGTGAGAATCTACCTAGGAATTTCCGTACACAACTTTGCCAAACTATTTATCTATAGAATACGAAGTAAAATGGATCTTTGTATAGAGAAAAGCGAATTTATTTTTATAAGCAGACTCAGAACCTTCTAGGTCACCTAGAATCAATCAATACCCCCCTCCCTTTTTTTTTCTTCTTTATTAACGCTTCCTTACCCTAACCTCATCTTTCAATGAGGCGACTCTTTGTTTGAATTCATCCCTGTCATGTGAAATAATTGTGCAGTTGGTAGCATTCATCGATGTTTTGTGCATCTATGTAGCTTTCTCCACGTCTTAAGTTCTATTTTCCCTGTTGTAAGAATACTTACGCGCTCAATATAACAGATACATTAAAAGAACCTTCTACTTGGTGTTTCAAAAGCTGTACATGAATGTAAACAGAACACGTTAGATATTTTCTGTGCAAGGAAGGTAATGACTTCGAAGATATTTTGGATAAGTTTGGACAGAGAGCCAGGTGGACTTCTTTCTCTATAAACCTCCTTTATTTCTCAATAAAATTCTCTAAATTCGATTCAAACCAATTTTATTGACATCCATTAGTGCTAAATCACGCCCACACTAAGTTAAAGAACATAAGAGAGAAGGAAACTAGAAACAAAACTATGTACAATTACATACAGTCGGGGAGGCTTCCACAATACATCACAAAGTCCTCCTCCAGATGCCCAGGAGGTCTTCATTTTCTCCTCTTACCTCAAGGCTCAGGAGAAAGTTGTCGTTGGACGCCTCTGTTGGCGCAATAATGGAGTCATTATGAAATTCTAGAATAACTTACACCCTCTGATATGCCCGATTGTGGTGACTTATTTATTTGTTAACTTAACCTACATATATAGGGTACTGGCCATGATAATAATGGTTGGCAAAATTAGCGAATGCCTTTTACTCTAAGTGTACCAGAAACAACGGATACAGAAATCCGTTCAACTTTTTCAATTACACAAAGTACCAGAGCACAGTTTACTAACACTCACTGCTGGACTTGTGCAAAAATCAGGCCATTGGGGTAGAACAGTACCCGAAGTGGGATTCGATCCTGGGTCTAGGTACTAGACGGGGTGTACCTCCACTCCACCAGATTGCTCTGGTTGTTTGTCACGTATTGCAGTCGACGTGTGCGATACCTGGGTGTAGGTACTAGACGGGGTGTACCTCCACTCCACCAGATTGCTCTGGTTGTTTGTCACGTATTGCAGTCGACGTGTGCGATACCTGGGTGTAGGTACTAGACGGGGTGTACCTCCACTCCACCAGATTGCTCTGGTTGTTTGTCACGTATTGCAGTCGACGTGTGCGATACCTGGGTGTAGGTACTAGACGGGGTGTACCTCCACTCCACCAGATTGCTCTGGTTGTTTGTCACGTATTGCAGTCGACGTGTGCGATACCTGGGTGTAGGTACTAGACGGGGTGTACCTCCACTCCACCAGATTGCTCTGGTTGTTTGTCACGTATTGCAGTCGACGTGTGCGACACAAAGACAAGGTTATAGAATCTCTGTCAATATTCTGAGAACACGAGTTTCCACTTCGCCCACTCGCTATAAAAATCTAAATCCTAAATGCCTTGGACAATAAAAGTTACTCTCAATATGGCACCGGGTCCTTGAGTCCTGGCGTCGAATTTACATATCTTTCAAGGACCCAATAGTAAAACTTTGCAGGACAATGCCTGATGAATATGGAAATTCAGCCACGGATTAGAAATTCATCACAAGTTCCCAACAAAAATTGTTTTTCTCTGATAGATCGCGTGGGCAAATCAATCTCTATTCCCCGAAACTGGAGCGGTGGGGAGAATAGCGTTTGTCTAACGTGCCTTGGTTAAATATGTGCAGGAATTTCGTAATGGCGGAGGTAAACCTGTTATAACTGTTTTGAAATGTTACAAAATCCCACGAAATAAACACCACTTATCACATGTAGATATTAGCTGTGTACAAGTTAGGACGTAGTGGTATAGGTAACCTATTGTACAAGTTATGGCGTACAAGACTTAGTGGTATAGGTAACCTATTGTACAAGTTATAGCGTACAAGACTTAGTGGTATAGGTAACCTATTGTACAAGTTATAGCGTACAAGACTTAGTGGTATAGGTAACCTATTGTACAAGTTATAGCGTACAAGACTTAGTGGTATAGGTAACCTATTGTACAAGTTATGGCGTACAAGACTTAGTGGTATAGGTAACCTATTGTACAAGTTATGGCGTACAAGACTTAGTGGTATAGGTAACCTATTGTACAAGTTATAGCGTACAAGACTTAGTGGTATAGGTAACCTATTGTACAAGTTATAGCGTACAAGACTTAGTGGTATAGGTAACCTATTGTACAAGTTATAGCGTACAAGACTTAGTGGTATAGGTAACCTATTGTACAAGTTATGGCGTACAAGACTTAGTGGTATAGGTAACCTATTGTACAAGTTATAGCGTACAAGACTTAGTGGTATAGGTAACCTATTGTACAAGTTATAGCGTACAAGACTTAGTGGTATAGGTAACCTATTGTACAAGTTATAGCGTACAAGACTTAGTGGTATAGGTAACCTATTGTACAAGTTATGGCGTACAAGACTTAGTGGTATAGGTAACCTATTGTACAAGTTATAGCGTACAAGACTTAGTGGTATAGGTAACCTATTGTACAAGTTATAGCGTACAAGACTTAGTGGTATAGGTAACCTATTGTACAAGTTATGGCGTACAAGACTTAGTGGTATAGGTAACCTATTGTACAAGTTATGGCGTACAAGACTTAGTGGTATAGGTAACCTATTGTACAAGTTATAGCGTACAAGACTTAGTGGTATAGGTAACCTATTGTACAAGTTATGGCGTACAAGACTTAGTGGTATAGGTAACCTATTGTACAAGTTATAGCGTACAAGACTTAGTGGTATAGGTAACCTATTGTACAAGTTATGGCGTACAAGACTTAGTGGTATAGGTAACCTATTGTACAAGTTATAGCGTACAAGACTTAGTGGTATAGGTAACCTATTGTACAAGTTATAGCGTACAAGACTTAGTGGTATAGGTAACCTATTGTACAAGTTATGGCGTACAAGACTTAGTGGTATAGGTAACCTATTGTATAAGTTATAGCGTACAAGACTTAGTGGTATAGGTAACCTATTGTACAAGTTATAGCGTACAAGACTTAGTGGTATAGGTAACCTATTGTACAAGTTATGGCGTACAAGACTTAGTGGTATAGGTAACCTATTGTACAAGTTATAGCGTACAAGACTTAGTGGTATAGGTAACCTATTGTACAAGTTATAGCGTACAAGACTTAGTGGTATAGGTAACCTATTGTACAAGTTATAGCGTACAAGACTTAGTGGTATAGGTAACCTATTGTACAAGTTATGGCGTACAAGACTTAGTGGTATAGGTAACCTATTGTACAAGTTATAGCGTACAAGACTTAGTGACATTGCACAAGTTATGACGAATAGATCTTCTCTCATATAAGCGCGGCTTTTTATTCTCCATAATAACCTCACCACTGGACAAAACATATTGGCCGAAAGTAAAGCTGAGGTTTCTATAGGATGTCTTACGGCAGTTCCTGAAGAAGACTCGGTGGGAAGTTGTAAGAAATATCAACCTAGGCAGTTGAGGACTACGCATATAACCTAAATAAAGTATATAGGTAAAATCATTTTAATATAAAATCCATACAAATAAAACCTTCTTCTGTGTCTTTCAGAATATTCCTATATATATTCTCACCACATGCTATATCGAAATATCAATTCATCGATCGTCAGATGAATTATAAGTTTGAGTTGGACACAGATTTTAATGACCAAAATGGAAGTCACTGTGTGCCGTATACTATTCTAATTCATGTAGTGGAAGTCACGTTTGATATTTAAACTTGCTTTAGTTCTATTTCTGTGCCATAGTTTAAAAATTGAGGTTTATCCAAACTTATAAATTAGATTCACAAGAGATAAAAAAATAGTGAATAAATTAACTTAAATTGGAATAGAAATATCTTTTTTTTTTTTTTGAATATTTGAAATGGCTGAGAAAGCAATGCTGTCGTTGAATGTGGAGCGGAGAGAGTGAGATGTGAAGCAGCCAGAGATATAGATGAAGGTGGAGCGGAGAGAGTGAGATGTGAAGTAGCCAGAGAAATAGATGAAGGTGGAACGGAGAGAGTGAGATGTGAAGTAGCCAGAGATATAGATGAAGGTGGAGCGGAGAGAGTGAGATGTGAAGTAGCCAGAGAAATAGATGAAGGTGGAACGGAGAGAGTGAGATGTGAAGTAGCCAGAGAAATAGATGAAGGTGGAACGGAGAGAGTGAGATGTGAAGTAGCCAGAGAAATAGATGAAGGTGGAGCGGAGAGAGTGAGATGTGAAGTAGCCAGAGAAATAGATGAAGGTGGAGCGGAGAGAGTGAGGTGTGAAGTAGCCAGAGAAATAGATGAATGTGGAACGGAGAGAGTGAGATGTGAAGTAGCCAGAGAAATAGATGAAGGTTGAGCGGAGAGAGTGAGATGTGAAGTAGCCAGAGAAATATATGAAGGTGGAGCGGAGAGAGTGAGATGTGAAGTAGCCAGAGAAATAGATGAAGGTGGAACGGAGAGAGTGAGATGTGAAGTAGCCAGAGAAATAGATGAAGGTGGAACGGAGAGAGTGAGATGTGAAGTAGCCAGAGAAATAGATGAAGGTGGAGCGGAGAGAGTGAGATGTGAAGTAGCCAGAGATATAGATGAAGGTTGAGCGGAGAGAGTGAGATGTGAAGTAGCCAGAGAAATATATGAAGGTGGAGCGGAGAGAGTGAGATGTGAAGTAGCCAGAGAAATAGATGAAGGTGGAACGGAGAGAGTGAGATGTGAAGTAGCCAGAGAAATAGATGAAAGTGGAGCGGAGAAAGTGAAATGTTGGACAGTCAGAGGGAAGGATATCGGTAAAAAGAGAGATAAGCGTGAACGCAGAGCGATAGATGTGTGATGTGAAGTGTGATGTCCGTGCGCCGAGATGTAAATAAGGGAGGGGGCGTGGCGTCCAGTAGATCACTGGTGACCCACATCGCGGCTGGTCAGGGTGGCGGCACAACGTCATGGTGAGTCGCTCCTCCACTCTCTCCACTCCTACTTGACGTATTTTACTCTGGAACCTAACTCCTTTCACATTGTGGATTTTTAGACCATTTACAACTAAGAGTTCCAAAGTGGGCTGAAGGACATTGGTTGGATTTTATTTTTCTTGATAGCCGACTCTTCTTTTCGCTTTTTTTTTTTTTTTTTTTTTTTGGAGAAGGCGAGGAATGAATTATTTTGAGAAATCTGAGGTGTGTGTTGAGTTTAAAAGCTTTTTATCTTAAAATCAAATACCATATCTATGTGTGATTTTTATCGCGATGTTATTTTGGAATGGGATGAGCCTCTTCTTTTCCCCATCACATTGGCCACACACATGATGCTCTGTCACACTACGTGGACTTGTCAGTCGACACTTTCATTCCTTTCTATTCCTTCTAGTGACTTCACTACTGTCCCGAAATTTAAAATATCCGGTTGTATATTAGGTTTGATTATGTTTGATAATTACTCTTTGCTATTTGTCTGAGAGTGCTTAGTTTTCTTTCAATCAATTCGACCAAACAGAGTTGAGCTTCCCCTTCAAAATATATAAGGACTCTCCCTACATTTGTATGCTCGGCTGTCAACGTTACAATTGAAGCGCTGTACTCCCCACATTTCTTCTCTAAGTTTCACTTTCAGCCCTCCTGACCACTTATCTCTTTGACTTGCAATTTTTCCAGGGAATTTGACTCAATAAATAGCCGAGGATGATAGTCTTTAGCAAATATTGTGACTGCTGTTGCCCCACATCGCTCTACTACAGCGATACAACTCAGATCTCGTACTCTAACTCTCTCAATACCTGGATTACATATATATTCTCCAGTTTAAAGTAGCAAAATCCACCATCTGTCATTACAACAGCGGCATACAGCCTGGGTACAAAAACGTCAGGTGTTCGTTTTGATTTTAGTTTTGGTTTTCAGTTTTAACTCATTTTCCTTTAAACGCGCGCGCGCATATACTCAACAAAATATTACAGCACTTTCGATCGCTATTCTTTTCAACAGAAAATTAAAATGTTGTGTTGAATTTTATGATACAATTTTTATTTTAATGTAATTTTCTATATGGCACTGGTTCAATATTTGAAAATGGAATTTGGTGTTATAGAAATTTTTGAATTGAAATTGTAACTAAAATTGGAGAATCTTTCCGAGTAAGTTGACTTCGTTTGTTTCAGTGGAAGTAATTCAGGTGTCGAGGTGGATTTATTTATAAATATCGTGTGCTTTTATCTATAGGCATACTGTGTAATAAGTCCTTGAGTGAATTTATACAAGTTTTGGTGTCATAGATTCTCCAAGTCTTATGAGAAAATCTGGTTTGATGTGTTGGATTCACAGATTCGTGTGTTCAAATCGCTCGTATCTCCTCTGAATAACGTAAAGCAAAAGTCGCTGTGAGATCTCGGTTATTCGATTAGTTTGTTTGTGGGTTCTTTGAGAATAATTTTTAACTTTGAATTGGTCCCAAACTGGACTTCCCGAGGTTTACGTAGAGCCGCTGGGCGGGGGAAGTAAATGTCTGAAGCCGAATTGCTCTAGTGAATAGATTCAGGAAAACAATGAAGTAAAAATCGCATCGGAAATTTAAGAGAAATAAGGGAAAAATTTAAAGGGATTTCTTCCCCATGCCATCTGAGTTCTCAGCCAGAATTTACATTGAAGTGTTGAATCCCTTGGTGACAAACCCGAGGTTTCATTTAAATATCTCAGGGCGAGGAGAAGGAACTTATTTGGAGAATGGTTGGTTCAGATCTCTGCAACAGGGAAACAGCCGGTTTTGTCTGTCCGACAATCGAGCTACTGCAGGCCTCACCATTCTGTACAACCAGAATTTCAACACATAGCTCTCTGCAATCTCTACCGCACACCAATGTGGAAACTCAATTTCTCCGATGTGAAGTTTCCATTTATGCCTTAGGGATCAAAAAATGAATCAGTTTATATATAACATTATCTCCCATATTAAATCTAATATAAAGATTTTTTAGTCTTTGAAAATGTAAACCCACAAAGCCACCTAAAACTGCACATTCTAAAAATGTAAAATACGACATCTAAGTTTGAGAACTCATGTGTGTGGGAACCAGACCGTAATTTATGGAACACATGCCACGCCCAGCCACATGTGTTTCCATTACAATACAGGAGAGTTAAATTGTAAATTACAATCATTACGTTGGCAATAACGTGTTTAAATTAGATCAATGTATTCTCCTCTGGTAACTATTTCCAGGCTTGTAGGAATTATTCACAGCGCTATTGTATTTTTCACTCACTTTTGTTGAGTAATACAACTTATGTAACGGGACTTATGTTTACTTGACTGATGTGGTATTTATGATTATATCATTTTATTTTTATACAACAGTGGAATTTCATGGGGAGGGTCAAGTGTTTGAATCGTTCTGTGCTTCCTATAACCACCTGAGTTTATGTGGCACAGTGTAGATTGAAGAAGATATGTTTCCGAAAGGCATTTGCATTATTTATCATATTTTACACCTTTGACACCTTCTATCTTACCACTGTAACCTATATACCGCATTGTTTATAAACACACATTCAGACTTCTTCCTTAATATTATTTTATAGCTTGACGCATACAATGGCTTGGTTTCCCAGCATGTCCCATTCAGCATGTACATTCACTTCCTGGAGAGAAGCATAGGAGGACTGCGGAAACAAAGGAGCCTTTTGTGCTTTTAAGAACACTTCCTTATAACCGAGGCTGGGAGCGATTTGTCATGGCATTTACGGCTGCATGGAGACCTAGATTTGATATTGGTTCACTTTATGGCAGTGGAGAGAGGAAGTGGACGCGGTTCGATCAACTGGAAGAGTGCTGATTGGACCGCAGATTGGTTTATTTTGGGAAATACCTTGGTATTAACAACGCGAATAAGCCAGGGAAACCGCTAGGAGGGTTCTTCATTGATGAGCCAAGGCCACCTAATATTTTTCCATCTTCCGTTTAGTAGTTGTAGAATTTTTATTTTAGAAAACGGAACCAAATAATAGGCGCATATGATAATAATGACAGATTCGCATTTTCCCATATATATGGCGCTATGTTTTATGCTGAAAAAGTTTGGTATGAATCCATACTGTGGTTGGTTGACTTCGAGAAACTATCGATCCTGGAAAGTCTTCCTATGGCGGGGAACTAGCAGCTCGAGCACCCGGTTCATCAAACTCTAGCAAACTCTTAAATATAACAGCAGCCATCAGACGGTACAGATACGTTCAGGAGTCCTTCTATTGTAAGTTCTTCATTTGTTTGTGAACGGCCTTATGTTGATTGCTGCCCGGGATCTACCTACCAATCAATTCAGCTGCTACAATACTGCTGGAAGAATCTAAACTCAATTCACAAAATAAAAATGACTTACCTTATATATACTTACCTTATATAGAGGAAACTATATATAAATAAAATAAATATTTAAAAAATCCCGAAACAGCGCTCGATTAGCCCATTCTGACCGGTAGTTTTGGAGAATATTCAATTACACACATCGAACAAACAAACTTATTCATTTCCAAACTCCACTTATATCTCCCACAACGCATATCCAAATTCCCGAAACCAGATTTTCCAATATAAAGTCCTGACTGCTCTATATAATTGTAGCTTGGATAATTCTCTCTGATTAGATGGAGTACGAATTCAATTGTCAACAAACTCCTAGATCCGGTCTTGCTGTTTATTATAGGCTGCACCAATATGGGGGTAAGCCAAATACGAGCCCGGTACAAGAAATATTTCTTCAACGTCTCTTAGATACTCCCGGGTCCATGCTATAGAAAGTGGGGCGAGAGGTTACTCTCATAAATCTTCAATTTATGAAATCATTTTTGCCATAGAACTTCAAATGGATGTCCCTACTAGATATTTGTAGCAGAAATGGTGTTCACGCACATTCTGGCTAACATTTATTTAACTCGAAGAGATTGTCACTTTTACAACTTCGAGAGAAATTTGCGAAAATACGCTTTGTCCTCCAACAGCGACAACAAGAAATTCTCGGTTTAATGGCAACCTCGATAGAACAATCTACGCAAAAGTTCCGTGCATAAATAGTGAACTCTTTCCCTTCACTATATTCACTTCCAATATCTATAGAATACATTTATAGTTGAGACATTCCTACATTAGAATCTTACAGTGACAACAAACATCATTTGAACAACCGAGAAACTTGGACTATATTCTCGGAAAAACCGTTTAGAAACCTAGAAAAAAAATTAAGACGTTCTGTGATTTGGATGGATATAAATCCCAGGACAGGGCGGCTCATGATTTTCACAGCCTCTGTCCCAAAGAGGAACAAAGAAAATTACAAATGAACACAACGATCACAAACTACAAACGGCTGACTATGGACTCATCTGGTAGAACCTTTGCTTTTACAAATTATCAAATTTATAAGAAACTGTTCAGAAAAATAAGGAAATAAAAAAAGAGAGAATTTTAACCAGAAAGTTCGCACAATATATTCATTTTAATTTTATTTTCTTCTTATCTCTTGAACTTTAAATGTGAATTCGAAATGTATAGAACCTTAAATCTTAATGAAATCTTTGTGGCAATATTAGAAAAAGAACGCCATGAGAGATGGATAAAGCCTGCTACTTTGGTCTCTTCACTACCACGAGATGGTGAGCGGTGTATTTTGTTTATTTCCAATTTATATTATTCTCAATGTAGGTAGAAAGTTATGTCAAACAATTTAAACCTCATGTCGTGCGACTGGTGACAATTCCACGCATTACTTGACATCACTGCTTTATAGGTAGGTTTGTAAAATCAATAGTCCATAGTTTTATAACAAGAGACATTTTATAGCATATCAAACGGCTGAAATAAACACAAAATTTCTGCCTTCAGAAGTGGAAAATAATTTCTCTCCTTAAAAATAGTTTTTTTTTTTTAAAGAAAATACTGGTACAAATTTTATTTAGCCAACTTTCGGGCAATAGCTATGATGAAGTAAGAATATGATTTCCCATAACTAAAATGAGAAAACTAAGCAAATCTATTTTTCAGTGAATATTTGGATTTACTTGCGAGATATTCACAAGCTATTGCCAATGTCACCAGCTCTCAGTTCCATGAGAAACTTTAACATACAACTCCCGATACCCCGAGCTGATTTAAGACAAAGTGCATAAAACAAGGATCTCTTAAAAACTCCTGATTACTCCAATCTGATTTAAGACAATGTGTCCAAAATGAAAGCTCGACCATCATGTCGTGGAGTTCGCCCCCTTCCTGGTCCCCCGAGTGTACAATTAGGAGGAAAGTTGGGCCACGCGGAAGTGGGGAACAAAGGATTTGATTGGTGGAATTTGTCTTCCACTGCGGTAATCCACCGCCGTCTTAATGACAAAACCTCGACTTTATTTTTTATGGTTTCGTGAGAAAGTTGGACGAAACAATCCGAGCTTTCTTTTTCACTCATCAGCTCGTATAATTGGCACACAATAGGCAGGCGAGAAACTTTAATAGAGAGTTGAGTGGGGAGAACTTTGGGGGAAATGTGATAGGAACAATAAGCAAGACATTTAACGCGTTTCTTTTTTCTATTTTCCCCCCCGAATAAAACAACTTCCTACAGTCCTTACTGCAATGGAAAATATTGGGAAGGCCTGGCTCATCAGTGGTGAACCTTCGGTTTCATAGACCAGACCGGTTGTACTGGGACGTTCTGCTCGGATATCCGGCAGCAGTTTCAGAGGGATTCTGGGGCGAAGGTAGGTGAGGAGACTGTGAACACAGCTTTGAGGGCAGTAGAAGTTTACACATATTTCACTTTCCAATATTTAAATCGCAATTTGAACAGAAAGAAGTTTTTATTTGGGGAAAAGAAGAGATAAGTAGTTTATTTCCCCATACTTAGATGGAACGCTAATTCCTTGTATGTAGCAAGCAATGCGCAGAATGTCACTTCCAGTGTGTGGAGGGCCTGGCGTATGTTTCAGTATCTTGGGGACATTTTACCTCTAATTACAATTATTTTTAATTCGAAACAAATATATTTCTACAAGCCAATCAACTTATTGATATTGAATATAGATAAGATTTGTCCTTGTTTAAAATTAAATAAAACGAAGGTCCATTTTAGCTTATTTAGAGGTAATGTGTCAATTCTAGTGAATTATATAAATAATTTTTAACACCAAAATTGTTCTTACAAAGAACTAATGATATTTTCCAAGATGAAAGCACAGGGCATCCGCAAGTCGGACACCCCACCTGAGGGACCTGGTTTTGCTCAGAAATAATCAAAATTGTTCCAAATTTTGCACTAAGTTTGTCAACGAGTCTGTATTAATGTTTGTCACCAAGTTTGTACTAATAATTGCTATCAAAATTTGCACTAAAGTTTTTAACTGAAGTTTGTTCCCAAATATTGCGTTAGAATTTGCCATCAAATTTTGCAATAAAGTTTGTCACCAAAGTTTTCACTAAAATTTGTCACCAAAGTTTACTCAAAAGTTTGTTTGCAAAGTTTGCACTAAAATTTGTCACTAAAGTTTGCACTAAAATTTGTCACCAAAGTTTTCACTAAAATTTGCCACCAATTTTGCAGAGTTCCAAAATATCCTTCCAGTTTCTCATAGCGCAGGAAACGAACTTTGATCAACTTTGACCTTTTTAAATATGTCGAGAGAGACGAAGTTTTAAATCTGACTACCTTGGAACAAAGCCCGGATGTAATATTCAGATGTATAAACTGTGACCAGGGTATATTTATAGCTCTAATGACAAGAATTATTCTTGGCGTAAAAATAAACTTTAAAAAGAAGGAATTCCATTAGAATGTGGGAGACTGAAGGAGATTTCCTCCGACTAAATTTTTTATCCAAAAACACTCAGAGCGGCTCCATCATCAAGACGCCATTATGACGACTTTGAACATTCCTGGGCAGCCGAAGATGTCCTCCGAACATTTGCTCTAATAAACCAGCAGACAGGGGACATCTGAGGACTTCTCTCCTTGGACTAGAAAATCCATTGAATCCCTTGTTGATAATCAATCAAGAAAATCGACTCTCTAAAATTGATTTTAAACTAAGAAATATTATATGTGCTAAATGAATAGTTTAAACTTTGACTTCTATGTGTGTGTTACAAGATTTTACCCATTAAAGGATGACAGTGTGGCGAGTTTAAGCGAAATAATTTGTAATGTTGCGGGAAAATCGCGAGTTATAAAACAGCCGAGCTCTCAGCTGTTCCAAATTCCCGGCACACGATTCTTGATCGCGTCACGATTTGGCAAGCAGCCGAGGCCTTGAAAGGTCGGCTGATATATTTTAGAAATTTATTACTTTGGGCTGAGATTTGGCATTTCCTGCTTCATACCCTCGCTGTCATTTCTCAAATTTAGATATTGCGAAACTACTCTTTATTGAATCTCTGCGCCAAATACTGAATATAGGCGCAGGAGTTCAAGTGGCTAAATTCGTTTATATATTTATTATTATAAAACTATTTTAGAGGCGTAATATTCTTTTTAAAATAAAACAATTTCTACTGTCCTTACTGCGATGGAAAAATTAAAGGGAGGGCCTGGCTTTAATTTTTCCATCGCAGTAAGGACAGTAGAAATTGTTTTATTTTAAAAAGAATATTACGCCTCTAAAATAGTTTTATAATTTGATAACAGATGGCGCTCTAGTACATCGTAACATTATTGTTCTAATAAAAGACACAATTTGATATTTGCGGAAGAGCGATTGCTCGAAGCATATTATATATTTATAATTATATTTAATTCTGCTGTCCTAAAAGCTTATGTCCATAGTTCTTCTAAAATACCCATTCCAAGAGTCTTACAACAGTCACCTATAAAAGGAAGTTCCAAAAATGCAATATAACAGCGGTATGGTAGATTAAACTGGCGAAACCGCCGGGAGGGTTCACCACTGATGAGCCAGGCCCTCCCTTTAATTTTTCCATCGCAGTAAGGACAGTAGAAATTGTTTTATTTTAAAAAGAATATTACGCCTCTAAAAAATAGTTTTATAATTTGATAACAGATGGCGCTCTAGTACATCGTAATATTTATTATTATAAATTAGATACAGATTCAATATATTGAAAATATAATCTCCGAACTAACCTAAATATCAATTCAATTTGTAATTTGTGATCTAAATCAAAAGATAGAATAATCGCGCGTATGATAAAATTTCGAGCTAGCTCTAGAACTGGAGTATGTCCACAGCAGCGTGGTGAAAAATATCAGTTGTCAATCTGACCACAAACCGCAGTACCAAGATTGCTGTCAAATTATTCGAAAAACATTTTTAGAGCCTTTGAGTTTGCTGGAAGAATGTTTTGTATTTAATACGTGATATGTTGTCTCCCACGCCTCTCATTGAACGAGTGTGACCAGTTTGTACATAAATTGGTTCAAATGTGATGCGAGAGACTCTTTCCTGAGAGTTGTTGTGCGGAGCGTCCTCTGTGTGCTTGGTCCATGTAGGGTGATCCATGATACCTGTGTAGCCCGGTCCGCTCCCCTCAATACTGGAATAAAGAATAAGTACTCATTTTTTGATATAAATTATCGCGTTTTTGATGTACGTATACCTTTAAAAAAATTGTTGTGCTTTTTCTGTGCCCGAGTTTTGATGTTAAGCTAATTTTTACTTATGATTTTTATCGTTTTATCACTGCGGACATCATAAAGGCAATGAAGCTTGATGAAAGTCTATCTAGCATTATATTGTTGGCTTCTTCTCTATTTTCTCTGGTGATTAATGGAGTTTTAAACTTTTTAAAAAATAATTAGCACATATAAAAAGATACAATGTAAGCGATAATATATGTTAGGTATATTGATATTTGTACATTCAAATTTCTAGATGAATCCTCGCGATCACTTGTTCTACCCATATAGAAATCATACGGATGACTCCAGCAAAACAAAATCTTGGTTTATAAAACCGAAACTTGGCGAAATTGATAGTTTGAGGCAGAACACCGAAAAAAACTTGAGAAAGTACTACTCCAGAAATCTGGCCAGATTCCATTAACAGCGACACCGCATTCAATCGAGGACGCCGTTTTCAATGGCAGCCCGAAATAATAAAAAAAAAAAAAAAAGGCAAACGATGCTGACAAAAGATCAACCGACCTATTTTATCTGTGTTTATGATAGCATTGTTTCGAAAGCTTCATTACTGGAACGTTAGGGTAAATTCGCCCGAGCATTGTTCGGGGGGTGAGGAAACTCGCACTGCCGGCGCTATCTTTAGATTGCCGATACTGAGTGTGGAATACGATGGCTTATTTCCAGGAAGATGGAAAACTGGAAACGTTATTCTAACCAGGAATTTACCATAAAATAATTCTAAATTCGAAGCCATCGTGAGTATGCCGTTGTTTGCAGCCACAAACACAAGTCACAGCGGCACACACTTGTGTTCCGAGGCCGAGGAGGTTTTGAAGGAATTGTGGTAAATAATGTTTTAGGTGATGACCTATTTCCAATATTTAAAAGTAAAGTAAGAGACGCGGTAGTTCATATATTGAAAGTTTTTTCAGACTTTAAAGTTCAAGAGCAAAAAGACTAAAACAACTCTATTTTCAGGTTTAACCTCCAAAGTTCTGCTATATGTCCCTTACTTATCCTAATTAAGCGTGTAAAGGCCATGGTAATCATATTGGGTAGTTAGCGACTGTCTCTACTGAAAGTGCACCATATATCTACACTTGTAGAAAGCTCTACGGTTATTTTGACCTTACATATATTTCAACATTGTGATATATATTCTAACATTATATTTATCTAATTATAATACACACACCTATTGATACAGATATATATGAACGCCCCCACCCCCGATTGGTGCAGACGCTTTCGCTGCCATAATCTGTCAATTTTCTAACACAAAATATGTAACTAAGTATCTGTCGTTCTATGAAGTGCAAAAATGTAACTGATAATCTGTCGATTTATCGAACGCAATAAATGTAACTTAGTATCTGTTGGTCTATCGAGTACAAAAAAATTAACTGGGCATCTGTCGGTCTAGCGCGAATACAATAAATATAACTGGGCATTTGTCGGTCTAGCACGAATACAATAAATATAACTGGGCATCTGTCGGTCTAGCGCGAATACAATAAATATAACTGGGTATCTGTCGGTCTAGCACGAATACAATAAATATAACTGGGCATCTGTCGGTCTAGCGCGAATACAATAAATATAACTGGGCATCTGTCGGTCTAGCGCGAATACAATAAATATAACTGGGCATCTGTCGGTCTAGCGCGAATACAATAAATGTAACTGGGCATCTGTCGGTCTAGCGCGAATACAATAAATGTAACTGGGCATCTGTCGATCTAGCGCGAATACAATAAATATAACTGGGCATCTGTCGGTCTAGCGCAAATACAATAAATGTAACTGGGCATCTGTCGGTCTAGCGCGAATACAATAAATGTAACTGGGCATCTGTCGATCTAGCGCGAATACAATAAATGTAACTGGGCATCTGTCGGTCTGGCGCAAATACAATAAATGTAACTGGGCATCTGTCGATCTAGCGCGAATACAATAAATATAACTGGGTATCTGTCGGTCTAGCGCAAATACAATAAATGTAACTGGGCATCTGTCGATCTAGCGCGAATACAATAAATGTAACTGGGCATCTGTCGGTCTAGCGCGAATACAATAAATGTAACTGGGCATCTGTCGATCTAGCGCGAATACAATAAATATAACTGGGCATATGTCGGTCTATTGATTACAATAAAAGTATCTGTCGCGATCTATTAAATAAAATAAATATATTTATCTGTTGTGGTCTCTAACAAATAAATAATATATGTAACATAATATTTGTCGCTTTATCGAATTCAACAAATGTAACTGAGTACTGTCGTTCTATCGAATTGTATGAATTAAAATAAACTTACGTCGAAATTTTACTCCAGGGAGATAGAACCAGCTTGGAAAAAACACTTTGAAGCGCAAGATTCAACATAATAGATTATTATGTTTTTAAGAACCTTCAGATAACATTCATAAAAGAGAAAAATGCTGAGTTGAAATCATTCCTATATGGATAAAACATGCTTTAGTGGCGTTAGAACTGGCACCTTCCGGTTACTATACCCAGAAATGGAGACTTTAAATAAAAAATATAGAAACTATACTGTAATTTTCTACGGCTCGGAACGTGATCCAGAACGGGGAGATTGTAAGAAGGTAACCATGGAAGGCACCCAGGTCTACAAAAGAGGTCCGGGTATCAATTTCCAGAACGACCTTCCAGACAAGGACGTGGGCACAAAGGTTGGGAGAGGCGATTGGAATGGTTGCTGAAGAAAAATTGTTAATGTGTGGGCCCGGGGCAATTGTCTCGTGAACGGCCTTCCTGGTGTTTGATCCGGTCTTTTCCGGCAAGTATTGTCATCCTCGTGTGACATTTTATTTCTCTGAGACACACACATATATTGGACAACTAAGTGAATTATCAATCTTTGATCGGATTCTTCGCGATGTTTGCCCCTACACAATTACTGTTCTTGAACAAGCGTGATAATTATTATTTATGTCACTAGTAGTAGCAAATTGTCATTTTATAGCCCCAAAATATGAAAATTATTTCGTTATTGGGCAAATTTAGGCTTTGAAAAGATAATTGTTAATCGATATTTTTAGTTACCAGCACGAGAAATTTTTGAAATATTTATTAAGTAGTTTTGGTGAAAAAATTAGCGAAAATATATCACTTTAGCATTTCATATAGGATATGGGCGAGAGAGATAAAAACAACAACAGAGAAATTCAAAGGTTATAAATCATCTGGAAGTTTTAAAAAGGCCACAGTTGGGGAAGTTTTCAGTAGGATTCATTCAGTTGTTTAACAATTCATTGTGTGAATGACATAGAGTTCAAATCATAAAGAGAATTATAATAGGAATCTAAAATTATTAAACATCATTATCACATTCAAGAAATATAGATGAAATTTGGAAAAAAATGATGTAAGATATTAACTATTATATTTGTTTAATGAAATATATTTTATAAATAGTTAATAATAATATCATCGTTATTATTTGAGGCAAGATTTCAACAAGACATTCTGGGCCACAGAAACATCAAACTGATGCGTGTTTGAACAGTTGATCGCACCTTCTTCAAAACACAATCGAACTACCAATTGTAACTTGGTTTACAAATTAGGAACTTGTTGGATTATAAATGCATATATCGTTGTGTGTGGCCGTGTGTTTAATAGATCACAATATATACTTACTCTTCTTTACAATATGTTCATGTTTAGCGGCAGTGTTGAATGGCTTATACAATGTTCTTTGAGTTATTTATGGCAGTGTTGAATATAGCCTCGTGTGTAGTATCATTTGTAGTGTTGAATAACTTACAAGATGTCCATGCGAATATTGTTGGCAGTGTTGAGTAGTTTACAGGATGCTGGTTTGCAGTATTGTTGGCAGTGTTGAGTAGTTTACAAGATGCTGGTTTGCAGTATTGTTGGCAGTGTTGAGTAGTTTACAAGATGCTGGTTTGCAGTATTGTTGGCAGTGTTGAGTAGTTTACAAGATGCTGGTTTGCAGTATTGTTGGCAGTGTTGAGTAGTTTACAAGATGCTGGTTTGCAGTATTGTTGGCAGTGTTAAGTAGTTTACAAGATGCTGGTTTACAGTATTGTTGGCAGTGCTGAGTAGTTTACAAGATGCTGGTTTTCAGTATTGTTGGCAGTGTTGTGTGTTTACAAGATGCTGGTTTACAGTATTGTTGGCAGTGTTGAGTAGTTTACAAGATGCTGGTTTACAGTATTGTTGGCAGTGTTGAGTAGTTTACAAGATGCTGGTTTGCAGAATTGTTGTTGAGTAAGTAAGCTATAATCTGCTCGTGTTCAGGCAGTTTACAGGTGCAGTTTTGTTGGCAGTGTTGTGTGTTTACAAGATGCTGGTTTGCAGTATTGTTGGCAGTGTTGTGTGTTTACAAGATGCTGGTTTGCAGTATTGTTGGCAGTGTTGTGTGTTTACAAGATGCTGGTTTGCAGTATTGTTGGCAGTGTTGAGTAGTTTACAAGATGCTGGTTTGCAGTATTGTTGGCAGTGTTGAGTAGTTTACAAGATGCTGGTTTGCAGTATTGTTGGCAGTGTTGAGTAGTTTATAAGTTGCTGGTTTGCAGTATTGTTGGCAGTGTTGTGTGTTTACAAGATGCTGTTTTGCAGTATTGTTGGCAGTGTTGTGTGTTTACAAGATGCTGGTTCGCAGTATTGTTGGCAGTGTTGAGTAGTTTACAAGATGCTGGTTTACAGTATTGTTGGCAGTGTTGAGTAGTTTACAAGATGCTGGTTTGCAGTATTGTTGGCAGTTTTGAGTAGTTTACAAGATTCTGGTTTTCAGTATAGTTGGCAGTGTTGAGTAGTTTACAAGATGCTGGTTTGCAGTATTGTTGGCAGTGTTGAGTAGTTTACAATATGCTGGTTTTCAGTATTGTTGGCAGTGTTGATTAGTTTACAAGATGCTGGTTTTCAGTATTGTTGGCAGTGTTGTGTGGTTACAAGATGCTGGTTTTCAGTATTGTTGGCAGTGTTGTGTGTTTACAAGATGCTGGCTTGCAGTATTGTTGGCAGTGTTGTGTGGTTACAAGATGCTGGCTTGCAGTATTGTTGTTGAGCAAAAGCGCCACAATCTGTTCATGTTCAGACAAGTGTAGCGACCACACCTAAGGTAATTATCAACTCCAACCCAGATAGTTTCAAACCATTAGTTTCCCCATCCATTGTTGTGGAGGCTCTGCGTTGAGGTTGGCTAACTAACTTCACGGATCCTAACTATCAAACCAGGGATAATTGTCCAACATGGAGATAAACTCTTGATAAGATCTTCAAACTGCGCAACCCTCTCTCAGCCTTCCGTTCTTCGGATTTTCAACTGTTGGGAAACAATTAGAGTTGTTATTGAGAAATATTAATCCATGGACCGATTACAACAAATTTTTAAATATTTTCCATGTAAAAATATCAATTTTGAAAAAATGGCGACTCTTTTCTTTTTAATAGAATATATTGAACAATATGTGTATGTGTGTACACATCTAGAAAGGTGAGAATAGGGAAGTGGAATAATGGTAATATCAGCATTATTTTATATTTGAAATATTTCTCTATTTGAATTCATTCTTTCGAAATAATTAATACAGACGATAATTGAGGCGATATATCACTACAGATCAAACCAATGTTCTCCAATCCCAGCTGACGCCAGACAACTGCGATGCATCTTCGGCCTTGCGCCAACATTTCACCTGAAATTGTCTTTTGATGCACCACAATTAAAACGCTCTTTGTACACTAATGGATCCCACTAGTTGATCGTACAAATAGGATCATCACAAGAAATATTTTGGGCCATAATCAAACATTTATTTGTAAATGTTTCTGATGAATATTTGTTATATATAGTTAGGTCAGGATGTTTTTTAAAATTATTATTATTATTCTAAATTCTTACTCTCTACATATATATATTTAATTAAAAAGGCATATATTGGATCAAAATATCATTTATTTTACCAATATTTCAGTTGGCTGAACGCCAACCTTTATCAAGGTGTTATAACATTTTAAAGTGTGTCAACAACAAACTCAGCGCCACATAACGTCAACAGAATTAAGTTTTAAAAATATTTTGTTATATTCAATGAGGAGAAAAAAATTGATATATATATATTTATTTTATGGATAAAATAAATTTTGTAAAATATGGATGTGAATATTTTGAAAATTAACAATATATGCCCTTTTAATTAAAGATTTATTTATGGATTGCTCTATTTTCAAAACATATATATGCGGTAACTCTTGACTAGATAGTGTACATATATGAATATATAGAAGATAATATTTAGAAGAAGAGTCCAGGTAAGTTGCTGAGGCCATGGACCCGCATATTGCGCCACGTGCCATTATGTCATAGGTCCATTGTCAGCATGCCATAACCTTCATTACCGCGCCACTCAATGCGTCCGCTATTAATTATGCTAATTGGGCTCAGTAGATTTCTCCACCGATGCCCTGGTTCCACCCACCGCCCTTCATCCCCACATCCCGATCTGTTCGAATGGAAGTTCCAAGGCATCCCCACATGGCGAGGGCAAGAGAGGCAACGTTATGAGGAAATAATCCTCACCTCTATATCCTTACCTCTAGAAATATAGATTTCCACACCTAATTAACTGGGAATATGATTTGAATATATTCTCAAATATATATTTCATTTTTACAACGTGACCATTCAAAGTGAGAGCATGGGAAATATAATTGACACAGGAGCAACTCGACTTATTGAACACTTGCCTTATTCAAACTGCCTCATTAATTTTCTCAGATTAATTGAGTAATTTTATTGTGAGCCCCCTTCAAACAATGGCCTTACGTTTGAGCAATTAAAAGGTTTTTTAATCGTTTCCATTTACATTCGGCCTTAGCTAATTAGGGCAATAGCAACCATAGAAATTGCATATAGGTTAAAATTTATTAATATTTAAAAAAAATATTTAGGTGCATACATACGTAACATATTTAACTCAAGCAAGTGTCAACAGACGAGTGTACAAAGAACCAAACGATAAACTTTCATGAAGCAGAAGTAACAACGTGAGTGAAAGCTGCTATAAAAGAACATACAAACAATCCTAACATATAGGTACCTACATATGGTATGTACCTACAGAACTTCGGCGTTACACGATATTTTCTCGATTTCTCTCCTGAACTGTGTGGAAACTTGATTACAGCTATTATAGTATACTACGTTTGTGTTTATAACACGTCATTGTGCCGTTTTGTATATTTGAGATAATAAACCTCGCATTAACCTACCCCTGTCCATTGATCGATGCAAGTTCCCATCACTGGGAAATACGCTAACTACAAGCCTGATCAACTGGTATCTCTCTTCTAGGCAGAGAATTGAAATAACAATTTAAAATTTCTCAGGATGCTAAACAAATATTTTGAAAGACCTCATATAAAACACCAGCGTTTTAGAGGAGAGAGTTCGGTATAATAAACACTTAATATTTCGTTGGGTGAATAGGTTCAACTTTATTTATTTAAGGGTCAAACCGAACAAGTGCGGCGGGAAGTGGTTCAAACGTCAGGAAAATAAAGATAAACTATTTTTGTGAGGTTTTCAACAAAATGATAGCTTTGAGTTGGGGTTATTCCCGAAATGTAGCCGCTGTCAAACCATATCTCGGACATCTCTCTCTACCAATCCATGGTACAAATTTCCAGAACAAACAAATGAACAAGATGTGAAGCCACTTCCAGGACAAACAAATGAACAAGATGTGACGCCACTTCCAGAACAAACAAATAATGAACAAGATGTGAAGCCACTTCCAGAACAAACAAATGAACAAGATGTGAAGCCACTTCCAGAACAAACAAATGAACAAGATGTGATGCCGATTCCAGAACAAACAAACGAACAAGATGTGAAGCCACTTCCAGGACAAACAATTGAACAAGATGTGAAGCCACTTCCAGAACAAACAAATAATGAACAAGATGTGAAGCCACTTCCAGAACAAACAAATGAACAAGATGTGAAGCCACTTCCAGAACAAACAAATGAACAAGATGTGAAGCCGCTTCCAGAACAAACAAATGAACAAGATGTGAAGCCACTTCCAGGACAAACAAATGAACAAGATGTGAAGCCACTTCCAGAACAAACAAATGAACAAGATGTGAAGCCACTTCCAGAACAAACAAATGAACAAGATGTGAAGCCACTTTCAGAACAAACAAATGAACAAGATGTGAAGCCACTTCCAGAACAAACAAATGAACAAGTTGTGAAGCCACTTCCAGAACAAACAAATGAACAAGATGTGAAGCCACTTTCAGAACAAACAAATGAACAAGATGTGAAGCCACTTCCAGAACAAACAAATGAACAAGTTGTGAAGCCACTTCCAGAACAAACAAATGAACAAGATGTGAAGCCACTTCCAGAACAAACAAATGAACAAGATGTGAAGCCACTTCCAGAACAAACAAATGAACAAGATGTGAAGCCACTTCCAGAACAAACAAATGAACAAGATGTGAAGCCACTTCCAGAACAAACAAATGAACAAGTTGTGAAGCCACTTCCAGAACAAACAAATGAACAAGATGTCGACCCACAGACTGTGATAAAGATCCACGACGGACGCGAACAAAGGAGCCTTTGTCTCGCGACACCGGGAACGGCCAAAACGTCCTAGAAATGATATCTCAGAGTAATTAGGCGAGAGAGTTTACATTAAATGGACGCCAGCTCTTGTCCATACTCGGCAAACATAAGAAATGGAAGTACGCCTCTCTGACAGTACAGAGAATATTAGCATGGCCCGTGAGCAAGGATCACACTTGGTGCGCTCAAAAGCGTGAAGCATTCCATACCATTTATAGTCTTTAGTTTCTAGAGTTTGTGTATTTTAGTAGAATAAAAATAGTAATGATGACATACTTTATCAAAAATGGGACTTTCTTATATAAAAAAAAAACATATTCATATGTTAGGGGAAATATATTCATAATATATTATATTGTCGCGAGGAAAAATAATTAACTAGGCCTTCGAGTTACTTTGAATAATTATTTAATGAGTTATATGCGAGATTTTAAATATAAAATAAGAGTTACTATTTACATGAGCCAAACCGACCCAGCCGTTAGAGCAAGTGGGGAGAACTGAGATATTTCCTCCTTCCACGTGACGCCACTGTTTGCCCCGACCGGTCGGTCCAGATAAGAGGGAATACCAGGAAACTCTGTCCTCCTGACATCATACAGCAATCTTAGTTTTAGAGTGTTTGAAATTATTAAACAGTATTTACTCCATACAAAAACAGACTGAAAGAAAGTGAAGCAATACCCAGTGTTGAGGCTATCGGTCGTAATGGTCAACTTTCAAAAATTTCATATAATTCAGGTGACAATATGGATAAAGGTATTTACCCCTCCAAACTATAGAACGAAATCCTATCGAACAAATCCCAACCAAATATCCAAACTTTGGTTTCCTCGCGGTCCTCTTTGGGCGATGCCGTTCAACAAACATCATCGATTAGAGGCAAGGGAATTGTCTGAAATGTTCCCATTGTTTACATCTATTGACATTGGGAGCAACCTGTGTGATAACCTGAGGTTTGGTAACAAGTAATTTTCCAAACACATGCCAATTCTAACACGCATTCTTTTTTCGAATTGGTAGAAATGCAATATTGGATCGAGAGAAATTCATGACGGCTTCAAACAAATTTTTTATAAAGCAATGCCACTGAGAGAAAGAATATAACGCACTACATCTCAACCACAGCAGATTCATGGAATGCGAAATGCTCAAAGCAGCAAGGAAATATTCAAAAGTTGTCAAAACTTTACATTCAAAAATTATAGAAAAATGCCTTCCCTGCTAATAAAACTTGATCAATTTCTAAAGACGTATTACGTCCCAGCCCATTAACCAACTTTATATTTGGCAACTACCGCGCTGTCTAAAATGTGATAGAATAAAATCCTAGAGACTTCTCTTTATGTTACATTTCCTTTAAATCGGGCGAGTCCTTCAGTTTGGGAACCAGCTCGTAGTTCATACCGTTACTTACTACTTGAAACAATGTTCTTAACAATCTCTAATGGAAATCCCGTTCCACTGGAGCATAATGTCCGGACTGTCCTTTGGATGTCGGAGCTGACCTTGGGAAGCTGGACTGGAAGGCCAGGAATGTGCTCTCAGATAATCTCTAAAAAAAAACTTGTTTTGAATAATTTCGCAGTTTGGTATTCTGCTTCAGACAGTTACAAATATCTATCTGCACTAGATGATGATGTCAGCTTTATTTATTCAAACTTTTTCTGTTACATTTTCTATTTGATTCTATCGAATTGTATAAAAATTCATCGTCTGTAACGTAATACCAACCTATGTCCGAACACCTTTATTTAACTTCTATTGTTTTATCGACTGTCCCCTGCTACAAGGAGAACTAACTTGTCCGATAGAACATCTAATTTTGCACACGACTATTCACACTATTATAATTCTGCTGCAAAAATAAAGACCGAAATAAAAGTCTAAGAAAATGTTAACCAGAAAGATATTTTTTTCTCTAGATAATAAAAAGGAATATATTGAATTGAATAAAAATATTTGAATATGGATTGCTCTATTTTTTCCGAACAAATAAAAATATGTGTTTACTATAAAATGCAAATACCTTGTTTGCTTTTGTCTCCTTTTATATATTCGGTCTCTCTTTCTTTGAGTCCACCAGGTGGATCCCTGTGGGACACTAGTGGTCTTGTGTGTCTATGAGTTTATTTATCATTTCCCGTATGGCTTGATGGCAGAGTTGGGATAAAGTGACACGTAGTCAATAAATAGGGTTGATGTCACGTGGCAGACTCCTGGTCAGAAGATGGGAATAAGGAGCGCGTGATTCACTATCGTGGGTCTTCTGGAATTTCAATATTTTTTAATAAAATACAATTTTCTACTGGTTCCCCTGCAGTGAAATATATATAGAGAAGTCCTGGCTCATCAGTGGTTAACCCATCTAAGGAGTCCAAACAGTTTTCTATTATTGGAGGCTGGAGTTATAAGTGGATTTGAAAGTAATTTTTATTGAAAAATCCTGTTTAAAGAAACAAGCTTTGTGAAATCACAGAAATATATAAATATGTTTATTGAAAGTCTTGAGTGGTGTTATTTCGTCCACCGCAACGACCTGTTTGGCTCCAAGACCTCGTGTATCACATATTTGGACCGTTGGAGACCCGTTCTGTCGATGTGTTATATGTACTTGTATATGTTTGCGATTGGTGTGACTTCAGATGTCATCCGCGGGAGAAGCCGAATCTAATCAGCCAGATCTAGGTCACGAGCGCCAATTAGGAAGGATTTTATCTTCATGATTATACCGAAGAATTCACCCATTACTTCGCTCATTAGTCTCCTTTGTAACTGGAAAAACACGGCCCTTGTCACAATGGCTGGAGCTCACTTCTTTTTATTTCTTTATAATTATTTTTTCTTTTTGATAATAGAATCAAATTTCTCCTCTGAAATCTCAAAAGACCTTGGTTGAAATAGTCCGAACAATAATCTGATTGAAGCTACAATTAAAGGTAATTTGTTTCTATAACCAATTTATAGATATTGTTCTTCTTATTTGTAGATGTCAAATCCTGCTATAGTAACGCTTCTAAGTGACTTGAATATATTTTTAAAGAGAAATATATAAAGTAATGAAACATATATTCGAACATATTTGAAAATAAGAGTATTTTACTATATGAGATAGCACATATATTTCGTCTTAAAATATATTTTTAAAATATCAGTGATGGACAATTCCACGTGGGTGTCCCAGCGGTATCCACCCCAGTCATAATGACTTAAACATATGAGGATAATTCTAGTGGATGTTGAAGTTCGGCCGTGTTTCTGGGAATTATTTTGATACGGAAACCTTGTATAATAAATCATCCCCAAACAACTCCCTGTGAATTTATAAAAACATTTTTTCTTTATATCTTTGGCTCTGTGTGCGTTCGTAACATAAAATCAGAATATTTTATCAGACCATTTAGTCTTACGCCGTCTCGTCCTGGAGTCTTGAAAGGAAAAAAGCCAGCCATTCTTAAACAGCTGGTGGAAAGACATAACAATCAGTGTCTTCTTGTCATTTTTATCTACATTTTCAAAAGATATTTTACCATTTTCTGCTGAACTGTAGAGCTGTCAATACAAGTAATCAAAGATCCCACAGCCGATGTTGTTGTTGTTGTTGTCGTGTCCAAAGAAGAGTCTCAGATGTCTCCATGCATCTCCACCACAGCAGCAGCAATATCCACTATCTTGGGTGTGTAAAGCTGCTGCTCTGGGTCTAAGTCAATTTTCTGCAAGGCTGCGGCCATTGAATCAGCCGATGAATCAGAGAAAAGCTTCTAAATCTCTGATTTGTTAGGTTGATGTGGGAAACTTTCACTTTTGTCTTTCTCCTGGGGTACAACGAGGAGCATTCGATCTCACACACATCAAATACTGTTCTAACGACAATACAACTACCATTTAGTCATCAAACAATACCAAATATACAACATTTTGGTAGATTTGAAGGGGAGGTGAAAGTATCATGTTCTTAGAACACTTTAAATTTATTTTAAATCTCTATTGTGTAGAACAAGCGGGTCGGTCAGCGCTGGTTTCAGCAAATAGCCCGTGGATACTTCAAGGTAGGCCTCGTGACATCCTACGCTGGGTTAGGACCAATTCTGATCTGTGCGATGTGCGCAATGTGAGAATATCAACACAGCTGAAAGCTTTGTTTATTTAACTGAGAGGTTTTTTTTTGTGTCTAGATAAGACATTAATTGTTTTCTACCAAATGATTTTGTCAAATGTTTGAAATAAGTATGTTTATAGGATCTCTCTCTCTCTCTTTATAAGAGCACAGCCGTATATGTGTATGTATATATATTGTGGATATTCAATTTTAGCGCAATCACAAGCTATGTATCATATTTAGTATGCCTCGCTCTGTGAGCTCTCAAATATACTCTATTATTTATTTAATATTCTAAAGCACACCCATAGCTCGATATACCTTTGCCTGCCACCTTGAGCTATGTGAAGAAGTGATATAAATTTGTTCGCAAATTCATTTTCTTATAAGCACATCAATATCTCAGCGCGTGCCACCTATTGGTCAGAATTAACAGAGGATGGAGAAATGAAGAAGAAATACAAAATTTCTATTCAAATATCAACTTCGCAGATTCTAGATCACCGGCTCCAAGTGAATCTCAAAAAAGCGCGCAGTCCTAGAAGGGAGTGTAGGCAAGTCGGTCAAGGAGACTGGAGACAAGGTCGAGACGAGCAGATGGCTTTATTGGATGTCATTGTTGGTGCTAATTGGGAGCTCTACTGAGTGGACCGCAGAAATAAATTACGCATTGTTGGATAACTTGGTTGACTCTTTGTTGGATGTCAACAATGGCTAGACTGATAAATAGCGCCATATATCCTCGAAGGTTAGCTCACTGCTGTGTGCACTGCAGCTGGACAATGGCGGAGTTGCTAGACGTCAGGTGTTGACGCCGGGGTTAAATAAACAATGATTACAATGGCTGAGAACTTTGTCTTCTCACTCCCCGTCTGTTTATTTAAAGGTCGAGTTGACCAATTTCATTGGAATGTGAGCTTCACTCGGGGCTAGTTCACTGCAACCAAGTTTCCAAACATCTACCGGCCGTAGTAATGAATGATATTTGTGATCATAAAACTGCCCATATCCCACTACAGAATGAATACGATTCAATTTATTTCTCCGCTAATTTATACGTTTTTAAATGCATTCATATAACAATGTATTATCTGATAACCTAGTCCTTGAAGAGCTAATATAGATTCTATAGAGCCTCTTTTGATAATTCAGATATTTTTATAGATGACACAGGAACCTGATTTATCAATGTACACAGAAATTTGCTAAAGAAACTAGAATCACTTTGTCCTTTTTTTAGAGAACTGATTTCTTTCTGTTAACAACACTGCTCGGTAATCACACACTGTTTGAAGAAGAGAAAAGAAGATAAAGAATTTCATTGTGATTCCAAAAAATTGATTCCCCACCAAACAAAGGAAGACTGTGCGCTCTGATGAGTTGAGCCAGATGACTCCAATCAGGAAGCGATGGATCGCAGACGAAATGGGTCAAAACAAAATCGTCTGCTTAATTGAGTGCAGAGGCTAATTAGTTAAAACAATAGGAGGAAGACCTGGGCATGCGCAAATTTGTATGAACCAGACGACAAGGAGGATATATATTTTAGGAACAATTGATTCTTGTTATTAGATTCGTTTAAATATTTGGGATTTCACCGCTGTCACTGCGGGAGGATGGCGTCGATCTTATTGGCGGTATTTTAGATGGGCTCTAGATTTATATGGAAACCTTAGTTTAGGCTTAGAATATTTGTTAACAAACATCACATATAGCTATTAGATTAATAAAATATAAATCTCCGAGGATAAGTTTCTTTGTTTGTTGGATCTATATTTGGTTGGCTCCAAATTCTATTTTAAACACAAGCGATTGGATATAATTTAAATGGGATCCTTCTCTGCTATTCACACATATAGCACATTAAAATGTTCTTGAATGCGCTGAGAGGAGAAAAGACACACAACAGGTTCCATGGCTAATATTAGGGTGCCAAATTTACTGACAGAAGACCACTTAATTCTCCACTCATAGGCGTACTATGAGAACCAATGCTGTTTATTCCAAATCGTGGAACACAACAAAATGCTTCACATTTTTCCAAGTAATTTTTTGGCAAATGATGTTTGTAGTGAACAAATTCCAGAAGCAAGCACAACTATATAAAATACACTTCACCTATTTTATTGTTTGAAAATATCAAACATGGTTACGCTAGACAATTCAGAATATCAAACATGGTTACGCTAGACAATTCAGAATATCAAACATGGTACCGCTAGAGAATTACCCTGGCGTTTAGCACATACACAAATGAGGACTTTAGTCACAGTTGTTGAGATTACGCGAGGTTAAGATTGAAGGAACCTCCTCCCAACAAGTAAGACTCCGACCTGAAGTCTTGATATTGATTGGACTGCTTTGGGTGACCAAGCGAGGAAGGAAAATAACGAAGACAGAAACCAGCGGCTACAGGCGCAGAAGCTCTCGCTCTACTCAGAAACTCTTTATTTAAACAACACGGCTCAGTTATATACAAAAGGGAAATTTACATAATAACAATTTATACATTCAATAGAAAAATTTACATCTCTAGTCACACACTCAAAAAAGGATATTTACATATTGTATGTTACGACTTTTAACATACCCCCACCTTTCTTTTTTGTAAAAAGAAAAAAATCCGGCATACTGCGGCACCCTCTCCATACACACCACCGGAGGTTGCCCCTTAAGCGTCCATCTTCTTCCTCCAAAGAAATCGGAGGTAGTCCCAATCATTTTCCCTGATGGCCATCACCTGGAAATATCTCCTCACGTCGGCCAAAACTCCGTACTTATTTTTCCGAAGTTTTATCCCTGTTTCCGGGATTCTCCTCCGTAGAATGGGTCTCCTCTTCAAATACCGTCTTAAGGCGAGTGCGCCGTGTCCTCGACAGGAAGCGTCGCCAAATACTGGCCGTATAGGCGTAGCCCTGGACTCACTCTTAAACCAATCTTTTGGATCAATAATCCCTTCCTCCATCCTTGATTCAGTACCTTGTTCTGCATCTAGGTTTTCTTCCACCCTTGATTCAGTACCTTGTTCTGCATCTAGCTTTTCTTCTACCTTTGAATCAGTACCCTGTTCTGCATCTAGTTTTTCTTCCACCTTTGATTCAGTACCCTCAGCTACTGCTTTAGAATTGTTCACCGATTCATAACCTTTAATTGCAGTCTCAGAATCCTTTACTCCGTCGCCCTTAGGCTTCGCTTCAGAATCCTCCTTATCCTTTAAATTTGCCTCTTCATATTTTTCATTGGCATTATTTCTACCAAATTGCCCCCACCTTGAGAGCCAATCCCCTGGGTTGCCCTTAAGTTTTTGTAGATCTCCCTTATTCTTTATTTTAGATTCCGTATCTCCAGTTGGTCTTGCTTCAGAATCACCCACTCCGTCGCCCTTAGGCTTCGCTTCAGAATCATTTACTCCGTCGCCCTTAGGCTCATCTTCAGAATCCTTTATTCCTTCGTCCTTAGGATTCACTTCAGATTCCTTTACGCCTTCGCCCTTAGGATTCACTTTATCAGGTTTTGCTTCCGCTTCATTTGCTTTGTCTTTAGCCTCAGCTTCCTTCACACCTACATAGCTATTAACTGAAGTTTCCGAATCCTTCACTTCATTGCATTTAACCGCCGCTTCTGTTTCCTTCCCTTCACCGCCTTCAACTGCTGCGTTCAATTCCTTTTCTTTAATAGTATTCACAGCACCTTTTTTGCCCTCATATTCAATATCTATTATAGAGGGAGCTGAACAAGCTTCCTTTAGTATTCTAGCTTTAGCTAGAGCAGGCTTCACCTCCGTAGCTCTAGCAGTTTTACAGAATCCTCTATTCTATCGCCTTTGGACTCAGCCAATGAGCCGTCGACCCTAACCTGCTCACGCATTATGCGAATTCTAGCCTTTAAATAATATCTTTCCGTGATGTAGGGCTCACACTCCTCAAACTCCCTATCTATCTCCTCTTCAGTAGCCTCATCCTTGGCCAATAAAATTGCCTGGCATCGCTCATTCAATGCCAGCAACTCCAAATGGAGAGATTCCAATTTATCAAATTTGGCATATATGCCACTTTTATCAATAAGAGGATCTCTTAACTCTGTATTCATATCATTTACCATCTCGGTAAAAACGCCTCTTATCGCCTCTCTACGCCTTCTGCTAACATCCTCCATCTCACCTTGTAGTTATCCTTTCGCCTTGTAGGTATCCTTTTTACCTTATAGGTAGCCTTTCACCCTGTAGGTATCCTCAACTTCTTTGCCTTTGAGCTCCTTTACACCTTGAGCTTCACTGAGCTCTTTTTAACCTTTAACAAAGGGCCTCTTGAGCTCCTTTAAACCTTGAGCTTCACTGAGCTCTTTTTAACCTTTAACAAAGGGCTTCCCGAGCTCCTTTAAACCTTGAGCTTCACTGAGCTCTTTTTAACCTTTAACAAGGGGCTTCTTGAGCTCCACTGATCTCTTTTTAACCTTTAACAAGGGGCTTCTTGAGCTCCTTTAAACCTTGAGCTTCACTGAGCTCCTTTAAACCTTGAGCTTCACTGAGCTCTTTTTAACCTTTAACAAAGGCCTCTTGAGCTCCTTTAAACCTTTAACAAAGGGCTTCCTGAGCTCCTTTAAACCTTTAACAAAGGGCTTTAGCAAAGGCCTTTAACAAACCCAAGTCGGCGGCATGGGAACCTCCCAGCGACGGGCCAACAGTCCAATGGACAAACCAAAGTCGGCGACATGGGAACCTCCCAGCGACGGGCCAACAGTCCAATGGACAAACCAAAGTCGGCGACATGGGAACCTCCCAGCGACGGGCCAACAGTCCAATGGACAAACCCAAGTCGGCGACATGGGAACCTCCCAGCGACGGGTCAACAGTCCAATGGACAAACCCAAGTCGGCGGCATGGGAACCTCCCAGCGACGGATCAACAGTCCAACAAACCCAAGTCGGTGGCATGGGAACCTCCCGGCGACGGGTCAACAGTCCAATGGACAAACCAAAGTCGGCGACATGGGAACCTCCCAGCGACGGATCAACAGTCCAACAAACCCAAGTCGGTGGCATGGGAACCTCCCAGCAACGGGTCAACAGTCCAATGGACAAACCAAAGTCGGCGACATGGGAACCTCCCGGCGACGGGTCAACAGTCCAACAAACCCAAGTCGGTGGCATGGGAACCTCCCAGCAACGGGTCAACAGTCCAATGGACAAACCCAAGTCGGCGGCATGGGAACCTCCCAGCGACGGATCAACAGTCCAACAAACCCAAGTCGGTGGCATGGGAACCTCCCGGCGACGGGTCAACAGTCCAATGGACAAACCAAAGTCGGCGACATGGGAACCTCCCAGCGACGGATCAACAGTCCAACAAACCCAAGTCGGTGGCATGGGAACCTCCCAGCAACGGGTCAACAGTCCAATGGACAAACCAAAGTCGGTGGCATGGGAACCTCCCGGCGACGGGTCAACAGTCCAATGGACAAACCAAAGTCGGCGACATGGGAACCTCCCGGCGACGGGTCAACAGTCCAATGGAGAAAACAAAGTCGGCGACATGGGAACCTCCCGGCGACGGGTCAACAGTCCAATGGACAAACCAAAGTCGGCGACATGGGAACCTCCCAGCAACGGGTCAACAGTCCGATGGACAAACCAAAGTCGGCGGCATGAGAACCTCCCAGCGACGGGTCAACAGTCCAATGGACAAACCAAAGTCGGCGGCATGGGAACCTCCCAGCGACGGGTCAACAGTCCAATGGACAAACCAAAGTCGGCGACATGGGAACCTCCCGGCGGCGGAACAAGGAAGCGACTTCTGTTTGCCCACACCCAGCCTTCTCGGTCTTTGTTTGCCTATTTTTGGCATTTGTTCTTTGTACACAAATAAAAACATTTGAATAACTAAATATATAAAACATTCCTTTGAAATTTAATATGATAAGTTGATATTTACAGACAGAAGCTTGTCTTGTTTGTTTAAGCTATGTAAACAGAGATTTCCTCCAATATGAATAGCTAGATTAATTCTTGAATAATTGGTGTTATTTCGTGAGATTTCGGCAAGGTCGCTGCAGAATTCTAAAGCTGCAACACAGCGCGGATTGCGCCCAACCAAAGTGAGGAATAGCGGCAGCTCAGGCATGAGTATCATTTTATATGAAAATATAAGCCGATCAATATTTCCTATAAAACTTGTAGCATGAATGATAATGTGAGATAAATAATATTCTGACATTCCTGACTTATTTTCCCGAATACTTCCATAAGATATTTCAACAAAATAATTTATCGCTGATCTCAAATTTTATTTTGAACCAATTTATAAATTGAGTCCGAAGATAAAAGTCAATTTTGTAGAGATTGAGTTCTAAAACTTCAAACCCATATACAAATCTTGTAACGAGCCTGTACGGAAATGTTAGAGAAGTTCTAAAACTTCAAACCCATATACAAATCTTGTAACGAGCCTGTACGGAAATGTTAGAGAAGTTCTAAAACTTCAAACCCATATACAAATCTTGTAACGAGCCTGTACGGAAATGTTAGAGAAGTTCTAAAACTTCAAACCCATATACAAATCTTGTAACGAGCCTGTACGGAAATGTTAGAGAAGTTCTAAAACTTCAAACCCACATACAAATCTTGTAACGAGCCTGTACGGAAATGTTAGAGAAGTTCTAAAACTTCAAACCTATATACAAATCTTGTAACGAGCCTGTACGGAAATGTTAGAGAAGTTCTAAAACTTCAAACCTATATACAAATCTTGTAACGAGCCTGTACGGAAATGTTAGAGAAGTTCTAAAACTTCAAACCCATATACAAATCTTGTAACGAGCCTGTACGGAAATGTTAGAGAAGTTCTAAAACTTCAAACCTATATACAAATCTTGTAACGAGCCTGTACGGAAATGTTAGAGAAGTTCTAAAACTTCAAACCTATATACAAATCTTGTAACGAGCCTGTACGGAAATGTTAGAGAAGTTCTAAAACATTTCTCCATTCAACCTGGGGGGCAATTTTTATTTCAAAATTAGCTATAAATACGAAGCTTTTGTAAATTGCGTTTCCAGTTTTGACCGGGTCACACAAATGATCTGGAAGAACATTTATTGTGATACAACTTCAAATATTTCAGGACTACAACTCTAGCACTGAACATTTCGTCAAGGCCGTTGCAACAACGGCGGTTCCCGGGGGACCCGGAGATGTGAGGTAGCTAAGGAATATTTCAAAATACAATAAAAATAGATTTATAAAATAAAATAACATCCAAAAATATTATAATCCCGTGTGTAGCCTTGTTTAAAAAGTACGTATTGAGTCACTCTATCTTCCCTTCCTAGATTGAAAAGAAAATGCTTCTAATTTTATGATGAAATGAACGAAATTTCAATTAGTAGCTTCTTAGTAAACAAAGCCCTACCCTCTGTGTGAATAGGTTTAGAACATTTTTAAATTTGGATGAAAAGTAGGAAAATCCCCCCAAGCGGTGATCAGCGGCTGGACGGCCTGGTTACCTCCAAATCAATTAACTTATTTGTTGAAGCCTATTGCAGAAAGAAATTGAGTTTCCTGGAGCGGAGCCTCGGGAAAGAAATTCAATTAAGACTCCACATATTGCCTCATTCCTTGGGCAGATTGGATCTTCTAGCACCTTGTGGATGGGGGTTCTGAGAAATATCTGGAATATAATGTAACAATGAGGTTTGATGAACTTCCACTGATTGTTTTAAAGCGCAATCCAATGAGTGTGTAAATGTTGCGAAAGGAAATTAATGGGCTCATTGTTATGGCGAAGGAGAGGTTGGGATCTCTATATTCAAGTTAAGCGATCTTTATTTTGGACTTTGTTGTTCGGATGATTTGGAATCTTGGAATGTGTAAATCTGCTGATACACTGGAGATTTCTATTCCAATATTCTTTGACCCAACGTGTCGTTCTAGTGAGATAGATTCTGGGACTGATGTGTCAAATCCTACCCTGGAGTACTAGTCCATCCACCCCACCCGAGGTTTGCCAGGGCTCCATAAGTCACGGAGACTTTAATTAGATGGGAAAGATCGAAGTGAAGATAATGAGGCTCACAAATGGATCAGGTTGGTGAAGGTTCTTGGAAACTTGCCATGTTTTTGGGCGCTACTGGTCGATTGAAACATGGCGATGTTTACAAGTTGGTCACGTGAATTTTGACGATGTTTAGTGCATCAAAGAACCTAGTTATAATGCCTCTAGATAAAATGTTCAGGTCGCTTGCAATGTTATCGTTTGTTCAAAAGTGAAGTTTTTTCCGACTTGAATCTAGAACAGAGAGCCACGTGTGATTATTTACAATAACCAGGAGATATTTAGCGTGAGTTTCGAATCATCTTTGAAGCGAAAGCAGATAAATTTCTTTAAAAAATAATAAATTTGCGATTGGTTAGAAACTATGCTGGTTTCAAATATTTTAATTAAATATATAAAATTTTAATAAAACGGAGTTTATGAATACTCTGTTAAGAGCGATATTTGGTCACGTGATACTATTTATCCTCTATACAGTATATCAAAGCAGCTTTGACAACATTCTCAATTTTAAGAATCACAGCCTACGGTCTGATTGCCTCTCTTTATTCTCGATGATATTAGTTCTGTCTCTGCGGACATCAGAATATTAAATCTTCACTCTACAAACCACGGAGATGCCTCTTTCAAAACAATAATTTGAGAAATAAATGTAATTTTTTTTTCTCAACCTAATGATTTTCCTGCAAAGATACCTCTTCAATGAGTGAAATCCAGAATTACCGTGACCAGAACTTCTAGCCGAACATAGCAGTTCACTCATTCTTCTAGATGGGATGGTCAAAATCGGAAGACGCTAAATTCTCGTAAACCTAACATACGACATAATTTATTCCGTTGGCATTCCATGACTACTGCGGGAATCTTTTAGATAGATCTAGGTGCCTAGGAAGCCTTCGGTGTTCTTTCAATATTTTGTCATTTTGATGTAAAATTTGCGCTTTTTGTGGGCTTTGTATCCGATAGTTCATTTGAAATTTCAGGTTAATAACAATATAGGCATTTTGTATCTTACAAAATTTTGTTGCTGTTGTTTCTTATCTTTTTGTGTAAATATTACATAAATTCTATGAGTTTCCGCGCTGAATGACTTATAAGGTCATTGGATAGAGCTTTGAACAGACTTAAGGTGAAGCTAAATGGAAGTTCAGAGGAGGTCTCAATATCCGTAACCCGAAGGAAGAGCTCTCGTTGGCTTTCTTTTATCTTCTTATCCAGATAAACGAATTGCAATTTAAAATCCCAGTTTGGCAGCAAACTACGCAGCGCCATTAATATTCGGAACTTATGGATATCATGTTTATACTTCTAATCTGCCTCACAAAACATTATTTGGGCATGTCCGGCGTCAAGTTGTCTGGCCTCGCTTACTACCTTATAAATTCTCACATTGCGCACACAGAGAAAGAATTTAGCACAAGAGCCAACATTTGCTGTCTCGTGCAGAGTTGTGGATCGTGCGGCCAGATTCATGGACGTCACAATGGGTGACGGACGGCTGTGTGTTCTACATCTCATTTCATGGAAGCGGCTTAGGCAAATACAATTCAGCGGTTGAACTGTTGGAATGAAACAATAAATCACTGCGCGTACTTTAGACAAATGTTAACATTTTGATTTAAGGGAGGCTATTGTAATCTCTTCAAATATTTTTATATATTTTACATTGCGTGCGAAAAGTAGAAATGTATACCAAGTTGAATAGAAGCCACGTATTCACAACAAGGGATTTGGGAATAAAATAATTTTGCTCCAAATAATGGTCTAACCTCTTGCTATCACAGAAAGACTCTTTCAAAAATGGGATTTGAGTCAAGTTCAGAGCTGATCTGAGCTGAAAAAGCATCTTCAATTGGAGTGGGTGAACTTTCGAGGCCGTGGTATCATTGCAAGCACATCTCCTTGGGCTTTTAAATTGAAAAATGGAATAGTATTAGAAAAGTGAAAAGTATAAAAATAATATTTCAAAATAATATTTGTAGAATAATATGTTAGGGATTAAATATATATATACGTATCAAAATTCGAAACTATTTTAAAGGCGTAAGATTCTTTTTGAAATTAAACAATATCTACTGCCCTTACTGCAATGGAAAAAATAAAATAGTTTCGAATTTTGATAACAGATGGCGCGCAAGTGCATCATATTATATATACGTATATTCACAACAAAAGGGCGGAGAATAAATGTTATTTTTATTCCTTCACCCTCGTGTTTTTGTGTGTGTGGAGAAAGGACACACTCACCCACCACACATGCGCGAAGTTAGCCTTTTTTTTTTACCGAATACAACAGAATCCATGGTCGACTACGCCGGGAGTGGCAGCCATAGGCGGAATGCTGAGGCGGAAAGGAATATTAAACGCCTGCAAACAATCGCCTTTCTATGGAATCTCGAAATTTCCAGTTGTGGGTGGAGAAAATGGGCCGCCATTAACCTTGCCAAGACTTGTGAGATTAATTCTATAGAATTTTCACCATTACGTCGGGTTGATTACATCTCTTCTGTCAGCCGGAACCTCCGCTCCGAAGTTTTTATAAATCCCTCGTCACTCTGGACTCCCGTTGAGACATTCACCGCCGCCCCGGGGACCGAGAAGTGTCCGACACGATCCCTTTAACCCAAGTATATCCGATAACACGAGAGAGAAATTTGCATAACCTCATCCTTAATGACATATTGTTCGGCCAATCTCAATTAACGGAATATTTTAACAGTTCTATCTGTAAATTTGTCAACCGTTTAACTATTGCTCTTAAATATGATATTCGGTGCTTGTGATCAAAAAGTAAGCAGTTTGAAGAGTTGCACTGATGGAGGAAAGGCTATCGGCGAGTTAAGGACATCCTGAAATGACCCACTAGGCCACATTTATCTCCGTATTTTGATGTAATCGATAAATTCAAGGTCTTTCAAAATATAAACGTGAAATAAAAGGCATTATTTTATTTTCTAAAGAATATTCTATATACAGTTACGAGCCTCATGCGTCGTCAATTCTTCATCTCTGTCACCGTTTGCTTTTTTTTTTTTGGGATGGCGCTCTTCTATTGGTTGGCTACGATCACGTGGCTACGATGGCGCCGCCACTACGCGAGACACTTTGTTTTTTTACTTTGCCCCCCCCCCCACTCGCTTTTTAGTTTTTGTAACTATTGTGTTGGAGCGGGTCGCTCCTTAAATAAATGCATATATTAATTACACAATAAAATCCTAAATAATTGCAATTAGATATTCAATGAATGAAAGGAAGGAAAAATTGCAACAAGTTTCTTTATTCTGAATGTTGGCAAGCTTTCAGGCGTTAGCCTATCTTCAGACCGATATCGCAAAAAATATATATTTTTTTTTTATATATTTATATATATATATATATAGGTAATATATATTTTGCGAAATCGGCCTGAAGATAGGCTAACGCCTGAAAGCTTGCCAACATTCAGAATAAAGAAACTTGTTGCAATTTTTTCTTCCTTTCATTCATTGAATATATTAATTAATAACTAAATGGAATCCTCTCTTTCTTTTTCCCAGTAAGAGACGCTTACGGAAGCCGACAGTACATAGACAGATAAAGCACATAGGCTATAGTTATTAACTAATATATGCATTTATTTAAGGCGCCAATTTATAATTGTAACAAATAGTATTTGAATCAAAACATTCAATCGGGTAAAACACGGGCGTTGCCCGGATCATTCGGCTAGTATTAAAACTATATACGAACCATGAACACGATTCTACAAGAAATTGGATTTCCGTAATTAACATTTTTTTTTTATTTAAAAGAATTTTGTTTATCATTTTATCTTTTCTTGTGTGAATTAATTAAATATTTTTTATATATTAGGATATAGGCTCCTAGAGAAATTATGAGATATTTTGCCGGTGTTTTCATCTACCCTATCTAAGTTTTTAGAAAAGAGAACGTTTGAATCAATTAATGGGGAGAGAGAGAGAGAAATAGTTTGCTTGTTGTTGATTCCAAAATCCTGCTATCTATAATATCGTAGAAAATTCGGCAAAACATTTATTAACTACACTTACTTCATATCGTAACGTAGTTCTTTGATGTCGTTTCAAATTCCTGACCTCTTATCCGCAGCACTTGCGCGACGTGCAGTATTTAATACTTTATGGAATATTGTCAGATTTTGTTATTATACCAATCGTAACGTAGTTCTTTGATGTCGTTCCAAATTCCTGACCTCTTATCCGCAGCACTTGCGCGCCGTGCAGTATTTAATACTTTATTGTCAGCTTTTGTTATTACACCAATCGTGAATTGTTCCTTTCATAGCGCCATCTATCTGGGGAAAATGGAATTTTTTCTTGGGTTTGTTGGGAAAATGTTGCCGCTCCTGACATTTCTCTGTGGCAGGTGAAACCCTACTTCAGCTATTTCTTTCAGCAAAATTCCCCAAACAATATTTGATTGCGTTGCCAATGCACCGACCAATCAGTTCGTGCACCACATGTTCTTCCAGGGTCAGGTGACTATTGTTTCACCATCTTTGATTGGCGGTTGCCATTAAATTTCGGTTTTATTGGTGCGCGGGGAAACAATGCTACAAACCCTTTCATCAACACCCTCAGTCCAGTAATTATTTTGTGTGGAAATTCGGAATTGGATCGAGATGGAAAGCTTTGGTCAGGGCGCGACTTTGTCGAAAAACTGTCGTCGGTTCTTGCGAGGAAATAGAACTTCTGCGTCATTCAATGCATCGCATCTGTCGATTGTTTTTGACTTCTTTAGTTTAACTTTGAAGAATAGACATGCCGCCAGTAACCAATGTCGCGGAACAAGGACAACTTGTATTTAACGAGCAGACCAAGCGGAACAACCCCGGCACAAAACACCGAATCTATTTTAGCTTTTTGTCCGCGCTAAAGAGCCGACTGTCACAGGTGGTTAGCGGGGACTTCACGCCGTGTGACACTTCCAGGAACTTCCGTCTTGTTGACTGGGAGTTGACGAATACACTTCTGGAGAGTACTTTCTGTTTCGACCACCTATCTCGTTTAACATTCACGAGGTATATGTTTTTTAATGATTATTTTATGATAGAAATATACACACACATCTTTATATATAGTAAAAGCACCAACTTTCAATTTGCATCAACATTTTAAAATAAATTGAGCCAGGCCCCCCCAATATTTTATGATTGCAGTAAGGGCAGTAGAATTTTTTTTTTATTTCGGAAAGAATCATGCGCGTCAAAAATAGTTTGAATTTCAAATTTACTTGAAAAATAAAGAAACCTCTAACAGTATAACCGTTATAAACCTGACAATTTCTGGCTATTTGTCAACCACCCATTGTATATGTACATCTCCTCTATGTTGGATATCAATCAAATACACATTTTTTAAACACTAAATTGACAAAGCGATTACGTAATTACCTGTGAGTTCAGATAGGAGAGAGCATGTACTGGACATTTCGACATGTGAACAACGTCTGTTTGTGGTATGGAAATATTCGTCAACACATCTTTAATTCCGCGTGTGTCGAATAGGAAATATTCATGAATGGATATTACGATTGTAACTAAAAATTTTTTGAATAGCAAGAAACGTAGAATAGTCTTTATGGCTGAATTTTCCATTGTACATCTATATATTCAATAAGGATTATGATAACTATAGGTGCATAACTAGCGTACAAGCTCTCAATAACTTTCATTTTGCATATGTTCAAATCATTGTGCGCATCTGGCTTAGAAGATAGCGAGAATTTCCCGTCTCGGTCAATACGGAGGTAGACAATGTTTGAATTTCCATTTCTAAATATTAGCGGTGGATTGTGCAAATAGCTTGTGCATATAGGTTAACGCTATGTAACTTGTCAAAGCAAGTTTTGAATACTGAGAGACTGAATTCTGAATAGTTTACCTCTTTATGATGAAGCTAAAATAAAAAGTGACTGTAATAAAGGAGAAATTTGTATTCATTGTTTTAAGAAGGAATAAAAAGGTCTATACATATTCACACACATGTGTAAATTGTTTCCATCAATTACAAACGGGGTCACACAGGCTGGTTAACAATGATGTATCACAAATCCTGATAGTTAACTTGCTGTTTCATTGTTTCGCCAGCCGTACTTACTTATTGGCCATCATATCCCAGCTGGTCGTGGCAAAGAATCCTACACTCCTCAACATCCAGAATACGCCAATATCATCCGAAATCTCCCATGCCGAGAACTTCCAGCCAGTCGATGACGGGACGGATGAACAATATCTGTCAACCACTGTGGACGTGGTCGGGAACTTGGGAAGTCAACTTGACGTGAGGGAGGAGGAGGCATGGTTGTGGCAAGCTGATGCTATGACGTAGGTATACCATTACATGGGTGAACAAAAAACGACAGAAAGAAGCGCGTTATACTGAGTCTAACTTTTCTATAACTGCTTTTTATTTGACTTCCCTTCAAAGTCATGCGCTTTCAGTTTAATGGCCGACTTGTATCTGAGCCCCTGTCCAGATAGCTCCGTACATTTTTCCTAATGTTTTCGTACGTTCTCCTAAGTCGAACAAATTTCAATTACCGAGGATATATATCCTCTATAAAGAAGGTTGAAATCCTCTAAATAATATAAGTGATCCTCGTTCGCTTTAAATCTATCACTTATATATATCCTCTGTTGTTTTCGTGATTTGATATTAATTAAAAAAATTCGAAGTTGGTGTTAAAAAACTTCGAAAAATGTACGGAGATATCTAGACAGGGTAATAGGCTCAGATAACAAGTCGACCATTGAACTGAAGGCAAATGTCTCGTGCTGCGGGGTTTGAAGGGAAGTCAAAGGGAGCGTAGGTAGATGTTTGAGATATATACATATTCTTATTGTTCATGCACGTTCAAAGTAAGAGTTCTCAACTTTCTAGAAGATGGGTCAGAACTGAGTGCAGAGAAGTCCATTGTTACTCCAGGATTGATGAAGCTAGGCGACAGTGAGGTGACCTAGATACATCAATCTCAGAGGCCGAACAATCGGTCCAAGATACAAGAGCACCTTGAACACCGCCTTTACGTAAACATGCCTCAAAAACAGGAATATTGTGTTTATTTCAAGTTTTAAATCCTTTAATTGTCCCAATCAATGTTCCAAAGGTTAAGCATCCAACCCAAGAGACCAACTAGTCAAACAGGGACCTCAGCAAATTGGATCCAGAACATTTGTTTGAAGGCAACTTGCAACTTGGAGCATCTCTGCTTCA